>CM070009.1:9488150-10688150 GCA_036247105.1 Cirrhinus mrigala
AGTGAAAAATCTGACCTAAAATACCACTGAGGCACAGAACAAGTTGAAACGGTTCCTCACTCTGATTGATAGAACAAGCTGTGATTTCCCCTGAGTTCTAGATGGACGGAGATGATAGCGCTATCCACAATCAATCTGGATGTGTGACTCTGGCCTTCAAGAATGACTACAGATAGCTGGATGCTGCTGGACATACGCTCTGCTCTTCCATGGAAACGCGTATCAAGGGTATTTTAAGATAGACACCATAGCTGACATGTTTGACAATGATCGCCAGTAAGACTAGAAAAGCCATTGTTTGACCACAAATATAACCATGTTTCTAGGGGTTTTCAAGCTCATATATGACACTGCAAATTTCATCTTTTCTCAGTTCTAAGCAAAATATATATGATATATTAAAACCATTTAAAAATCCTAATAAAGCATAGTGCTATTGTGAATTCACAAAGGCTGTGGGTTTTATATGCGCTCTATTTATCTGTAGGTTACGTGCATTTCAGAGCGTCTCCGTTTACAGTAAATTCTGTTCCACACAAACAGCTATCATTTACATGTGTGGACCGTCTCAAACTCCATCTTTGCATATACTGTGAGTCTAAATTGCTTAAAATGTTCATCTGGTAAAACAATCTGCACCATTTCATCAGATTTGTAAAGGTGCCCCAGGGTAAAAGGTGCCTTTGCTATTATTCTAAACCACTAGATGGCTGAAAATGTGGCGTAGCACTTTCCAAAACATTCCGCTTTTCAAGATACACGTGAAAATTTGCCTAATGTTTGACGCGCAATCGCGGGCAGCAGCACAAAGTCAATTCTGCGCTTGCTTGATCAGATATTTGGTGTTTTTAAAAATTTGACTTGACTTGACTTGATCTGAAAAATATATCTTGAGACAAAGGTCTTCTTAATGATTTTCAGTTTTGTTTAAGATAATTAAAGCAGCAGTTTTTAAATAACAAAAGAATATGTAAAAGTATACCATATTTTGGGGCAAAAAGCACCCCTGCTGTTGGGGCTAAAATGCACAATAATTAACATGACAATTAATAGATCACAGACTTTTTCATTTGTTGACATGACATTGTCAGATTCAGATGGTAAATATTATATATTATGATGGGTGTCCATCTTAAAGATAATCACCATGTTTAGAATGAAACCATCATATTAAAAACATGATATTAATCATATAAGAAAATATCATTTGTTGTTACTACTGTAAATCTATATTTAATTACAATGGGATCTCCTTTGTTGCTTTCAGAATCTTTACATTTTAAAATGATTTTGTTTCTGTATTTTAAAAAATATGTTTTAACATATTTTAATGACAGAATTTATTAAACAAAAAATAATTCTTATATTTATCAAAATAAGCAGAAAATAATACAAACTTTACTGAAGTGATTTACTGTTTACTGTTTTGAACAAGTATTAACTTTGAAACCTTAGAAAAAAAAAAAAACCACCCCACACTGGTGAGCCTTTTACCCCATTTGTGGGGTCAAAGGCCCCCCTTGCCACCTCAAACATTTATAAGATTTTTAAACAAAATGTATGTATGATGACTTGTATAATTTAGTTTCACACAAAATCTGTTGCACCATATGTTCAATACAAACATATATATTTTTCTGCAATCATACACTTCGGGCGCACATTTTTTCTTAGGGTGTGCCTTTAGCCTCATTGTACCCTAAACCTATGCCAACACAGCAAAATACATAATTTTTCAATATACTAACTGTCAGGGATGCCAGGGGGGTAAGATACACATTTTTTTGGTGGGGTTCCCCCGGTAAAATTTGCATTCCAAAGGCTAAATATCACATTTTTGGGTCGCTTCTTCACACAGACATGAAAAACAACCTGCGACAACAAAGTTAAAGTAGCACAATTCCGCAAGAAAACCGCAGACTTGGCAACACTGCTAACTGTTCATTGCCATTTCAAAATAAAAGTTTCAGCCATCACTTAGGTCTATTTTTATTATTATTAATCATCAGAATAATCGACCAATTACTCAATTACCAAAGTAATTGTTAGCGACATCCCTAAAAATATATTAATTTTAAACTAACAGAAGTGCTAAAAAAAAAAAAAGAGAGAGCTTACTTGAACTGAATTCAAAGATAATAAAATATTCAGATAACTCTAATTAATATAAAGTTAACTTTCAGTACATTTTAAATTATTGTTGCAATAATTAGCATGCTTCACTTATGTTGTGTTGACTAACACACTAAAGCACATGTAAAGTACTTGATAACATTTTTTACTGTAATGTATTATTCAATATAATAAAGTAAATGCTTCTAATGTACTAAACTGCAACTTCATCACTAGAAAATTATTAGCACAAATATATTTAAATACGTAACATTAAAGTTTCAGTATAAAGTACATTTTAGTTTACCATAAATGCCTAACAATACTGTACATTCATCATTACACTTTAACTATATTTCAAAGACAATAGAAGTAATTAAGAAATTACATATAACAACTTTAGTACTTCAGTCCTTAAGTAAAAATTTACTCTAAAAGTTCAGCTAATTTACATTTAAACCATAATACATGTTTATTTAACTGCAATTAATTGTTTAAAAATCTTACATTCAGTTCACACTTGTTTATTTTTTTAATATATTAAGTTGATTAACATTATGATATGATGGAAACAGTTATAGCAGCCAGAAAGCAGACATAAGTCAAGGACATTGTTTTGAAAATGATGGCAGAGGGCCATTACACATATCACTGTTATTTCCTACCATTAACAGTCTGCTAGTTGCATTAACTGCAGATACTAAACTGCAAGCGGTTGAAAACATTCAGTATGTGAAGTTATCTGTGCTCAGCTGGAAAAATACCAAAGAAATCACTAATCTTCTGTAGCAGCCTTGGGATTTCAAACGTGAAATGGGAAAACGTTATCTGGATGAAATACTATGACTTACTTGCTATTCTTTAAGCAACTAATCCACTCTAACTATCCAAGTGTTAACTTGCTGTGGCAACTTTGACAATGACTAGTGCAGTGTTGCACAACCATGTTTAACATACAATTATTCAGCGTTTCCAAAATGCACCTTTAAAAGGAAATGTGCTAGCTTCAATAAATAAACAATGACGTTTGTATTTGTTAGGGTTATCTTAAGAAGTGGCTCAGGTCAATCTTTGCACTATAATGAGATCTTCCAGCATTTGTAACAGCATGGGTAATTGAACCAGTCTCACTTTAATTGAATTACAGTCACCGAGGGAAAACACCTGACCTATAAAACACCACACTTTCAGGATAACTCAAATGTATCAGTGCAGCATGCAATCCTTTTTCCTTCCACTATAATTATGCCGGCTGACAAGGAGCTATTAAATGCTACGTGTGATAAGATTTGTCTGCCCATTGATTGTCAACACTGCTGCCTCACCAGAATTGCTGCATAAATATTTCTACATGTACGTAACAGAAACCTAAATATACAACCCTGCTGTCTGTATTATCAACATGGCTCAGAATTTGTGCTCATGATTTTCATCGTGGTTTTGTGAACTACATTTACCCCGTGCTTTCCCTCACTGCAGAATCCAGCAGCAAGAAAGACGCCTACTCCAGAGAAAAAAACATAAACATCAATAACGGAGTAAACTTTCACCAAAGGTATTAAAGTAGCGAGGTAAGCAAGCACTAAATGTATTGTTCTTGTGAAATATGTGCTAGAACGAAAAAGTAAAGCAATGCCTCACAACCGACTATCCTGCCGGCGCATGCAGACAGCACAAAATATAAGACCATTTCACGCTTTAAGAGCCCTCCAAAATCTCTCTCACTGGTAAAACATCTACTTTGCCTGCTAAAAATGTTATTTCGTCAGAATACACAGCTGTTTTTCAATGGCTGTCAATGGAGGCATATATTTTTATACGCATAATGGTGTAGTTATGGCATCTACAAATAGAGCCCGACTGAACCATGCTAGCTAGTCAAACACCTGTCTCCATTTCATTGTTTTTCCATTATCTCACATTAAAAGGGCACCTATTGTGCAAAATTCACTTTTACATGTTTTTTGAACATAAATGTGTATTGGCAATGTGTGTACACAACCACCCTGTAATGATAAAAATCCGACAGATTCTTTTTTTTTAACCCACATAAATCATAAGCTTACCGATCACAGAATCCATAAAGTGTGACATCACACTTTACAAGCCCCACCCACAATTGTTAACGGACACTGCAGTATTAGCCGAGACCCCGCCCTGAGTGAGACGCACACAATCTGACATGTTTATCTTCACGCTAGAGCATTTAAAAGCAACATTCAAGTAAGAAATGTCATCTTATTACAGCTATAGAACTTGTTCAGTTTAGAGCAGTGAGTGAATTTCTGCTTTTATTTTCTTGTTTGGGTCATATTGACAGCACTATAGGTACTGCATATTACACTGCTGTCACTTAATACACCGATCACATATAAACATGGGATTTCTTTCTCAGCTGTATAACTTCACAGGCATACTGCAGGTTTTTAACATAAACTTGTGTGAGAAAGAGAACTTAACTTAGTACTCACATGCCGATATGGCTTTAAAACGCATGATTTTAGCTCAATATACATGATAATCAAAACCAAAGAATTGTTTTTTGGGCAGAGATCTGAGATACAAGCTATAATAAATGATCTGTGGGGTATTTTGAGCTGAAACTTCACAGACACATTCTGGGGATACTTGAGACTTATATGGGACCCTGGACCACAAAACTAGTTATACGGGTCAGCTTTTCAAAATTGAGATTAATAAATCATATAATTTAATAATAATAAATCAGAATAAATAAGCTTTCCACTGATGTATGGTATGTTAGGATAGGACAATATTTGGCTGGGATACAACTATTTGAGAATATATGGGATCTGAGGGTGCAAAAAAATCTAAATATTGAGAAAATCACCTTTAAAGTTGTCCAAATGAAGTTCTTAACAATGCAATTTTTATATATTTACAGTAGGAAATTTACAAAATATCTTCATGGAACATGATCTTTACTTAATTTCCTAATGATTTTTGGCATAAAATAAAAATCAATAATTTTGACCCATACAATGTATTTTTGGCTATTGCTACAAATATACCCCAGTGACTTAAGACTGGTTTTGTGGTCCAGGGTCACATATTACATTTTGTAAAAAGGGGCATAATAGGTGTCTTTTAAAGAACACAGCTTGCATGCTTAATTAGATGATACAAAAAAATCCTTTATATGTTTGTAATCGATATCTAGCTTTTAAAGTAATAGTTCACCCAAAAATGTATATTTTAGCTGGAAATTATGTTTTTTTTTTTTCCATTACAAACACAGCTTTGGCTTCAAAACATTATAGGGATAGTTCACTCAAAAGTGAAAATTCTGTCATTAATTACTCACCCTCATGTCGTTCCAAACCTGCAAGACCTTTGTTCATCTTCAGAACGCAAATTAAGAAATTCTGATGAAATCAAAGAGCTTTCTCACCCTGAATAAACAGCAACGCAACTACCATGTTCAAGGCCCAGAAAGGGGAGAGAAGAAGAGAAGAAATTGTTGAATAAAGTTGTTCGTTTTGTTCTCTTTGCGTACAAAAAGTATTCTCATAGCTTTATAACATTACAGTTGAACCACTAATGTTACATGGACTATTTTAATGGTGTCCTTACTACCTTTCTGGGCCTTGAACGTGGTACTGTAGTTGCCTTGCTATCTATGCAGGGTCAGAAAGCTCTCGGATTTCATAAAAAATATCTTAATTTGTGTTTGGAAGATGAATAAAGGTCTTATGAGTTTGGAACGACGTGAGGTGAGTAATTAATTACAGAATTTTCATTTATGGGTGAAATATGAATTGTGATTTTGAATAGAAATATGACCAAACGTTAGAATTAGACGGTAATTTATATTTAATTTTAATTAAATATATCTATTTAGTCCAACTTGCCCATATTTACATAGAAAAACTACGAAAAAGCAGCACAATCAAATAAAAAACCTGTGAAGAACTACTGTATGTCTGATATTTCATGTATGCATCACGGTGACAGGCTGAAAGCTGCTGTTCATTGTTTTTACAGAACATTTATAGTTAATAATAGTCTACTGGTGTTATACCATCAGTCATTTTGAATTTGAATTACCTTGACTTTTGAGATTTTTTTAAAGCATTTTCCTTGTATTATTTTTTAACATATAATATGTATAAGACAAGTTTGTACAAGATGTACTTGTAGTTCATGCATCTTTTCGGCAAAGATATTAAACAAGTGATTTGTTTAACATTTACTGTACATCGTGTTGACAACTTCATAAAAACACCATTTTGGAACCTTTATTTTTAAGAGTGTATCGCCAAGCCCTACTTTAGCTATTAATATGTTTTTAATGTACTGCAAAAAACACAAATGTCAGAGCATGTCAAAACTTCTCCAGGCCCCCAAAACCCCCTCAGAACCCAAAAGGTTAGCAGACAGGAAACCAAAGCTTATACACTGTGGTATTTTGATAATATATATGGTGAATAACCAACTTGAACTCATTTCAGAATCTGTGTAAGGAAATATTTCGCCCTTCCAGATTGTGTAAATTCCAAGTGAATTACTGAAAAATGTGTTTATCGATGGTAAATGTGACCACACCTTTAGTCATGATATAAATAAATCCATTCTACTAGGTCCAAAATATTTCAGAATAATATAAAATGTATTAAGTTGACCTGACTTTATATGACCTTTGTCCATGTTTTTAGATTAGTCAGAGGATGCTAAAACACCATTACTGGCACGGATTATGGACTGGATCCAGATCACAGCTTGGACAGGGTCATTGTAGGACATTTACATTTTTGTTCTAGAGACATTCCATTGTTCATTTGGCCTTGTGTTAAAACGTGAGCTTTTCTGGCAGTAATAAGGGAATTCTTAATCTCCAAGTTCGCCATTTTGATGTGTTGCCAGAAAAGCCAAGACTTGCTGAAAGACATGACAGATCACACGATTAGCAGCCATCAACTCAAACTACAGACTTTTTGACAGAGTAGAAGAGAGAATTCATTTATATCAAGACTCAAAGTTGCTGAAAGGTGCTCCATGAACATCATTTGCCATTCGGAGCAGTTCAGCCTCCCATGGACCCTTTTATACAAGTTGGTGTAGTAATAGAAAGCTCAAAACCTTGCAAAAGACATACCACAATTCCCTACAAAAAAAAAAAGCCAGGCTCTTTCAACTGTAAAGTTACAGAGCTTCACCCCTTTTACTGTTTGTACTTTACGCATACTTTGTGCTGGAAGATGAGTATGTCAAACAGTAAGCTTTCTAGTGAGAAAGAGTTTTCAATAGAAATGTATACTTTATAAGAGTGGTTTATGTGAATGTGTGTGTGTGTGTGTGTGTGTGTGTGTGTGGGAGCAGGGGAGACAGTAGATAGCACCTTTTCCATTTTCCAGTACAAAGAAAAGGAATAAATTTGCGGTACACATCATGTATGCTATTGCTTAAAAATATCAATGCTAAATTCTCACCTTGCAACTGGAAGACTGTGTCTGTCATTGAGTTTGTCCCTGAGCTCTGCCCTGATCATATTTTTCGTACATCTGAGCATTTTTTTGTGTATTTCATCTGTATGAAAGCAATGAACCCTCAACATTTTCAGTTGTATGTAATTTTAACAGAATCAATATACAAATATATTGAATTACATTTTCCTTAAAAAAGTAATGCACTTCCCTGCTAAAAAAACACTTCTTAAATCAGACTAAGCTGGACTATTGGTTTCTCTGCTTGATCAGGAAATGGAAATAGACGACATTTAAACACAATTTAATACTGTTTAAAAACAGAAAAAGTGCAAAATGTTCAAGCATATAGAAATATGGAAGATTTACTGGTAACACTTTACAATAAGATTCACTAGTTAAATAAATTAGTTAACATAAAGTAAGAATAACAACACTTCTACAGCATTTATCAATCTTAGTTAATGTTAACTTCAGCATTTACAAATGCATTATTAAAATCACAAGTTGTGTCTGTTAACGTTAGTTAATGCACTGAGAGCTAACACGGATGAACAGTGAACAACTGCATTTTTATTAACTAACGTTAAAAAAGATGAATAAATACAGTAATAAATGTATTGCTCATTGTTTGTTCATGTTAGTTAATACATTAACTGATGTTAACAAATGACATCTTATTGTAAAGTGTTACTGGGTTTTTTTTTTTTACAGTAACAGCACGTATCTCACAGTATTGAGAAGTGAAACAATTCAGATGATTCTTGCTGTGGAAGTGTTAGCTATTTTTGCCAGACAAATGTCAACCTAATCTTTGCTTAGCTGCTAAGTCAAATAACAGAAGTGTCAAACAGAAGGTACAAATACAAAATCTGTATATTCAAATATCCAAGAGTACCTTAGCTAGTTTTTCAGATTAGCTCACTAGTTACATGTAGCTGAGCATTGCCATAGTTGTATGAATTTCAGGCTGGCATGCCGGCAAATACCTTTTCAAAGTAAACTTTTTGCTTTTCAGCAGCATTGCATTTAATAACTGTATTTCATATCTCTGTTATGAATTGATGCTGACATATTTTGCTAATTGTACCTAATTGTCCAATAATTAGTGTATGGCATTTGGTATTTACTAATTAACTTAGGTGCACCAAGTGATTTTTTGAAAATGCCACACATAAATTGTAGCTGTTACCTGACAGATGACTGAAACGGTTTTTCTATAACCACTATATTTCTGCACCACAGCTAGGATCTGTTAACAATAAAAAGAGTGAAGGGAGTGTTTTTTTTAGCCCATCAGAAACATTCTCTGTCAGTCAGTCATTTCATACAATTCGTGTTCGCTCAGATGACATGTGTTTGGATGGTGCGGTATTGGAGAGATGAAGTGTTAAATGGAAATGGCAAAACAGCTGAAATTGGTAACAGCAATTTTGAGTTCCTTTTGAATTCCTTGTGGAAAAGAAGTGTGCTTAACTGTATTTAATGTGCACTTGTAGAGTACTATAATATTACAGTATATTATTAGCAACTGCATTTTTTATACAGTATATATACAGGTTATTAATTAAATAAAAGGTTAGTTAAGTGTACTTACATTTATGACTTTCTCAACATACTTAAAAATGCACTTCATAATAATGTCAAAACATTTTACTTTAAAGTCCATTTTAAATCATGTTTTTGTCATGTTTTAAAGAAGGACACTTAGTACATTTTAAAGCCCTTGTAAAGTTCTTGATTATAATTTCAGCTGTCATGTGTTATTCTATGTGTACTGTATACTGTATACAAGTAAATATATTACAAACTAACTAAATTGCAACATCATTAGATATATATACAAATTTCAATAGAAATTACATTAAATTTTGGTTTACCATAAATGCTTGTCAGTACTTGCAGCAGTACACTTTAACTATATTTCAAAGACAATATGTGACCACGGACCACAAAACCAGTCTTAAGCAGCACGGGTATATTTGTAGCAATAACCAAAAAAAAATTGTATGGGTGAAGATTTTTACGCCAAAAATCATTAGGATATTAGGTAAAGATCATGTTCCATTACAATATTTTCTTAGATAAAATTTTTAGGATTAGGATTAAATTTCCTACCATAAATATATCAAAACTTAATTTTTGATTAGTAATATGCAGCGCTTAGAACATCATTTGGGCAACTTTAAAGGCGATTTTCTCAATATTTTGATTCAGATTCCAGATGTACAAATAGTTATATCTCGACCAAATATTGTCCTATCCTAACAAACCATACATCAAAGGGAAACTTATTTATTTTTATTTTTTCAGCTTTCAGATGGCATATAAATCTCAATTTCAAAAAATTGACCCTTATGGCTGATTTTGTGGTCCAGGGTCACATATAAGTAATTGCGGTACATATAAAGATGTACTTGAGCCCTATTTAAGTTGCTGAAGAACACTCTTAAGTTCAAGTAACAGCATTTAACATAAAATTAAACTATAATACATTTTTTAAATTTGAAAATAGTATGCAATTAAGTGTCAAAAAACATGACATTTCATTCATACATAAGCACTGTAATAAGTACTCTTTTCTTTAAAAAGCATGCTAAAGCATACTTTTTCACAAGAGACAAATAAAAATTACAAATATAACAGCTTCCAACTGTGTGGATTATAACTTATTAATTAATTTATTTTTTTTAATTGTAAACTAAACTATATTCTCCTATCAATTTAATTCTTTTTTAACTCACAATTTAATTTTTCTTAAAGGATTAGTTCACTTCCAGAATGAAAATTTCCTGATAATTTACTCACTCTCACGTCATTCAAGATGTTCATGTCTTTCTATCTCCAGTCGCAAAGAAAGTAAGGTTTTTGAGGAAAACATTTCAGGATTTTTCTCCATATAGTGGACTTCAGTGGGGATCAGCGGTTTCAAAGGGCTCTACACAATCCCCGCCGAGGAATAAGGGTCTTATCTAGTGAAACAATGGCTAATTTTGTAACAAAAAATGTAAATTTATATACTTTTTAACCACAAATGCTCGTCTTGCACTAACTCTGTGATACGCATCCCAGCAGGCACTGGACGCCTATATAACGTCAGGTTGACGTTGGACATGAAGTCGGACAGATGTTGCATTTTGTTTGAGAATGAAAATCCTGTTGACGTCAGTATTTGACGTCAATTTGACGCTGACTTAATGTTGAATTTTGGTTACACAACCCAAAAACAACAAAATAACAAAAACGGTACTTCCGTCTACATCACCCATGACCTTTCCCACATGACTACATAATGCAAGTTGTGGACACAGAGCTAGTCCAAGACGAGCATTTGTGGTTAAAAAGTATATACATTTTTAATTTTATAAGAAAATGACTGATCGTTTCGCTAGACAAGACCCTTATTTCTCGGCTGGGATTGTGTTGAGCCCTTTGAAACTGCATTGAAACTGCAATTTGGACCTTCAACCTGTTGATAAAGTCCACTATATGGAAAATAAATCCTACAATGTTTTCCTCAAAAACCTATATATTTTTATTCTACAAGTCAACTAATCCTTTAAGTTTAGAAATAAACTCTTACTTTAAATTTTTCTTATGCTAGCCTAAAACTAACCCCTACCATAACCTTGCATACAGACTTGTTGTCATGTGTTGATTATGTGCCATATAAATGTTGGAAACATAGAACCTTAAAAACATAGGAATACGAAGCAAAAATCCATGAAGTGCTAAAGGAATAGTATCTAATAAAATTTAATATTCACTAATAAACAGCATCAAATATTGAAAGTCTTTTGTTTAATCATAGACCATGTCATATAAGGATATAATCATGGTCTCTCAATTGAGCCTATGTGAGAACGTGATGACTGTATTGCTAACATCAGTGTGTAGCGCCATTGGCAAAATTGTACCCCTGAGCAATCGGTGACATATCTGATGACCAGCCAGTGAAAAGAGCTTAGCACATCCACACGAACCACAGCACAGCCTTTAGGTCATGTACTGTTAATCTAATTACACACAACTGTCCTCAAATAATAAAGCTGGGGAGCTTATCAAAGTGGAAGATTTGAAAAATGACTAAAGGCAAAATTTGATGTACATGCATTTCTAATGCAAAAATAAGTTGCTGGGCGAATGCTGGCGAAACCGCACCATCAACAGTGTACACAACGCATCTCACAGCTCTCCGTGACCCCCATTATTTATGGTGACAGGCCAAATTGATTGTGGTTGAAAGATCCTAACCAGAATAAAATGAGCTTCTCTGTTATTGCCTTTCAGGTAAATCTCTGCTCGCCGCTTTTCCTCCGGGGGAAAGATGTGCAACCCTGGGTTCGTGACAACAGTTGTTTTCCTCAACCTTGCAGAATGCTTTAATGCCTTTTTGCATTTTCAGTCATGTGAAAACCCACCAGATCAAACATCAAGCCCCCATCTTTGCCGCTTTCTTGACATTCCACTGCCCTATTCCCTTTATCAGTGTTACGGTATGCTTTGTTAACTTTATTAAAGCGAGCACTGTCTCGTGTGCCTGGCGTGTTTGTCATCACGCATCCATGAGTACTGCATACATTCGTTTTGTGCTTACGGAGCAGATAGGAAACCATTTGCAAGACAATAACAGAGGGTTAAGTGTTTTATACAACATCTTGTAGCATCTTCAGAAAATAAACCAGAAAAAACACCCTCACAACCCTTGACATATGATATTGTGAGCAATGCATCTCTAACAGCATTATGCAACTGCCAGTTTTTCCATTACGCCAGCAGTGGCTATTTGTTTCAATGAAAACACTAGCTAGAGAGGGCCAGAGAAAATGACTGCCTGATCAGACTCCGCATCCATAGAGGTCCCGGACACATTTGCATAATACAGAAAGGGTGAGGAACGAGGTTAAGGCCGTCTTAGATACTTCAGCAGCTACATGCAGAGCTCTGGATCCGGCTAATCGAATACAAACATACCAAAAAAGCCAGTCCTGCAGACAACTGTCTCGAAATCTGTTTAACCTCGCGTGGTGGGAGGGGAGGACCGTTGCCTTTCAATCACGCGTGTTCAGCAAATGGGAAGGGAAAATGAATCTGCTGATTTAAATTGATGAAAACGCACGCAAACGGGGTTCCATTTTGTTTTTGATTGCTTTGCATCAAGTATCACTGATTGCCCTGAGAGATCTGGAGAATGGTGTGGGACTGACGTGGCCTCCATTCTCCAGCGGCTGTTGTGTTACCCTCCACGCCGGCCCATTTAACAAGGCCTTCACTCAAGCCTGAGCGGGCCATCAGCACACTCCCCTGACTCCTACACTCAGGTCAAGGATGTTTGACACCTCTCCTTCAGCCAGGAACACAGGAATTCCTACTGTTCAGTGTGTGACATTCTGATTCACGATCTGATTCTGATTTACAAGGACAGCTTGCCCAACAATGAAAATTCAAGCATCATGTATTCTCACTTATGTAATTCTGAGACTCTCTTCTGTGGAACACAAAAGAAGATACTTAGTTGAATGTCCAAGCTGCTCTTTTGCATTCAGTGAAAGTGGATGGGGACTATTTTTGTTTTCTTCAGAAAGTTAGAAAAGCTCTTGGATTTCATAAAAAAATTTATTGGGATGCGTTCACACTTGTCATGTAAACAAACTCTGGTGCGATTGCTCTGTTAGTGTGGTTCATTTGACAATGAACAAATGTCAACAAATGTGACATTGTCGAATATCCAGGCGGCTCTTTCAGTGAAAGTGAATGGGGACGATTTTTGTTTTATTTGCGCACATAAAGTAGTGAACTACTGATGTCACATGGACTGTTTTATTTATTAAATGCCCTTACTACCTTTCTGGGCCTTGAATGTGGTAGTTGTGTTGCTGTTTATTCAGAGTCAGGAAGCTCTCAGATATCATCAAAAATATCTTAATTTATATTCTGAAGATGAACAAAGTTCTTATGGGTAACAACATGAGGGTGAGTAATTAATGACAGAAATTTTAATTTGTGGGTGAGTTAACCCTTTAATACACCCTTATGAAAAAGAAATACATACTTGTGAACAAAAACTTTAAAAGGTACATTATGTAAATATCTTATGTATCTTCTTTCTTTCTTCTGTTAAATACAAACAAAAAAAGATATTTTTAAGAAAGTTTCCTTAGTACTTCTTACATTTTCAAACCAGGCTCATTACTTTAGTTTTAATGTGCATTTTGTGGATCACCATTCCATAACAAATCATGAATCCATTAGTCTGTACTGGAAACGCGATTCGGCTCATGCACGCTCCGCGTCTCCTCCAAAAGGTTTCTATCAGAGTAATCAAGTGCCCGGAAGAATCAGAGAGGCGAAATACTGACCTGTTTAGGACTTCAGGTGCAGGTCATCTTCAGGTGCAGTTTCATCTGTCAACAGGGTACTGTAGTTTTGTCTTTGCTTATTAGCATTAGCAACTCAGCAGTAGCAGCCAGAGGATTAATAATACTGTAATCTAAACTAAACCTAATTACTATCATCACTCAAAATATTGTATGCTAAAGGACATCATCGTCCTTAAAAAAAAAAAACATGGCTCATGATAATGCAATAACATGTTCAGTATTAAGATTTTTCTGTAACGATATTGTCAGGATGTAATTATTATTGTACTAATTTTTACATTTAGGCAATTTAGAAAATATAGTTTTGGTAAATCTATATTTAAGTAACAATAACACATGGTCATAATGTGATACTTTAAGTTGAACTAAAAAAGTAACAGAATACAGTGAGGTGGTTGTTTTGCAACAAGGTGGAGACATAACAGTAGATGGCGGATTGGAAAAGAAAATTAGTGAAAAAAGTAAACAAACAAAGTGAGATGCAAAGAGATATGAAAAATGCAGAGACTGAAAAGGGAATTGGAAGTGAAGGTGCAGTTCAAGAAAGAACCTTTAATTATATTGCACGACCCCAGCCTAAGGTTTTAAACCTTTTTTAAAATGTAATGGCCATACAAAAAAATGTCCATGGTTTCAGAAGTTCTTTTGGGTGTATGGGATGGCCTGGAGATTTTCCAGCCTGCCAGTCCTGCCGTGTTATACAATGTGGTTGTTCAGCTTTGATACATTAATTAGGTAACAAATTTTAAATGTTTTTTAAAATGTTATTTTAAAAGTTATTTTCTATTTATGTGACAATATGACATGAGGTCCAGTTACCAGTGTGACACTAAAACAGGTAGTAGTAATGGGTACTTTTACTTAAGTACATCTCAGAGCTCATACTTCTTTACTTTAACTTAAGTAAAAAAAAGTGTAGTCAGTACTTCTACTTTTACCAGAGTATTTTTTAAACATGAGTACATCTGTGGATACTGTGAACATGGATACATCTTCTACGTTCTTTACACTTTGATTTGAACCAAAACAGTGTATTCATGTGGTGCGGCTGACACAGAACAGCGTACGCAGTTTGCATCCAGCGGACATTCTCCAAAATTTTTATTTTCTTTACATACAAATGTTTTCTCGTTGCTTCAGAAAATTCAGATTGAACCACTGATGGCAGATGGATTATTTTGACAATGCCTTTCATACTTTTCTGGGTCTTACTTGGCAGTCAGTGGGACAGTCACAAGCCTCCCAGTTTTCATTCAAAGTATCTTAAATTGTGTTTTGAAGACGAACAAAGCTTTTATGAGTTTGGAACAACATGGGTAAGTGATTAATGACAGAATTTTCATTTTGGGGTGGAGTAACGCTTTAATACTAGTATTACTCTTTGCAGAACAATATTTGACTGAATGGGTGTGCTTTTGTGTGCATCAATTAAAGCAATGCATTAATATAGAACGTGATTAAACTGACTTGGAACTATCTGTGCATTCAACGGTTTTACTGCATACCTGTCAGCCAATCAGAATCCAGTATTCAGACAGACCATGGAATAAACACAGTTAAGCATGCTTCTTATCCACAAAGACAGTCTTGGTTACAATTCCATTTCAGGGTGTGTAAAAGCTGGGATACTCTAAATAACACTACTTTAAATTTATTACTTAATTAATTTATTGTTGGTTAAATTTCCTTTTACATCTATTTGGCAACACTTCAAAATACATCCCATTCCACCCTAATCAGCTAGTTATATTAAGACTAAGTTCATATTTCAAAAAATGCTATCTTATATCCATCTCCTACTGGACTGGAGCAATGAGAAATGATTTATTTAGTAATTAAATATTTACTCATACATTTCTAAACTAATTATGAATTCTAGGATATGATAAATTAAAGACATACATGAGCCTAATTGGCATACTTATGAAGATCCTTGGTGTGAGTCACCTGATATGCCTTCATTAGGTGGTTAAATGGCCGCAGTCAACGCTGCTCATATTCATGACTGATATGTGTAACCATTTATGTACGATGCTTTGCAGCAGAGTTAGCGATTACACAGATGAGATGCATTGCTGTTGTCAAATTGTTAACTCACAGTTGCAGAGTGTCGGTTTGGCTCCTTGTGCGGCCCATTAATAAGATTAATAATTCATTAAATACAATCGCTGCTTATGTTTCATGAGACAAAATTGAATGATTAATGAGACATCAAGGTATGAGGCATTATATTTGGAGATTAATAATAGAACACCTGAAATATTTTATTACCATGCATCACTTCTCACTAGAGAAAGCACTCATATCCAGATAAAATGGGATGAGTAGTCGACTGGTCTTACAACAATTTATTAGTTATATCTACTAGTTTTTTGTCATTTATGCAGTTTTTTATATGAAAATATTAAAATGTGCATCAGATGTTGTTGTCATGATCCATTTGGTAGCCAAATATCAAGATGTTTTTACTAAAAATGCTTCTCTTTTATGTGCTAACTAAAAATGACATCATTCAGCAAACAACTAAATAATTCTTTAAAACTGACACGTTTATTTTTGACAAATTAGCATAGTTTTAGCATAAAATCACTTCTAATTAACAGATTTGCTTTTGTAGAGGTAGCAGTCTGAACATAGGAATAGCACATCTGAACTGGTGAAAACAAAAGAAAATGTGTCAGCCATGAAAGCAATAAAGGAATCCTCCATAGAGTTAAACACAGTATCACTGCACCTGAAATAGCCGTATTCATCCATCTAATCTAAAGTTAAGAAAGTACTAATTATGAGGAAAAGTGTGCTGAATGCAATATTTAAAACAACGCAATGCCAATGGCATCAAATGTTTACCCTGAATGCACTGTAAGTCACTTTGTATAAAAGCTTCTGCCAAGAGAATAAATGTAAATGTGCTTTTACAGTGTTTGGACTGTTTCTCTAACGCAGTGATCCTCAACTTCGATGGGTCGCAGGTCTGTTCTGACAGGGTCACACACAGCTGGGAAAAAACAGTGCTTATTATATGCAAATCACCACATAATCATGCATAGTTAGCATAGCAACAAAAACTGAACCTAAAAAAATCATGCTTTCTATATCTTTTGCTGCTGATGTCAAAGGCTGATGCAAATATGTCTGTCACTTTGTAGTTTGTTCATAACAATAAACGTGGTTTGTGATATTAGGCAGAGAGAGGATAAAAACAAGATTAAAAAAAAAAACTAAAATTCAGCTTTTGTAATGCAAATTTCTATAAAGGTAAAAGTGTTTGCGTATTTATAGTGTACATAACTATACAACGTTAATTAACTGTGTGGTGCTTAGTCTGAAGTTTGGGAGAGGAGGCTAATTTAATGTAGTAATTATAATAAAAACTACTAATTTTATTTAATCTATGCATTTAGGTTACCCAGACAACATATACTCGTGCAAAGCACGACGCCTACGTTCCAGTCATCCAATCTCACTCGCATTGTAAATCCATTTATATCTTATGATAATTCAAATGAACTTGCTATTGCCATTTCTAAGGTGTGACAGGTAATTACTATGGTGTGAGATTCATCTAATGTCTTCAAGTCACCTGTTGTTTGTGCATTATAAATATTATACCTACAGTTCAAGAAGCTGCATGATTAGATTACACTCTCTTGCATGAATTATTAAATCACAAAGTAAACAGTGGACACGGAGGAGTTACACATGTGTCTGCTACAGTTGAGACCCTGAATTCGGGGGTGTAATGGGATGTGAGTCAGTGCTGTTTAGTATATGCAAGGAAGCATTAACATACTACACTGCTTTTATATTACTTTTATATATTATAACATACCATAACAAATTTTAATCTCTCCATAAATAAAAACAGATTTTCCCAGTATTTGGTAAACAGGAAATTCGTGTGGTGCTAATAATGCACGGGAGCCAAGAAGATGGCGTATTTTTCACGTGTTTAATAAAACGCCTCACGCGTCGATACACTCATCCATATACATGGGGATCGCGCAAGGAAAACGCACATAAGCATGCATTCAACTCAGGTCACAAACAGAAAGGAAATATATAAAATAAAGAGAGAAAGATGCCGGTAGTGCACCTTTCCAGAGCGTACAGACACACGTTATGCACATGCGCAGTTGTCAGTCTGCCACAAAACTACCTTAAATGTTCTAGTTGCCGTTACAACATCACATCATTAACCATGAAACACTTTATAGTACAGTTAGTAAAAGTATTACAATACCAGGAAGGAAGATCAAGTTGTTGATGCTTGCCTGTCATTCTGCATAGCGTCTGTGAATGCGCTGATGACGTATGCTGTCTGCGCGAACAGGGTGCCAAGAGGTATGCAAATAGACAGACAGGTACGTCAGCCTATTGTAATGTTTGGACCGAGCATTTTGATTGGATGAATATTTCTTGGTCTTATGCCTTCCACAGAATATATAAATACTTAATACATTTAGACCACTTAATGTTGCTATCGGGATGTGAAGAGACTTTCAATCAGCATAACAAAAATTGTTTCTGAAGACAATCACCTATTGCACCTTTAAGGAACAAAAAAAATACTTCAAACGTTTTTCTAAAATAACTTAATAAAAAACGATACGAAATGTAATCACGTTGCCATTACATAAAAAACTAAACCATTTTAATAGCTGAAACAGTAGTATAAGCTATTTTGGGAGAAGAGGGGAAAAAAGACGGGCTTGGGTCAGGCTCGGGCCGAGAATTCTGATAAGCTGTCGGACAAGGGACGGGCTAGACCTGAGCTATATTTTAAGCCCGTGCAGGGCTCTACTTTAATTACGTTCATTGAAGTCACAAACACGTAATCATGACACGTAATCATGTGTATTTGAAAGTTTAATCGCAAGGCACGAAAACGAACTCAAGTTTAGTCACTGTACAAGCAGGTGCGTGCTGTGCGTATCACGCTGAAACCATCTTAACGCACACATTTGCTAAAATGAACTCTGCCTTGCTGTCCCTGAACAGTTACATTTTTTTTTAAACCACAATGCTTGTCCACTGTGTTCCACAGCTTCTCCTCCATCATCAGCTTTACTAAAATAACCTAGTTGGGGATTTGACTAATTAACTCAGCCCCCTTTACAATGGTGTTTTTTTTGTTTGTTTGTTTGTTTTTTTCCCAAAAGGTTTACTTCTCGAAGATTGTTTTATTGCGTAGGCTATTTCCAGATTATGCCAGAACGAAGTGAAGTAAGGTAAATGCGGACGATCACCTAATATGTGGGTGGCCGTGGTGAGGCTTTGGCGATCAGTGCTACCTATGGCCTGTCAATCTACTCCACAGCCAATCACGGGCCCCCTCCTTGCTCGGGCCCCAGGGCTTCAGCCCCGCTTAGCCCAATGGTTAACACGGCCCTGAGTGGCAGGGACTGAAGGACTCGTCTGAGTAGAAGGAAAACTCAATGCACAAAAATTGAGATAGCCTTAATGAAAACCCAGTCCAGAGCATTCAGAACCTCAGACTGGGCAGATGGTTCACCTTCCAACAGGACAATGACCCTAAGCACACAGCAAGAGTGGCTTATGGACAACCCTGTGAATGTCCTTGAGAGGCCCAGCCAGAGACTTGGCTTGAACCTAATCAAACACTTCTGGAGAAACCTGAAAATGTGTGTTCGCCCTCATCCAAGCTGACAGGTCTTGAGAGGTAAATAGGTGGGGAGAAGAATAGCAGATAACTGCCAAATGCAGATGTGCAAAGCATGTCGCATCATACCAAAAAGACATGAATTGTAAAGGTGCTTCAAACTAAGTACTGTGTTAAGGGTATAAATACTTATGCAATGCACTTATTTTTTTCATTTTAATAAATTTGCAAAGTTGTCAGAGATCTGTTTTGCTTGTCATTATGGTGTATGGAGTATAAGTTGATGAGGGGAAAAAAGTAATTTCAAGCAATTTAACATAAGGCTGCAACATAAAACGTGAAAGAAATTAAGGGGTATGAATACTTCTGCAAGGCACTGTATTTTTATATATATATATATATATATATATATATATATATATATCCCTATTTCTCACTATTGCTTAATTTCTACAAGATTAAAGAAATGCACTGTAGTTAAATAATCCTTGTAAAATCTATATCATTATTTTATTTCAAATCGTCTATATCTGTATTGCAGTAGTTGAAGATTTTTTTCTTATTGTGCGTTATTTTTTTCTTATTATTCACTGACTATGCGCTACTCAAAGACACAATGGTTGGTTCTGATGTAGTTTCTTTTTGAAAAATTTGTGTCTAAAATAAAAGTCACACAGTATTTACTTCCTGTTTCCTGTTTAAGTAATGTATAAAAACTATATAACACTCATACATACACACATACATATAAATATATCGGGCTACACATAGGCAAAACATTTATAAAGATATGCTTTCAGTGGACTTTCAAAATATACTTTTTAGTCTAATTGATTTAGCCATGTTAGTTTTGCATTCATTTTCGATAATCAAGATCTAGCAGCCAACAGTACTGCTTGGGAGAACAGTTCGCGGACAGCCTTTTTTTTATGATTTTGCATGAAGATCACAGAACAATAAGGACAATTCATTGCAAAACAGCATACAGGCACCTGTTGTGGCTGTTGTGGATCCGCTCACCTGAATCCCTCCATAACTAGTACAGATTTGCAGAAAATTGCCAACATTTGGCAAACACATAATTAACAGACACCACACACGCGCATCATGGAGACTGACACAGAAGTTATTTTTGTTTTCTTTGCATGCAAAAAATATTCTTATAGCTTCATTAACTTACAGTTGAACCACTGATGTCAATGGACTATTTTAATGATGTCCTTAACCTTTCTGGGCCTTGAACATGGTAGTTGTGCTGCTGTCTATGCAGGGTCAGAAAGCTCACAGATTTCATCAAACATATCTTAATTTGTGTTCCTGAGATGAACGAAGGTCATATGGGCTTGGGTTTTTTTTTTTTTTTTTTTTTTTTTGGAGTGAACTATCCCTTTAACAAACCAGTACCCAAACTCCCAAATGGTCCGGGTATGCAGAGCATTCGCAGCTTATATGGACTTAACGCCCTGATAGTCGCACATGTAGTGCTCTACTGAAACACAATACATATAAAGCGCACAGTCATAAAGAATTATTGTAAGAATAAAAGTTAATCATCCATGTTTAGATGTGACATAACACCTTGTATAAAATGGCTTGTAAAAATCTGTCCATTGTAGTGGATACCATGCATCCGAGGGTTAAAACACTCTCGCAAACACAGCAGTGTTGAATTGAGTTGAATGAGATTGTATATTTAAGAATACCACACTAGAATCAATACAACTGCATTAACAGTGGCTGGCCTTTTAATTTATTTCTATACAGTATGTAGTGTGCTTCACACAAATATACACGCATCATTCTATAGAATATGGTAATGAAAGACAGTATTTTCACCTGTTTTAGTCAATGCTGCACACTAGGGTTTATTTGTATGCAGCTATAGTCTAGTCTCTCTAAGAGCAGGAGTGTACAGAGTGGTTACTGAAAGAGCTCTGATCTGAATAATGTTTTCCTCTTCAAAAGAGGGAATGACTTGACTTGAAAACATTCAGATCACAAAAGAGATAGTTTAATCTGTAGTTTGGTTAAGTTCAGTTGGAAGCTACGCTGATTTGTTTAAAGTTGTAAACATGATGCACAGCAGTACAGATATTATCTGGTCATACAGCTCTTTTCTGAGAAGAGACAATAGTTAAAATGATCAGCATTCATGTAGGTCCTCTGCATTAATTTCTGAACACAAATTGTACGGCATTGCCGTAGAGGACAAGAAGTTATACAAAACCGCAGGTACCTTTCATACAAAAGTGTTTACTGTGTGCCTCTCCATAGGTTTGAAGTACTGGAGAAAACTGCTCTTCAGTCGTCTGTTGTTATGACTGAACATTGAGTGCTGCATGATTGTGTGGGAGGGAAACTGTAGAAAATTCATAAATCCTTTACATTTGCATATGTAAGCTCAAGATCTTCACATCTCATGCAAGACTGCTAGTTAGATGGACTGACTGGAATCTTTTGGATGCTTATCTAGTGATTTCAAGAGCTGCTACTATCTATTTGTCTGTCTCTCTGTCTTCCTTTTATCTGTCTATCCGTCTATCTATCTAGCTTTGTATCTATGTATCCGTCCATGTATCCGTCCATCCATCCGTCCTTCCCTCTGTCCATCTGTCTATCTATCCGTCTATTTATCTATCCATTCATCTGTTCGTCTGTCCATCCTTCTGTCCGGTCTGTCTGTCTATCTATCTGTTTATCTATCTGTCTGTCTATCTATGTATCTATCTATCCATCCATCTGTCCATCCATCTATCTGTCTGTCCATCTGTTTGTCCATCAATCTGCCTGTCTATCTGTCCATCCATTTGTCTTTCTGTCTATCTATCTGTCCATCCATTTGTTCATACATCTATCTGTCTATCTGTCTATCCATCTATCTTTGTATCTGTCTATTCATCCGTCCATCCATCCATCCATCCATCCCCATCTTTCCATACATCCATCTATATGTCCATCTGTTTGTCCGTCCAACAATCTGTCTGTCTGTCTATTTATTTTCTTTATCTTTCTGTCTATCCATCCATCTATCTGTCCATCCGTCTATCTGTCTATCTATCCATCCATCTATGTGTCTGTCCATCCGTTCGTTCGTCCATCAATCTGTCTGTCTTTCTGTCTATCTATTCATTTGTCTGTCTGTCTGTCTATCCATCCAACTATCTGTTTGTCCATCCGTTCGTCAATCTGTCTGTCTGTTCATCCGCCCGTCTATCTATCTATCTATCTGTCCATCCATCCATCCGTCCATCCGTCCGTCTGTCTGTCTGTCCATCTATTGGTCTATTCATCCATCCGTTAATCTGTCCATCCATTTGTCTGTCTGTCTATCTATCTATCTGTCTGTCCATCCATCTATCTATCCATCTATCCATCTATCTATCTATCTATGTCCATACATCCTTCTATCTGTCCGTCCTTCCGTTTGTCTATCCATCGTTCCGTCCATTCATCTGTCCATGTATCTATATATCTATGTATGCATGTATCTATCTATCTATCTATCTATCTATCTATCTATCTATCTATCTATCTATCTATACAACCACCTAGAACATGCTAGCAACAAAGTTTTTAATCTTTCCTTTTTTCTCTTAACTGCACATATTTAAACTACGTAACACCTATTTGCAGTTTGCCTACATATTTTAAAGCTTTTTATTAGACACATCTCCGTCAGCAGTCAAAGTTTGTCTTGACAAACTTTATTTTTCTTGTTAGATTCCCTTGAATTAAAATTCAAATTAACATTCAGTCATACAAAATGTCAGGGTTCACTCATCAAATTGCAAATTATAAACCTGTATTGTTTGTAAGAACTGTGAGAGGTATCCAACCACTAAACTAAAATGCTCATTATCTGCTTCAAGAAAAAAGGTTGAGCATTTGTCACGTCTAAGTCAGGTGTTTTCAACTGTCATGTAGCTAATAAAGCAGATAGACCCAGGAGATTGAAACCACAGTGTTGCTTACAACAGTAGATTGATACACAAGTCACATGGTACATTACCACAAAATCAGATTTCATTGTCTGTGCACCTAACAATTTATTTCATCAACTGTTTTTTCTACCTCACGCTGCAAGCAAGAAAAAGATGATTTTTAAAACAATTTTAAAGATTTCCCCAATGCCACATCCATCGCACTATGAATTCTGAGAGATCAGGTCGAACTGAGGTTTAACAAGCTTGTAAAGTTGTCCTATGCAGACTTAACAACCTACCACCAGGAAAAATTGCCCAGGCTACCGGACGCATTCACCCAATGACCCACTGAATTTGCTTAAAGTGAACAAAATAACATCTTTCCAATCATTTTAGAAGATGTTTAAAAACAGGCCACAGAGGTGCCCTCACTAGCATCATATACAGTAATTAACTAAAAAATAAAAAAAAAGAGCTCAGAGGCAGAAAAGACCTTCTCATATACTTTATAACTCTTCCATAAATTAAAATTGACATAAGACATTTGGCAAGGAGGTGACACATATAAAAATAAAAGAATGTGTAGTTTTTGTGTCTCTTATGAAGTTAGCTAATGTAGTGGACTATGGAGAGAGGTCTTGTGATTCTGTAGAGGAGAGATGATACAGAACTCCTCCAGTGCATAGATCTTCATTTCTCTGCTGACATTTCTGCTTGAGCTTGGAAATACTTTCTCTTACTTCCAGGAAATGAAAGTATCGAGCCCCCAATTCTAATGGAAATTTCATTTTGATTGATTGGATTGTGCATGTTGTGGCATTCATCAAAGTCGTTGTTATTTTTGCATTGCCCTGGAAACATTATTTTAAAGCTCATTAACCTGAAGTGGTTAAGTGTATGAGATAGCAAGCAGCTTGGTAATTTTTTCCTTATTTATGGAAGTGAAAAACTCGCTTTAAAAACCTAAGCAAATCAGATGACAACACCGAGTTGTTTGAGTTGTTTCTGTAATACTCTTCAATTAAAGGAACAGCTCACTCCAAAATGAAAATTTGGGAGTGAACAGTGGAATGTTTTTGGCTGTTTTTATTTGTAAACAGTGCTTGATTTGTGTATATTTCTCTCCTGATTCAGAAGAAATAAACTTTTTCAATAGAGGAAGCAATATTATAAATTATAGACTGGTATTTTGGCCAGAAGTGGCAATATTAAGGAGTCACATGGAATACTGGGATGTTTTTATCAGCTGTGTGAACTCTCATTCTGACGGCACCCATTCACTGTAGAGAATGTAATACAGAAGTGATGTAATACTAAATTTCTCCAACTTCTTTCAAAAAAAAATGTAACATTTGGGAGAAATATTCTTTTAGCAGCAACAAAAAAAATAAATAAAAATAAATCAAATGTCATTTATTTAACAGAATTATAGTACAAATCCTTTTTTATGTATTTCATAATATTTGTTAGCGTTGAAATGATAGAACTAATACCACATACTTTTTGGACCCACTGTGTGTTGTTTCTCCTTTCCATGCTCAGTTTATGCTTTACAGAAACACCAATAAATCAAATGATTTAAGGTCTGTCAAAGCTTAAGAAAGGTATGATTTTGTACTTGCTTTGAGTTTTTTTCTTGTTTGTCAAAGATGAATTTCGGAGTTATCTAGTGTCAAACACTTTCACTTTCATCCATTCCCCCTCAAATCAGCCAAAGCAGTGTGCCTTACAATAACCTCTTCCCTAAAGAAAAAAAGAAATCCATTGGTTGGCCAAAGTCACTTGTTCTGCAAGATGATAAAAAATAAAACTATGTATGCATTTATTCCATTTAAAACAGTCAGATACAGTGACAGTTCTGAAAGTTATAAAGCCTGAGAACAAGAGCAAGGGGCGGCCAGGGCACACCGTCATATTTAGTACTCGCCACACGTCACAGTGGAGCACAACAGGGCAGTCTATTGGAATCCTTAATTTGTGGCCAGTGAGATACAACATCCAGAGATATAAACAAGAGAAGATACTCTCGCATGCACACTCCTGTGCTGGGAACATGGGCTGAATGATTAAACAGAGCCATGGGTACCACTTAACCCCTGGAGTCTAAATCTGAGCTCACACAAAAAAAGGAGACTGTCGGTTTTGAAATTCAAGCAGTGCATGAAAATTGTAAACAAAATTCATGGATGTACATGGACGGGGAGCTTTGCATTGTCCATTATTCTGTCCTTATTCAATTCTGTGGAAAATCATGTATACACAAAAGTAGGTGACGTGAACAGATTCAGTTCTGAGCTTGAATTTGTTCACATAAATTACAACAAATTCATATGCAAGCCTCGGAGTGAACAGTCAGCGTTCTGAGACATGCGCTCAGGAGTGTGCATGTGCACTGGCTAATCTAGCATGAAAAATAAGCTTTTTTTTAAAAGGGTCATCGGATGCAAAACTCACTTTTACATGTTATTTGAATATAAATGTGTGTTGGCAGTGTGTAAAGTGTAAAATGGTATTAAAATTTCTATAAATAATATCCCCTTTTTCAAATCAAGCCATTCTCAGCTTCTTGACTATGTGACGTCACACAGACTAAAGCCGCTCCCACGATAGTCATCTTAGCTTAGACCCACCCTGATTGAGCTGTGAACAGCTCGACTGCCACTGTTTCAACGCTGGAGCAGGGATGTAGACAATAGCTCCTTAGCGACTGAGGTGTTTTGTTGTTGGATGTAATAATGAACATAGCAGTCATCATTTATTGAGCCGCTGAGGATGCAGAGGATTAACGTTACTTTAGTTTTTGAAGGGAATGCACCCTCCGATCTAGCTAAATGCGCCTATGTTCACACAAATCGTTCATAATCCAGCTTCACCTATACAGAATAAGTGAGTATAAGGGATTTTTATGAATATTTGCAAATAGCCTTTCCTAATAATGTGCCAGTTAGCAAGTTTTGCAGCTAAATGTGGCTAAAGTAAACAGGGCGGCTCACCACTCCACAGAAGAGAGGGGCGGGGTGAGCAGAGCTCATTAGCATTTAAAGGAACATGCAACAAAACGGGTTGCTGTGACAAGAGCTGATTTTGACAAGGTAAAAAGGGTGTAGTTTTACACTACCACTGAGAGATTTTAACCAAAGTATGTTATAGATTTTTCATTAAGACCCTAAAGAATCATATCAACTTGTGGAAAATGGGCATCTGGTGACCCCTTTAACGCTGTTGGAGCATATAGAACAACGTTTATGAAGCAATTATCAGATTTCATTGGTCTTTTCAAATACGAAATTAAATCGTAAGCTTGATGATCAGTTTTGGAGAACTTGATGTTTCCCCATTAAAAGAGACTGGAGCTGCACTTGCATGCCTGAGAGCCGTTTCAAAGATGGCCGCCGAGTGAAATGAGGATCATCTGACTTCATATCTCACAATGTAAAGTTAAATCTTGCAATGTCATTTTTTTATCGTAACTGAAACTTTAGTTCTCACAATTCTGACTGTATTTTTCATAATTAGAAACATTTTTTTCCTGTTTGTGACATTTTGTATCTGCAAATTTATATCTCAAACTGTGACTTTAATCTCATAAAGTAAACTTAAATCTTTCATATTTCCCGAAATTTTATTTCATACAATTGTGACAGTATTTCTTATAATTTCTTTATTTCTTGTATTTGCAGTGTTATAGAATTGTAGCTGTATCTTGCTGTATCTTTGTGACTCACCATGTGACTTATATATCTCACAATGTACATTTAAATTTCGCAATGACTATCTCTTATAATTGAAATTTTAGTTTTTACAACTGTGACTGTATTTCTCATAGTTGCGAATGTGTATTGTGCATCTCAGTGGTGTGACTTGAAATGAAAATCCTGTCATTAATTACTCACTCTCAAGTCTTTCCAAAACTGTGAGACCTTCATTCATCTTCGGAACACAAATTAAGATATTTTTGATGAAATCCGAGCGCTTTCTGACCCTGCATAGACAGCAATGGTCCAGGAAAGTAGTAAGGATATCGTTAAAATAGTCCATGTGACATCAGTGGTTTAACCATAATTTTATGAAGCTACGAGGAAACTTTTTGTGCGCAAAGAAAATAACTTTATTCAACAGTTTCTTCTCTTCCGTGTTCGTCTTCACCACACGTTCACCAGAGTACTATGACGCATCCCACAATTATCTCACCTTATATGAATATGGAAAGAAGAAAAGGAGTACATCACCACGTATGACTCAGCTACATCTTCAGTACCACTCAACATCTCCAAATCCTTTGTTCCCATAATTGGTTTCTATAGCAAAGTGAGCAAGAATCCGAGCTCTGGCTTTAAAGGCATAAAGCGCCAAGGAAATGAAATTACCACACTTATTCAGTCTCATGTTATAATCATCAGGCTTTGAGATCTAAATACAGATCTCTGAACAACAAAGACAGGTTTTTAAAATAATTCCGTTCATTTGTTTTATTTTTAGCACTAATATCTAAAACCAATATCTCTCTAGTCTCAGCCTCAGACAGCTCGCCCACGGACCACCCACGGTAACCTACTGTAGTAAGGCTTCAATCGACTTTCCACATTCCTTTCACAGAACAACTTGCTGGATACCAACCAAATGGGCTTCAGAAGTGGCCATTCCACTGAGACCGGCCCGCTCCCTGCTACTGAAGCCCTGCGACTGGCAAGAACCGCATCTTACTTTTGCAGAGACTGCTGCGCCATTATCTGAATTCATTTTTTCCATTAAGGTCTATTATTGGGGAATAATCTATTTCAGACAACCCTGCCTCTAAACAGCATGTAAAACAGTGGCATGAGTGGGCAGTTCTTGGCTAGAATGAGCCTAACTAGCCTCATTTCCTCGACTACACGTGCTGTCAATCCATCAAAAAAGGATGTCAACGCATCAGATCCTGTCATTATGTAATCTGTTAACATTAACGGCCGGTTTGTGACCCTGAATGAAGTCAGAAGGTCTGACTGGAGAGCGGTTCTGGAGCTTGCGTTCAGTGACAGGTCTCTGGTCCTCAGAGCTGAGCTGCTTCTGTTCTGCATCTAATATTAGAGCACTTGTGATCCCAAGGCAGCTGCCACTGCTCTCCAGTGGGTTAGTGGCGTTAGCCCCGTCTGACAGCATGTAAAATATCTGTTTACATTTTTGCTTGACAACAGAGCGCTGACATCCACATTTCCCCCGTGTCCACATGAAATAACCCTGTCAAGAAAAGTACATTTCAGTCTCCACTTATGGCTTTTTACCAGGCTCACTCAACCAAGGTCAAGGGGGTGACTTACGGAGGGAACATAAACTGTTCCCGTATCGCTATAAACTACTGCTTCAGGACAATTTCCCTGTGCTGGAGTCCTGTTCGCAATGCAGCGCTGTACCAAACAAATCAAATAAAAAAAGGAGATGATGTTGAATTTGTTTGTTTTCTTTTAATCACTTGTGATTGCATGGAAACAACACTTGTGGATTGAAATTGCAGATGTGAAATACTGGCAGCACAGAAATGCTACAAAATCACATTTCATTAAAATTACACAAAAGGGCAATCAGCGATTCATTTGAAACACTTTCGTTTTCCATGTAATAGGAAAACAAAAATATTTAATATGTCCAAATGTAAAAGAAACGTAAAGGTGCGAAAATAAATGTAATCCAGTATGGCCTTTTCTAAATAGGGTAATAAATCTGGACTGAAATTCTTTTAAAAAAATTAAATGTGTGCCCCAGCTAATGTTTAATGAACAGAGGTGCTTAACTTCCAAAAATGTTAATCATCAATTTCAGCATGTCAAACTAAATTACCTATAACAACAGTTTGGTGTTTTAATGTCTTTAAAGTCTCCTATGCTCACCAAGATTACATTTATTTGATCAAGAATACAGTAAAAAGGGCACAATTTTAAAATATAGACCAATTTGCACACACATAGTAACAAGTGAGGAAATGGGAAAAAATACATGGAATAAGAGAAAAAAAATGTATTGTGCCTTTGGATGAATCGATTATCGATTTTATAGAATACTGTCGTCAAAAGCGCCATTTGAAGCTAAACACAGATGTTTAAACGGACAGACTATGGATGAAAACTGCTATGATTTTCTGTCACCAGATAGGCCCCGCCCACAAAATACATCATCACTGTTTGCAAATACCGAAGTGGTCTATTATTAGAATTTAAAATACCTGTTTTCTATTTCAACACATTTAAAATACAATTTCTTATTGTGATGCAAAGCTGATTTGTCAGCATCATTACTCCAGTCTTCAGTGTCACATGATCCTTCAGAAATCATTCTATTATGCTGATCTAATATACTTTTGATTAATTTAGCCTTGCTGAATAATTTTAAAAAAAAATAAAATAAATAAATAAATAAATAAATCATACTGACCGTGACTTTTGAAAATAAATAAATAAATAAAATCTGCAGCTGTGGTTGCTAGAATTTTATCAAAACAATATGGTAGCAACATTTTAAGGTTTTACAGATTTACCTTTAGTTTACAGAAAAAAAAACATTAAAACATTTTTTTGCATTGACTTTGTATGTAATCTACTCAAATAATTTAATTCACTTTTGGTGTGCACACACCTTTATTCTTTTTCACTTCTAAAAACCATCATTTTAACGGTATTTTACTCTAAAAGTGCATTAAATGTAAGGTTAGATCTATTACAGTTATTCACTGTAATTTACTGTTAACCAGTTAAAATGTTTTTAGTGTAGCATTGTTACATTTTTACTGTTAAAAATCACAATTATTTTTTACAGCATAGGTGATAACCTAGTTAATTAAAATACTTAAAATTACACTCTAAAAACTGCTGGGTTATTTCAACACAACTTTGGGTCAAATATAGACTAACCCAACTGTTGGGTTAACTTTTTTAGATTAAATTTTTAACCCAAAAGTTGGGTTAGCCCATATTTGACCCCAAGTTGGGTTGAAACAACCCAGCATTTTTCAGAGTGTAATTTAATATATAAGCTTAATAGTTTGTTATAAAGACACCATAGTTTGAATTGAGTAGAATACGAAATCTGAGAAGGTCAAGAGCAGTTACATAATAGCTTTCCAAAACAATGGTTCTGAAAAACAAATATCATGTGATTTGTGTCTCTAATGCAATAATACAAGTGAACAGGACACCAAAGTGTTTCCTGTCTATGAAAAGCGCCAGTAGAAGATTTAAAGAGATTCCAGAGTTTGAGAAGTTGAGGCATCCAGCCAGTTAAAGACCTCTAAACCCATTCCATCTTTATAAATCAAAGTCTATCTTTGCTTCCCAGGAATACACCAGACAAGACTTTGTTGGTATATAAGGAAAGAAGCAGTCAGCAGGCAGCTGTACTCTCTGCTCGCTCTCTCTCTCGCTCTCTTTCACCTTGCCCTTTTAATGCGCCATGAAACTCTTGTGTCCCTACAATACATTTTGTTCTGAAACAATGTGCGGCAGAAGCCTTGAGTCTGTGTGTATTACATCTCACGCCAACTCATCACTACACCTTGTAAAGGTGCCTCGAGAGAGAGACAGAGTGACTGCAGTGGGAGAGCAGGGCAAAAACCCAGGGTTCTGACTATTTATGACATTTTTCCCGCCGCATTATCTTCACACTAAATCTCCTTGGGGTAGATGGAGTGCACAGAGCAAGCTTTTCCACCCGCTAACTCTTAACATGTTACCAGACATTGCTTTTAGGAGCTGGCTGTTAACAGAGTTGACAATAGTCTTTTATGGCCTTCAGATTGAATATTCCCAGTGTCCGCCTCAGTACAGGCCATGTCATTACAGCTGATAGCACCAGCATCCGCTGGGAGGGACATCCGAGTGTTTTTTTAATGGCATGAGGCTTTTTTTCCCCACTCTGCTGCTGTCATTTTAGTGGTTTGCTGCATGTTTTTTTCTCTCTCTCTTTCTTTCTGCATTTGTCTGTATTAGTAAAGACTTCTATTGTAGCATTAAACAAATTATGTACCATTGCTTGACAAATGCTGTGCAATTAGTCACTGCTTAAATGGCTCCTAAAGGAACACTGGCGCCATTCCTTCCACGTCTGACTAGATTTATGCTGCAGCTTATACTGTACTACATATGTTAAATACTAGAAATAATACTACAGTGTTAATGATAACAAAAGAATAAACAGGTTTGAATTAGATGCATAAGGCCTTGGACACAATAGACGATTTTCAAATCTTAACTGATTGTAAAACCATTGGAGAGCACATGGACAGTTTCAACATAAACCTGTTGTAAAGCTTCTTGAAGCTGCCATTTTTGAATTTGCAACAAGTGCGTCAGTGTTGCTGCTTACGGGTATTGCTGCTTACGGTTGCTGCTTAGAATGCAGATGAAGTTCACTGAATAAAGGGCTGATTTTGGGACTGTTCCTCACAATCTTATGGAATGTAAACATCTGGATTACAGCGCACAAATAAAATTGATCCTTTTGTAAGTTTGTTGGTGTTGATTTTATGGTTCTTTTGCCAGTCACAGCATGTCGGAGAAAGCGCCTTTTGTGTCCCATGGAAAACAAAGTAAATATTACATGATAAGTAATGGTTAAACAATTGCAGAAATTTTATTAATTTTAAGGGTTTAAAGTGTAGTCTTGTTTAACATGACTTGTTCAAAATGAGTTGGCAGCAGAAACCACACAGAACGAAATGTTATCATTTTATATAAAGTAAATGAGTAAGCTTCATTTAATAATGCAATTGAAAACAATGCCACTGATATGACAACTTAATACAATAATAATAAAATTAATGATGCAATTTCAATATTTATAAGGATTCATTTGTAAGTCTGTACATTTACATTTTAGGTGTCTGCAATACATCAGCATTGTACGTTAAAATGCTGAAAATACGTCAGTATTCTATGTTAAAATGCTTTATGTCAGTATTGTATGTTTTAGTGCCTGTGAAAACGTAAGTAAATGTACGTTTTGTAGAATCACATTTTACATAAAACATACAAATTCTCAGATAAAGTTGAAATATCAAACATTATTGATATTTACGATTTGAGCTCAGGGATGTTAAATAATCGTAATGACACCACACAATAGAGGATTTTTTTGGACAAAAAATCGTTTGCGACAAGCCTCGAATCGGGCCACGCCCCCCAATCATTCAGGGGTGCAAATTGAGCTTAAAGGGTTACTCCAGCCCAAAATGAAAATTTTGTCATTAATCACTTACCCCAATGTCGTTCCAAACTCGTAAAAGCTTAATTCGTCTTCGGAACACATTTTAGGATATTTTGGATATCTTAAATTTTAAGGTTTTTGGTTTATATCCAAAATATCTTAAATTGTGTTCCGAAGATGAACGAAGCTTTTATGGGTTTGGAACGACATGAGGGTAAAGTGATCAATGATAAAAATTTTCATTACCAAAATTCATGACGAAAATAGCTAATTTTTATCCATCTGGGCAAATACTGCACTGCAAAGAGCAATACTAGTTTTAATTTGTCGATAACTTGGGATAATCAACGGCTTGCTATTAAAGGATTTTAAATCCGCTTCACTTCAGGTGGTTCTTTGCCTCCACGTTGTGAATTTAAAATCCTTTAATGCACGGCAAGCCATCGATTATCCCTTACTTACTGTTACTGGTGTATGTCTATGTTACTTGTTACTGATCATAAAGCTGTCACTTTATTTATTTATTTAGACTTTAACAGTTTTGCGTAACCTTTCTGAACAGACCTACCATGAGCTCAGAGGTTGTTAATCTTTGGTATATGCCTCTGTAGAAGCCAACATTCAAAATGATTTCAACTAATTTAATACAATTTTAATGCTGAATTAAAAAAGTATACTACCCACAATGCTTGAAAGAGAGATCCACCAACCTGAAAAGCTGCTGTTAGAATGGAAATGCGCTCAACGCTGACCACCCACTTCCATAAACCATTCTGAATAATCCAAATGAGTCATTTCCCATCATACAATGACTTTCCAAATACTTCTGGCTTCAAATCAGATGTGATAATGTTGAGATTTACTTCAGAACTGATTCAGTTGAAGTTTTAGAGAAATTGACTGAGGAAAATTCATGTAGATCCAAGACTGCTGTGAACAGTCATCATTGCACTGTACTGAGTGTGTTTTAGGTTACTACTGTGGGTGCAAAGTGGATGACAGACAGAATTTCATCTTGTATATATTCTCTCTCCTGTGCCGATCTGTTCTGACATTTAATTATTCTAAAACATCACCGCTGCTACTTCTTTTCTCAGACTCGCTGAATAGATGCTGTCTTCTGCTTTCATCCTCTTGAACTACATCTAACTACAGAATGATCACACAACTGAATACAGTATCCACAATTCTTTTTCAATTCTACGTGGTGCAGAAAGAGTGATACTCTGTATCAGCACCACATCAAAAAACACCACTTTTTACAAAACATCATATCAGCTTGATTTTCTATGTTTTTGAAAGTCTTTTTTGCTTACAGAGGCTGCATTTCTTTGCAGTAAACAGTAATATTGTGGAATATTATTACAATTTAAAAGAAACTGTTTCTATTTTAAAATATAATTTATTCCTGTGACAGAATTACTGTAGTCTTCAGTGTCACATGATCCTTCAGAGCTGATTTGAATACAATATACAAATTCAGCATCCAATTATTTTTCATTTCTACATAATTCATAAAGAGTGATGCATTATTTTTCAGCACCATATTGAAAAACATCACGCTTCACATTAGCACACTCCACAAAGTCATATGCTTGATTTATGAAGTCGGGTTTCAGCAAGTCTCTCTCCTTCATAACTCTTTCAATATCAATGCTTGTTGGTAAATTGTTCTATTAATGTCATTTTTCAGCGATTATGTTGTGATTGATTACTATGGTCTAACTATGAATGAGCAGTCCTTATGATAATGTCAACTTCTAGTTCAGTCTTCCTGTCTGTTGATCAACATCTGACAGCAGCATGTACTAAAGCAGTGCTTACTGGCAACTTAAAAAAATGCCCAAAATAAGGCTTTGCAGATATATTTTTAAGTATTGATTGACCGATCATTCAATTCAGAGAGTCAAGAATGACAAGAAAATTGGTGCAATCATAACAACATGCAAAGGTCCAAAAGTCTGTGGCAACACTGAAAATCTAAAATCTAAACCTGTTGATAAATTATAAGAAATACTTAAGATTCAGCTAGAGTGCTGCTATTAAAAGGCAATTTATTTGTCATTTAAAACAACTCATGTTTTCAGTTAAATTAACATTCATAACAAATGTTTAACAAATTACGAATTTTTTCAAATTAGTAAAGAAATGCAAAAATCTAATTTTCACTAGTGGTCTCTGACTTTTAGACCTCACAGACACCAGAGTGGCATTGTGGGATGCAGAGGACAGACGTCAACACAGTGCGTTCTAACCAGCTGAATATTCAGAGTCAGTTCATATTGTCTCCCCATTTGTTTGCTCCAGTCCTGAGTGCCATTGCACCATGTGCTATAATGACCTATGGCACTTCATCAAATGGTTTTGCATTTAAATTATTCAGGTGCTTACACAAAACCCCAAAGCCCAGAATTAGAGCAGTGTACGTTTGGCACAAAACGGTATTGGTTTTATACAAGGGGTCAGTAAATAGTGAACCATTATTCTCACACTGAATTAATAATATGTATGAGCACAGCTGTCAGTTATCAGTATCGGCCATCAAAACAAGCCTCCATAGTGTTTAATGATCTCATGGCTGGAACCTCTCTTAAAATTAAGGATTTTACACATGCAGCTCTCTGCTGGGAATGTGCATAGCCAATTAAATATTCTACACAGATAACTGCAGATCGATTGCAGAAGAACAGACCTAAGGTAATTTTAAGGTCACAGCCAGCTGCTATTCTTCAAACTGTCAGAACACAAATTGATTTGTGCCTCTTGAAGTTGGGGCCTCATCATGAAGATGTGCCCACTATGCCTTTGACACCACCAGCAAGCAAATAGAAAACAGCTATGTGCTTTTCACATTTAAACAAAATCAGAAGGAAATTATATTATCCAATTACACCTGCACGGCTATCTATCTATCTATCTATCTATCTATCTATCTATCTATCTATCTGGCCAATTCTATCTGTCCCTCCACATACCAACCGACCGATCTATCTATCTATCTATCTCTCCACCTACCGACCAACCTATCTATCTATCTATCTATCTATCTATCTATCTATCTATCTATCTATCTATCTATCTGGCCAATTCTGTCTGTCCCTCCACATACCAACCGACCGATCTATCTATCTATCTATCTCTCCACCTACCGACCAACCTATATATCTATCTATCTATCTATCTATCTATCTGGCCAATTCTGTCTGTCCCTCCACATACCAACCGACCGATCTATCTATCTATCTATCTATCTATCTATCTATCTATCTATCTATCTATCTATCTATCTATCTATCTATCTATCTATCTATCTATCTATCTCTCCACCTACTGTCCGTTCAATCCATCTATCTATCTATCTATCTATCTATCTATCTATCTATCTATCTATCTATCTATCTATCTATCTATCTATCTATCTGTCTGTCTGTCTGTCTGTCTGTCTGTCTGTCTGTCTGTCTGTCTGTCTATCTGTCTGTCTTTCCACCTATCTATCTATCTATCTATCTATCTATCTATCTATCTGTCTGTCTGTCTGTCTATCTGTCTGTCTTTCCACCTATCTATCTATCTATCTATCTATCTATCTATCTATCTATCTATCTATCTATCTATCTATCTATCTGGCCAATTCTATCTGTCCCTCCACATACCAACCGACCGATCTATCTATCTATCTATCTATCTCTCCACCTACTGACCGTTCAATCCATCTATCTATCTATCTATCTATCTATCTATCTATCTATCTATCTATCTATCTATCTATCTATCTATCTATCTATCTATCTATCTATCTCTCCACCTACCGACCAACCTATCTATCTATCTATCTATCTATCTATCTGGCCAATTCTGTCTGTCCCTCCACATACCAACCGACCGATCTATCTATCTATCTATCTATCTCTCCACCTACTGACCGTTCAATCTATCTATCTATCTATCTATCTATCTATCTATCTATCTATCTATCTATCTATCTATCTATCTCTCCACCTACTGTCCGTTCAATCCATCTATCTATCTATCTATCTATCTATCTATCTATCTATCTATCTATCTATCTATCTATCTATCTATCTGTCTGTCTGTCTATCTGTCTGTCTTTCCACCTACCGACCTATCTATCTATCTATCTATCTATCTATCTATCTATCTATCTATCTATCTATCTATCTATCTATCTATCTATCTATCTATCTCTCCACCTACTGACCGTTCAATCCATCTATCTATCTATCTATCTATCTATCTATCTATCTATCTATCTATCTATCTATCTATCTATCTATCTATCTATCTATCTATCTATCTATCTATCTATCTCTCCACCTACCGACCAACCTATCTATCTATCTATCTATCTATCTATCTGGCCAATTCTGTCTGTCCCTCCACATACCAACCGACCGATCTATCTATCTATCTATCTATCTCTCCACCTACTGACCGTTCAATCTATCTATCTATCTATCTATCTATCTATCTATCTATCTATCTATCTATCTATCTATCTATCTATCTATCTATCTATCTCTCCACCTACTGTCCGTTCAATCCATCTATCTATCTATCTATCTATCTATCTATCTATCTATCTATCTATCTGTCTGTCTGTCTATCTGTCTGTCTTTCCACCTACCGACCTATCTATCTATCTATCTATCTATCTATCTATCTATCTATCTATCTATCTATCTATCTATCTGTCTGTCTGTCTGTCTGTCTGTCTGTCTGTCTGTCTGTCTGTCTGTCTGTCTTTCCACCTACCGACCTATCTATCTATCTATCTATCTATCTATCTATCTATCTATCTATCTATCTATCTATCTATCTATCTGTCTGTCTATCTATCTGTCTTTCCACCTACCGACCTATCTATCTATCTGTCTATCTGTCTGTCTTTCCACCTACCGACCTATCTATCTATCTATCTATCTATCTATCTATCTATCTATCTATCTATCTATCTATCTATCTATCTATCTATAACATCTGTCTGTCTGTCTATCTATCTATCTATCTATCTATCTATCTATCTATCTATCTATCTATCTATCTATCTATCTATCTATAACATCTGTCTGTCTGCCTGTCTGTCTATCTGTCTGTCTGTCTGTCTGTCTGTCTGTCTGTCTGTCTGTCTGTCTGTCTGTCTGTCTGTCTGTCTGTCTGTCTATCTGTCTGTCTATCTATCTATCTATCTATCTATCTATCTATCTATCTATCTATCTATCTATCTATAACATCTGTCTGTCTGTCTATCTGTCTGTCTGTCTGTCTGTCTGTCTGTCTGTCTGTCTGTCTGTCTGTCTGTCTATCTATAACATCTGTCTGTCTGTCTGTCTGTCTGTCTGTCTGTCTGTCTGTCTATAACATCTGTCTGTCTGTCTGTCTGTCTGTCTGTCTGTCTGTCTGTCTGTCTGTCTATCTATCTATCTATCTATCTATCTGTCTATCTGTCTGTCTGTCTGTCTGTCTGTCTGTCTGTCTGTCTGTCTGTCTGTCTATCTATCTATCTATCTATAACATCTATCTGTCTGTCTGTCTGTCTGTCTGTCTGTCTGTCTGTCTGTCTGTCTATCTATCTATCTATCTATCTATCTATCTATCTGTCTGTCTGTCTGTCTGTCTGTCTGTCTTCTATCTATCTATCTATCTATCTATCTATCTATCACATCTATCTGTCTGTCTGTCTGTCTGTCTATCTATCTATCTATCTATCTATAACGTCTGTCTGTCTGTCTGTCTGTCTATCTATCTATAACATCTATCTGTCTGTCTGTCTGTCTGTCTGTCTGTCTGTCTGTCTATCTATCTATCTATCTATCTATCTATCTATCTATCTATAACGTCTGTCTGTCTGTCTGTCTGTCTGTCTGTCTATCTATCTATCTATCTATCTATCTATCTATCTATCTATCTATAACATCTATCTGTCTGTCTGTCTGTCTGTCTGTCTGTCTGTCTGTCTGTCTGTCTGTCTGTCTGTCTGTCTGTCTATCTATCTATCTATCTATCTATAACGTCTGTCTGTCTGTCTGTCTGTCTGTCTGTCTGTCTGTCTATCTATCTATCTATCTATCTGTCTGTCTGTCTGTCTGTCTGTCTGTCTGTCTGTCTGTCTATCTATCTATCTATCTATCTATCTATCTATAACATCTATCTGTCTGTCTGTCTGTCTGTCTGTCTATCTATCTATCTATCTATCTATAACATCTATCTGTCTGTCTGTCTGTCTGTCTGTCTGTCTGTCTATCTATCTATCTATCTATCTATCTATCTATCTATCTATCTATCTGTCTGTCTGTCTCTCCACCTACCAACCGACCTACCGACCGACCGATCTATCTATCTCTCTAGACATCAACACAAAAAAATATTCCGGAGGCCATTAAATTTTAGTGAAAATGAGCAAAAACACTGGCGGTGGCTGACAACTTTTTTTCAAAAACACTGGCAGGGAAAGAGTTAACAAGGACATCTTTGGGAAGAATCCGGGCATAGGTTAATATGCCTCATTTATTGATTCTTGTTTGTTTGCATGTTTGTTTATGTGTCTATTTGTTGATATGTCTGATCCACTGTAATTAAAATTTTAGTCAAATATTCAGTAGGATTTGACCTTGCTTTTTTGATACTGTCAACACCTCTAGCCACTGGCAAGCATTGAACACCACCAGTCCAATCTGGCATGGGTTCAGAACAACAAATCATTTACAAACATGACTTGGCACACTGCTGTAAAAATAAATAATAAATAAATAAATAAATAAATAAATAAATATCAGCAACTGTTCATAAGTGATTTACTGCTGGCTCCCAGTTTAACCAGACTGACAAGAGTCAACTGCAATATGACTCCATGACCACGTATTTATTTTATCTTAGCACCTAAGCAATCTGAAGTGCCTGCCATTGATTTTACCAAGCTAATGAAATTATACAGCTCTGAGCCAATCAATGACAATCTCTGATGTTCCGCTTTGCATCTACTGTGCTGATGGCCAATACTCCTCCACTCAACCTGAGATCATGTGATCACATGAACATTTTCAGCGTATGTCAACAGTTCTTTGTCACACTGCAAACGGGGCAGAAAAAAAAATCTATAATTAACATGAACACAAAAAAAGGCTGTGTGAAAAGAAAATGTGAAAGGTATATTATCAAGCCATTTCCAAGCACTAGCTGACCACACAAACCTAGTCTGTGTGATAAAACAGCACTATGGCCATGTTTATGGTTATTCTAGTATGTTTTCCCCTACTGCTACACAAACAGGATCTGCGACAGGTTACCACTGAAGCATTCAAGCTGAAAACACGCAGCACTCAGAATATCGCATATTCACAAAAGCAATCTTCTCTCATTTGTTTTGTGCAGGGTGTGTCTATTAGAGAGAATTAGCATGTGCTGCACTATTTAACAGGTTTCCTTTGAGGCGTTCTGTGCCGGAGAAAATGAACCTACTGTAATTGTAGCTGATACCAAGTACTCTCCCGTGTACTTTTCAAAAGAATTCAGAATAAAGCCTTTAATAGCATACTTAACCCTACAACACATAGCTACATTTACCCCCCAGAATGCTATGTGAGAGACACAAATCGATGCATTTTTATTATAAAACACCTTGTTTTGTCACTGCAAATTAACAGAGATCATTTAGACTAAGTGTGTGTGGGTGGTTAGGTGGATATTTTCAGGTTCATTGTGGGGTCTAGCCAACAGTCCCCATGAGTTAAAACAAAAAGAAGCATAATAAGTATACTAAATTATTTATTATTTAATCTATTTAAATCTAAAAATGAGAACAAGGCTTGTGTGAGGGTTCAGTTGAGAGGTAGGCAGAGTAAAAACAATATTAAAAAATGCATAGTAAAAAAAAAGTTAATGCAAAATTAAAAAGAAGAAGGTAACACTTTACAATAAGGTATCTTTTGTAAACATTAGTTTCCTTCAGCTATCTCAATATGTAATTATAAAGGCTATGGTAAATATTGTGTTCATCTTCACATTTTCATTTAGTAAGAAAGTAAATAGCAAGCTGTCATTTAGCAGATGCCTTTATCTAAAGCGATTTTCAGAGTACTTATTGCAGCGACACTCCCACTGGAGTAACCTGAGGTTAGATACATATTTGCTTGTTTACTTATAAATGAGGGCAAACCACTTCTATTTTTTCAATGTAGAACTAACTATAATTATAGACTAACTGCAGCCACTGAAGAAATGTTTAGCATTTTAAGAATGTAAAAGCTGAAATAAAATATGAAATCGTAACAATAAGATTACAATTTGTATTATATATACTGCATATTTATATATTTTTAATACTAAGATGGACTAACAATAAACAATACTTCTAGAGCATGTATCAATCACAGTTAAGCTTAATTTCAACATTCACTACAAATTTTCTAAAATCAAATGGTGTATCTCTTAACTAGTTAACCCTTTAACTGTCACATTTTTGAACACTAACATAAATGCACTATCCAGACTTAAATGTTTATAATTCATGAATGAAAACATTTTGTAATATGATTTTGATGTACATTTTCCGTGGTAATGCAATGTCTGATTTTCAAATGCCTTTCAAAGGATGAATTTTGAGATTTTAAGTTTTGAACTGATATATAATTTCTTATGATTTCTATAGCGTGAAAGAGAAAAAGGAAATGAAGAAAGTCTTTTGTGACAAAGGTCAGAACTCATGTTATGATGTAGATTTTTTTTTTTTAAAGTAGCACTCTTGACATATATCAATCTATTACTTTTCCTACATAATTCCTAACACAAACACAAAAATATGGTAAAATATCTATTTAGGAGTCGTAGACCTTTCCAACAATGTATAATTTGTCATGATTAGATTAGGATTCATTTGTAATACGGTGAAGTAAATTTAGGTGTCCCACAGAGAGGACGGTGACAGTTAAAGGGTTAAGAAACTGAATTAAACTATTGTATATTTATTAACTAATTTTAAAGGGATAGTTCACCCAAAAATGCAAATTCTGTCATTAATTACTCACCCTAATGGTGTTTTAAATCCGTAAGACCTTTGTTCATCTTCAGAACACAAATTATGATATTTTTTGATTAAAATTTTTGATATTTTTGACCCAAAAAGGTAGTAAATACATTAAACACAGTCCATGTGACATCAATGGTTCAACCGTCATTTTATGAAGCTATGAAAATACTTTTTGTGTGCAAAGAAAACAAAAATAATAACTTTAGTCAACAGATTCATCAAACATTTCATCAAAAGGTCTGAGGGTGAGTAATTAATGACAGAATTTTCATTTTTGGTGAACTATTCCTTTAACAAAGAATAATAAATTCTCTAAAAATATATTTTTCATTGTTAGTTCATGTCGGTTAATGGATAAAATAATATATTGGTTCACACGATCTTAGACATCTTAAGGAATTCATGGAAAGTTAGATAAAAGGATCACTTCATATGAATAAAAAATATATATAACAAAACCGGTCGCATTTTAGGGTTAATGAGAATGATTACAAGCATTAATTGGTTAGTTGGAGGAACAAACTAGAAAGCAAATGCAATTAAAAAGTGGCCCTCTTAATTTCCCCACAGATAATGTGCTGTGGTTAAATATAAAAAAGGCTCTGAAGCTCTAATTGCATTTCAAACAGATCAACATTGTATTACAATGACCAGGCTTTTATCCATGACTATCAACCACGAGTCGTCCACCAGCTGAGGTCAGGCGTTCCATCTCCGAAGATTAGGCAGTGACGAATATCCACGCTTGAGATTTAACCACAGGATGTTTCATTAGAGATCAGAGAGATTTGGTTTTGATGTCTGCCTGAACATGTGCAGTCCTTGTTAGTTTAGAGTGGGGCCTAATGAACATGCCATAGATGCATCTTGATGCTTTGTGCAAGTGCGTGTATGTGTTTGTGTGTTACATTGACGTTTGAGCTGACCACCCATTAGAAACAAGCCCTGAATTATTGAGCACAGACTCCAGGAAACCGCTTCATATAAAATAATCCTCAGCAGCAATGTGAAGACAGCCATTAATAATAAACAGTATTGATTCACTATGTGCCACAGTCAATGAACAGTGCTGAGTGTGCAGAGAAAACGAAAGATTTAAACAATCCCTAATTTCCTAATGAAGAAAATCTTGTGAAACGTGCAGAAGCTTGAAGTAAATAAGAGCTGAGTCACGGCAGAAAACTTGGACAGAATGCCCCTAGGTTGTGAAGAACTGAATTGTGAAGACCCTGTTTGAAAGGGCAGATAAAAAAGGCCGCAGACGTGATTCGCACCCGGGACAAGCACTGAGAGAGCAAAAATTTATGCTGGGGACATACTACCAATTTCTGCCTCAGCCAATTAATGATAAGGCAGGTGTGTGTTTAATAAAGAGGAAGCATCTCCAATAGTTGAGCAGGACTTTTCATTTCACTGAGTGTGTTATAATAATTTGTCATTTTTAATGTTTTATTGAGTGGTTGCTGCAGCTGTCAACAGTGGCAGAAAGCAACACAGGCCACACAGCTTTCAGAATCACAATCAATGTCTTGATCACTTTTTCTGTGGTTTCCTATAGCACCTGTTCTACTGGCATCACAAAACAAAGCACAAATAAATGTGTGCCCGGCCATGTCCATTGTATGTATCCGTACAGCTGCAATTTTGGTTTATTCAAACTAAAACAAAGTTGTAACAGAACACAGATTCCCTCGTACTTTAACAATTACTTGAAGAAATTTTCAAATTATATGTGTCACAATTTTATCTGACTTTATTTCTCCCAGCTGTGAGTCTGTCACACAATTCTGAGATAAAAAAATCAGAATTTTGAGTTTTTATCTTGCAATTCTGACTTTATTTCTCGCAGTTGTGAGTCTGTCACACAATTCTGAGAAAAAATATCAGAATTGTGAGTTTATATCGCAGCTATGAGTTTATATCTTGCAATTCTGGTTTTATAACTCACAATTATGAGTTTATATCTTATAATTCTGAGAAAAAAGTCAAAATTTTAAGTTTTTATCTTGCAATTCTGACTTCATTTCTTGCAATTGTGAGTTTGTCACACAATTCTGAGAAAAAAGTCAGAATTGTGAGTTCATATATCAATTCTGACTTTATAACTCGCAACTACGAGTTTATATATCAATTCTTACTTTATAACTAGCAACTACAAGTTTATATCTCACAATTCTGACTATAACTCGCACTTGCGAGTTTATATCTAACAGTTCTGCGAAAAAAGTCAGAATTGTGAGTTTATATATCAATTCTGACTATATAACTCGCAACTACGAGTTTATATCTCACAATTCTGACTTTATAACTTGCAATTGCGAGTTTATATCTCGCAATTCTGACTTCATAAATTGCAACTACGAGTTTATATCTCACAATTCTGACTATAACTCGCCCTTGCGAGTTTATCTAAAATTTTAAGAAAAAAGTCAGAATTGTGAGTTTATATCTCGCAATTCTGACTTCATTACTCGCAACTACGAGTTTATATCCCATCATTCTGAAAAAAAGGGCAGAAATTTGAATTTGTATCATGCGGTTCTATAAAAAAAAAAAAAAAAAAAAAAAAAAAAAAGTTAAAATTCTGAGATTAAATAGTCCCAATAACCTTTTTTTTTTATTTAGTGGCGGAATACGGCTTCCATAGAAATCACTGTCTATAACAGATAATTTCGGTTCTTGATTATGATTAGTTAAGGCTGTTCCACCTTTCCAGTATCTCCAGGATATTCGCATACGATTGTCACACCCCCTAGTGGCAGTCACACAAAACTTAAAAATACAGTAGTCAACATGTGTAGTGGATCAAAACCTTTCATCAAAGTTGTCCTAAAACCAAAACAATACCCATTCTTGTCTTAGGACAACTTTGACCAACTTTTCTGATCCTTTTTCTGACAGACTTCAAATGTTGACTACTGTATGTTGCAAAGCAGCCATTTTTTCCTTCCACTAATTCAGCATAATAAAATTAATAATGAAATGTATGACTAAATACACTCAAAACAGATATGCTGAAAGAAAAACAGTAAGATTTCTTGGGCTAATCAAAGTAAATTATTACTTAATTATAAAATAATTATTTCAGACATAACTATTCATAAACGTTCACAGAGATGTTGTTCAAAGAATAACGTTTTTGTGTAAAATATTGGTAATTCTAACTATAACTAATCTGTGGTGGTCATATATTGTCTACTTGCAAAAGTTCAAATTCATCCAAATTTTTAAACTGGATCCAAAAATTATGCATATGCATATGATCTTCGTTGAAAACGAATGACTTCCAGTCTGTCGCTGGATGGAAATAGTGAAAATAAATGAAGAATTTATCAGTGAATGTTATTTGAAAGGAAAAACAAAATAACTACAGAAACAAAACCTTGCATTTCCTCTGAGACGATTTTCATTTTCTTTTGATGTCACTTACAGTTGACTATTGGTAACGTTGTATACAATAATGCATTAACCAAATAGCTAATAACTAGGTATTGTTTTAGCAAACCTGCATTCGTTGTCTCCATTTAATTTTTTTTCTTTTGCACTTGTCACATTACTGAAGTAAAATGGCTTGGAAACAGCAATTCACTTCGCCTTTTAAGTGATTTGGAATGTACATGAGCAGTTGCTATACTACCAGCCTGATCAATAGACTTTTTTATGAAAACAGTAAAAGATATCATTATCTTTTGTATTATCAGGCACCACTGTCCCCGGCACTGTGCATGTAGAACAAGGTAACGCCCCTGCGCACTAGCATTCAGATGATCTGCATTTGTGGCTCAGTGGCAAATGTCACACTTAGCATGGCTAATGTGTTTATGGTTATCTACTGATGTTTGTGCTATTGGGTCCTGTGATTTACACACAGGATCAGCGACTGGTTGCCACTCGAGTGTTCAAGTTCAAACAAGCCTGGCGTAACGAATTGCGTGCGCCAGCCACACGAGCGAGAGAGGCACCGACAATGCGTTCCTTTGAAAGAGATGCTCATTAAAGCACTCCTCTTTGTTTTGGCTTCACCATTAAAGCTAGCCGGCATTCCTGCTCCTCATAGCCCCAAGCCCCTGCTTTAACGTGTCATTTTAATTGGCACTCTTTATTCTTTTTCTAGTGTTTCTTGGTTATTTTTATTCAGTGCCTCTTCTCGCACATAAACAATTACATTTCTGAAGTGCTGTCTCTTCTCTCCTGTCACTCTCTGGTGGCATGGTGACGTGTGAGATTTGGGACGCAGATTGAACTCCTGCTAAATTGTAAATGAATGTTTTGGCACATTGGCGATATTTACAGACGCCACCTCATTGCCCAACGACCGCGTTGTGAATTGCATCTCGAAAGATGTTAATCAGATTTCCCGTTTCGCTTGTTTCCTGCAGAACCAGGTAAAAACGCAACTTGATGCGCTACTGACTTCTCCTGGCTATTTATTTTATGAAGATAACTCCAAATAAATCTGCTGCAGGTTCAAAGATGGTATGATTTGGAGAGCAGAGAGTTTAAGATGTCAAAGATAAGCTCTGACATTTTCTTTGTTGAATGTGAAAACAGTTCATGGTACTTTGATTTCATCCATTTTTCTCTCAGTGTTTTTTCTCCTGAATAAGACACATTTTCTGAAGCATTTTAATTCCTACAGGTAGACTAAAGGTAGAAAATGACTATGTTTTTCTTTTTTTTACTCAAGAAAACAGACATTATTAGCCTATCTCCATCTCTCCTTCAGAGAGTGTGAACAAATGTTTCACCTGCATAACAAGATGATGAATTATTATAAAGCTCATATTTTCAGCCTGAATTCAAACAGTGGTTCGACAACAGTCATAAATTATGCAAAAAAAAAAAAAAAAAAAAAAAAAAAAGACACAGCATATAATTAAATATGTCTGAGCATGTTTCACTTGTTAATTATTGTCTGTGAAAAACAAAAGTTATATCAAAAGGAAAGAGAAAATATGAGTTTCCATCCTTGATTTGGTTTCTTCTTATATTATTCAAGGTGTGTTAGTGGATAACTTGACAGACTGTAAAATTACATCAGTGATAAATAATTACTCCAAAATGGTGCTGTTATCAAAATCAAATTAAAATTCAAATGGAGGGGGGGGAATGAGAATGCAGTTCGCATACGCATGCACGCACATGCTCGCACAGACATACCCACGCGCTTACGTACGCACACGGCATACCTAATGCACGATGGCCCTCAGTTGCAACGCTCTATGAATACAGCACCTGGAATTGATAGACTCTCTCAGAACATGCAGTCTGTGCTATATGCAACAAAAAATAGGCAAAGAGAGCACTATACACTAAATGGCCGCCATTTCTTTCAGTCACTGAATCATAAAACCTCCTCTAATGGCTAAAAATGGGCATATTATTCCGTGAATATGAGTGATGAGAGCTTTGGTGGAGAGGTACATTCACTCAAATGTATGGTAGTGTGTAGTCTAAGGTGAGAGTGACATGCAGTGACATCTACATCAACATAACCCAAGCTCCCCACTGTTAGACACAATACCATTGTGGTGAGCAACACAGGGTTTCACAGCAAAAGTGTCATCGCTGCTCGGAGATTAATGGCTAAGTGGAAGGCTAGGCTACCTTACATTCACTCTCTGTGGCAAAAAAGTAGACTTCAGCATACTTAAGAGTACTAAAAATGCCAATTTCTGTCATTAAACTCTAGATGGCATAAACGACTTGGCACAAGCTGATTGGTTCATGTTGAGCTTACTGCCTTACATTTAAATGACTGGTTAGTATCTACTTAAGCTTTTTACAGCACGCTTTCAGAGTTCCTCTGAAACCCTCCACCTCCCCAGCTCCACCTGTATAGATCTGCTACAGGTTATTTTATATGCAGAAATATACTGTTAACTGAATGTAACGCTTTTGGAAACTTCACTGCATGTAATTTGCAATTAAATACATTTTATTGTCATTTAAATATATATTAAATGCAATGAGTTATTAAAAGTGCTTTTTTCACTTAAAGGGGTCATCGGATGCCCATTTTCCACAAGTTGATATGATTCTTTAGGGTCTTAATGAAAAGTCTCTAATATACTTTGATTAAAAATTCTCAATGGTTTTTTAAAACAACATCCTTTTTACCTTGTCAAAATGAGCTCTGCAAAAATCATCTCATTCTAAGCAGTTGTTCCTTTAAATGCAAATGAGCTCTGCTCACCCCACCCCTCTCTTCTCTCTGTGGAAAGACGGTCTTGTTTACATTAGCCACATTTAGCCGCTAAACTTCCTAACTACCATGTTATAAGTAAAGGCGATTCATAAAAAAAACACTTATACACACTTCTGCTGTAAGTGAAGCTGGATCAGGAATGATTCGCACGAAAATAGACGGATATATGTAGATCGGGAGGCGCATTCCCTTCACAAACAAACGTAATCTACAGCATCTTCAGCGGCTCAGATGTCGGGAGTTAATGACGACCACTATGTTGATTATTACAGCCAGCAACACAACACCTCAATCGCTCAGTCGGAGATATTCTCGTCTAACTTACATCCCTGCTTCAGCATCGAAACAAGGGAAAGTTACTGGATTGTGACAGCTGGTCTAAGGTAAGAGCTCATGTCAATCAACTATTGTAGGAGCGGCCTCTGTCGGTGTGATGGCACTTGATCCCCCTTTTCTTGATTTGAAAAGGGGGATATTATTTTTACAGATTAATTAAAAACCACTGCATGGATTTTTATCATTATAGGGTAGATTTGTACATACACTGACAACACACATTAATGTTCAAACAACATGAAAAAGTGAAGTTTGCATCCGATGACCCCTTTAAGGAATTTTATAAATCTTTTGTCTTTTAAAGGGGTCATCGGATGCCCATTTTCCACAAGTTGATATGACTCTTTAGGGTCTTAATGAAAAGTCTATAATATACGTAGTGTAAATAACACCCTTTTTACCTTGCCAAAATCAGCCCTGCAAAAATCATCCTGTTCTGGTCAAGGTTGCTTTAAATGTTAATGAGCTCTGCTCGTCCCGCCCCTCACTTCTCTCTGTGGAGTGACGAGCCTGTTTACTTTAGCCGCATTTAGCCACGTTTAGCCGCTAAACTTGCTAACTAGCACATTATTAGGAAAGGCATTATAGGGTAGATGTGTACATACACTGCCAACACACATTAATGTTCAAACAACATGTAAAAGTGAACTTTGAAACAAAGCATACCGCTGAATGAATTGACAAGAACTTAGGTGAACTTAAACATACTTTAATGTCATTACTACTAAGTCTTTATGTCATCATCTTAAATATATTTATAATTATGCATTTGTAATGACAAAGTTGCAATTTAAGTGTATTTAAAACATATTAACTTGAAATGTAATATCGGAGAACACGCTACAGTTAAAATTCTAAAAGTACTTTAAAGGAGAAATCGACTTCCAGAACAACAATTCACAAATAATTTACTCACCCCCTTGTCATCCAAGATGTTCATGTCTTTCTGTCTTCAGGCATGAAGAAATTAAGGTTTTTGAGGAAAGCATTTCAGGATTTTTCTCTATATAATGGACGTCATTGGTGCCCCGATTTTGTAAATTGTTGTTCTGGAAGTGGACTTCTCCTTTAAGTACTTTACTTGTGCTTTATTGCATCTGTATTTTTATGTTAGTCAACACATCAAAACAAATGTATTTTAGAGCATGACAAAAAAATATATATATATATCTTTTTATATTTCTTAGATTAATCAATCAAAAAGACTTCAAATTATTAATTAACTGTAAAATTCTCAAGCTTTGAATATGTCAAAACAGCACCATAAAATGTAGTCCACGTATGAATAAGCACTACATTCCAAGCCTTCTGAAGCCATATAATAGCTTTAGATTATAGATGGATTATAGAAGACTAATATACTGTAGCATGAGTTGATATAGATCAATTTTATAATAATTGTACTTTTTTCCCTTCCTTTTTAAAGGGATCATGACATGAGAAATCAAATTTGCCTTGATCTTTTGATCTATAAGAGGTCTTTCTACCATATAGGACAAACATTATTAACATTGCAAGTGAACATATTAAAAAAATGTTTGAAAAATCCATGTCATAAACACCTTTAAATGGATTACTTCACTTCCAGAATAATAAAAAAAAATCTGATAATTTACTCACCGCCATGTCAACCAAGATGTTCAGTTTTTCTTTCTTCAGTCGAAAAGAAATTAAGGTTTTTGAGGAAAACATTTCAGGATTGTTCTCCATATAGTGGACTTACATCCAAATTGCAGTTTCAATGCAGAAGCCTCTACACGATCCCAGCCGAGCAATAAGGGTCTTATCTAGCATTTTGTAACCACAAATGCTGGCCTTGCACTGGCTCTGCGATGCACATGTGCGTGTTCACGCTTTGCATAATCATGTTGTAAAAGTCACACATGGTTAATTCTTCATCTGTGTATTTCAATTCAATAAAGTAGGGTAGCACGGAAAAGTCCATCTCATTTTCTCCTCCAACTTCGAAACCGTCCAACGTTGTTTTATCTGTTTTTGTAAAGCGCGTTTGTCTTTTTTTGTATGTTCGCTTTGTAAACACTGGGTCAGTAGGGTTCCGCCTACTTCATGTGTGTGTGATTACTTAATGCATTAGGTTCAGCTAGTGCGAGACGAGCATTTGTGGTTAAAAAGTACATAAGACCCTTATTCTTCGCCTGGGATCATTTAGAGCCATTTGAAGCTGCACTGAAACTGCAATTGGGACCTTCAACCAGCTGATCCCCACTGAAGTCCACTATATGGAGAAAAATTCTGGAATGTTTTCCTCAAAAACTTTCATTTCTTTTCGACTGAGGAAAGAAAGACATGAACAACCTGGATGACACAGGGGTGAGTAAATTATCAGGAAATTTTTATTCTGGAAGTTAACTAATCCTTTAAGCTTCACAGATCTTGGTCACCGTTAATATTTATTTTGAGCAGTGTTAGACATCCTGTAATTAATTACTCACCCCCATGTTATTCCATACCTGCCAGACCTTCATTCATCTTCATAACACAAATTAACAAAAAATTCGAGAGCTTTCTGACCCTGCGTAGACAGCAACACAATTTACACATTCAAGGCCCACAAAAATAGTAAGGGCATTGTTAAAATAGTCCATGTGACAACAGTAATTAATCACAGAATTTTCATTTTTGGGTGAACTATTCCTTTAAGATACAGTTAAGTTAGGTTGTTAAGTCACAGTTAAATGTATGTGGCAAAAATCACACATTCACATGTTTAAATTTGATCAGTCAAAATGAGTAACACCTTCCACAGATCTTTTGCTTTACACAGAAAAATTCTGTCATCTACCCACTCATCTGACTTTTTTATGCTCTTAACCGTAGGCCTCCTTTCACATAAAACAAAAACTAGCTTACTCTGTCTTACATCTGCCTTACAAAGTCTTACATGGTTTATCCTCTAACTAAATTAATAAACAAATACATACATAAATGCTTGACACCAGTTCATAAAATCGTTAAAGTGTAATATATATTTTCAATTTACCACATAACTTGTAGTTAAAGATGTTTGTTTCCAAAATAGGTTGCAAGAAAGGCAGAAAGACAGACAGATAGATGCACCGCTGCAGAAGTCATGAATTGCATATAATTTAAATGTAAATGCATATAACATCAGGGGAAATTACACTCAGCCACTGCCATCCAATGTCAAAAAGACCTGAGCAGCATCTCTCAGGTTCTTCCTTTAGATCATCACCTCAAGTGCCCGTATGCAAAACCCATGACTGAAGCCAAACTAAACAAGCGATTACGGCCCTGACAGCTTCTATCAATCATCTGCCAAGTGGCATTCGAGCTGAGGAGGAAAAAATAAAGAGAAGGAAGACTAATTCAAATTTCCTTGCTCAAATGTTTTACCAGCAGAATCAGAAGCACGGCAGCCAGTACTGTTTGTTATTTCTGGTGTGTGCAGCGTGTGATATGGTGCTGCAGGAAAACAGCAGTCCATCAAAAATGTATCTTGTCAATCCCCTGTGTATTTTCATATCACGTCGAAAGCGAGGGCTTCTTTGTATGCAGGTGTTGAATGGGATTAGGCTTCTACAGGTATCTGTCTCCTCTCTTCTCCTCTCGGGCAGGGCCGGGGGAGCTGAGCAACACGGCACGGAGAGTTGCCATGGTTTCCAGCTCAGTACTGCCTTCCCGTATCCCTGACCGATACTTTACTAAGCTTGTGTGTTCGGCTTCACCACATCCACAACACAAAACAATCAATCACTTCTAGCTGAAAAATATATATGCAGGACGGTCAAGTGGACAACACTCTTGGGTTGCATGAATCCAGCTCTGGTTTTTGTTTAGCCTGTAATGTCAGATATTCAATTATAAAGCATTAATACCGTCAACAATATGCAGGGAACTGCGTCCACCCACACATGACCCACATGGTCTTCTTTCCGATATTTATGGCGGTGGCTTTCAGTCCTTCCACTGAGCTATATTTGCGTTAGCTCTGCAAGCCGTGTGACACCTGGGTGTAGGCAAGTCATATCAGACACATCTGGTGTGACAGCGGCACATCTACCGAACGCCACCCGATACGAAACCCGAGAGCACTGCGTCGTCACTGAAAATCTCTCTAGAGGTCGCTGGAAAGAAGCAACTATGAAGCAATTATGGCCTTAAAATAAAACCTGATTGATGAGACGTCTGTATGCGTCAAGTAGGATAAGCCGCTATCAACCTAAGCGTGAAGACTCAACGTGAGTCGCGTCGAACTCTTATACTATATGAGAAGTGGTGCTCGCTATGCTATTCTCTCTAAGACTACCACCAGCTGGCTGGTAATATACAGTGGGAGAATGGCGTAGCTCATGTCGGCCTCCCCGCTGACACTGTAATGCAGATGCCTAAGGCTGAGGAGAACAGCAGGTTATCCATCAGAGAGGTCCCACAGATTATGTTAACTCTCTGTAGCACATTATAGGTTGAGATGCGATGGTGTGCAACTAATGAAACTGGATTTAGCTCTTGTTTGCGTTTATCTTTGGCTCCGTTAACTGCTGGTAGACAGTAATCACCTGTTGTTGGCTGTGTAAATAATGTACGGAACAGCGTTGAGGCTTTTGCCTCCGGAGGCTCAGATTCAACCTTCTCCTGGCATTTCACATTAATGTAAGCAAGCAAGGCAAGCATGGGATGTTGGCTAAAAAACAGGCTGAAGCATTAGTCTTCTTATGATGCATATTTTAAAGCGTATGTCATGAAGTAAGCTCATCAGGATGTAAAATTCAAGGTGGATTTCTTGGTGTAGTTACTGAGATTTGTTAGCGGGTCGCTAGTGAATATTCACAATTAAAGGAATAGTTCACTCAAAAATTTAAATTTGCTAAAAAAAAATGTACTCACCCTCAGGCCATCCAAGATGTAGATGAGTTTGTTTCTTCATCAGAACAGATTTAGAGAAATTTAGCATTATGTCACTCGCCAGTGGATCCTCTGCAGTGAATGGGTGCCGTCAGAATGAGAGTCCAAACAGCTTGACACCATTTGGACCATTTCTACAACATAACTGAAAAATGTAAATAACATTTCGATTTTATTATTTTGAAAAACAGTAAAACAAATTGTGATTCAGCCATAACAAAGCTCCTGGAAGGCAAGCCTGCAACGTTTAGCCCAAAAAAATGGAGGAAAGACAGAGGAAAGGCTTCACTATGCTAAATAAACCGCTTTTTAGAGGAAACAGCTTATCATTTAATGAATAGACAGCCTAACAGCTAATCTTCAACATTTTTCACACTTTTGGATTGAACTATTTTTAGAGTTCACACCGTAAAAACATTTTTTTTATAATTTTATAAGAGAATTCACAGATTTTTGCGACGTGGGATTCAGCTTATGGCACTTCTTATTCATTCCTATGGTATCCGTAAACGACGATCAGTGTCGCACAACTCTGAAGTTGACTGAAGTTCAATAACATCAAGGCTATAATGTAACTGGTTATTAAGGCACATGTGATCCAAGTTCTACATACATTCCTCTACATACATTTCTGCAACGCTGTAATTACGTACCTTACTGCATGTTTTGCTGGAGTTTTAAAGTAAAATGTCCAAAGAGTGGCGCTAAAACACACGTTCAATACGTGACTTTGGCACGTTTTTATTATGTTGGTACAGGCACATATTGCTGCGTTTTTATCACGCACCTTCAGGTACGTATTGCAGATGTTCAGAATTCAAATATCTGGGTAGTGCCCTTGAAGGTTAATGCTCTATCGTATTGCATATATCTCCTACACCAAACCCAACCCTAAACCTAACCGATAGTGTTAACAAATGCAAAAGTGAAAAATGCATTTGTTGATGCAGCTGTACTATTTTAACTTTCTTATGCTGATTTAAGTTGTTTTGTTGAATACAGGGTTCATAGCTCTTCATCACCCAAGTGCAGCGCCGTATCACGTGAGCTACGGAGCAAACCTACTGAACTAGAAAACGTGCAGGATGTTAAAATAGTTTTGAAGCAAAATTTGGCTTTATTAATCAACACTCTGTACTTGTAAATTATACTTTGTGTGAAAAGGAATAAAAGAATTTTACTACCTCTAGTGTTCATTTCACCTGGAAACTGCAGTGATTTGTACATACAGGTACCTTTTTTTTTTTTTTACAGTTTTGCAGAAATCGTCTCCTTGGAATTATAAGGTTCTATTTGCATTCCAAGTAGTTTTGAGATATTGAGCTTCAAAGTGTTTGCATTCCATTCGACTGTGTAGATAGAACCTTTTTGTTTTTTAAATAAAAAGTCCCAAAATGTACACAACATTAAAAAATCTATCACATAATGTAAATAAGCTGTCACAGAATAAGAATATGTGAAAAACTCAATTTTGACAAAAATGTCAGATAGAGCCTTATAATTCCAATTGTAAGGAACACAGACCCTCTCATCTCCCAATAGTAATAGTGGGTAATCACAGCGTGCCGACATACAGCCATATCACATGGCTACTCACGTAATATTACGTTTATACAACAGTTTGACAGCATTAGAGTGCAAACACAAAATAAACAACAAATAAGTGTCTTTAAAAACCCTCTTTTGTGCAAACTACTTCCTTCTGCCATGTATTTAAATCTCAAGCTGAAAGTTAAACAGCTGAGCCCAAGCCTCTGTTACAAGTCATGATTAAAAATGATATTCAAATGTCCTAAATGTTTGTAACTGTACAAACATAAAATGTTACATTTCATAACAGGTAATTAATAATTACACATTTTTGGAAGGGTCAGCGCCCCCTTTCACTAAACATAGAAAGTTCCTGTTTTTAAATGATCTTTTTTAAATGCTAAGGCTGAAGCATAATGGTGAAGGTATTTTTTTTCTCATTGGGTGGGAATAGCTTGTCAACAACACACCATAAAAACACATTTAAAAAAAAAAAAAAAAAAAAACTTATTGCTAAATGTCTTGTGGAAACATATTTCAATGACATTTCCCGGTGAACAACCACTTCTCACAGTTATCCTCTCCTGTATTTACACATGTACTAAAAACTCATATTACAAGGTGTAAATTAATTAACTAATTAGCTCCTAATATTGCCAGTCATAATAAGCCTAAGTAATTCTACTTTTCCTTGTTTAAAGCATTATTGACCTCAAAACATGCCTGATGCAGAGTCTCACAGTTGGGTGTTGTCCCTGCGGAGTGTAAATTGATTTGAAAATGAAGATAAACGATGAAGCAGTCTGGTTTGATTGTTACTATTGATTTCCCTTAGAATTTTTTTTTTTTTACTGTAAGTGGAAAAGAAGGTAATCTTTTAGGCGGGAGAGACAATCTTTACTTAAGAGGGCTCCTCTTATAATCTCCAGGGAAAGGATAAGAATACACAACTTAAACTGAGGAAGCAATTGCCATCGCATGTCGTCATCGGCCCTAGCGGAGCTTTGTTTCTTTGCTCAGAAGAAAAATAAAACTATTCAATTTTCACTGTCGAACACACAGGGGTAGTAAGATGGGTTTAGTTCCTCAACAAAAGCAAATTATCTTTTGAGAAAAGAGCCCAGTGATATTTTCCCTTAGCAGACACTGATTCAAGCTGTCAGTCCCAGAGACGAGCCCTGCAAGTCTCCCAGCGCTTTTCCTCTCCCTCTCCAGATTTCCCTGAGAAGACAATCATCTTTCGGCTTGTTCTAGCCAGAAAGTCTGACGTTGTCAGGTAAATACACCCTTAGCCCACTAACAAACCACATCACGCCTACGAGTTTGTGAAATCTGCTAAAATACCAGCTGTTTATGTGACACGAGTTCACGTTCTGGAGAGATTTTCTTCCGAATGAGACTCAAATTATTTCAGAGACTCATGGAAAAGCATCGCTCTACCTGTGCCTGCTGAAGACGTTGATAAAAATCTTTAAAATAGCATAAGAAAAAAAATCAGTACCATAGAAGCAGGCAAGGAAAGTATACCAATGACTGGTCCAAACTAGAAATTCACCAGGCAAGTCTCACATTATTGCAGGTTCACAAAATACAGAGGAGTACACGCAGCACTCTGACAAACCACCTGAGCTCCAGTAAATTTGGCCGCAAGTCGTCAAACGAAAGATCATAATGGCTTTTTCTTTCACTCTGCGATCTGATACTGAATCATATCATCTTATTTACAAGAATTATCTTAGCACGACAGTTTCAAATCAGCATGATTGCACTAATAATAATAATCATGATGGCTGCCTAAGGCTCGCACAGAAAAAAAACATTAGCTGAAAATATACCGAGGGAAAAAGTATTAGCACTCATTCCTTTATCTCCTGTTTTACACTAGTTTTTTAGGTAATATTTTTGTCTTTTTTAGTTGGTTTAGTTTTACATTTTGAAATATGTCTATATAGCTTTCATTAATTTCTACTTTTATTGGTTCTGGTTATTTTAGTATTTCAAGTTAAAACAAAAATGAGAAATATTGAATTGGCAACTATGCAAAACCAGCTAAAAGCCATCTCGGTCAAAAATGAGATAATGACACTGAGTGAATGCTCTTGACACATATTATACGGCCATCAAATACTTTTTCTTCAAACTCACTAAAACACCAGCCTCAGCCCTAATCAAAAGTACTGGTACTTACATAGAAACCTATACATCTGAGCCAGAAAAAAATGCATTTTTAAAAAAAAAAAAAAAGGTTGTCAGATGGATGTAGCTTGTTTTGCATCTGAACTCCATATATATATATATATATATATATATATATATATATATATATATATATATATATATATATATATATATATATATATATATATATATATATATATATATATATATATATATCACACACCACACATCATACATCACCACTACTGCTCAAAAGTTTGGGATCAGTTTTAATGTATTTTAAATAAGTGTCTAATGCTCATCAAGGCTGCATTTATCTTATCAAAAACACAGAAGTTATATTGTGAAATATTATTACGATGTAAAACAACGCATACATTAAAAATCTAATTTATTTCTGTGATCAAAGCTGGATTTTTCAGCAACATTACTCCAGTATTTAGAGTCACATGATCCTTTAGAAACCATTCTAACAAACTGATTTATTATCAGTGCTGGAAACAGTTACGTTGCTTAATATTTTTTTGGAACCTGTGATACTTTTTTTTTTCAGGTTTCTTTGATGGATAAAAAGTTTAAAAGAACAGCACTTATTTAAAAAAAAAAACTCTTTTCTAACAATATAGTGTATATTGTTAGAAAATATTTCTATTTTAAATAAGTGTTCAAAAGTTTGGGGTCAGTATTTTTTTTTTTCCTTTTTTTTAAGAAATGAATACTTAATTCATACACCAAGGATGTGTTAAATTAATAAAAAAAAAGTGATAGCATAGATTTACATTGTTAGAAAAGATGTATATTTTGAATAAATGCTGTTCATTTTAACTTGTTATTCAGCAAAGAATCCTGAAAAAAAGAATCACGGGTTACAAAAAAAAAAAAATGGCAGCACAACAGTTTCCAAGATAATTCTGCATATTAGAATGATTTCTGAAGGATCATGTAACACTTAAGACTGGAGTAATGGCTGATGAAAATTCAGCTTTGCATCACAGGAATAAATTATATTTTAAAGTATATTAAAATAGACACTATTGTTTTATATTGTAAAAACATTTTGCAGTATTATTGTTGTTTTCTGTATTTTTGATCAAATAAATGCAGTCTTGATGAGCATAAGAGACTTGTTCAAAAATCATTACAAGTCTTACTGATCCCAAACTTTTGAGCGGTAATTATTATTATTTATTTATTTTTCTCCAAATTTCATTTAACTTTATTTTTTTTTGTTTGTTTTGTGGTCGTACTGTTAGTTAAAGGAATAGCTCACCCTCAGGCCATCCAAGATATAGAAGAGTTTGTTTCTTCATCAGAAAGATTTAGAGAAATTTAGCATTACATCACTTGCTCACCAATGAATCATTTGCAGTGAATGGGTGCCATCAGAATAAGAGTCCAAACAGCTGATTAAAACATCACAATAGTCCACAAGTAATCCACATGGCTCCAGTCCATCAGGTAACATCTTGTGAAATGAAAAGATGTTTGCAAGAAACAAACCCACCTTTAAGATGTTTTTTCACTTCAAACTGGCAAAAGTACTAGTTCTCCATCAATTATACTGTTTCCTCTGGTTAAAAAAAAAAAAAGTCTCATATTTTAATATAAGTAATGGTTTAAAGTTCAAATGCCTTAATGAGTTAATAATGTTAACTGACAGAGTCATGTGGATTACTTGTGGATTATTGTGATGTTTTTATCAGTTGTTTGGACTCTTATTCTGACGGCACCCATTCACTACAGTGGATCCAATATTGAGCAAGTGATGCTAAATTTCTCCAAATCTGTTCTGATGAAGAAACAAACTCCTCTACATCTCGGATGGCCTGAGGGTAATTCAATTTTCAGCAAATTCTCGCTTTTGGGCGAACTATTTATTTAACTACTGTAAAATATCCCTGTTTTGCACTTATCTGTTATTATCTGAAATGTAATCACAACTGTGCTACATCAAAATGAGAAGCATTATGTGAGGTAGAAGAGCTCCCAGGGACTGGACCGATGCTTTGTTTCTCCATCCGGTCTTACTATGGAGGTCTTTCAAGAGAAGCGCCAAATCCCCTTGTTTGCTTCTGTCCCATGATGCTTTACTGGCCGAACACATCCACCAGTAACTGAATGAATAAAATGATTTATTTAGTACGTGCTTCGAGGATATTTGATATGCTTGGCTACGTTTAGCCCATAGCCTCATCATAATGAAACAGCAAGCATCCAGAGCGGTAGCAGAGGCCTTCCACGGGAAGAAGACGAGACAAGCCAGCGCCCCAGGCTCTGTTAAATGATGCTCCGCGTCCGCAGTCACTCTCTCATTTCTCCTCATGTCAATACCCCTCTGAACGCCTGGTTGGCTTTTTTGTCGGTTTCTGCATAAGAGGCACACAATCTGCCTCTCGTATATTTACAAGGAAGGAAACAGAGAGGGAACAGCTCTGAGGATGTGTTTTCGTGCCGTTTCCTCTCATATACTTGCAGTCTTGGGAAATGTGTTGCGACCGAATGTCAGGAAAATATATTGTGGTGTGTTATTGTGGCTCGGCCGCCTTGTTGTTTAGGTACCTGTAAACCAGCGAATGGAACTGTCAGACCCTGACCCTGTGTCACCCAACATTTTTCTTGCTCAGTGATGTAGCACAGATTCGGGGGCTGATGCTGGCCACATTTTGGGTCAGATAGGAGTATGCAACTGCTTTTAATGTGCCTCTGACTCACAGAATTAGTCTAGTTTTAGCACAAAGTCTAACTGAGGTCTGTTTTGACATGCATAATTACTAATAATTTTTAGGCAAAACACCCTAGGTGGATAGGATTAAAAAGACAATAAATAAATAATAAATAAATAAATATCACTATATTTTCTCAGTTGATTAATTACATTATGAATTGCAAACTTTTAGTTTATAAAATGTTTTTTAAGCATTTAAATAAGGTATTATCTTATTAAACGGGCACTAATTTGCATACATTTACAACAGAACAGAAATCTCAGCACTGGATAAAACAAGGTTAAAAAATCTTGTTTCATTTTGGTGACACATAGTGAATAAAAAAGAAAAATTTTATATTTTTTATTTTTAGATTAACAGGGCTCTACCGTGCGACCATTTCGGTAGCATTTGCGACTGAAAACTACTGCGTGCGACCATGAGAAAATATTTAGGAGCACCATGTGCGACTCACCCGATCAGCATATTTTTGTTTGCGCTGAGGGGAGCTTCAAAGGTTTCTATGTGTTTTTGCAACATTGAGTAATGTATCACAGACATATCTCACGAATCCTTTCATAAACAAAGTGTAGAGAGAGTGTAAATAAGAGATTCATGTGCAGTGTACAGAGCTTCGTTGATTATGATGGAACTTTGTGAGATCGTAAATGAACCAAAATGAGTGACAGCTTTTAATGATTTTTGGGAGAGTTTGTAAATAAGGTATTGATTTAATAACAGTTAAATAAACAAGAAGTCAATATTAAGTGACTTACATTGTCTGACTTTAACACTATTGCCTGATTTTGTGATTTCATCGTCAAAAATAGTTTGAAACAAGTCACAACTGTGCCGCTGCACATCTCCATTCAAACACGGCGGCGATTCGTTTATGAATAAATGTGCATTTTTAAACAAATCTAGTGAGTCAATAATTCAATTTCCCATTCATAAAGACAGTCACTTGCTTTATTCCTGAATGAATCAGCCGTTCGAATGAATCGAATGAATGGATGATTCAGAAATTAAGTCAGTGACTTGCCGCCACCTACTGGCAGTTTTAGTTTCATTTTTAAAGTATCTTTTGTGTTATTTAAATCATTTAATATTTCTATTTTCAAAATTTTATATTTAAAACATTCATCTGAACATGAATTTATGAATTTGACTGCACTCATGCCACCTCTGAGCATTATTAAACATATGAAAATACACCTACAAGCCACTTTTGTGTTCTTCTGTGCCACCATTGTAGTACAAATTAATTTTGTTAATACTGATTTCATTTGATTGGTAACGTATTCGTATTCTACTTGTTCTTATACTGTTGTTTTAATTAGAAAATTTTAAAAGCTTATAAAATATAATTTTTAGAAAAAGTTAGAAAAATGCCATTACAAAGGTAAAAACAAAAGAAATCACTTTAAGGAGTCAAATATCACCTCGTAATGGGAAGGCTAATTTTTTTTAATCCGATTTTTGGATTATTGATTAGAAGGTGCTACTACAATTTTGACTGTTCTTCTAAATTTTATAAAATAGGAGCACAGGTGCTCCTAAAAAGAAGAGTAAGAATAGAGCCCTGATTAACATTAATGTGATCAGCATTTGAAGCCAAGTATGAATCTCATCAAGTTAGTGTTAAGCATTTCACATTTATTCCAAAATAATAACTCAAGGCAGTAACAATTTAAATAATATATTTTATTTGTGAACTTATGTTCAGCTATTCTTTGTAATAGCTAACTCTGAGTCACAGACACTGAGATTTACTTTAAATTTCACCAAGCTGATTACTCGCTAAAAACTCCCACAGATCATGTTTTCATGCCATTTTAAGTCTTATTTTCATAAAACAAAGTGGTTATCTCTAAGTGTGTGAGTTGTTACTTTTTTTTTTTTAAATTAGTCTTCCCATTAAAGCCATTATATTGTTAATTCAGGCTGATTTGCGAATGCGCACAAATGCAAGAGGCGGGATTTATCGCATGAACCAATCACAGCCGATCATAACCAGTCATACCCAATCATATCGCAAAGTGATTTCCCCCATTCATTCTCAATTACATCACACGAAACTCACTGCATGCTTTAGGGGGGTCTGTTAAAACTCAATGGGCTCAGGGGAGGTGAGGGAGATGCAGACTCTCGCTATAACTTTACCTGCTGGTGTCGCTGTTGAACAATGTTTCTTTAGAAAAACGATTTCTACACTTTTTAATGTTAAATTTTGTAATATTTGCATTGTTTTATTTTTGTACTAACTAATTTATTTCTCATCCAATATTTTGAGGAGACACTGCCTCCCTTGCCTCCTCGGAGGAAACACTCCTGATACACAGACAGACAGATAGCTTACATAATAAGATTTCTGGCTTAGTGCTTGAGAAAACAGATAAAGTGCAATTAAAATAAAGACTTAAAAAGTGTGTTTTGGATGTCTGGAACACTAGTCTGCAACAACATGTTTTAAATCTCAAAAAATGACCGGCGAATGGAAGAAAAAATGTTTTTGCCTGTAGTGTCCTGCCTTAATTATATTATTGCTAATGGCTGCTTGATAGTAAAGCTACAGTAGTTTGTTGAAGATCACAACTTAAAATGATACTAATGCCAACTAAAATTAGATTTATGTCTCACATAACAAATGTGCCTATTTGTTTATACAAACAAATCTGACAATTAATGTCTAAAATGTCCAGATTTCTTCATTTTAAACCATGACGTCAAGCACTAATGAAAGGAAAAAGCTGTACCCTGATGCAGACAAATACCAAAACAATATGCTCTGTGTTTTTCTCTCTCGCTGGAGTTCTTGTGCAAATATTAGGCTGCTGTCAACAGGGATGGTAGGACAAATAGCCTAGTTTCCCACCATTACTATTAGTTGTTGCCCCCTGTGCTTACATTATCAGTAAAATCCATTCCATTTGTTCAACTTAGTTTGATTCACCGTGTTACGATTCTAAAAGATGAAATATGCCTTGTATATATTTCAGCCATGCATTATATATGAAGAAAAATGTGCCAGGGGCCAAAATCAGGAACAAGGTATGAGAAATCCTGAAATGTATTTTCTTGATGTCTTGCAATAATTCAGTTGTTTAATAAAAGGTTTGTGTCGAGAAAAAAAAAAAAAAAAAAAAAAAAAGAAAAGACTGCCAAGCTTTCAATGTCAACCACTGATGATTAGAGTGAGCTGTAATTTTCCTCATATTAAACACAAAAGGTTGGTAAAATTCAGAGCGCTGATAAGTAAAACATAATCAGCTGTTACCATCAGCACCAACATATAGACTCTCAGCCAAAAGATTCATCCCCAGACAAAATGTTCGCACATCTCTACAACTGCAGTGGTGGAATAACAAAAAGTTGATATCCCCTTTGGACGGCACTCATTGAAGGTAATGAGCCTGACAGAAGTGGCTGCTTACCGAGCACGGCTGTTCATGATTACACTGACCCTTTTGTTGCTCCATCTGACATCATTATCCCCCATTGCAATGGTCAAACTCCACAGTCACAGCTCCGCGTGTATCCGTATCACAGCTTTTCCTCAATTGCCAAGACATTTCCTAAAACCCAAAACACATTTCTCCAAAACAACAACAGCAAAATCAAGACTGCAAACTTCAAGTGATAACAACAAAATCAAACACTCCATTTAAAACTAGATTCTGTTTAATCTACTTCAGATTTTGTCAACAAATGACTCTCAAAGCTATCAAATACACACTGTGAGATTTCTTAAACGCAGTATGACTATAACTGCTTACTACAATAACACTAATGTGTTTTATCAGAGGAACTTCTGCAACTTTGCAACATAATACTACTGTAATTGCATAAGTTATAGTATGCAGGTAAAAATTTTGTGCAAATTGTACAGTTTTTGTTTTGTGGTTGAGAAGAGGGAGAGTCATTAGAAGAAAAGTATCTTCACTGCTGGGAAAACAATGAGCTAGTGAAGGAACAATGTAAGCATAAAAATACAAATTACAAGAAAAGAAAATCTTAAATATTCAACCAAATACAGTAAGAGAAACTATTTTCAGTGGCTTCCAATTAATTAGCCACAAAATGTAGATAATATGTAGAACTAAATGCTAAAACAATTTGTGCTACAAACCAGTGCATTTACAATTTTGATAAATGAAACCGAAATAGCAGTTTGCATATCAAACAGCATAACGTGCTGGATTGGGAATGACACTGGAAGTCTCACACATTCAAGTTACACATGGCCACAACCACTCTTATGTTAAGATGGATAAAGAATGTGAAATTTTATTCACTCAGACTCAGCTTCTTGTCCCCTTTTGAACTTCACAATTCTCCAAGGTATCCTTACAATCTACTTCTCCTCGCGTAGATTTCTGTCATATCCAGCTTTCTATAGAAAAGGACAACAACATGGTCAACTACAATAGCACAGGCCTCTTGAGAGACAAATGTTCTTTTTGGCCTTGATCTCCCTCCTCCTCTTCCACTTTCTTTCACTTGTACTCCTCGTCGAATCCGAAAACTGTCTACGTAGTTTGGAGCCAACAAGCAATGAGCTAATCTGTGACCTTTTTATATATGAGGACATTCAGGTTGTGACAAAATAGTGAATTCGAATTGTGAGTTTTTAAAATAGGCCTAAAATGAGTTGTAAGTAGTTTACAAGTCGCATGTTTGAGGTCATCTTTATGCTAGTGCACTTCAGCAGATATACTTTAAAATTTACAGACATTTACCCCAGGAAATTAACATTGAAAAACATTGATGACTCATCCCGCACTATACAGGTAGATTTCTGTCCAATCAAACTAGAGAAAACCACACAAGTTTATAGAAGTGGCTGCTTATTATAAACCCACATAAGCAGAGAAATCTAGAGAGGTATCTAAAATGGGCATTAGATTTCGTGGCTCGCTTCTCTCTTTTATTATTTTATTTTTCCATCGGATACCATCAATATTGAAAGGTGCAGCATGCGGAAGATTAACAGTTCAAACAGTAAACAGTAGTTCAGGTAGGTCAAAAACACATGACCAGAAGCGTCACAGACGTTCACATTCGGACAGGATTAGATTTCTTAGAGGCCCGTTGAGTTATCTGAAAAACATCCTCTGGGAAAATTAGTCCTATCCAAATAAGGCTCTAAACAACTTACAAAATAAAAGACTTGTATAAAATATATTAACTAATAACGACAAATAACGTGTAAAACACACAAAACGCACACATTCAGATTTGTACTGAACGACAGATGTACATGAGCTCAGATTAGTTTGTACATTACACTTTCAACACGTCTGTAATTTCAGTTTTGCTATTATTAATAAATTTATTTAGACTTGGTGTTTACTGTATATACCCTTCATAATAAATGCCACTATAATTTCTTTGTTGTATGCTAATATTTTTTTATATTTTTTGTTATGACCTTTAAATTTAAAAGGTTTGTTGTGAAGTGAGAGGAACTAAAATACAGGTTAGTAGTGTTTATAATGTTTTAAGCATTTAATTTTATTTACTGGTATTTCACCTTAATTCTTAATGTAATAATAACATGTATGGTCACTTGGTAACACTTTATTTTACAGTCTCTTAACTAGTTGCTTATTAGCATGCATATTACTAGAATATTAGCCATTTATTAGTACTAATTAAGCAAATATTAATGACTTATTCTACATCCCTAATCCCATCCAATACCTAAACTTAACAACCTTACTAACTATTAATAAGCAGCAAATTACAAATTTATTGTGGGAAAAGTCGTAGTTAATAGTGAATAAGTGTTCCCTATTCTAAAGTGTTACCGGTCACTTTCCTGTAAGGTCCAATTCTCATTATTAACTATTAATTGTGACTTTTGCCTCAGTAAACTCCTAATTCGCTGCTTATTAATACTTAGCAAGGTAGCTGTTAAGTTTAGGGATGGGGTACGATTAAGTGATCTAAAATATGGTTATGCAGAATAAGGCATTAATATGTGTTTTATAAGCACTAATAAATGGCCAATACACTAAGAATATGCATGCTAGTTAATAGCATATCTGAGAATTGGTCTTTAACGGGATAGTTCAGCCAAAAATGACAATTACCCCATGATTTACTCACCCTCAAGACATAGGTGTATATGACTTTCTTCTTTCAGATGAATACAGTTGGAGTTATATTAAAAAATGGCCTGGTTCTTCCGAGCTTTATAATGGTAGTGAATAGCCGTTGAGATTCAATAGTCTAATAAAAGTCAAATAAAGTGCGTCCATCCATCATAAAAAGTACTCCAAATGGCTCCAGGGGTTAATAAAGGCCTTCTGAAGCAAATCAATGTGTTTTTGTAAGAAAAACATCCACATTTAAAACTTCATAAATCATAATCTGTAGTTTTCACCAACTGTCGTATGCACAAGTTTTGTTTACAGCAAAGGAAAACTAGTCTCCTCTTGGATTATATCAAAATCCTATATTAAAATTTTCTTTACAATCCTCGTTTGTACTTTTAATTTGTGACCAGCGTTTTGTTTTGCTCTCTCATCTGCACTTCCACATCTCACTGGAGCTTACGCTGCACCTACGACCTACGCCATCCGCTGGAATGCCACTCTCTCATGAGTGCACGCATGACAGCAGAAACTAGACATTATGGTTTATAAAGTTTTAAATAAAGATTTTTGTTCCTTCTCCCAAAAACACATCGATTCGCTTCAGGAGGCTTTTATTAATCCCCCGGAACTGTGTGGAGTACTTTTTATGATGGATGGATGCACTTTATTGGACTTCCATTGGACTGTTGAACATCAACAGCCATTCACTGGCATTGTAAAGCATTGTAAAGAGCCAGGACATTTTTTTAATATAACTTTGATTGTATTTGTCTGAAAGGAGAAAGTCATATTTACCTAGGATGGCTTGAGGGTGAGAAAATCATAAGGTAATTTTCATTTTTGGGTAGACGATCCCTTTAAAATATAGTGTTATCAAATCTAAATTATACACCAAAATTATACTTCTCTCAACAATAGTATTTTGAACCTGGTGCCACTTACCATTTGGTGCGACTTGTTGTCTGAAAAATATGGCAATTTGCATTGTATACACAATGTAAATCAAGCCTTGTAGTATTTAAAATAACATTAGAGCAATATAGATTTGGGAGATTTTGGGGGTAAAACTGGGCCATTTTGCTGTGACAGTTTGATGGCGAGGCTTGAAAAATGGAAGCACTATGTGCTGCTCCCAGAGTAGCGCTTTCATTCCTCCAGGGTCGAAACAGCAATTTTTAAAGCCATCGCTTTATTTACAGTACAGTTGCAGAAGTTAAAGATGGTCAGAGAAATCTGCTGCACTGTCCATCAGACAAATAAGAGCACAGGCAGGAGTGAGCTGATAGAACGGCCACAAAATTGTTTTCTCTCTCTTTCTCTCCCCTTCGAGTGGGGAGTTACCTTTACAACTATAGTACAACAAAACACTATATACTGCTCCCTCATTTCACTGGGATTTACTGTAATAAACACTGCAGTATAACTCACACATGATATCACTTTAACAGCTTGGGAGAAAATACAAAAGCATGTATATTCGTCAGAGGCTTTCGGTATTGGCTAGGCCGATCTACGGGTATTAAGTTTTCCATGTGCGTTAAACTCTAAAGTCGTCGCGTGGGCAGTGACTGTTTTTTCTCCAGACATGCATTCAGAGATTCAGACAGTTTTGTGGTTTTATTTGGAAAGGGCTTGATGCCAGATTAAAAGCAGTAATGCTTGTGCAGAGTTTGTGCGAGTGTGAGCAAAGCTGGTGCTTCCCTTGTTCATTAGGGAAGAAAAACAGAGTATACATCAACTTGACACAAACAGAAGTCTTGTGTTGTGGCATAATTAATCACATCCTGACAGAGTCTCACATTTAATGAGCAATCTAAGATTGTAAATAGCCGATCATGAAATGCTGCTCAAAAATCCATATTGCTAAAATATATCACAAATGTCAAATATAAAAATATGTAAACTTCCTCAAACTTCAAATTTTCTGAGTTAACTCTTGTTTGGGCTAGATTCACTCCTCTGTATACACGACAGAATTAATTATAATGACTTAAAAAAAAAAAAAAAAAAAACAGATGTTAAACTAATGTGCATTTTGAAGTGATTAAATGTTATATTTATTTATTTACTTACATATTCATTCATTTTATTTTTTAAAAAACATTTATTTTTTTAAGTGGCAATAGCGTTTAAAAAAAAAAAAAGTAATCATTACTGATTACTGAAGTATTAATGAATTATTAATTCGATGCACAGATCTTTATTTCAAATGGGTATACATAAAGAGAAATAAACTTACAATTTTCCATTGCATTAATTTAATAAAATAATAATTTTAATGTAACCAAGTATTTACCTAACGGTTCAAGTGCATTACTAAGTGAAAATTATTGTTTTTGCAAATATATAAATAAATATATAAATGGCGCAGACAGCTGCAATTAAATGAAAATACATACATATATACAGTATGTACATACAAATAAATAAATATTTTCAATTTAATATGCATCAGCAATTTATTAATTTTGAACATGTATTATTTCTTATCAAATATCAGTGACAATTTTGATTAAATTACACACTGTTTGTGAAATAAAAATATATTTGCATGGAACTATAACACCATTTAATGATCAGTGATAGAACACTCTATTAAGACAACTGACATCAATGCAAAGAATTGGATTTTGTACTAAATTAATCCAAAGAATGTGTACAAGTCTTTGTCCGAACCACGATCGTCTCTGCTAGTCTAACCGCATGTGAGAGAGAAGTAAATCGCGATTGAGGAGAGACTCTAAAGAATGGATTTTGTTGTCGTGAAGCGTTAGGATTAACTGGCCAGCTTAGGCAGACAGAATGATTGACACAAATCTGAAGACAATTCCCCGGGGTGAATCGTTGAGAGAGCGTGGAGGCAGAGGGGAGAACAGTGTTTACTGGATTGTGCGCCTTGATGGATTTACGGGTTTGAGAAGAGAAAGGGCTGAAAAGCCATATAGCCGAATGAGATGCACATCCACTCAAGCCTCATAGACAACCTGCCAGCTATCATAGCATCCCCGACACTTGTCTGGTGGCATGACGAAAGCTTAAAGCCGCCTGCTCGCAGGAGCCGTGCAGATTCAGCAAAGGCTTCTTGAAATGCTGTCTCGGAAACCGAAACAGTCTGGCGATTTCCATGGGCGGTAATGGGAGACAGGTGTCATCGGAGAGATTGCCTTTATGATGAGTTGTTAAACTCAACCAAAGTGACCATTAAAGAACTCGTTCCACTCGGGAGTTTATATCTGGCGCTGCATTATTAACTAAATAAATCCTGCCCGTTCGGTCAGTGTTCTGCCAAACCTGGATGCAAAACAAATCCCTCAAACAAAGTAATATCCAGCATGTTACCATTGGGAATCTCAAAGCAGAAACTCAAATACAGAGTTTTTACTGGTTGTAAAATGAGGTCATGAAAATAAATCAATCAATATCTATCTATCTATCTATCTATCTATCTATCTATCTTAGATAAACTTTTATTACTATGCATTTATTTTCTAACAACATGTCAATGAAACATTCAAATAAAGTTATTTGTGTGAACGGATTGCCAGTTACTGACTTTTATTCACTTAAGTTAATGGTGTTTGTGGTCACAGTTTCATTCACTGATCCTTCATGTCAGATACGACAGACCAACAGTGTTGGGGGTAACGCATTACAAGGAACGCGAATTACATAATCAGATTACCTTTTTCAAGTAACTATTAAAGTAATGCATTACTTTTTAATTTACAAGCAAATATCTGGGTTACTGTTTCAAATTAAGTAATGCCAGTTACTTTGTTCTACCTACTTAATAACAGCTGTTCTGTCCCCATGTTGAGGGAAATTCGGGAGTGAGTGCAGAGGCAAACTCAGAATATGCTGTAAACCTGCAATAAATGAAATACAGTATGTTAAATAACACATATCCTTCATGTATTTAATCCCACTGTATTAACTAATGTTTTTACTGCTGACCTTCGATGATCCAATTCAACTAGAGGTGTAACCGTACACGTACTCGTACCGAAAATTTTCGGTATGGGTCTTTCTGTTCGGTACGCATATGTACCGAACAAATACAGCATTTTTTCCCCCAGGAAATTCAAACAATAAATGGCATTTTGACAGTCTTTGATGTGGCGTGACTTCTGGCATTGTTCCGAAACGTGCTTGTTTAAACACAAGAATTGACTAGAGTGGATGCGATCAGCTCCGGTGGCCACGTCAAAGCCACTATCACAGTGCAGACTTGTGCAGTGTAAATGGAGTCCGTTCAAATGGCAGAGTGGAGTGCGAGTGAACACAATCATTCCTTCCTCTGTACTACTAGTATTAACGCGAATAAAACACCTTACAGCATCTCACACCTTATGTAATCGCTCAATCAATATTTCAACCGCGACAACAAAACAGCATGGAAACAAAACGTCACGTAGCATTTCATTTACCTCTTGCAAGTAATCAGTGTCCACAGCTTGTTAGTTCACTAAAGAAATGAAGTCTAGAGAAGAGCATTTCATGAAATATTACACTAAATACTCATTATATTGTACATTTTGTACTTGTTAGTCTAAATTATTTAATGTGTAAATTCATCTGTTATCAAACATGTTATGACAGCCACTGTGTAATTTAATATATTTTAACAAAAAGAATTTTTATAATTTATAAGTTAATTTAAAAACTGCATTATGTGCAATTTACATTTACAATTTACTATTTATTTACAAAATAAATAGTAATTCAATTTAAGTTTGGTTAAGTTTTTAATTGTAACCTTATAATGTTATAAAAAGGGCTTCCTATAGTTTAAAGCCTAAGCTGAAGTAGATTTCACTGAATGCATTTATAGAAAGAGCAACTTGTTCAGTAAACCACTGTTTTTAAAAAAAAAAAAGTTTAGTTTTTCCCCCTGCTGTACCAAAATCATACCGAACCGTGACGTTAAAAGCGAGGTTTGTACCGAACCATCATTTTTATGCACTGCTACACCCCTAAATTCAACCATACTAATAAGCAAAAATTACTTTAAAATAACATTAAACTAACATATTACACTAACATTATATAAACTAACATTTGCGATTCTTTTTTTTTTGTTGCTAAAGAGTGTTGAACAACTTCTCCTGCACTCTACTGTACAGATGTGAATTCACATTTCCTTCAGGTTGTCAGTCCTGTATTTTAGTCCTTAATGTGGTTACATTCACACACACAGTACGGTTATTTGCGGGTGTGACAACCACATTCTGTAACCGGAACACGGCTTCTCTGTACAGTGCGAGAGAGAGCCACTCTGCCGCAACAAACACGCGTCTACCATGTGTCATGTATTTTCATGTGTGGTTTTAGTAACTTACAGTGATGGAGAAATTAGCTCTGTGTCATCTGAAAGTTTTATATCAAGTCTCCGCCGGAGCCGTTCCTGTCAGTTTTGTGTTCTGTGAGCGACTCAAATTCTCCACTTTCTGGCCAAATTTAAAAGCTGCTGTTGGTTAATGATTTGATGGATGAACTCGCGGCTCGGTTGGACTCTTGTCGTGTCAGAAAAAGGTAATACTTTCAGTTTTATGGATGTCGCCATCTTTGATATTACTTTGGTCACTGTTGCTCTGGTTACTGGTACTGAATACAGGCTTGACCCCCATTGCACGTACAGACAGTATTCGAGACACTACTGTTAGCTGCTGTGTGAACAGGCCATTTCGAGACTCACACCTGTAAGTAAATGCGGTTGTCAATCCCAAAAACTGACAGTGTGAATGTAGCCTTATTCATTTTACTTTTGGTGTGAAAAGGGCTTTTACGAAAAAAAGTAAAATAGAACTTTTTATATTATAAACAAACAAGCAAACCAGCCCAGATTTAAAAAGCAAAGCAAAAGTAACATAATGCATTAACTAAGTAGCATAATTACTTTTTTAGGGAGTAACGCAATATTGTAATGCATTACTTTTTTTTTCCCCAACACTGCTGACCAATACTGAGTAGCCTACATCTTGGATAATTAAGTTTCCTAAAAGTTTTGCACCTACAGGAAACATTACAGACATTGATGCACAAACGCGGATATGTTCTGCATGTCTAAAGTATATAGAAAGTTCAGGTTTTTCCATATAAAAAAAAAAAATGTAAAAAAGTAGGCCTATTTACTGAAACTAGTCATAAGCATATGTCCAGTAGGTTGTGTTTGTTATTAAAGAAACTTAACACTGTGCATCAGACTCAAACATGTCCTCGAATATAATGTCAGAAACACATCTTCACAATCCTCTGCAAACTTCGACAGTTGGTTGAATTGGCTCATTCGGTTCTTTTTGAGTCTGACGTGCTACTTGGGCCGTGTGTCTTGCACCACCAACCCAGACATCAGCCATGACACTATAGCTACATTTCAAATTACTTCCCAGCTGCACAGCAAAAAAAAAAAACAAACAAACAAACAAAAAATGCTTATCTTACTTAGTATCTTTTTATATCAAAATATATTTACTAGATAAGCAAAAAGATTTTTAGTCTTGTTTCCTGGGGTAAAAAAAAAAAAATCTAAATTAAGTGCATTTTGCTTAAAATAAATAAAATTATCTGCCAGTGGAGTAAGAAAAATAACCGTGTTTTAAGAGGATTTTACTTACCACACTGGCAAATAGTTTCACGCGTTCACGCTTACATATAATTAGCCGGAGTATAGTAATGCATATTTGGCGTGCTGTCCGGGGAAGGGCTCCGAGCTCGGGAATGGCCCGAACCCAAAGAACCCCCCTAGGAGTAGTGAGAACTCGGAGTGAGGAGATGGGGTGGTGGAGGGATGCTGATAAACCGTCAAAATGATAGAGGTAAGTCAGCGGTATTTGAATCCACAGCATTGATTAACTTGAGTGAACTCCTGTTGCGTTAATTAGGCTAGGTATCTGACGCGCTCCTCCTGAACCTTGTTAATGAAACATCATTTAACTTGTTTTAAGTGAAATTCACTTTCATTTAAATTTTACCCCCCCAGGAAACAAAACAAAATCTCTTACGTCTTTTTGCTTATCTAGTAAATGCATCTTTTTAATTTAAGAATTTTTAGATATTTTGACTAGAAACAAGACAAAATACTAAGTGAGATAAGACCTTTTTTTGCAGTGTGTCTTTTATAGATTTTCACAACAATTATACAAATGTTTAGCTTGATCTATAAAATGATTAATTGAGTATTTGCAGATAAAGGACACAGAAAACACGCGGCACCACTTTCTGGGTGTAGTATCACTATTCTACCACTAGATTCTCTGCGTAAACATGATCAGAGTTGTGCTTTTATTTACACACATTTCTACGTATAAGTACAAGTAGGTAAATTCCACACTTTGCATGAAACTGTTTTTACGCACTCATTATGCACACACTCGTGCATACGCACTGTCGATAAATGAGGGCCCTGGTCTTTAATAACATCTCAAAATGTTAGCACAAAATATTAATTTATACATCATTCACTGACCATTTTCCTAAAACATGCTAGCTGGATGTTTGTCTAACTCTACTTAAACGTTCATACTTTCTAATTTCAGATTGTTCAGAGAACATTCAAAAGTAACTTTCCCAAAATGCTTGCAAAATTATAAAATGTCCCCTGAATGTTTCCTCTAATGTTCATGTAACCAAGGAAAATCTGTTTTTATATTAATTTTGTTTTGTTTGTTTGGTTGTTTGACTTGAAAAACTGTTCAGAGTATGTTCCGAAAAACAACTTAGCAGGAACAATAGCAAAACTTTCCTGACAAACATTCAGTCATGGAACTTTAGATGACGCAGTCTGGTGCGGTTAATTAGTTTCTTTCATATCAGAAGCAAATGAGCTTGCTGCACAGCATTTAAATACTCAGCTAGTGCTGGCTGTAACAGTTGCAGCGCGCTTCAGAAACCCTCCACCTCCCCAGCTCCACCTGTATAGATCCGCTATGGGGTGATTTCATGTATGTTATACATGGAGGTTATTTCAGATACGTTACATGAGCAGTGTTTTTATACACGTTCACAGCAGCATGTCTGTGGGTGTATTGGCAGTAGCAAGTCTCTGTACTTGCTCCGCCGCAGTAGCAGCATAGCGGATCTATTCCACCAAGACCAAACACATCAACATTGCCATGTATATTACCATGATAAAACTCCATGAAAGTTGTCATGACAGAAATGCGGTGATTTAAATTCTAAATGGGTATACATAACATGTAATTAATAACATTTTTGTCAGTGGTACTAATTTAATTACATAATATTTTATTTTATCCAGCCTTTTCCTATCAATTCAAGCCAAGTGAATTAGAAAGTTAATTAAATGCAAAGCACTGTTTTTCCATCAAATAAATAAATAAATAAACAGTGCACCTACAGATGAAATTACATTTAATTCTTCTACCAAACCTAGATCCAAAACAAATCCTTCAAAGTAATATCCAGCACGTAACCAATAGGAATCCCAAACCAGTAACTCAGTCTGAGGTTTTATTGGCTGTAAAATGAGGCCATACGGAGGGCCGGTTAATCATACGTGTTACGACGAACATTTGCGCGTGTGATTTGCGACATGTTTTTGCTCAAATAACTCAGATAAAAGCTGTATTCTTACATTGTACAGCTTGAGGGGAAAGGAAGCGACAGCAACCGACAAGACAACACAAACATCATCAACGGGGGCCTCTGGAGAAGTGAGGCCACCCCCTCCCTCCGGGAGCTACGTCTCCGAGACTCACTCCCAGCAAATAAAAATGTCTTGGACTGCAACCACATTAACAGGGATGGAGGGGACAGATATTAGACACATAAAAAGAATGAACCACCCTAGAGCAAGCTGCAGCAGGAGGGGAGCGGCAGACCATAAGCATGAAACTTGGTGCAAACAGTGTTTTGGCAGGCGTCTGAGCAGAGGGAGCAGGGGTTGGACTCTGTGCAAAACACCTCGGAGGAGGCAGAGATGGGTACAAAGAGAGAAACGACTGCATCCGTGAACTTTTTCAGCAGATCCTCCATGTATCGATGTATTGACGCCTTTGTGTGGTGCATGGGCGTTGGCGGCCAAGACTATTAACTCAGTGAAAGCTACAAATAGCAGAGCAATTGACGGGTCTCCAAATGACTGAGAAGATAAACAGATGCACTCACGCACAGCACACAAAATGGCTGCTCTGTATCTCAAACCATTATTTTCACAACAACTGGGTAATAATTACAGACATAATGCTAGAAACCACATAGCCTGTGTTAGTCAATTTTAGACTTTCATTTAGATATTAAAAAAAAAAAAAAAAAACTTCATGGCAACGTCCCTTCGCATATTATTAAATATACATAGTAGCTATACTAACTTCTATTTAGCCAGATCATTCCGATAATCCGACAAAGATTCAAGGTTTGGCTGGTTAACCACTGCTGGTACATCTTTAATTGTCTTTAATTGAAGGATTAGTTCACTCCTAGATGAATTTTCTGATGATTTACTCACCCGTGTCATCCAAGATGTTCATGCCTTTATTTCTTCAGTCGAAAAAAAAAAAAATGAAGGTTTCTGAGGAAAACATTCCAGGTTTTTTCTCCATATAATGGACTTTAATGGAGATCAACAGGTTAAAGGTCCGAATTGCAGTTTTAATGCAGCTTCAAAAGGCTCTACACGATCCCTGCCGTGGAAGAAGGGTCTTATCTAGCAAAACGACCGGCCATTTTCTAAAAAACTATTAATGTGTATATACTTTTTAACCACAAATGCTCATCTTCCACTAGCTTGACTAGCATTACGTAATCACATTGAAAAGGTCGCGCATAAAGGCAGAAGTACCGACCCAGTGTTTACAAAGTGAACGTGCAAAGTCAAACGCCCTTTACTAAAAAATAGGTAAAACAACTTTGGACAATTTTGAAGTTGGAGGAGAAAATGAAAAGGATTTTTCGCCCTACCCTACCTTTTTGAACCGAAGTACACAGACGAAGAACTAACGGCGTTTTACCTTTCCAACGTGATTACATAATGCGTGAAATCATAGACGCACATCACAGAGCTAGTGCAAGATGAGCATTTGTGTTTAAAAAGCATATAAATTTGACCAATCGTTTTGCTAGATAGGACCCTTATTCCTCAGCAGGGATCATGTAGAACCCTTTTAAGCCGCATTAAAACTGCAATTTGGACCTTCAACCCATTGATCCCAATTGAAGTTCATTATATGGAGGAAAATCCTCAAAAAACTTACTTTCTTTTTGACTGAAAAGAGAAAGACATGAACATCTTGGATGACAAGTAAATTATCAGGAAATCCTTTAATTAAAGACTCCTAAAAATATATCACAGCTTTCATAAAAATATAAGGTAGCACAACCGTTTTCAACATTGATAACAAAAATAAATATTTTTGAGCTGCAAATCCATATATTAGAATGATTTCTGAAGGATCATGTGACACTGAAGACTGGAGTAATGATGCTGAAAATTCAACTTTGTCATTACAAGAATAACTTAAAATATATTCAAATAGAATATATTATTATTATTATTATTTACAAAGAGTATATCTGTAACTTACTTTTTTCTTGTAAAACTGTTCTAAGGTTCAGTATGCATAAGGTCAGACTGACTCGCACAGAAAAAAGCTGCTTGCAGACAGACAGACAGACGACAGCGCCATGTAATTTTTGACTCTCATCGCATGAGTTCTCCTCCCTTCCCCCTCCCCACCCTCGTGCTCAGGAGTACATTCAGCAATGTTTTGTTATTCCCTTCAGAGCAGCAAGCCAGAGAATATGTCATTGTTCATCGTTAAATGACACTTGACTTCTGCCACGGTGTAGTTTGCCTCGTCTACTTTATTAATATTTTGTCAGGTAGTGGCCGCCCTTCTTTCATATTGCCTTTTTGTCAAGCGCAGCAACAGACACCCGCATTCCTGGAAATGAGTTATGCAAATAGAACGCTGCAACACACTGATACGTGGACGGCACCGCGAGCGCGTCCGCCGCAATAAAGAGCGGCTGACAAAGAGAAAGGGTCAGCCATCGCTATCGCCTGAGCTGCAAGAGAATGCGCGAGTGAATCATGCCTCTCCTCCGCTCCTCCCCGAAAGATGGTAATCTACTGTAAATCAATAAGCACCCATACCGGCTCCACGTCTCCACGCTGACACAGCTTAATTACCGGCCAGGTCCGGTCTTAAATCACACCAAATGAGATCAAATAAATAATGACCGGTTTAAGTGCCGCTGTCCAGGGGTCTCTGTCAAAATCGGCAAGTGCAAATGAGTTGCAAATTTATGGAGATACAACAAGCTCTGGAGGAACATCCTGCATTGGGGTTGACAAATTGAAAAGGGGGGAATGCCCAGGAACCATGTTTCTTGCTGCCAAATAAGACAGTTAATCTGCACAGACTCTCTCAGGCTGCTTAATTCCCTATAAAACCTACAAAACCATCTTTTTTTGCACTCATACTCCTCTGAGTTTAATTTGGAGATCTCAGATGACAGCCAATACAACAGGCTGTGTTTTCCCTCAGCAGGCCGATAGCTTTCCGTCAACGGGCAATAAAAACAGTATTTACGAAGGAGAATACACTCTGTCTGTCTCACCGGGATGTCTTCTGGCACCATAAACTGGAATATGGACTATTTCCTGGGAGAAGATTTTGAGTTCACGTCCATACGCTCTTCTTCACGTCTGGTGTGCGTTAGGAGCGATTACTGGGGATTTTTAAAACGCGCTCAAATCTGCGTTCCGCCATGATAGAACGCCTGTTGACAACTTGATTTAGATTTTTTGCTCCAATGGATCCTGAGCATGAAGTTTGTCAAGCAGGCTGCAAACTCAATTTGCAGAACTCTTCATTGATTTTTTTTTTCCCTCCACACATTGGGAAATGATTTGTGGGCACTTCAGTTGCTTTAAAAAAGGGAGTTTAGATATTGTTTTTCAAGGAGTTGCACCAGTGTTTCTGCTACTGAAAGCTTTATTGGGTCATTGCATTGTCTCTCTAGTGCACATTTAAGCAGCACGTGCTGCAATGAAAAGGGAGTCAACCTGTACAGTAATAAAACATCGCTGCCAGTCCCATTTCAGACTGCCACTGCTGAACGTTACACCCTGTTGTAGACCTTAAGCTCAACAGTTATTCACAGTTTTGACAGCAGTGGAGAGTGGGGTAAGCTGTGCCACTGTTTACTTAAAGGGATAGTTCACCCAAAAATGAAAATTCTGTCATTAATTACTTACCCTTGTGTCGTTCCAAACCCGTACGACCTTTGTTCATCTGCGCAACAAAATTGAAGATATTTTTGATGAAATCTGCGAGCTTTCTGACCCTGCATAGACAGCAATGCAACTGACACATTCAAGGCCCAGAAAGGTAGTAAGGACATCGTTAAAATAGTTCAAATCAGTGGTTCAACCCTAATATTATGAAGCAAAAATAACAACTTTATTCAACTATTTCTTCTCTTTCGTGTCAGTCTCTTTGCTGTGTGTTTGTGAGTAAATTCCTGTATATGGACCCAAAGCATCCTGCTTTATATTTCCGGTCTCTGGTGTTTCTAGTCAAATTAACATATTTATACCATGTGTATAAACATTTTTATATTTAGTTATATTGAAAAAGTTTGAATTCAGTCGATTTTTACAGTTTAAACATGGATATCTATGGAGACCGGAACACGAAAGCACCCAAACGGAAGTTAGAATCTTTCATGACGCTGCTCATCAGTTACTCAGGAAAAAGGTGGATAGTGAACCTCAATGGGGGTCAGCATAGTAAAGATCCAAATTGTAGTTTCAATGCAGCTTCAAAGGACTCTACACGATCCCAGCCGAGGAATAAAGGTCATATCTAGCGAAACGATTGGCCATTTTGTTAAAAAAATAAATAAATAAATTTATATACTTTTTAACCATAAATGCTCATCTTCCACTAGCTTGACTTAACACATTACGTAATCACAGTGGAAGTGTCACACAAAAGGTTTACAAAGCAAACGTGCAAAGAAGGTAAAACGCCCTTTACCAAAAAAAAAGGTAAAACAATGATGTTGGGCAATTTTGAAGTTGGAGGAGAAAATGAGATGGAGTTTTTCGCCCTACCCTACCTTTTTGAACCGAAACCATGTGACCTTTTCAACCTGATTATGTAATGTGTGAAATCGTATCACAGAGCTAGTGCAAGATGAACAACAATTTTTGTGGTTAAAAAGCATATAGATTTTAATTAAAAAAAATAAAATAAATAATAATAATAATAATAATAATAATAATAATAATAATAATAATAATAATGCAACTGACACATTCAAAGGCCCAGAAAGGTAGTAAGGACATCGTTAAAATAGTTAAAATCGGTGGTTCAACCTTAATTTAACGAAGCAAAAATAACGACTTTATTCAACTATTTCTTCGCGTGTTTGTGAGAGCATCGTGTGATCAACGTCATGGAATTTCCTGGATATGGATCCAAAGCATCCTAATCACAGTTGATTAGTAATATACACAGTTTACCCGCTGACACATCTTGCCTCGCTCTCCCTAACTGTAATTAGTAGTCATGCCTGTGCTCTGACTGACATTGACAGTCAACACCTGAACACATGGACTCAGGAGTAGCTGTGTTTAAAAAATCATTTGCGGTAGCTAAAGTGACAAAGGAAACTTGCTAAGGGATACAATGATTCATCTTCCTCCTGAAGACAGAAGGACCGAACAGCTGTTTCCTCTCAGGAGGCAGGAGCCTGGAGCCCCATGCGGAATCGCATGGCTTTTTGTAGGCTTAATCACAAACAGTAAGACCAGTAATCCACTGTCAGCGGACAAATGACCCCAGCCCCAGAGAAGTGCAATTACAGCTGCACCGACCACAACTCTTCGCACCTAAAACACTTGACCTGAATTTAAAAATGCAGTCACTGCTTTTCACTTGCTATTCTTTTCATGCCAACTTCCCATCGGCATGTCATACATAACAATAATGAAACACTTGCTGTGGGGTATTATCCAGCAGACGCAAATAAAGTGTACCCAAAGTCCTTTCATCTGCCCTGTGGGTCATTAAAAGCGCCTAAGGAAATGCCTCTGCCGTGCCCTCGTTTATCCGTTAATCCGCTTTAATTAATTCCCTTTCATTTACCTTGGTTAGCAGGAATCAATAGCACAGGTTGCACTTAATTTGACAAATGTTCTTTCTCTTAATCCCACAGTGCCTTAATGGATTTGCGGGGGTCTTTCCTTAAAGTGTGCTGCGTTCTTAATGAGTCGGGCTATCGATCCACCCAAACTTCCAAAAAATTGCAAGCCCCTCATTTTACTGCTATGGGAATCATAGGGACCGTAGGAATACGGCCAACTTCAGAAAATCGAAAATGTCCCAAACAAAACCCTAGTCAGGGAGGCACCATAATTAATTTTTTTGAGAGAAATGAAAGTGCACCAAACTGTTTCAAACTGACAAAAAGTTTTCAGTAGTCAAAACTCCAAGAAAAAGTTTTATAAGTTGTAAAAATTATATGATGTAGGACCTTTATACAGTGCATACCATTGTAAAGGATGCAAGTCAGTCCTTCGCAGCCTTGTTTTCATTTGGGTTAAATTCAATATGGTATCTAAACTGATTAAGGTCTATAGAGATTGTGCCCAAAAAAAGCCTGATAAATAAAATTTCTTTATTGGTTCAATTAAGAATCTTTAATATCCATGGAACCTTTTCATCACACAAATGGTTCTTTATACAGTGGAACAGGTAAAAGGGTTCTTTAGATTATTAAAACATTCTTCACACCAAGAAAAAAAATGGTTCTTTTTAAAAACTGTTTACTGAAATGTTATTTGAGGAATCCAAAAATCACTGTGAAAACCACCTTTTGGAAGGCTTTAAGTGTGTATGAGTGGGTTTGCTCTGAAGAGGCTAGGGAGGCAGTGCCTCCTCAAAATATTGAATGAGAAAAAAAAAAAAAAAAAAATTTGTACAAAATTAAAACAATGCCAGTATTACAAGATATAACATTAAAAAGTATATAAATCGCTTGTTTTTCTAAAGAAACATTGTCTAACAGCGACACCAGCATGAAACTTACAGCATGAGTCCATGTCTTTCTTGCCTCCCCTGAGCCCATTGAGTTTTAACAGACCCCCTAAAGCGAGCAGTGAGTTTGGTGGGGGGGTAATTGAGAGTAATTAGGGGAAAATCACATGTGAAGATGCAATGCCTCCATTGCAACATGATTGGATATGACTGGTTATGTTCAGCTGTGATTGGTTCATGTGACATATCCCGCCTCTTGTGTTCATGCGCATTCCAATATCACAAATCAGTTTTAATGAACAATATAATGGCAATAATGGGAAGATCAATTTTTAAAGAAGTAAACACCTCACACAGTTAGATGTAACCACTGTGTTGCATCAAAATAAGACTTAAAATGGCATGAAAATATGGTCTGTGGGAGTTTTTAGTGAGTAATCAGCTTGGTGAAATTTAAGGTAAATCTCTGCGTCTGTGACCAATATTTACCGAGCATGAAGGACTGATGATCCGAAAAATGAAAAGTTACTATTAAAACCATAGGTTGAACATAAGTTCAAAAATAAATCTGTTGTAAAACTGATTATTGAAAATTATTGTAAAATTAAAATTCCAAACTGATTTCCCAACCATTGCTGTTCCAAACCCATAAAAGCTTTGTTCGTCTTCAGAACACAAATTAAGATATTTTTGATGCATTCTGACAGCTCTCTGACCCTCCCATAGACAGCAATGTAATTAACACGATCAATGTCCAGAAAGTAGCAAGAAGATCTGTAAAATAATCCATGTGACATCAGGGGTTCAACTGTAATTATACGAAGCTACGAAAATACTTTTTGTGGGCAAAGAAACGTACGCTGTTCTGTGTCAGCCGATATGTTTTCGTTCAAATCAAATCGTAAACACAGAAAATGTATCTGAGTGGCGCAGCTGACACAAAACAGCATACGCCCTTTGCGGTCAGGGGATACGCTCCAAAATGGTGCTACAGTGATGCGGAGGAGATGAATTGTTGAGGGTTAGAGAGCTGTCAGAATGCATCAAAAATATATTAATTTGTGTTCCGAAGACAAACAAAGCTTTTACGGGTTTGGAATGACATGGGGGTAAGTGATTAATAACAAAATTTTCATTTTGGGGTAGAGTAACCCTATAATAAATAGAATATTAAGAACACTGTTCATGTAAAAATATATATATATTATATATATATATATATATATATATATATATATATAATATATATATATATATATATATATATATATATATATAAATTCTTCTTCTGATATTTTAAGTAAAGTTTATTTAACCAAGAAAATGTAACTGGGACATGAATTGCCGTTTAATAGAAGAAAAAAAAAACTTTGCCACCTCATTTCAGAACACCACCGCACACCACTGGTTTGCCATGACTGAAAAACGGCATAAAAAAAATGAGACTTGATATGATATGAGGAAATGTTATTTTGACTATTTTCTGAACACCAACATTTTGCATATGATCATCAAGGTCTTGTGACTCACTGCTTTAATCACTTAAAATTATAATCTCAGGGTTGTCTTCTGCCTCCTTGCAATATGTCTCTACCGACATTCAAACCAAACCTACACTCTCAGGCATCATCTTGAGTTCACTCTCTCGGAACAAAGAAGCACCTGCGCCTTAAACACACCTGTTTCACATATTAATACACAGCAGAAGTTTCATAGCCGTGGGTGTACAGATCAAAAGTGTGGGATGCAGTTCCTTGAATGTCAAGACTATTATTTAAAAAAAAAAAAAAAAAAAATTCACTGCATTTTCATTTTAAAAAATAGTAGTAGTATGATGTTATCCTGTTGTTTTTATTCTCATTTTAAGATATTTATTTATTTATTTATTTATTTACAACCCCATTTCCCTTTTCACTTATTATATATTAATTAATTATATTTCACGAGTTCGCCTGCTCATCCAGTCCTGATGGGCAATGGTAAACAAACTTGGCTTACTGTCCTTAATGGAGGCTCGAACCCGAGGCTTGGCTTGAGCGCCGAGTTCAACCCCCCATTGCGATATTACCTAGAGGGAGAATAACAGAAACAGAGGAGGAGAAGGGGAGGTGGAAGGATGCCGGAAGAACTGAGGCTGGGATGGTGCAATGAGAGCTGCTTATATAGGCTCGTAATGATGATTGACAGGACTGAATGATTAGGCTCCTCCCGAACCTACGTTTGGAACTTCATTAAATTATATAATAATTATTAATAAATAATTAGTATTATTAATAATTATTAGCTTGTGTGTTGTCCTCATCTTGTAAAATCATCTTGTAAAAAATAAAATAAATCACCCCAAAGTAAAAGAAAATACAATAATGTGTTGTAGGCTAAACATGTTGTTTGGTTCTTGACGTAACTTGCCCTTTTCACAAGAAGAGAAAAGTCCCCTTTTTGCGTGCGTGTTTCAAGTCAAAGGAAACCTTTGATTGTACATGCTCAATGCTCACAGTTATACATGGTTTTCTCAAGACTTAAAAAGCCAGTCCCAAAGGTTTCAATTAGGAAAGCGTGAGGCATCCTAGTGTATTCAGTCTAATAGTAAAGACTGATCTCCTGAGTGTTGGATAAGGGCATTGCTGGTAGTATTGCTCTCTCTCTAACTCGGGTTAATTGGGTTCGTCTCAGCTTTTGCCAACCAAAGAGAACAGAGAGGGAGCAGGAAAAATCCCCTTACTGTGAGCTGAAGTTGTTATCCAACTGTGGAATTCAAATGTGTATTTGTCAGTTCCAGATGCATGCCTTAATATTCCATGTAGGTTCAAAGCAGCGTCAGATACTCAACCCTGAGAGTATGGCTGCTTGTTGAAGGCCCTCTTGACCATTTTCGGACTTCATTATTTCTCTGTGTGAGTACACAGCAGCAGGGCTTAGCTGAGCACAGGCCCTTAAGGAATGCCACTTTAAAACCCAATAGAGTGATGTCTTAAAGTTTTTACAAGAAGATTTCAAAGTATCAGCCTTTCCCTGGTCCTGCGTTGCCGCAAAATTTTACAGCTATTCAGGAGTCTATCCAGAAGCGCTTCAGTGTTTCCCCTAGGTTCAAAGCTGTGGGTGGGGGAGGGGGGTGGATGGGGCAGGCGCAAAAAAGTGAAAAAAAAAAAAAAAAAAAAACAGTCCAAAACTCTCAATTTCAACATTTTGAACAATAGGGCCCCACAATCTTTTTCTTCCTCTTTTTTTAAAAATTTTTGTTGTTTAATTTTTCTGATAATAAAATGAAGGCATTAAACATTTATTTATTTTTAATCAAATGAAAATTAAACCCTTTTATTTTTGGCAAACAAACAGATGATTACTGTTCAAATTAATACATGGAAGAAAATATGTGTGAATATTCTGTTAAAAGGTTTTAGTAATAATTTAAAAAAGAATTTCTACAATTAAGTTGTTAATCTGGTTGCAATATTTATTTTTATCATTTAACTGTTTTATTTAAATTGGCCAGAAATAGATGTGCATTATACTGTACAAAAGTAATACAAGAGCAATATATTTCTGTTACACGTTAAACCATACTTTTATTTTGACAGGTTGCCGTGAAGTTTCTGTGTGTATAGAGTATGATATGATGCTAGTTTTCTCAAATGAAGAGGCTGAAAATTACTGCAAGCCTCACATGTGCTTCAGCATTCCTGTAGTAAACAAAACCGTGTTTCCGCCATTCATACAGAGCCGAGCAGAACATGCAGGATTCACATCTAAACTGTCTTTTTGTGTTTTAACATTCACAGACATTAGCCCTTATCACAATTCGAATTAAGTGACAGACCAAATGTTGATTTATTCATCCAAAAATGGATGAATTCTGTGGCATTCCACGCTATAGACTAAATTCCTTTTTCATGAATGGACTCCACGATCCCATCCACGTTTTCGCGGAGGAGAAATTGTATACGCGCATCCGTGTATAGACAGAAATGACATGCCGTCGCGTAAATAAGATATATAACATAAGACCATTTAGTTTGTTTAATAAAAGAATAAGGTATAGACCTGTTCTATAGGAAAGGTAACCTTAAATGACTTTTGTTGTGATCTGGCGCTATATAGAAAATAAAATTAACACGAGGGGTGCCATTGCAGGGTGCCGTTGGGGTATCGCCTCCCTAATTTAATGGCAGGGAAATGGAGGTATTCTAGGAACTTGTTTAAGCATAGTAATCCATGTGACCCAGCCTTGCAAATTACTATCATTTGATGTAAAAGCAACTACTGTCAGTACATGGACCAGCAATCTGAAGTTATTTCCCGCCGCAAACAAGCCAGGAACATGTGGATGGGCAGAAATAAAGAGAAACATCTGATATTTAATGGGGGTATAAATAAAGTTTGTGTGCTGAAGCCTGAAATTTGGTGTGCTCAAATCACACAAGCATCTGCATGCAATAAACATTGGTAACCTCTCAAAAATCATTCCTAAGTGTAGTCTGAAATAACCAAGTCCAAAATCTGACACGCTACGGAAATCCAGATTTATCTCTTTGCAATGATTTAGGCTCATATTACAGCCAGTTGCACCTCAGTTTCAGCACACCCACTGAAGCCACACTGACACCTCATTCATATTTTACATCTCATTCAGCAGCCTGGTAATCAAACAGGAATTTGCACCTGGTAGCCCTCATAAAACGTCAATTAAAGCTTTTTAATATTACTATAATTGCAGCAAACAATGCTGATATTAAGCAAATAATGAAGTTCTATTGATCAGTTATCAAGCCACATCTTTATGTTACATCTTGCACTTTATTAATGCCTCATAAAAGTGTGTAGTATTCAGGTTCGCTCTGAATTACTGCTTTAAAAAAATTCACAATAAATGATTTTGAAAATAGAAAAGGCGAATTTTAATTTCATGCTGACTTTTAGACCAGTTGAGTTAAAACGTTAAAGGGTTAGTTAGTTATGGTTAGAAATTCTGTCATTAATTACTCACTCTCATGATGTTCCAAAACCTTAAGACGTTCGGTTATCTTTGGAACACAATTTAAGACATTCTGATGAAATCCGAGAGGTCTCTGACCCTCCCATAGACAGCAAGGGTACTACCACGTTCAAGGCTCAAAGAAGAACCAAGAAGATCGACAAAGTAGTCCATGTGACATCAGTAATTCAACTGTAATTTTACGAAGCTACGAGAATACTTACGAATACTTAGCTACGAGTGCACAAAGAAAACAAAAATATTGACTTTATTCCACATTTTCGTATCTAATAGTACTATTAGAGTACGTTACCATGACGCGTGCGTATGGCGGCATTATGACGTTGAACACATGTGCCATGCCTTGTTTACAAGCAGAGAAAGATGCAAAGCTATTGAAATCTACAACCTGAAAAATGCGTTAGGGTACTCTCGTGAACACATGTCCACAAGTTACATAGTAGAGATGAAAATGTAGAATAAAGTTTTTGTTTTCTTTGTGCAAAAAAGTATTCTCGTAGCTTCATAAAATTACAGGTGAACCACTGATTTCACAAGGACTACTTTGCCAATCATCTTGGCACTTATTAAGTTTGTGTACTGTTTATGTTCATGTTGGTTTCTTATGGTTGGTTTTGAAAGACTTGTATACCTTTTTAACCGAAAGTGACCGTCAAGTAAGAAATAATCATTTCTTATGTGTCATTAGGGGTGGGCTATATAACGTAGACACAATTATCATTACCGTGAAATAAACTTACTCATATTATGATCTCATATCACCCACCCCTATGTTTCACACATATATTCACACATAAACATACACACACACACACACACACACACACACAAACAATATATAAATATAAAAATATAAAAATAATTTTATTTATTATAGTATGTACACTATATGTAAAAAGCAGCTTATATATAAAGACTTTTTATTGGTATAGTCATAGTTTTATAGTCACAGACTACTGGTATAGTCAGTTAAAATATTAGTTTTTCTAAGAAATAATAATGTACTATGCCAAATTACTTTATTATTGAGCTTTTCTTTTCAATAATTTCACACTTTCAGTGAAACTTCTTAAAGGATTAGTTCACCTCCAGAATAAGAATTTCCTGATAATTTTCTCACCCCTACGCCATCCAAGATGTTCACGTCTTTCCTTCCTTTAGTCAAAAAGAAATTGGGGTTTTTGAGTAAAACATTCCAGAATTTTTTTCCATATAGTGGGACCCACAGTTTGAAGGTCCAAACAGCAGTTTCAATGCAGCTTCAAAGGACTCTACACGATCCCAGTCGAGTAAGACATGCATGCGCAGTGCAGAGCTAATGCAAGACAACCATTTGAGGTTAAAAAAGTCTATAAATTTTATGTATAAAATTTATATATACACATATATACACATGTATACACACACACACACATATACATACATATATATATATACATATATATATACACACACTGACCAAAATTATAAATGCAACACTTTTGTTTTTGCCCCCATTTTTCATGAGCTGAACTCAGTGATCTAAGACTTTTTATATTGTACACAAAAGGCCTATTTCTCTCAAATATTGTTCACAAATCTGTCTAAATCTGTGTTAGTTAGCATTTCTCCTTTGCCGAGAGAATCCATCCATCTCACAGGTGTGGCATATCAAGATGCTGATTAGACATCATGATTATTGCACAGGTGTGCCTTAGGCTGGCCACAATAAAAGGCCACTCTAAAATGTGCAGTTTTATTGTATTGGGGGGGTCCAGGGGGTCCGAAAACCAGTCAGTATCTGGTGTGACCACCATTTGGCTCACGCAGTGCAACACATCTCCTTCACATAGAGTTGATCAGGTTGTTGATTGTGGCCTGTGGATTGTTGGTCCACTCCTCTTCAATGGCTGTGCGAAGTTGCTGGATATTGGCAGGAACTGGAACACGCTGTCGTGTACGCCGATCCAGAGCATCCCAAACATGCTCAATGGGTGACATGTCCGGTGAGTATGCTGGCCATGCAAGAACTGGGATGTTTTCAGCTTCCAGGAACTGTGTTCAGATCCTTGCAACATGGGGCCGTGCATTATCATGCTGCAACATGAGGTGATGGTCCTGGACGAATGGCACAACAATGGGCCTCAGGATCTCGTCATAGTATCTCTGTGCATTCAAAATGCCATCAATAAAATGCACCTGTGTTCGTTGTCCATAACATACGCCTGCCCATACCATAACCCCACCGCCACCATGGGCCACTCGATCCACAACATTGACATCAGCAAACCGCTCACCCACACAACGTCATACCGCTGTCTGCCATCTGCCCTGTACAGTGAAAACCTGGATTCATCCGTGAAGAGAACACCCCTCCAAAGTGCCAGATGCCATCGAATGTGAGCATTTGCCCACTCAAGTCGGTTATGGTAGAGGATGGTAGTGAAATGAACATTCAACTCACGGGCAACAGCTCTGGTTGACATTCCTGCAGTCAGCATGCCAACTGCACGCTCCCTCAAAATTTGTGACATCTGTGGCATTGTGCTGTGTGATAAAACTGCACATTTTAGAGTGGCCTTTTATTGTGGCCAGCCTAAGGCACACCTGTGCAATAATCATGCTGTCTAATCAGCATCTTGATATGCCACAGCTGTGAGGTGGATGGATTATCTCGGCAAAGGAGAAGTGCTCACTAACACAGATTTAGACAGATTTGTGAACAATATTTGAGAGAAATAGGCCTTTTTTGTACACAGAAGAAGTCTTAGATCTTTGAGTTCAGCTCATGAAAAATGGGGGCAAAAACAAGAGTGTTGCGTTTATAATTTTTTGAAGCTGCAAAGAAACTGCAATTTGGACCTTCAACCCCCTGATCCCCACTGAAGTCCACTATATGGAGAAAAATCCTGGAATATTTTCCTCAAAAACCAGAATTTCTTTTCGAATGAAGAAACTAAGACATGAACATCTTGGAGTCAATTATCAGGAAATTTTTATTCTGGAAATGAACTAATCCTCTAATTTATTATAATAGATTTTAGATTCTATTCATTTAAAAAATGTTTATGATATATTGTATGTATTGTTTATACATTTTATACATTATAATATGTAATGAAAACTATTATGATAAATTTAATTGGTTTTATTTTTGGGAGGACTGTCCCTTTAATACTACAAGTGCTTTCAAAAGCCACTCAAAAAAAAAAAAAAAGTGACAACGCTCCAAATGACATTCTATAAAGAGAAACCTAAAAACATCTCCTTATAGAAGTGTTGCTTTTACCTCGAGGTGCCGTGTGAAAATGACACTCGCACTGTTAAGCATACGGTGTTTACCACTGGAAGGGAATACAAGACAACCCAGTGAGCAATGTTAGTTATTTTGGTAATAGCAGAGCGATAATTATTCAAGCCTTAGGAATCCCTCGTTAGATAGACGAACCACGAATGAGAAGCATATCGCAAAAACGAAGACTTCCCACAAAACACAGGGGCAGACAACAACATCCATGTTAAAACAGAAGTCAAATGCAAATCAAAGGAACAACGTCTCGACAGGTAGATTACCGCATGGATCACAGAAAACAAACGGCCGCTTTCGCAACCCAAGGAATGACTTGACTTCCATCTTGAATGCATTCTGTTGATTAGTATGGGGCAGAGGCTGTTAGGGTTTTTGGCAGGAGCTGAATTAAATGTAGATGGGAGGGTGTGGAGATGCTCCAGTCTGAATAACTGCAGATGCCAAAAAGAGGCAGGCAGAGAGGGAGGCATATAATCTAAGTCATTATCAGACCTAAATGGACAGAATGTGCAACCATCTCAAACGAACAAAGTGATTTCACAGATCGCTGGTGCCCTTTTCTGGGGATGGCAAATAAATGGCGCCACTATATATTTTTTCCCCCTGCTGTGTAAGTTCTCCGTAGTGCAGTTATACGGAGAGCAGTGACCTCCCATCAGGGCGACCCAATCATCTCACACCGCACCTAAATGGAGTTCAGTGATGGAGGTTGTGCTGATGAAATACTGAGTGTAGCTTTCTTTATCAATAAAGGGATCGTCCTGTAGGGTGATGGTACGGCCGATAATGGGATGTGCATCTAGTGTTCAGTGCATCAACAAACTCGGCTGAAGATATAATGACTTTAGATGAGGTCAGGACGGAGGTTATGGGAATAGTTTACACAGGGGGAAAAAAAAAAAAAAAACAATTTTGTCATCATTTACTCACGTTCATGTTATTCCAACCCCATATGACTTTGTTTATTCTGTGGAACACAAAAGGAGAAAATTTTAATAATGTGCTGACTGCTGTTTTCTATGGAAGCCCATTTCCGCCACTTAATAAAAAAACAAAACAAAAAAGGTTATTGCGAATTTTTAATTTTTTCACAAGTCTGAATCTTTTTCTCAGAATCGCGAGATATAAACTTGCAATTACGACAAATAAAGTCAGAATTGCGAGATAAAATCTTGTAGATCTCGTAGAATCGTGACTTTATTTCTCAGAATTGCAAGTTTATATAATCACAATTCTGACTTTATAACTCGCAATTCTGAGTTTATATCTCACAATGCTGAGAAATAAAGTCAGAACTGCAAAATACAAAGTCGCAATCACAAGAAAAAAAAATGCAAGCTATAAAGTCAGAATTGTGTGATCTAAACTCGAAATTTTGAGAAATAATCGTGATTCTGAGGAATAAAGTCAGAACTGCAAGATATAAACTCACAATTAAGAGAAATAAAGTCAGAATTGCAAGATAAAAATTGCAAAAAAAAATCACAATTCTGACTTTTTTCTTGCAAATGCAAGTTTATATCTCGCAATTCTAACTTTATTCCTCAGAATCGTGACTATTTCACAAAATTGCGAGTTTATAGCTCACAATTAAGAGAAATAAAGTCAGTATTGTGAGATAAAACTCACAATTCTGACCTTTTTTTTGCAAATGCAAGTTTATATCTCAGAATTCTTTTTATCTGACTTTATTCCTCAGAATTGGTACTTTATTTCTCAGTATTACCAGTTTATTTCTCAGAATTGCGAGTTTATATCTCGAAGTTCTGACTTTATAACTCACAATTGTGAGTTTATATTTTACAGTCATGAGAAATAAAGTCAGAATTGGGAGATATAAACTCGCAATTGTGAGAAAAAAGTCATAATTGCGAAATATAAACTTACAAATGAGATAAAATCTCATAATTCTGATTTTTGGTGCAAATGCAAGTTTATATCTCACAGTTCTGACTTTGTAACTCACAACTGTTAAAGAATTTTTCCTCACAATTCGGAGGAAAAAAAAAGTCTGAATTGCGAGATATAAATTCAGTTGAGAGAAAGTCAGCCTTTGTCGCAAATGCAATTGCAAGTTCTTTTTTTTCACAGAATTGCAAGTTTATTTCTAGAATTTCGTGTTTATATCTTAAAATTTTGACTTTATAACTCACAAATGCGAATTATTCTCACAATTCTAAGAAGAAAAAAAAAAAAAAAGAGTCAAAATTGTCAAATGTAAACTCACAACTGCGATAAAGTCAGAATTAGGAGATAAAAAGTTGCAATTACATTTTTATTTATTTTTATTCAGTGGCAGAAACAGGCTTACATAGTTTTCTATGCAGATATAATGCTTCAGAAAGGATCATATGGACTATAATAAACTTAGCCCATATGATTCCTGCAACATATTTCTGGTACACAGTTTTGTATGGCTGAAATCATGTGAAATAGTCATTCATTGAAAGAAAAAGTCCTACTCAAATCAGAAAGACATTGCAACATATGAATGCATCAAGGAGGGATTTGGAACAACATTATAGGGTTCAGTAAATGATACAAAATGTTAATTTTGTTGGTGAGCATCAACTAATATGAACATATGTTTTTCCCCATTAGCCAACCTACAATAACTTACTTAAACCCACTTATGACACAAGCAAATTTTGACTCCACAGTAGATCATATCACAGTAATACAACGTTAAAAATAAAATCAGAAACTGAAGTTATTGAGGAGCCTTTTGTCCACATACTGTGCATGTAGGACGCATAACGATACAGTTAAAAGCATAAGCTGTGAGTGATAGAAGTATACATTTCTGTTTGATAATGCACATTAAAAAAAAAAAAAAAAAAGAGAGAGAGAGAGATTAGTACATGGATGTCTGAAGGCATTTCAACTAATATTATCACCACCAGTAATTACAGACTCTGATTGTAAAGAAACATCAAACCAGCCCACCTTATTATAAAGCATTAATGAGTATTCACAGTAATATCTAATTCAGCTGATTATATTATCACAGATATGAATGTTGATGAGAACAAATTTAATTTGCTATAACACCACATCTAATCTGCTGTGATTAAGCTTTATTAGAATGTAAAATGAGCACAGACGATCATATATAATATTTTCCGGGTCAAATTAAATCTTTTCTTCTGTAAATAAATTGGCAGTATTTTGCCTTATGCTTCAAATTGGAAACGTCCTTCAAAACATATGATCACGGTTAATGATGATACTGGGTCACTTTGTATGGGTTTGGAGTGAATAAAGGGTTATGCAGTCATTCGCTTTTGCTATGTAGCAACGTTGTGTTTCTTTGCACTAAGTATTGATTTTTTTTCCTGACATCATTTTTTAAAGTGGTTTCTGATCCCCTTTTGTCTTTAGAGCCTCATGTCTCAAAGCTTTCAAAAACTGCCAAATGCTTTGAACTTTTTTTCTAGGTAGAGTCTGACATGTCTGCAATGGCAAAACAAAATGTCCATGTAGAATTCCTCACCTTCAACAGATGCTTCCAACGGCGAGTGATGATTCATTGATTGGGTCCAATTCTATCGTTATCCAAGAGGAATGAAGAGGTGAACCCCTTTTAGCCTAAACATGAAAATATATGGAAAGTAAATTTGTTATATTATATTGCCTTATACAGAGTGTCTATTTACACTAAGTACAAACAGCCCGGCTTGTTGGCAGAGGCTATTTACACCCACCAATGCATGATTGCGGAAGTCAACACTACAAAAAAGACGATTGTCAAATGTCAGCTCCATAGTCCAGTGCAATTGTCCATTCAACACGATCGACCAGAGTTCGATTCTGCCTTTTGCTGAACTTTTTTTTCTCCCTTATCACATCAGAAAGGCATTCATTTTAGGTAAAAATGAAGGAAACAATAAAAAAGTTGAAAATAAAGTATCGGGAAGGGTTAGGGTAGGTGTAGAGAGGGCTTTATAGTCCCAATAACGTGGCATCCATTTAATAATTTAAATTAAAATGATAATATACACTCAATACGTTATTATTGTATACTCTTTTATATTGTACTACAATATTGAAGTGCAGATAATTGCCACTATTTGCAGTAAGTAGCATAAATAGTAGAAAATTCTGCTAGTTTAACAGTGCAAATAGCTATAGACTCTATTTACACTTAGTGTAAATCACATATTGCTAAAAATACATATATTTTCACTTAGTGTAAATAAAATTCATCACTAAGAAAATATGCTATTTTCACTAAATAGTATCTAATTGCTATTTACACTTAGTGTTAACCTCTAGCTCTATTTACACTTGGTGCAAATAGCTGCTGTCATTATATTAGATTAGATTAGATTAGATCAGATTATAGGGTTAGGTAAAAAATAAAAAAATAAAAATCAAAAATCAATTTCTCAATTTAATCGATTCTCATTTTTAAAAATATTGATTCTTAAATCCCAAGAATTGATTAGTTCAGCCTGTTTTCAGTTAATGAATGGAAAACTGTAGTGCACCTTCCATCCAATAAATCGTAAAAGTTTTGTGCTTTGTTACTTTTGACATGAAACAAAGTCTCAGATTTCAAATTGTCCATTTTATTGCAGTATTTAAACAATAAATGCTGTTTTGGTGCTGTTTAATGTGGAGTAACAGATCACTGTAGCACCTCAGTTCAAGAAAAGCGTCACATTAACTGAACTTTAATACCAGTTTCAGCACAAAATAATCATGAATAAACATCCAAGGGTACGTTTAAAAAAATAAAAATAAATAAATAAATAAAATCAGTATAACAGCTTGTAAACAATGTCACATAATGTCACATTTACCTCAGAAAAAAAAATATTAAGTTTAAATATTAAATATTAAATTATTAAAATATTAATTTCTAGCAACTCATTAGTCAGCTAGAAAAATTAATTCTAGAGCATTTTGCTAAATATATGCACCATACAACATATTTATCATAATAATTTAGTTCTTCAGTGTTTTTTTATGTTTGAATAAATCTGTTAGGCTTTTATTAGAGCTACCATTTAAATGTTTATATTTCAAAAAATGAATTGGATTAGAAATAAAATTATTTAATTGTAACTTTACTGTTATAAAAACTTCATTGAGTGTAATTTAAACGTTTGTATACAAATCAGTTCAATTTAATCTTCAATGTTATAATGTAGTACCAACTGGCTCTTATGTAAATTTTATAGCATTAGTTGAGAGATTTCTTTTCTTTAGAAAATTTGGCTGTATATATACCTGATATATATCCAGAATAATCTAAAATATCAGTATAATCAAAATTTTTAAAAACATTTTTTTCTACATGCCTTCTGTTGTCTGATTGATAGTTTATACTTTTTTGCAAGTATTTCAGTATAATTGAATAAATGTCTACCTTCAAGTTGTGGCTGACATGTCTTTTTGCTATGAAATATTTAATGACCTTTATAAAGTAAATGTACAGTAAGAAACACTGGGCTGAAGCAATTTATGTTTACTTATTTATCTACACATAATTTTTAGAAAAATCATGTTAAAATGTATTAAATATGATTCATCAGGCTATTGATATTTGTTCATCTCTCAATCATAACTGCATTGCATTGAATTATATTTCTGTCATGACAACTCTCAGGAGGGATTGGCATGGTAATGTACATGACAATGTAAATGTATTTGGTCTTGGAAGAAAAAATCTGCTACGCTGCTGCAGCTGCTGCTGCTGTGGCAGAGCAAGTACCAAAACTTGCTACTGCCAATACATCCACAACATGCTGCTGTATACATAACATATGAATAACCCCCATAGCATACATGAATCACTTCATAGCATAGCTATACAGGTGGAGCTGGGGAAGGTGGAGGGTTTCTGAAGCATGCTGCAAAACTGCTACAGCTAGCACTAGTCATATATTTGAATGTTGAGCAGTAAACTCATTAGCTACTGATACAGGGGAGAACCAATCAGCTGTGCCATGTGATCATGATGTCATAAACTCAGATTGAGTTATAGCTATTGGATTGCGCCATCTTGAGTTTCATGCCAGAACATTCAAATATTTAAATCTTACTAATACAGCTGTTTTTTAAAAGCATTTTGAGTAGCTTTTGCACAAGATTTTTTGACAATTATTCCATTTGTCAGACTTTACAGGGTTAAAAACAAGAATAATTTTATTTATTTAAAATCCACAGCTTATTTCAGTGTCAGTGTCAATGGAAAAAGATGTGTGTTTTTTTTCTCCCATGTGTGACCCTGGACCACAAAACCAGTCTTAAGTCGCTGGGGTATATTTGTAGCAACAGCCAAAAATACGTTGTATGGGTCAAAATTATTGATTTTTGTTTTATGCTAAAAATCATTAAGATATTAAGTAAAGATCATGTTCCATGAAGATATTTTGTAAAATTCCTACTGTAAATATATTAAAACTTAATTTTTGATTAGTAATATGCAATGTTAAGAACTTTATTTGGATAACTTTAAAGGTGATTTTCTTCTTTTTTTTTTATTTTTTTGCACCATCAGATTCCAGATTTTCAAATAGTTGTATTTCGGCCAAATATTAGTCTATCATAGCAAACCATACATCAATGGAAAGCGTATTTATTCAGTTGTCAGATTTTGTATAAATCTTAGTTTGGAAAAATTGTCACATATAAAGTAGTTCTGTCTTATACCAGTAAAGACTGACTGCCAAAGCCTGACCCATAGGGTAAAAGGTATAGAGAAGACTTTCTCAAATGCACTAAATCTCAAAGTTAAGGAAAAAAAAAAAAAAAAAAAAAAAAAAAAGAGCAGGAAGTTGATCAGCAGGCCATAAATGCCCAGTGATGTAACGTCTGTGTGGTCCAGCATCGGCATCGTTAAACGTCTGCAGTACGGGATGAGTCATACCAGCTGAGCATTTAAAGAGCAGACTAATGCCCTGCAAATGAGTAGGTAAGTCTAATGATAAAAAATGGGTTTTTCTATAAGAAATGATCCAAGGCACACGCGCGTCTTCTCTTTCCGGCACCGAGTGTCGCTTCAGTCCTCATTTTCCCGCAGCTTTACTGGAAATGATTGGATTAGCCATACACATTTCATCTCCAGCGTGTTCACATTCCACCGCAATTAGTCATTCTGAACAGACAGGCAGCAGAATAAAGCCACTGAGCCACAGTCATCACAGCCACTCTTATCACACGAGTCACACCAGTTAGGAGAAATTTACAGGGCTGGAGGTCCTGCTTAGCCTCAGACTAAATGGAAGACAAAAGGTTTTAGTTGTCATGACAATTAGATGGAGTCTCAGAGCTGAGTAGGTTTTGATTGCCTGAAGTTATTAGCTGGCGGTAATTAAGTTTGCATTATTCTCTCCCGACAGCAGTTTTGCTTCAACAGTAGTCTGTCCTCTGCAAGCACAGCCAACGCTTGGACCAAATCCTCTTCTACATAATGGCACACACTGATTTTTTTTTTTTATTCCTCTGACCATTTTCATCCTGGAAAAACAGGCACTTTAAATAAATCCAGCAATAAACGGTTGATGTGAAGAAAGCTAGATGGAAAAGGTCAAGTCGTGTTCAATAGCGTGACCTAAAACAGAAAATGTTTGACATTCATTGACAATAAAACTACTTTGATATTTTTGTTTTGCCATGTCTGTTCCAGAATAGTGCACTTGCTGTTGTTCCCCAGTGAGCATTATGGAAAATATAGTAAATATGTTGTAGTGTCTGTCCTCTTTCCTGCTGGGAATATGTGCAAGCATGATGGGTATTGTAGATCTAGGGAGTGTGTGTCATGTTTCTCAATAACAAACGGAGCAAGAGTAACTTTTGTGTTCTGCAGAAGAAAGTCATACAGGTTTGGAAAGACATGAGGGTGAATAAATGATGACAGTATTTTCATTTTTGGGCGAACTATCCCTTTAAGCCTTGAGATTTAGGCTGGCGATGAAAATAAATCAAAGCGCTTCAGTGGAATCCAGCAGTACTTTCTTTGTTGTTAAAGTCTATTTCTATCATAATTGAAACATTCAGGTGTGCAATACAAGTGCAGTTGTGACTTCTGTAGACATACTTCACATGAAAAGCCACATGAAAAAGCCAGGAAATGCATTTTTTTTTCTAATGATGTTGCTTAAAATGAGAAGACAAAAATAAACAAGTATTAATATTTTATGAACCGTTGCTCAAATAAATGTATCTTGTTTTTTTCACTGTTTAGATATTTTTTACTAGAAGATAAGGCAAAATACAAACTAAGAAAAGTTAAGAACAACTAAAAAAAGCTGTTCTATTAAATTATGTAATGTAATTTTAATTACCATTTATAACGAGTTTCAGGAAACGGCTGGTGATGAAAAAGTGATTCAGAGGGAAACATTTTTTTGTTTTTTGTTGTTTAAGTCCATTTTTGTCAAAATTGGAATTTTGGGGTTGTGATTCTTGAATAATTATTTTTATGCCACATGACAAGATACTTTAAGCATAAAACTAGTCAAATCTGCTGAGGTTCGTGCTTAAAACAAGAAATAAAATACCAGTAACATGGGAAAAAAATGTCTTTAAAAAGTAATATATTTTATGTAATTTTGCTTCTTAGATAAATTGATTTTGTATAGATCCCTTTAATGGAAAAAAGGCAAAATACTAAGTGAACAGACAAAAATAACTTTACAATATAGCTGCAAGCAGCAATTATCGAGATTCAATAGCTTTAAGGCATTTAAGCACATATGAAAAAAGACATTATTTAGCAAGCCTGTAACCACCTAAATCAATGATTTAAAAAGGCATTTTTGGCAAATCCAGGTAACTTACCATAGAAATAGTATGTTTTTTAACGTTTATGACTGTTCTAGTGCTAGCTGTTGTCCAATCTCCTTAAAACTATACGTGCTTGTTTAGAATCACCTCATGTACTCAGCAGGTTTCATGAAATTTTGAATTTCTTTACATTTTCGAAATCATTTAAAAAACAATTTGATTGACAGCAGTGGTTCTAGAGGCAAAGGTGTCCGGAATGAGTAGTTCTATCATATGATACGAATATGGTACAATCGTACAATCGTTTACTCACTTTTAAAATTGCGATATCACGATATTGGAATCGCTTTTAAATGCACACTCATTTTTTATTTTTATTTTCGAGATTTGCAATCACACATACAAAGCAGCAGTACTTACTACACATTCTGCAAGATTGGATGTTTGTCAGTGGTGCTCAGGATCTGCAAATCATTTGTCATCCTTGCTCTGTTTATGTGGCAAGTAAAATTTTATGCACTGTAATGTAACAAGCTACAGCTAGCAATTGGCTAAGCATGTCCCTTTAGTGGCTTTGTAGAAAGTTATTCGTTATTTGGATTTGCTACTCGGACACATCCCTATTAAATATGTTAATAATTGAATTTACACTTCCTTCAGCCTGAGGCTTATTCATTTCACTTTTGGTGTGAAAGAGCTTTTATATAAAAATACAACTTTTTTTTTATATTAAAAATTTACAAGCAAGCCCAGCCCAGTTGAGAAAAAGTAACGCAAAAGTAACATAACGCATTACTTTCCACAAAAAGTAACTAAGTAATCCAATCAGTTACTTTTTTAGGGAGTGACTCAATATTGTAATGCATTACTTTTAAAAGTAACTTCCCCTAACACTGTTCTCACACAACATTTTGCTACAGTAAAAAAAAAAAAGTTTCAGCTTTGATATGTTAATCTCAGCTCTGATAACACAAGAAGCATTTTACTGTAGGTTTGCAACCAGATTTCTGATTTAAAATCGTACTTATTCGTATTCGCATATTTCTATATTCTCTCTTCATGCCAATAAAAGCAGCAGAACAAACCTTGCTCTCAAGGACACCACGACTCAGAAAGGCAGCACTTGTCTGCACTTGTAACAACAGCCACCTCCAAAGTCTGCCTTTCCCTGAAGCAGCAGCAGCAGCAGCGAGCAAGGTGGGTTTTCAGGGATACTTTATGCTTTCACAATCACAAGACGGGGTGACTTCGACTGGAGAGCTTACAAGTCACACGCTCGCCTCTAGGAGAGCGTCGGCCCCCAGGTAGAGTCGTGCAGGTGGGAACATAATGTGTCAGTGCCTAGATCATACTAATGCAAGCCACCCTGTGTCCTCTCATTCCTCGGAGGGCGCAAAGCAATACTCGTCTGCAGCATACAAAGAGAGTCGCAGGATAACAGAATAACTCCTCTGGTGCAAATCACACTAAGATGACACATCGGTGCCTCCACACGCTTGTAGCAATACAGAGACGCGGGTTTCCTTCAATCAAAAGCACAATTCCACCGCTGGATAGACGGCGGTTAATTCACAGAGTCAAAATGTCAACAGCTGACCCCAAAACACCTCTATTGTTAACGTCTATCTGAAAAGCATGCTTTGAAGTGCCCCAGATGGTGCTCTGTGTTATTATTCATGCTTGTTGTTTGGGTAGACGCATGACCTGTAGCTACTGCACAGAACTGCTTTGCGGTGAGTGTCAACAATAAACATGTGAGCGTTGCTTTGCAACTTCAAAGCCGCTGAAAGTCTCAGTACACAGCCCCCCATCCCCTAAAGAGTTCATTTGAATTTTGCCTGCTTCTCTTTTAACTGCAACACAACAAAAAGCTTACCAGAGCTCTATATTTGTATTGCAGAGGTTTTGTTCAGGGAGAAAAAGAACAATTGCTGCAGACGCTAATTATTGGGACTTTTTCCTGCTTTTCAGCTTTATTTTTTCTTAATTGACGCACAACTTTAAAAAAAGCATGCTCAGCATGCGTTCATTTACCGTATATAATGATGTGCATTATGCGTATTGTTCCCTCTTCTATTTTACAGAAATTACAGACTGTGCTTTTGTGCATTACGTGTGTTTTTTTTTCCCTGTGAATAACTGCCTCTACTTATTTTGTCAATGGGATAACAGTTACCGCACATGAATGGCCAACAGCGGCACTCCGACGCGTTTATGGCACCGAAGGATCAAGGATCACACTGACAGGTTGAATTTCGCCAGCAGAACCCAACGTGGTCCGTTCATTTCATGGTTGAACACCAGTAGCTCTCACCAGCCTGCTGTTCCCCTTTTGTTTCTGAGCTCTTTGCCGGCGAAATAACAGCTTTTCTCTGAACAAAGCTGACACTCTGCTTATAGACGGCTGGCGTGAATCTAAATGCATTTTCACATTCACATTCTGACTGCAGGGAATCAAGAGTTCATTCGAACAAACTCCGAGATTCAGAGAAGAGGTGGCAGAAAAGGGCCAAGCAGATTACCCTGCTTACCCTTGACTGCTCCAATGTCTTGTTAGCACTAATGAAACAGATTTTAAAGGTCACACTAGCCGCACACATCATCTGTTCTCGCCAAATACTGTAAGTACACTGAATTTCAAACCTGCTGTTTGATCAACTATTATCGAGTGACTGAGTGGCCGAGAGAAATCACCACAAGCAGCTTCCTCTGAGCAGCGTAAAGAAAGGGAGGTTAAATATCCAATTTCACTCCGTTGGTTTTTCCTCACAGAAGGTAAATATACATGGTGAAATTGCTCCTGATGTGTTCAGCAGAATAGGAGATTGTATTCGAAGTGGAATATAGTGTTTCCGGGGAAAAAATCATTTCAATTAAAGAATTAATTCAAGTCATGCTGGCTATATAGGCTGTAAAATTGTATGCATGGGCCACAACTTTCCCCTTCTTGATTGATCTAACAATTACATTTGTATGGTTCAGAAACAGTGGGAATGTAATAAGCTTTCTTCTAATATCGCCGGAATGACCCTTCATGCTAGATGAGCGTTTTGAAACACTCAGATCTACGGCACAGCTGGGAGAACGGGCTTTATGAAATAAAACGCTGTGACTCGTCTTCCATAAACAGAGCGTATCTTTGTGTCAGTGCACTAATAACTTTCGGCAATGCGCTCATGCTATGTAATGGGCTGGGGAAGAAATGATTAAGTGCATTCTCTTTCATTTCTCCTAACTCCGCCTCTCCAAACCACCAAGTCGAATGAGCCCGATGATTTATAATTGATGACAGCTCACTGTCTATGGGTGAGAGGGTTTTCATTAATATCACAATGAAGCCAATCTTCCGGCTCTCCTCGATTGTCTTCAGATCCCACAGAGACCGGATGTACCGTATAGCGGCAGACTGCGCTGCCCTCCGCTTCTGCAAGTCAATTCGAAAAGTCCTGTTCCCATTTGCCATCTTTATCCAATCATTATCATTAAAGATATATCAGAGATGAATATTTCAGAGACTTACGTAAATGCTCTCTGAGTGATGCGGAAGAAGTCGTGGGAGCGAACTGAAAAGCAGAACCAAGAAAACCTTTGAATTTCATTAGCCAAGATGGGAAGCACAGTGTCTTGGCTTTCATTATAAGACACGCTGCGTCAAGTGAGTTGAGTAGCACCAGGCAATTCAGTTAAGATGGAGTCCCAGGGTTTTCTGGGAGAGGCCTAATGTCACTCCAGATATATCTTCCCGGTACAGATGGAGGACTCCATCCCTTTCCACAAATCCATTGGCAAGGCTTTTGAAGCTACCTCAGCATGGGTCGTCCTTGCATTTTGCATAGGCAGATTACTTCCTATCACTATCTTTAAACCAAACCTATAAACGAAGACACATTTAAGACATACGTGACTGCTGGTTTGAACGGCAATTACACCCGAAGGACCGGAGAGAAAAGCGCACCCTTAATACTTCGGCATGCGATAATTGTGCAGGACATTAGCAGGGCTCGCTTTCTCTCTGTGGCAAGGACGAGATAAGTAGCCCTGCCATGGTGTACTGTCAGCAGGGTAAGTGTGAATGATGACCACAGCGGCGCTCGGCTTAGGAACATCTCCTTCACCCCTGGCTCTGTCCCCTCCGCTGAGCTCTGAGATACCAGAGCACTGGCCTCATTTGGATGCTGGCTTCCTTTTCAACTCCCCGTACCATTGCTCACCACAAAAGCAGCACACAGATCCAATGACAGCATGCCGCCACACGTGCGGTTTTTATTCTGAGCGACAAAGCGCTCAACCATCTGCAGCAGTACTCCCGTTGTTACCCATATGTGGAAATTTAGAACTTGACATGGGCCAAGCATGCCAAATATTTTAACACATGCAGCTTGTCTTTTACGGTTACGCCATGATTTTTACTAAACTGAAAATTTTGTAAAAGTATGTTATTGATTTCATGAATTTATCATCCATGCATCTGTTTCATTGTTAACTTTTTTTTTGGAAAATTTGCACAATTTTTAAATCAACGTCACACCTCAATCTTCCAGAGAAACAACAACTCTCTAGTGATGTATGCTAGACTTCTCCAGTCCACTTAAAGTCAGCATGAAACTGCAAACTGCATTTTCTTTCTAATTGTGATGTATATCCAAGTGAAATGGGTTCCTGAACTAGAAAAAAATATAGGGAGCGGCACTTGAGCGGCTGTCCATCTGGAACTGGTTGAATCATTAGATCGTTGCTCGCTAATTGCTGTAAACTCATGTGAGTGACATGACTGGTAGCTGGAAGGGAGGCATTTTTGTCGGAGCACACATCATGAGAGAAAAGAAGTCAGGTAAATGTTTTTGATTAAATATTATGAGGGCATATGCATCTAAAAATAATGACCAATCATTTATGTTAACCCCTAAACGCATGAATGTTTCGCCAATCATTATTACATATTCGGGTCTTTAGCGACCTTGTCCAATACATCCAGCATGGATGGACCTCTAGCTTCTGCAATAGCAGAAAACTTTCTTGATATTTTAAGAACAATTACAGAAGAATAAAATGAAGCATATTTTGATACCTTTCAAAACTTAGAAAGGTTCAGTTGGATCAGATGATTTTACCATCTGCGCAAACTTCCACAGTACAATCAGCATCTGGCTCAGGTTGGCAATTTCAACCATATTCTCAAAACTAAACGTTTTTGATGACTTCAAAGTCAATATTTTGATCGATGGCAGCTTATTCACCACATCCACCATCAAATAACAGTGGCATTTATACTTTATTGCGTACAGTAATTGCTCTGCAGTAAAGCCATTCAAACCAGTTCAATTTTTGCTGATGATATTCTTTTGTTTTATGCCTGCGATAATGATGAGTGAAACGTCATGTCATTATTGTCCATCAAACAGTGCCACCTCGAGGAATAAAGGTGAATTGCACGTATTGAGTCATCAGATATTTACATATTTTTGCGCACAAAAATATTCTTACACTATTACACACTCTAGCGACCCCATACACATTTTACAAAAAAAAAAAATTTGAAAAAAAAACATTCTTTTATATTTATTTTTTTCTTGTTTATAATATATAGATTAAGAAACACTAAGAAAGTTGATGTTAAACTTAAAATGAAGGAGGGAGAGGGTAGTGAAATACAATCATTTCACATTTGTTTGAGTAAAATGCCCATATCTCGATATCCAAATCAACAACCAATGGATGAAACAAAGCCCATAGTCTACATTTTTTCTTTTCTGATATTCCATTACACTTATACATACATCACAATATGTAAGAAAAGATCTCTTGTTCTTGCCATTTCATCGCAACTTTATGGTAAAATACAATGAATTTTGAGTGCAAGGAAAGAAAACCGAATCCTTAAGTGCCTCGATACAAAGAAAACAACATTTTATACAACATTTCTTTCTTTTCCTCAAATCTGATTGGCTGAGAGGAGTGAGATATTCTAGTGACATCGAAACTCCAACTGTTTCACTGTTTATATTACTGCATTTGTGATATTTCTCACAGCGAGTGTCATGGCGGATGCCAAAATCCACTGTAATTTTATAAATAATACTGTGTTTGTGTCACAGAATGTAGTTTTAAGAGCTTTTAGGTGAGAATGTATTTGTTTCGACCTCAAATTTGCAATTTGTTAATAACGACATTGCTCCAGGGCGTCAGCAGCCATTCAGCGCTCATGAACCCACCGAGAGAAGCCTTACCTCGGCCAGATCTTCTGGAATTTGCTGCTGGCTCTGATGTTTCTATAGTGGTTGAACATGAGATAATTCCTTTTGGATAAATCTAACATGAAAACTTTGGTCTCAATAATCTATTATTTGTTCTGGAGTAAATAGTTTTGGCTGAGGGCAAAATCTCATCATGTTATATTTTATGTAAATTCACAGCCGTGCTACTCGTGTGTTATCGCTCATATATAGGCTAAATATTACATTAAAAGGATAGTTCACCAAAAACGAACATTCTGTCATTAGTTACTCACCCTCATGTCATTCTAAACCCATAAGTCCTTTGTTCATCTTTGGAACACAAATTAAGATATTTTTTATGAAATCCGAGAGTTTTCTGACTCTAAAAGGTAGCAAGTACATTGTTAAAAGAGTCCATGTGACATCAGTGGTTCAACCTTAATTTTATGACGCTACGAGAATATTTTTTATGTGCAAAGAAAACAAAAATAACGGCTTCATTCAACAATTTCTTCTCTTCCGTGTCAGTCTTCAACACGTGTATTATTGTTTTCTTTACACGCAAAAAGTATTCTCATAGCTTCATAACATTAGGGTTGCACCACTGATGTCACATGGACTATTTTAACAATGCCCTTACTACCCTTCAGGGCCTTGAACATGTCAGTTGCATTGCTGTCTATTCACTGTCAGAAAGCTCTCGGATTTCATCAAAAATATCTTGTGTTCTGAAGATGAAAGAAAGTCTTACAGGTTTGGAATGACATGAGGGTGAGCAATGACAGAATTTTCATTTTTGAGTGAACTATCACTTTAATGCAGAGCAGTATTACGTTTTACGGGTAAAAGAAACTGTAAACTTTACGAGCAAATGATTGCAGGATCCAGTCAGCTATTGGCTTTCAATCAACTATGCTGACATTCAGTGTGAAAATGGTGTGAAAATTTACAACAAATCTTTTGAAGGCATTTTTTTGGGTTCCAGTGTTGGCAAAATTACTGCGTTTTGCCTTTGTCAGGCAGTATGGAGGTCTTATTAGAAGTGATTTGAAAGTTAGGCTTCATGAACTCAAGAAGGGCTCAGGCTCTCGCTGCCCGTAATTTGATCCAATTAAAAAGCTTTGATGAGGAAGCCTCCTTCAACTGTCATTGAGGGAAGATAATGGTTTGGATTTCTGTTTATGGCTCAGCCATTCATTTATGGCAAGCAGGGGCAAATCATATTTAACGGTGTCTTAAACAGAAGTTTTTTTGGGGAGGAGGGGGCACAAGTATCATATTTATTAATTTTTTCCTACTAAACTCGTGGACGGCATTAGCTGCAACACAATAATAAAGCACCTCGCCCCCGAAACGATCAATGAGTACAGAGGGAGACAGATGGACTGTTTCACAACATGATCACACCTATCTCAGCAGCTCAAATTAGACCCATCACACTTAGTCCTCCTCTGTGGACGTGTCTTCGGCAACAAAGCATGTCTAATTCGGAAAAGAAAAAAAAAAAAAAAAAAAAGAGAGAGAGCAAAACGTTTAAATGAGCCGGAAAATGTAATGCATCTGCCCAAGCCTCTTTGATGGGAGTCCATTGACTCTGATATGAATGTAGGATTTATGTGGCCATTTATGTATGCTGCGTTACGGCTGAAGGAGCATGGCCCTGTTCTATTACATGAGTTAACACTTCTGCGGAGATCACCTGAGACCTGTCTGACGTTTTCCCTTCCCCCGCGCTCGCTCTCGCTCTCCCTCCTACTCCTCTGCTCTGGAGTGCGCTGAATGCCTGATTTCTCCCTGACAAGATGATCACATTATCCATGGCAATTTAAATCAGATAGACACTGGCAGGTTAAGGATTATCAGACGATCCAGTGCAGGAAGGCCTTACGCTAACACCATATTCTAATATGGGTGATAAAAAGACACTTAAACCCTGAGCAGAGGGGTGCTTTAAGCAAGTCATATCTTTTAGGTGAAAACATTTGAAAGAAGTTTAACGAGGTAGTTTCGTTCAGCTATTATAACTGTATATGAAAATTCTGGGCATACAGAATTATGTATTAAAGAGGGGAAGCACCCTGAATAAAAGCATGAATTAAATATGATCAGGATGACAGATAGACCAAGTTCAAATTCACTGTTTGCTAAAGAATGGAAAGATTTAACTGGGCTTCAAGGTCAAGGTTTACGCCAGATATAAGCACACCGACACGCTCTAGCTTGAGTTCCTGCTGGTCACAAAGTGTATAGATAATAAATTACGCAAAAATCATTAAAAATGTATATAAAATGCTATATAATGCTACATCTGGTCAATAGAGTGCAACAGTGCCCTCCACTTTTTCAGTGGCTTTGGTTTCAAAATATTCTGCTTTGCAATAAGATTTTTTTAAAGTAAATCGTAAAATTACAAATTTTGATTCAAAGCAAAAAAAAAATAAATAAATAATAATAATAATAATAATAATCATAAACAAAAATAAAGGTGCAAGACTGTGTGGCTTTAATGAGGGAATGAACTACGATCTCACGAAAACACTGCAAACAACAAAATGTAATTAAAAAAGAAAGAAATAGTAGATTTAAAGATGATGTTTATATATAGAAACAATATTTAATATCTACTACAAAAATTAAGTAAAAATGTAAATAGTGTAAATAAACAAAAATAAGTAAAATGAATAGGATTTTCCATCCAGAACCCCAGTGTTGCACTCTATGGGCATTTGGTTTAAAGATATAAATAATATTATACAATAATAATAATAATAATAATAATAATAATAATAATAATAATAATATTATATAAAAGATAAAAATGTCAAAGCATTCAGATTATCAAAATTCATAACAGACATTTTCCTGTGCATGATTCAAATGTTTAGTAACACTTTATAATTAGGTCTCATTTTAACATTAGTTACAGCAACAACTATCATAAACTAACAATATGAATTTTTAGAAAATTTATTAAGGGGAGACACTGCAGGCAAAAACACTGATTTTGGGCTTTTTGTTTTTCATAAAGTGTTTTTAGACTAGTGAAATGAAAACATTATAAAGACATTTAAGTGTTCTTTTTTTTATATTTGTGTCAATAGATTAAAAAATAGATAATAGATAAACCTCCACTTCAGTAGCACTTACACACACCAAACTTTATATTTTTATTCCTATCTATATCCTGAAAGCTTTTACAGAGGGATTTGTTCATATATAATTTGCTTGATTATATACATTTTATTCCCCTCAAAATTGTAAAAAAAAAAAAATAATAAAATTATATATATATATATATATATATATATATATATATATATATTGTTTTCTGTCTGTTATTTAAGTATTTTATGAATTATGGAGTGATAAAAATGAAATGCCCAAAATTCCCTCTGTAAAAACGATTAATCGCATACAAAATAAAAGTTTGCATTTGCCTTATATATGTGTGTGTACTGTGTAATTATTATGTATATATAAATACACACAAATTAAAGTATATATTTAAGAGAAATATGTTATGTGCAAAATATTTTTATTTATATGTAATATAAATTCTATAAAAATTATAATAAATACATATACTTGTAAATATTTCTTAAATATATCATGAATGTGCTTGTATTTATATATTTTATGAATTATGGAGTGATAAAAATGAGATGCCCAAAATTCCCTCTGTAAAAACTTCTGACTCTAATATGTCAAAAAAATAAAAAATAAAATAAAATAAACAAGAGTTTTGAAACTGACTTCATCCAAGGTTTAAATTTTGGTAACAGAAATTTACATTTTCAAGTGCAAATTAGCACATATTTCATTAAATAATGCCTCATTTGCATATTTAAACTAGGGTTGGCAAATTATTAATTGCGATTAAAAATTTGGGTTTGCCTTATATATATATATATATATATGTGTGTACTGTGTAATTATTATGTATATATAAATACACACAAATTAAAGAATATTTTTAAGAAATATGTTATGTACAAAATATTTGTATTTATATATAATATAAATTCTATAAAAATTATAATAAATACATATATTTAAGAAATGTTTACAAGTATATCATGAATGTGCTTGTATTTATATATGCATAATAACTGCACACAGTACACACACATATATTAGGCAACTCAAACTTTTATTTTGTATGTGATTAAGCGCGATTAATCGTTTGCCAGCCCTAATTTAAATGTAACAGTTTAGAAAATTTGGAATACAAAAAATGTTTTACAATTATCAATGTAATCAATCAGCTGGGTAAGTAAGGTGATAACTATTAGTTATATTTTTTACCCTATTCACCTGCAGTGTCTCACCTTAACATTTCTTTGCAAAAGTATTGTTCAGTTCAAGTTCATGTAACAAATGAAACCTTATAAAAGTACCTTGTGCTATTTTTTAGAACAAAAATATACAGAAAATAACAGGAGAATGTAGACCTACTTAGGAAAAAACTTCATAAAGTTTTCTCCTTATTCACCAAGGAAAAAAAAAAAAAACAAAGCTGAAAGAAAATGAAGAAAATGTATTTTGTTTTACAGCAGTTTATCAATAAAAACTTAACTACATAAATAATGTAGACTAAAGGCTTTTTCTTCATTTGTAAGCTAAGTAAGCCAGAATAATAAATGTAAATGTTCTTGTTGCGGTTGTTTTTATTTTGTTTTTGGTTTTATTTTTTTATATATGTTTTTCTACTTTCAGAGGTGAGTCACCAAAAAAGTGAGTTTGTGTTGGCAAGGCAAAAACTAAGTTTAAACTACAGTAGTGCTGACTCACAAACTAAAAAGTTACCTGGATCCACATACAGTATGTTGTATAAAATAAACCTCTCAAATGATAAGCTTTGGAGAATACTGCGACATCTTCCTGTATCAATATGGTTTTTACTTAAAGGGGTTGCTAAAAAGAACAATATTTTGTGTATTTGGTGTAAAGCAATGTGTTTACGCAGTTTGAGGTTCAAAAAACACATTATTTTCCACATACTGTACATTATCGTTGCTCCTCTCTACCCCACCTTTCTGAAACATGTTGATTTACAAACATAACACCATGTCTGCATTTATGATCGTAGAAATGGCAAACAACAAGCATTACTCTACACTGCTCAAAACTCGTGTTTAAATAGACTGTAGCAAATTCTTTAAATATGAAAACGTACTTACAGGCTGCGAGTCAGAAGTGCCAGACTGTCCTTGCAAAGTTGCAATTGCCCCAATTCATAGTGTGCACAGCCGTCATTGTAGGGTGCTCTCCCAGGTTCAGGAAACAGTCCTCCATAAAATGCGCTGCACTACGCTGCTCCGCCCCGCTCTTCTCTCTGTGGAGTGACGAGCCTGTTTGCTTTAGCTGCATTTAGCTGCGTTTAGCTGCTAAACATGCTAACTAGCATGTTATTAGGAAAAGTGATCACATAGATTCATAAAAAAATCCCTTATACTCACTTCTGCTGTAAGTGAAGCTGGATCACGAATGATTTGCGCGAATATAGACGGATATATGTAGATCGGGAGGTGCATTCCCTTCACAAACAAACGTAATCTACTGCATCTTCAGCGGCTCAGATGTCGGGAGTAAATGACGACCACTATGTTGATTATTACATCCAGCAACACAACACCTCAATCGCTCAATCGGAGATATTCTTGTCTAATTTACATCCCTGCTCTGGCATCGAAACAGTGGAGGTCGGACTGTTACAGCTGATTTAAGGTGGGTCTGAGGTAAGACGCTCATGTCAATCAACTATCGTGGGAGCGGCCTCTGTCGATGTGATGCCACAACGACAGGCATCTGAGAATGGCTCGATTTGAAAAAGGGGATAATATTTTTACAGATTAATTAAAAACCACTGCATGGATTTTTATCATTATAGGGTAGATGTGTACATACACTGCCAACACACATTAACGTTCAAACAACATGTAAAAGTAACTTTGCATCCGATGAGCCCTTTAACTTTTATAAAGACAAAGACACTCCAAAGACAAAGGAAAACATGAAATCACATCATATGACCCCTTTAACGACATGGCACTGCTAGAAATTTCTTCAAAGGTACACAGGTAATGCACAATCCAACTACTGACAGAGAGTTTTGTGTCTACATGACTTCATCTCTAAGATGAAGGAATGCTGAAGGAGCATTTGTCAATTCAAGAGAGACAGCACATGATAGCAGTGGAATCTCCTCAGGACCCACTCAGACAAGTAGGCCAAGAGTCGACCAGTCCAGGGTTTCAGCTCATCAGACGGAGGCCTGCAGATCCCTAATAGGGCTCAAAGAAACAGAAGACATCCTACCTGGCTTCTGACCTCAAACACAGTGCCAAGCCTCGGAACCTCCTTCCACTGCAGGCCGTGGGAACAGATTGTTTCAATTACCACAGTCCTCACGTACCGAAGTCCCCCCTGACACCGGCTGCATCCATGCGCTAGAAAGGGATTTGGGAAGCAACATGTGGCATCAGAGCACTGGGGGCCAACACTTTCCTACACCAATCTATATTCTGTTTGAACCCAGAGATTTCTCCAATCTAACATCCCCCAGCACTCTCAGATTTTCCTCAGATCAAACGCCTGTCCATAAGCACAGATTTGTGTGGTTCTCACTTGCTTTCAAAATGTATAGTGTAATCATTTCACCAACATCTGTGAGCACATCAATCTAAACGGGATGCATTTCTGTTTTCATTTTCAACGTCACAGGCATGGAATGGATCACTGATTATATATCCCTGTACACTGGCTTGAAGTGCTGTGGCTGTCTACCCCTATCATGGATGTTGATTTGGGTATTGATCAACCAATCTACCAATATTTCTAGTAATTAATAGTAATAGTAACTGTGTACTGTTTAGAACCTCAATATATTGACCTGTGCAATTAAAATAATTTGTACAGTGTATGAGATAAACAGAAGGTTTATTTGGAAGTTTTATCTGGATATTCTTTTATAAAATTCCAGTCAATTTTATTGAATATTTATTTCTTTCTCATTTTATTATTTAAATTACAAAAATATTGTATGGTATTATTACCACTATTACATAGATATTTTGGAGGATAAAAATACATAAATTACACAATTAAGTGCTTATTAAATGACTGAAAATTTTCAAGTAAAAATCAATTAAAGACCTTAATATTAATCATAACTGTCTTCTGCCCATAATTTGTTTGTTTTAGAGCCTAAATATACTGACCTTTACATTTAAAATAATTTGTACAATAAGATAAACAGGAGGTTAATTTGGAAGTTTTATCTGGATATTTTTAAATAAAATTCCAGTGAATTCTACTTTTATTAATATTTAAATGACCAAAATATTGTATGGTTTTATTACAGCTATTACACAGATATTTTTAAGAATAAAAACACATAAAATACACAATTAAGTAATTATTAAATTATTAAAAATTGCAATTCAAGTAAAAATTAAAGTATTTAATAGTAAGCCTACTTACTACTGTCTATAATTTCTGTTCAGGGGCCTCAGTATATTTACTTTTACATTTACAGTTTTTCACATTTGTTAAAACACTAAACCCCATTCTCTAAACCAAATTCTCTATAGCCTAAATCAATTTTTCAAATAAATCACACTTTCTGCAAAACCTTAAACAAGTTGAGGCAGTTTAGATAATGTTTGCAGATCTCATGCACACTTTTTGCAAAACACTAAACACATTATCACTCATTAAGACACTGTGATGAACTTGTGATGCAAAAACCTAAACACAAGAAAGCAAAATTTAAATTTAAATTTAAATTTAAATTTAAATTTAAATCACCACATAAGTAAATCCTAAAAATAAGAGAATCACGCTACTAATTGCAGGCCACAGTTGAGAAATTGACTAATTGATCAAGGCCCTTAGCTGGTGGATTTCTTATAGCAACAGTGCAGGGAGGGTGCAGGAGTCTCGTCATTGACGGTTCATAGTGCATCTCACAGAGAACAAGAGATCTCAACGGGCTCTTTTGTTCAGAAGGGGGGGGGGGGGGGGGCAAATCATCCGCACCTTTCCCCAGCCCATTAGATCTCCCTCTAAATCAGCATTAGAAAGGTTAGCCCAGTGCTGATAGGTTGCCACAGATGATACAGTGTGTATGTCAGAGAGCTTCTCTGGATGAAGGCATAGCTCCCTGTACACCACAGATGCGCGTGGAAGATGTATGACTGTGCTTTAATGAAGGCAAGAAGGGAGCGTTAGCCACTAAGGAAGCGTCTCTATTGCGCAGGTAGGGCGGTTATCGTGCCCCTGAGTGTGTGACGGCATTTCTGATGCCTGAGGCTGAGGACAGGCTGTGGTGGTACACAAAGTTCAGGAAACCTATTCTGCCATTGAGACCGTCAAACAGGGTGTGAAATAGGAACATGCAGTTCTTCCACTGTGGAATTCAATCTGTTTAATGCAGCATTACTGTACAGAAAAACATTCGACAAGCCAAATTTGCTTCACCGCTAACAGGAGTTATTAATATATCAATAATATACCATTATTTGTGCCTTTGAGGGAATTGGATTGATGTTATGGCAACAAAAGAAGACACAGTCATTTGCGATTTAATTGCTTCCTCTTCTATTTTCAGAAAAAAACACTGACACAGATTCTTAAGCAACCGCTGTAATTCTCATGGTGCCTGTTGCCTAATTTCCATTGTTTCTCTGAGAAGGTGTACGAGAGCTCCTTTGATAAGTGTCTTTGATGTGCTTGCGAAGACAGAATGGAGTCATGTTTCTTTTTGAGATGTGCTGTCGTTGAGCTTTAAAGACAATAGTCTTTGGCACGTACTGAGATGGCCACTGTAGATTTAAGTGATGGCAAACCGTCCAAGTTAAGCATTGTAAAACACTGAGGTTTTGTTTTCTGTGTCTGTCGAAAGAAAAAAAAGACATCTTCTGCATTCAGAATAGCTAGAGGGGTTTGATCGTGACAGTTTTCAGGCCTGTGTTTCTTAAAGGGGACATAACGCATGCGGTTTCTGCCAATCTCGTGTTAATCTTGAGTACCTATAGAGTAATACTGCATCCTTCATCTCTCAAAAGAGTCTTTAGTTTTATCAGATTTACAAAAGACAGATACAGCTGTAACGATACTCTCAGAGAACAGAGGCGTGCCGTGGGCGGAGCTAAAGATAGGACTGTTCGATTCCGATTCCTGGTTTTGGAATCGATGGGATTCGATTCCAATAATCGATTCCTCACTGTGGTTTTTGATTCTTTTTCGATTCTTGTTTTTTTAGATTGGAGGAAACTAATTTCACATTGACCGTAAAGGTCTTAGAAAGTAACCTTATCATAGTATGAAGCTTTGTTTTTAAAAATGATGATACATTTCTATATTTAAATTATAATTTTGTCTGCATTGCCCATGAAATTAGTCACAGCCCACAGCTTAGTAGTGGACATGCGTTTATTGCATGAATGAAACAAGAAGTGTAAAGTTCAGCTGAATAATGTTGACTTCGACCATAACAAACTGGACATTGAAACAAAATAACCAGAACATTAACAACAACAACACTGACATAAAAGCTGATATAAGAGCTTGTGGTTTATCTGTCAGTTCGACGCGAACTCTCCGCCACTTATCTGTGCTCTCGCCGCTTTCTTTTAGAATTATCACAAGCTGATAGAAAAGTTAAAAATAGCATTTTATTTAAGATGGAAATACAACCAAGACCCTCGATCACGTCATGATCTATTCTGTTGAGCAGCGGTCATGTGGACAATATAAGCCAGTTCCACCGTAAAATAACTTCTGAATCATTTTCGAACTGGTTCATTTAAACAATCTATCCGAAAGAACCTTTTCGTGGAAACGAATCAGACTTCTAATCACTATTAGCAAGCAAGAAGAGGCAAACTGATAAGTGCTTAATGGAGGGCTGCATCCTCAAACTCAAACGTGCTCAGTACCGACCGGAGAAGTGCCCATATAAGGAATATAAGGAAAACTATGACGAAAATCTAACATATAGGGCCCTATGATTTCCACGATGCGGAAAACGTGGACTGAATTGCGGAATCCAGTCATTATAACGAAATTTACTGAATAATGTGGAATGTCACGTAATCTGTCAACGTTTGAATTAATTAATCAAAGGTAGGTCATTACACTTAAATCAAACCGCAATATGGACTAGTATCTATAAATATTACGGCGCAAAAAAAAACATTTAAATGTGAATCCTGCATGTTCTGCATGTCTCTGTTTTAATGAATGGAGCAGACGAGCAGTTTTGTTTACTACACACTGAAGCGTGTGATGTAAAAGAGCGATATAGGATGATTTTGAAGTTGAGGGAGAACATGAGATGGGAGTTTTTTGACATACCCTAACTGTCATGAACCAGAAAAAAACAGTCCAGGCAGTGTAAGACAAGACAAGCGTTTGACATTAAAAAGTATATAAATTGTATTATTTTTATGAAAATAACCGATCGTTATGCTAGATAAGACCCTTCTTTCTCAGCTGGGATGTATACAACCGTATTTGGGATTGTTTGAAGCTGCATTTAAACTGCATTTTGGAAGTTCAAAATCGGGGCACCACGTCAGTATTATATAGAGAAAAATGCTGAAATGTTTTGCTCAAAAACATAATTTCTTTACGACTGAAGAAGGAAAGACATGAACATCTTGGATGACATGGGGGTGAGTACATTATATGTGAGTCTTTGTTTTGGAAGTGGACTTCTCCTTTAACCTGATATGGTTTAAAATGCATGATTTTAGTGCAATAGACATGATAATCAAAACCAAACAGATGTTTTTTAAAAGAGTATCTGAGGTAGGCTACGGTATGAGCTGTAAAGGCACAACCCTATTATGGAAAAGGGGGCAGGGAGCAGCAGCTCAATTGCATTTAAAGAGACATGCATGAAAACGACGCGTTTCTGCTTCTACTCAAAATAGGCATTTTCAAAATGATATAATAAATGTGACCCCGGACCACAAAACCAGTCTTATGTTGCACAGGCATATTTGTAGCAATAGCCAAAAATACATCGGATGGATCAAATTTACCGATTTTTCTTTTATGCCAAAAATCTTTCGGATATTAAGTAAAGATCATGTTCCATGAAGATATTTTGTAAATTTCCTACCGTAAATATATTAAAACTTAATTTTTGATTAGTAATATGCATTGCTATGAACTTCATTTGGACAACTTTATAGGCGATTTTCTCAATATTTAGATTTTTTGCCCCATCAGATTCCAAATTTTTAAATAGTTGTATCTCAGCCAAATATTGTTCTGTCCCAACAAATCATCAATGGAAAGCTTATTTATTCAAGCTTTCAGATGATGTGTAAATCTCAATTTCAAGAAATTTACACTTATGACTGGTTTTGTGGTCCAGGGTCACAAATGATCTGTGGGGAATTTTGAGCTGAAACTTCACAGACACATTCTGGGGACACCTGAGACTTGTATGTAAAAAGGGACATAATAGGCCTCCTTTAAAGTCTTTAGAAGTTATGGAATTGTTTGAAATTAACTGAATACCAGAAATCACACAGAACAGAATAAAATTATAAACGTCAAATAAGGTTAACTGCTTGCATAACTGTTATTGTGCTAGAACCACATATACTGCTACCAGTGGAGATCACCTGCAGACTGTAAACTGGTCTGAACCATGTACTAAAAGACATTAGTTTCTGTGAGAAAGCAAGGTTTGTGCAGTCAGTGAAAAAAGGACGTTTTTAATATATCACTTCCAAAATAGCTAAAACTGAAGCAATGCCATTGTTTTAGATCATAAAACGAACTATTACCATGAAAGAAAGTACAAATCTGTCGCTCCACTGGTGTCAAAGAATCAATCAGCTAAACTATTCCATAGACTGACAGCACACAGTGTCCATGGGAACGTTTCTCAGCAGATAATAGAAAACAATTAAATGGCCGAGCTGTGAGGTTGGAGGTAGTATAAGAAGCTTATGGGGAAATGTGATCCTTCAGCCAGTTCACTTAGTTCTTCAGCTTCATTTCTGACTTTACCTTATTCCCCATTAAGAATGAGGATAACCTCCAAACGCAATGGCATTCGTAAGTTTCATGGATGTAGAGGTAGAATAGTTTGACTGCTTGCAGGACGTCTTAGTGTGAGTGAATGTTATAGTTCAGAATAAATTATTGGCATAATGCTGATGCGATCCAAAAAGTGCTTATTTCTAAGTAGTTAGTTGTTAAAAACGTGCGCAAAGCTTACATTAGTAACATTCATGGCATATATTAGCATACAATTAACATAAAATTAACAGCATACATTTAAATATACAAAAACAGTTATTATAATAATTTACTAAAATCAACGTAATTAATGACTTGCACCTTCAAACTCATTTAGATAATCTACGGACCCAATTTTTTTGTTTTAGTTTTATTACTTTTCTAATTACTATTCAAAATGTCACCTTAAGGTGAAACACTAAAATCAATAATCATAAAAACAGATTCATTCATTATCTTTTATTGGTCTCATAGTGTGTAAATAAGTCTCCTAAATGTAAATGTGAGAACAACAAATGCATAACTGAACAATGAACTTTTTAATAAGCACACTGATACAAATCATTTCAGACATTTATAACGAACATCCCTCTAACATTAGAAACATGTAGACTAAAGCTATTTGAAGTCATTAAATCACCATAAGGGTACAAGTCACCCACTTTGATAAAGAATAAAGGACTTTCAAATTCAAGACATCTCTTTAAATGAATGATGTTGGTGCATCATCATCAAAGCTGAGCTACAATCAAAATCACTCACTGTTTACTACTCGTATTGTTGCTGTTCTCATCTTAAATCTATCCAGCTATTATTTCTGACAGATTTCATTACTGTTTTATTTTCTTGTTTCTTTGTTTCATTGATCACTAATTACTGCTAGCTTATGACTTCTGAAATCACCACACAGGTACAATGTTACAGAATTTCCTCAGGCAATGTGCAGCCTGTGGGCGTCTGACACAGGAAGAATGGAAGACTAATGCAGCTCATTCAATAAACAAACGTCTGGAACCTATATGCATGTATATATGAGCTTTTTGATTTGTTGGATATCTACCGTACTTGCTTTGAGAATGTTGATTAGAGAAGTGATTTGAATCAAAACTTGACCCAGAAATGATTTATCTAATATTTAACTTAATTTGTATTTAACCAAAACAAAAAAGAATCAATCCCACACACTATCTGCACTTGCAAATGTACCCAAAAATATATATTTACTTATATGGAATAGACTTCAGAACTTGACTGCCAGTCATTTTTGTCCATTTTAACTTTAAAGGCCTGTCCACACCAAGGACAATAACTATGATATAGCCAATCAGAATCCATCCAACTTTATCCACCTTATTTTGGTGCAGCCATTTGTAATTTTTTTGTGTCTGGTTTCCGGTCTCATCCACTTCCAGCTATTTTTAGCTGCACAAAAAGCTTGTTTTGCTGCTTGATATTGCAAACTGGTGTGTCTTACCATATTATTTTAATGTATTATCTTAATTATGAACATACTGGTTTGTAGTGCAAACTGTTTTACCGTGTACTGCACTTCGATATTCTTCTCGTTATTTGCCTATGGCAGATTATGAACTGGACGTCTAACACATTACCAGAAAACAGCTTACTTCCGCATTGAAAAATAAGGTGGATAAAGTTTGCTCATTAAAAGTGGCAGATGATAACTTATGCTTATAATTAAAGTTATCATGGTGTGGATGAAAATATAGTTGTTGTTATAGTTATCTTCATTATAATTGTTGTTCTTGTACACAATCCGCTCCTACACACAATCCCCTTTACCAGGACCAAGGAACACTTTTGTGTCAACACCGAAAAAAGGAAAATAGTTTTAGAAACTATTTTCACTTGGGAATCGCTACATTTCACAAATAATTACAAAAGTCTGCAAGTAATATATTGACTTGAACAAGAATTTAGAAGTCTAAAATAGTATATTCTTAAAAATGCACTCCAATAATCTTTGAGAAAAAAAAAAAAAAAAAACTTTTTACAGTGTAGTACAGATAAGTACTACAATAATCCACAATAATTATATAATAATACAATACTATGATGGCATTTCAGTGACACGTTGAAAAAAAAAATCTGAGATTACAAGATTAAAGTTGTAATATTTCGAGAATAAAGTTAAAATTACGAGAATAAAGTCTAAATATTACAATAATGTCGAAATAAAAGATTGTTTTGAGAATAAAATCGAAATGTTTCGAGAATAACGTAGAAATGTCTCAAAACATTTCGACTTTATTCTCGTAGTATTCTGACTTTATTCTTGTAATATTTCAACTTTATTCTCGTAATATTCCGGCTTTATTCTCGTAGTATTCCGACATTATTCTCGTAATATTTCAACTTTATTCTCGTGGTTTTCTGACTTTATTATTGTAATATTTCAACTTTATTCTCACAGTATTCCGACTTTATTCTTAGAATATTTCGACTTTATTCTCGTAGTATTCCAACATTATTCTCGTAATATTTCAACTTTATTCTTGTGGTATTCCGACTTTATTAGCGTAATATTTTCAACTTTATTCTCATAATATTTTGGCTTTATTCGCGTAGTATTCCAACATTATTCTCGTAATATTTCAACTTTATTCTTGTGGTATTCCGACTTTATTATCGTAATATCGCAACTTTATTCTTATAATATTTCGACTTTATTCTCGTAGTATTCCAACATTATTCTCGTAATATTTCAACTTTATTCTCATAATATTTTGGCTTTATTCTCATAGTATTCCGACTTTATTCTCGTAATATTTCGGCTTTATTCTTGTGGTATTTGGACAGTGAGGTGGGTGAGGGTGGAATGAGGGCGGAAATGCGCTAATACGGGACAGTCCGTCAGCCGTCATGCGCAAGGCCTGAGCAATATGAAATCATACTGCTCAGAAAATCAAAACAGCTTGATAATTGAGACTGTTTAGTTTTTTGGGGGATTTAAAAAAAAAGGAGTTATTAATTTTTTTTAATCATTGTAGGCTGGTTGTGTCCACACACTAAGACACATTTATATGCAAACACAATGTAAAAGTGAATTTTGCATCCGATGTCCCCTTTAAACCACTGTGTGCACTCAAATCATTAAAATTAACCAACTAATCTACGTTGCTTATATTCTCAAATTTGTCTTGTCCAATCACTTTGTGTTCATCCTATTTGAAGCTATATAATTTTAAAGACTTCGGTGAACATGAGAACATGACACCTGGAGAGGCGCGTACTTGTACGTATAACACTAGGACCCGCGTTTAAATGATCTGGGGGGATTGGACGCCATTACTCCAACAGTCTACTGACACATGAGTCAAGCACAACTAATAAGATTCAACTGCGCTCGGGGTCCAATCGAGACTTGGCTTCATCCGACAGAACTCATGACAGGCGGAATTGCACCTACGTACAAAATAACGTCGCACGGCTGAAGAGGTTTTCAAAAACACTGAGTCGAATAAGTGGCCTAGAACAGTGTTTGCTGTAAAACTTGGCTCTTCTGTCACAGGGCATCTTCCTCATGTGGCTGTGATGTGACCAGGCAGCTGGCAGCGGCAGAAAGCGAGGCAGGTCACAGGTGCCAGAAGAATTATCAATCTCTCACTCCTACGGCAAACAAGCACAAACGCTTCCCCTCCCACGTGCAGCCTGAAGACGGGAAAAGGCATCCACCCCGGGCATGAGATTCTCGCGCTGGAGAAGAGCTCAGGCTCTGTGTAGTGAGTGAAGGTAACTGCTGACCCAGTTGGAAAATGGGCATGTGTCCCAAGGTCATACGCCCACACACCCAAAAGGTTTTGTTTGTTCGCAAACTGCCACAAGCCATCTTTTGCAGTCCTTATGGCAGGTGTGTACTAGAAAGGGAGTTCTCCGGGAGGGAATGTAGGCAACTGCTGGCTCAGTCGGAGTTACATAACAAAGTCTTGTGGGACATACGTGCGTATAATGAATGTTGGCGTTATTTGTGAATTCTGTTGAACTCAAGTGGAACAACGGTGTGACGCACTACGCTATTATCGCTCCTGCAATGACGCATTAATAACGCTCAGCGTTAAGGCCTGGGCACACCAAGGACGGCAACGGTAGCGTTTTTTTAAAAATGATTCTAAATTTCAAAGAATATGGTTAGAATCGCTTTCGGAATGTTTTTTCCAGGTGATGAATGATAAAAACAACGGTAGGCAAACAGCATCCACAACATCCACTACACCGCAAGCTTATAATAAACAGTACTTTATTGCGCATTGAACGCTAGTTATTGTTATTGGTGTGAACGGGCCTTTAGCACGTTAAATGACATTATGTCTAGCTATGTAGAGTGACCTAAACTCATAATATTAAAATGCTGTGCAAATGTGGATCAACTCGATGCAGGAACTGAGCTACTGAAATGAAGACAGTGGAGGTCATGTGATCCATTCGCTGACAGATAGGAGTCAGTTTTTTTTAATTTCATGTATATATCACGTAGAAGCAAAAATATGACTGAGATTGTGTTGCATGTAGACTGAGACAGAGGTATGTTTGCACTTGCAATGCAGATGAAATAGCAAAAGTCACATCATTTAGTTCCATAACATAATGTGTTGTGCACTGTATACAACCTTTATGGTGACTCACTGTCAACATGGAAATACATGGAGCGAGGTATTACCGGTACTGACATTCTTAGACATTACACATACAGCCAGAAATGAGCTTCTGATGTTTTCAGATCACTACACATTTTATTTTCCCATGCTCTGTCTGAATTTCACTGCTTATTGAATGCTGTCAACCTCATATACCATTTTGTGTTTGCACTTAGAGCTATTATAAATCAGAGGGTGAGGTTCACTGTCACTGGATTCAGTGTGATAGAAAATTAAAATAGTTTAAAAACAGACTTCATACATGTGAAGACTATAAGGAGCCATCAGCCATGAACATGTGGGCAAAATGGGAGATCCTTTTCCATTCTGCTCACATTTTCTAATGCAGTACTGAGCCACAGGGTCTGGTGACATTGCTGCCACACTACTGCCCTCTGCTGGTCACATGTGTGTATTGTGCTGAGAGTTGCACCAAACTCCATTAACATTTTTGTCCTAAATCCACCCTTTGGAAAAAAGAAAAAAAATAAATTAACAAAAAAAAAAAAAAAAAAAAAAAAATCAGAACAGCTTTGTTTTTGTTTCTCATTATTGATATCATCTTGCATTCCACAGCAAAGAACCAGTTCATTTACCACAATGAAAATGAAAGCGGATCATTACATTTCCAACAAAATTGAAAACAGGAGAAAGAACTGACTTATTAGAAACATCCTGTATTGTAATAACTCACTGCTAGGAAATAACTGTGCGTGTAGCTGTGCTGCTGAAGACAATTAATTTGAAGAGAGTGCATTTCTTGGGTTTGTACCCACAATTTTGGTATCTAATAATACAAGAAAAAGAATTCAAGGTTGAAAACTTATTCTAACCACAATAAGGGAAAGTAAGGGCTCAATGACATACTCAGTTCTGCAGGTGATAAGCTTGTTCACACCCATGCAAATGTTTGACAGAATTTTACATGCCTCCAGATTTGGACTCATTCAGACCAATGAGTAAAAAATAGCAGATGGGCTGAATAAAAATGAAATTTTACTCGATGACAGTAGGTGGCGCTTGTAGAAAAGCAGAAAATACCCCAGTACATCTTCCATTTCCATTGTCGGCAAGTCTGCGGTTTTCCGCTAGAAATTAAGTTCTTTAACACTGTCACCGACAATTTTGTATAGACCAATTATCAGTTTGTAAACGTTCGAGAAGCGTGCACATCACGGTTGAAGAAAATCCCCAGAGAGATAGCCTTTACGGGTTGAGAATTACACGGATACGGTACAAAATAGTTACATTTAAAAGATTACAGATTACATTAATTAGAAGTCATTTTCAAAATGTTCTCCGCATTTTACAAAAGCTTGTCATCCAGCGATAAGCACTGTTATTCAACGAAATTGACGTTAGATAGTGGAACAGTCTCACAGATCTGAAACAGGGATGATGTTTTTCGTGGGCGAAGATTATCTGGTGACAGAAAATGACAGTTTTTAAGTGGGAGTCTATGGAGCCATGGAATGAAATAATAATAATAAAAAAAAAAAAAAAAAAAAAAGAGGTAAATTTGACTGTATTCTTGCATTATATCGCACAGTTCTAATAAGGAAAAACAACTCGTCATTCTCTCTTTTCCCCTCGGCTTAGAATAGGAGTTTATAACCTACACATCTGGCTTTTTTTCCACCTCAGAATTGACAAAGCACTATTTTTGAGTTAAATCGAGTTATAAAGTGCAAATTAGGAGATGTGAACTTGCATTTGCAAGAAAAAAAAGTGTCAGAATTGTGAGATAAAATAAATGTTATGTAAAAATGTTAATACTAATAGGCTTAAATATGTCATGCTGTAACTGCAGGGCTAATACAATACGTCCCCTATGAACAATATCTGTGAATATTATGTAGACCTATTGTTTAAATCAGTTTCATGCTTTAAAAGTAATCATAGCAGTTTTCATCCATAGTATGTATGTTTAAACGTATGCATTTAGTTTCAAATGGCGTCTTTGACAACAGTGTTCTATAAAAATTATTTGCATTCCAATTTTGACAAAAGGCACAAAAATTGTTTTTTTTCTCTTATTCCATGGATTTTACCTCCGCTTGTTACAAGTGTTTTTCAGCAACCACTATGCACGCAGCTGCAAGTGATGTAACTGTGACGTCTACTCCAAATTGGTCTATTCACTGTGGTGTTTATCAAACACCACCAAATACGAAGTACAGACAAGACCAATATTTACTGTTGCTTAGCAGTTAGCAGTGTTCATGAGTGCCACCTAGTCATAGTTTTATGTAACAGCAGCAGCTCTGGGCATTTTTTTTTTTTTTTTAAATAAATTACTTCAGATTTGTCCAAAAAGTATGTTTAATAAATGTACATTTGCCGTGTTGTCATGTGACCTACCAGTGTCAATGCTTAGTTTCAGTGCCTTTCACAAATCCTCTCCAATGGCCTTATGGGATTGTAAAGTGTCCACTGGAAGTGCACTTGAAAATCTTTCCAGAAACTGTAGATCATCCGGGTTCTTTTTATGACTACTGTGAATTACTGTTCACATACTGTTTTTCACCTACTACATAGTAGGGAAGTATGCAATTTTAGATGGCCCAAAATGTTTATAACCCTGAATTTTTGCACCAAACATTCATCTTGGTGAGAACAGGCCTCAAGTCACTTATTAAAGCTTGCTGACCCAACATGAGGGACCTGGACTCCATACAGAGAGCACTCTGTCACTGTGAAGCACCATCAAAGCTCTCTTAAACCGTTCCTTCCCCCCAGTGTCTCATGGGATTTTCCCTGCTGTTACTCTGAGTGTGAATGAAATCCCCCTGCTGCTCTGCCATTAGGACTGGCCACAGTCCAGTCAGTCTGAGTCAGTAGGCAATTCATGACTTTCTCTATGCAATGAGCAACTGCTACAAACACATACTGTCAAACTATCACTCTCAATCTCACTTTCTCATGCTGATTCAGAGCCAAATCATCTGAGTCATGGAAGTATTTCAAAACCTGAAACATCTGATATAGTATTTAGACTTCAATAGAAATTTGAAAACTTTATCTCTTGGAAACATTCTAGTTCTTTTCTTTTTATGCATCCTGTGTTGTGTCCTTCTGACGATGGCCCTGAGAGTCAAAAGTCACGCATACTTGTTGCATCTTGATTCAAAGGAGATGTTCCAATGGGAGCATGGGCAGAGGAGGTTTATTCCATAGAACGATCCAGAAACAGCTGTTTTACCTCTAATTAAAGGAATGTAGCAGGTGTCACCTGCACCCCAGCAGTGTGGGGGCACACCTGGTTGAATTAATTTGATCCAAAGTGTTTCAGACAGGGCTGCCTGTGCTCTGGTGTGGCATTCAGACACTCAACACACATTAGGCTACTGAAACTGAGCACCTGCTTAGCTGGAATTGCAATAGTGCCCAATGCAACAGCAAAAAAAAAAAAAAAAAGAGGCCTCTATCCCAACACTGACCCTCGGGACTGCGTTTAGTGAGGTATGGGGGAGGAAAATCCTGTTTATACCAAGAAGATCTGGAGAGAGCTATCACTGCCATTTATCTCAATGGTAAATAACATTCCCATTTATCTCAATGGTAGTTGCGAAGCATGAGCAACAGGAGACCTGCATGGTATTGGTTCATTGACATTCAGTTATTTTTTTTTTCTAAATGGGTCATTAGTCATGTTAAAGGGACAGTTCAGCCAAAAATGGAAATTTTGCCATTTACTCACCTTTAAGTTGTTCCAAACCTGTTCCCATTCACTTCCATAGTATTTTTTTTAACACTATAGAAGTCAGTGGGGACCAGCAACTGTTTTACTCTAAAAACACTGGGTTATTTTTCAACCCAATCACTGGGTTGAGCCTGTTGGGTCATTATGTTGGGTTATCTTTTCCAGTGTTGAGTAGTTTTAGTGTAACCCAGCTTGTTTGGACAATCTCACTGGCCACAGAAACAATACGCCCCTTCTCTTCCCTCGGACAAAACAACCCAGAGCGGGTTTTCTTCAATCCAGCTGTTAGGTTACAGTCGGAGCACAGGCTTTTCATCCTCTTCAGGAGAGAGCCCTCAGCACTGAAAATCTAGTGCACTTCTTCAGTGAAATTATGATTTGTACATGTTTTATTTCATCATACAAATCTTTACTAGGCTAAATATGATTTTATTTTTCGCAACGCAACATACAAGGATGAGATGTTAGTAAGCTAAATGCGTCAACAAAGGTAATTTTCCATGATGGAGATCCTTACAGTTGAAATGAACACTAGAGGCAATAAAACTCCAACAACTTTTATTCGTTTACATGACACTACTCAGATATATGAATTCTGAACAGCTGCAGTACGTACCTCTAGCAGCAGAATAAAAACACAGCAATGCGTGCCTGTGCCACTGCAATAAAAACATGCCACGGTCACGTATTGAATGTGTTTTAGCGCCACTCTCTGGACATTTCACTTTGAAACTTCAGAAAATCATGCAGTAAGGTACGTAATTACAGGATTGCAGAAATGTATATGGGCAAATCCAGCATTATAGATGTGACATTTTGCTTTATGGATGTGACATATAAATGCCTAGCGAATGTATGCGTTACCAATATACCGAACCATCTGTTCTTATTTTAATAAACCCTTGTTAATAGAGTCTAAACATCAAAAAAATATTAGTCCATGCACAAGTTCTCTATGTTAAAAAAGGGATTTAATCATGTGTTAAGGATGTGATAAAAAAAAAGGACACCATTTTTGAGAGACTACATACTTGATAATACCCAATACGCAATAATACCCAATAAATAGAGAAGTGATGGCTCTTCACAGAACATATAATTGTTACTTTATTTAAATTTTGATGAGTCCATTTATGAGGAATATGTACTGTGTTATGGATGTGACAAGCCTGAAAATAGCACAGACTATGAAAAATCATGCACTAAAAATAAACAAAAAAGAACTTTGAGAAACCTCATATGGGTATTTGAACCACCAAATGTTGACATCTGTGCTGTCAGTATAGTAAAAAAATGTATTTTTTTTCATGGTTAGGTTGACATTTGCATGGAATTACCCATATAGAGGCCATATTTCCAATGAGCCTGGGTTAGATTTCAGCGCCACTCAAGAATCGGCACTATTCGGTTAAAAGGATAACAGAAACGGTTTAATACACTTTAATTAAAGCATTACTTTCAAACATAATCCAATTTGTCTTACATTTTCGTCCATTGGTGTTTTCACTTATTAAATAAACGTTAACCTTTTGATTCTTACTGTTGCCTCTAGTAATTTTGCTTCTGATTTTTTAATTTCCAAACTATTTTAGATTAATTTTAAGCCAACAATAATAATTTTCAATTAATATTTGAGTTAATTAATACAACCCTTACAGCATTATTATTATTTTAATTTTTTTTTTTTTTTTTTTTTTTTTTTTTTTTTAAGAGTGTTGGTTGCCAACATTCTTTAAAATATCAGAAGAAAGAAATTCATATAGATTTGGAACAGCTTGATGGTCAGTAAATGATGACAGGATTTTCATTTTTGGGTAAGCTATCCCTTTAACATACACTTTTTCCGTCATGCAGTTTGAATGAACTGAATCAACCTTATTTTTGCTGTAAAAGTGGGCATGGCCATTTGTAAACTTTAGGGGTCTGGTTTCCGGTTTAATCTGCATCCAGCTATTTTTAGCTGTACAAAACAGTGTTTTGCTGCTTGATATTGCAAATTGGTGTCTTACCACATTATTTTAATGTATTATCTTAATTATGAACACGCTGGTTTGTAGTGCAAACTGTTTTACCATTTACTGCACATTGTCATTCCCCTCATTACTTCCCTATAGCGGCTAATGAACTGGAAGTCTTGCCTTACTTCCGCATTGAAGAATAGATACAATTTCTGAAAACCCTAAACTTTGCACTGCAATTCATATTTTCATTTACATGTGCGTTACACGTATTCCAAACAAAACCCCAGTGCATATGCAGCTGCCACGTTTAAAATCAAGAAAATCTGTGTAATAATGTTACATGAATGATTTCCAATTCGACAGACCCATCAATCCGATAACTAATAGATCATATGGGTGCATGTAAACATGTAATGCAAAAGTATACTTTCTTCATTTTGGTTAGATGTGGTTTTGTAGCATCTGTTGTTTTACTAAAATATAGGCCTTGCATTGTAAGTTTATCTGCTTGTGTTAAGTAGACTAGGTTAATGAATGCTATTTACTCATTTAAAGCTTTCCTTTTTGTGATTTCACAGTGTGTTTAACTTTAGGACCTTCATTTGTCACCTCCGCAGGGCATCTGCTATGTCCATTAGAACAACGGTAGAAGTTTGCAACCCTTAACCTTTAATAGTTTTTACGCATTCATAAATTGCCTTCAAGATGCACAGGGGCACTGCAGTGGTCATTATTTACATTGACAGGCCGCAGCATGGAAGAAGCACCAGGATGCATCCCAACATGGAGGATTGGATTCCATCAAGAATCCAAAAAACCTGTAAGCATATTGACCTTCTTTTGTAGAGGACTAGACAAAATTAAATAAATAAATAAAAGAGTCAATTCTGGCACGTGATTAGGATTATCGATGCCCTGCTGTTGTTTTGTCATTGAGTACGCACTTTGGTGTTAACATCTGCCAGGTGTGTACGCTATGTCAATTTGTCTGAAATGCAGCCTAAGGAAATGCTGTGCATTCTAGTGCACTGGTTTCTTTTGTGCCACAATAATGCGTTAATTTCATGAGTCAACAGGCTATGACTTGCGGCTTATGTAGAACTAAACAGTGTTTAATTGGATTCTGATCCGCGGCAACACAACTGCAGGGCTCTTTGCCTTTTTTTCCCCCTTTTGCTTTTTTCCAGAGCACCTAGAGCATAATGGAGGCGATTACTTCCCCCCCCCTCTGGTGGCTTGGTGACTTGGTATTGTGAGCCCCTGGGAAGGTGCTGTTTACGGTCACACTTCACATTGCCCTGATGCCCTGGAAAAGAGCCTGGCAGCAGTGCTAATGCTGCTAATGCTGTCGGCTGCTGCATTGGCACTACGGAGGCCAACTAGGTGTCATGCTGGGATTAACCTTAAATTGATTACAACCACAAAGATCATCTGCTGGCTGACTGACATGCTTAGGACACAGTTCATTTCATAACCCATGAGTGAAAGCGCTTAGAAAAATCAAGGTAAGGTTTGAACATTCGAGAAACGTTCTACTTGTAATCACCCAAAAAGATAACTTTACATGGACTTCTTATTTCTCCATTAATCACGTGCACAAATCCACACTATTTATTTATTTATTTATTTTTCACATAAGGGCTGGGTGATTACACTCTGGGGGGGGAAAAAAAAAGCTAGGTTAAAAACAACACAGCAACTAGGTTGTTTTGAATTAAATTGAATTAAATGTTTAACCTTTTGGGTAATTTTATTCAACTCAACTAATGCTTAAAAATTACTATATGGCTGGCTTAAAATAAACCTAAAATAGGTTCTAAATTAAAAAAAAAAAAAAAAAAAAAAAAAAATCAACACATAATTACTAGAGACATCAGCAATAATCAAAAGGTGAACATTTATTAATGAGCAATTTAAACATTTGTATTATTTAATTATTTATTCAACTTAATAAATGTGGTCATTTATTAAGCATATTAATAAATAAAAATAAAATATTAATAAAAAATAAATAAAATAATTTTAGGGCTGTCAGTTTAACACGTTAACTTAATTAGTTAAGAAAAAAAATAATGCAATTAAAATATCTTAATGCAGTTAAGGCACTGACCCTGCCCCCAGACCTGTGCTTCATCTTATATTTCAGCTTAAATGTGATTTTATACAACAGTTCAGTATATTTTAAACATTATATTGACATTATAAACATAAACATTATAAACATTATATTTTTCTGCCTTGTGATGATAATGTATAGGGTGATTTTTTCCCCAATCAACAGAATCAAAAATACCCAACAAGAAATAAACAAAAGCAAATATTTAGTTGATAAATGAAGCAAAGCATGCTTTTTCACATTTTTTCACTAAATAAAGACAAGAATTATATTTAATAACTCTCATTTAAATGCACTAATAAGTACAAAAAAATCATGTTCAAATAAATGTTGCATACTTTTTTAACTGTTTGCTATTATATTTAACACATTATTACACACTTAATCCCACAACCATTTTTTAATCCAGGTGTAGTTTCCTACATATATTTTATTAAAACATTTGAATAAATACTAAAACAGCCATGAATCAAAAATCTTTAAATGATGCAGTTTTCAGAAGACTTAATTGCCAAAATAAAAATCGCACTGAAATCACAGCAATGCTTATGCTGCTTTATTTTATAAGAATTTAATATCACAAAATATTATGATACATCACCCAGCCCTAATCCATACAAACCCTTAGTACAACACAGAAAATTCAATATCATTTTATACATAGGCCTATTTTCCTCTTTTCAGCTCCTCTTTTAGTTTTCCTTTGTTTTCTGCAACTATCCACTAAGCAATACCCATTATCCAACATTCGCGAGCTAGCAAGCATTTTTCCCCTCAAAGAATAATAAATTTTTGATGCTGCTATGACTAAGGTTAAGGTTAGGTGCAATACAAATACATTATACAAGATGCAATCCCCATATGCTTGTGATTGCTTGTGTACCTCACCCATGTCTATCTACAAAATTCAGTGCAGTAATATTTCATACTCGTATATACAAATGATAAATTACAACAGGCTACATAACAGAAGCTTTACAACAGCACACTTGTATTTTTCCTTGCCATTACATGCTGCTGGTAATTGGTTAATAATGTCTGCAATATCCATTCCATTAATGACCTCTTCAAACTCATTGCAAAAATCTCTTTTTTTTTTTTAAATATGTTCATCTTCAGCAAAAAATTTGGAGCCAACCACACCACTCCAGGAGGCCGAACTCTGGCCTGCCCTGTTGGAAGAGGCTAAGGCAGAGGAAGGCAAAGTGCTGAAGTGTGCTTGGGAAAATAGCCAGCAGGTGATGTGAGTGCTGACAGCCTACGGACGGGCATCATCATCATCATCAGGCCCTCGACCTTCAACACAACCCCTCCCCTTCCTCCCTACGGTGTGCCGCATTTGAATAATACATTCTCCTCTCCAGCAGAGACAATCCAACCTCCTCCCAACCAGGGCCAAACAAGTACAGTGTCTGCTCCACAGTGCCATTCATGTTTACTACAGACTCCAACACCAAGTACAAATGCATGTGCATCAGCAAATCCACTTTTTCTTATTAATATTCACCATAAGTATTTCATCACATCCTATTGCCACACTTTACACTTCCTAATACAAAACAAATGTCGTAACATTACCTACACTGGAAATTCAGACTGGTTGCACAAGCGGTTGAGACAGAATGACTAGAATGAATGTTTAAAACAAAAGTCAGGCATGTCAAGCAGACTATGCTGCACAACACCGGCAAAACAGGTCTGGAAAGATCATGTGATCTTAAGCCCTATTTACAGTAGTGCATTGTTGTTTTAAAACTTCGTCTTCGTCTACGCTCACGTTTTCACTGCGTTTCAGAAACTATCGCTGTCTACACTACACAACCTGACCGGGGTCAGCGTTTCTTTGAAAGTCTCCACTTTCAAGGGTCAAAAACATCAGAATGGTGTAAACGACAGTAGCAAAAGTTATGCGTTTAAAAACGAAATGCACTAGTGTAAACATAGCTTTAGAATGCTCTTTGCAGGTAACAGGTAACATCTTTTCTTTTAAAAAAAAAAAAAAAAAAAAAAAAAAAAAAACACTTTTAGAAAATGTCTTTCAATATTTGAAACTAAAAAATACGTTAGCTTTTTGTTGTTTTCTATTTCTGTTATGGAGGACCAGCAGTGCCACTTAAAAATAAAACAGAAATTAAAAATAAAAAGTTTTAAAATAAAAAAAAAGTGATAAATTGATTTCCCATTTTATTTTAGTTTATTTTTATTTTTTTTATTTGTATTGAATATTAAATATACATTTAAATAAAACGTAAAAAATACACCAGAAGAGGGCTGCAATGAGATGCCATCAAATGCAAAAACATGCTATAAAATGTCATGGGTTTCAAAATCTTAAGAAATATCTGAATGCTTAAATTCCCTTTAACAGGAAAAACTATGCGATGAAACATTTGCATAATAAATTATATATAACTAAACAAAACCAAAAACCAAACTATCTGTCCCAATTTATTATGGGCCGTTTCAAAATATGAACTAAACCAGCTGCTGGGTTAATTTTTTGCATTCAATTTTTAACCCAAAAGTTGGATTAGTCCATATTTGACCGAAGTTGGGCTGAGACAACCTAGCATTTTAACAAAATAATGTTAAAATAATGTTTTAACAAAATAATGTCATAGTAGAGATGGTCAAGACCTCTGAAATGAGACCGGTTAAAAAGTATATATAAATAAAAATAAATAAAAATACACATTTTGATTTAGCTACTTTTTCTACTAGTTTACTTTTATGCAACATAATACCAAATAGAAAAAAAGATCAATGTATAGTATTCATTGAAAATGTCTGTACCTCTAAGAAGCAGAGAAGTCTTTCATGCAGTTCTTGGTCCAGTCCACAAAATCTACAAAATCAAGAGTTATTTCAATTTATCATGAGTATATGAAAGCTATAATAACGAATGCCTTTGAACAAAGCACAAAAACATCACCCATAAATCACCATGCCTCAAAGCAAACGCTGTATTAACACAGCAGCGCTAAAACAACGATCAATAATTTATTCTGTTTTGCATTTAAGTATATATTATCACACATAATTCACGTCACATGCTGACCTTGTTTACAATCACAGAATCGATCTTCAAGAGACAGACCTTATCAAGGTTGCTTGATTGATTCAAAAAGCAGCTCTATTCACGCTGCATGAATTCCTCAGATTTAGACAAGCCACTTAATTATTTTAGAGGGGAAAAAATGATTAAGGGGAAAAACAATCAATAACAATCTATATACATGCATTTAAAAATGGAAAATACCCTAATGTGAATAAAAAGGTGTATGCAAGGTCATCAAAATAGCGAGGAATGGAATGTCCTGATCATGTGATGTGATGACTCTGTCACTATGCCCAGAGTTTACCTTTTATCCAGTATTTGAACTTGATAAGTACTTGGACTGAGCTCAAGCTGTGTAGCTCTTACTCAAAAGCACAGGCTTTCTGTCTCACAAAAAGACACAGTGGGACCACAAAAGCACTTCTGCAGTCTGACCTAAGGCCTCCTCCCTGCTATTTGAAATTTTCTGAAGTGTTTCAATGTGCAGATACGGTCTTACCGTGCATCTACAAAGTGACAGATTTCTGTTTCTTCCACATGTGGAGCTTTAAATCATTACTTTTGTCACAAGAAACTGCACAGAGTCACAGAAATATATACATTTATATTTTGATATATTACCAGAGTTTTCCAAAATACATGATACCAGGGTGATACCATGATTTTGGACATTTACTACAATTCCAAAGTTAAGGGTTGGTAACATTTTGTATCGTTTTTGAAGTATTATTTTTTTACCCATCCATCCATAACACTCTTTTTTAATTATTTTAAGTTAGTTATTTTTCCATCTAGCCCTTTCTTCTAATCTTTGAGTATTTGATGTGGCTAGAGGGCCAGTTTGAGAATATTCTCTGATGTAGATGAAGCTGGTGTTTAGTGTTTGCTCTTCAATGCAGCTTCCAGCTGAGCACCAGTGAGCGGTCTGTCTTTCAAACTACACATTCTTATATACTCATTCTCCTTTGTTGTGCATCTAGGCCAGTGATATTTATTTCTTGTGCTGGTTAGATCAAGATTGCAGCCTTCTTTTGTATGGAACAGCCTTCATTTCTCAACAGAACAATAGACTGATAAGTTTGTAAAGAAACATTTTTCTTTTTAGTCATTTTTAAAATCAAAATTTGACATGCAAGTGACTTGCAATGAAGGCAATACTTCAGCAAAAAAAAAAAAAAAAAATGCAATTTTCACACTTCATTAAGCCACATTTTCAACTGTGCTAATAATAAAAAAGATTTCTCCAGAACCATATTAGCATAATAGAATGATTAGAGTGAAAAGGTTTTCTAGTAACCTGGAGTAATGGATGCTGAAAATGGGGTTTTGCCATCACAGTCAAAATTTGAATTTTACAATAAATGAACAGAATTCTAACATATAAAAAAAACAACCAATAATAATTTACTATTACTATTATTGAGGAGTATAGTTTTGATCAATTAAATGCTACCTTGGTGAACAGAAGAACTGAAGCAAAATAAGGACAGTGCTGTTACCACAAAAAAAAAAAAAAAAAAACATTTCTACAGAAATCATGACAAAGCTTAACTCAGCAAAGACGGAGCTTATCAACTTTCACCACCCAGCTAGGTTTATCAACAATTATTCCATTGAGTTCCGGTCAGAAATCTTAGAGTAACCTTTGATGAAGAGCTGACCTTCAAAGACCGAATTGCAAAGACAGCACAATCTTGCCGGTTTGCATTGTACATCTGGAAGATCAGGCCTTCCTAATGGAGCATGCTGCACAACTTTGCATCTTGGCCTTTGTCATTTCTAGGCTGGACTATTGCAGTGCTGTTCAAAACACCACACCAGTGCTCCACATTACGGGGTGTGCAATATTGTCTACGATAATATCGTAATTGTTTAATCAATATGTGATTTGACATTTTAAAACATATTGCAAAAACCAAACAAAAACACAACCAGAAAGTGTACACGAGATGTAGGTTAGACTACTGCGCAAGCACATTTAGAGTTCATTTTCACTGTGTGATTTAGTCTATTTAAATTTTTGTATTTATGTCATCTGATGTAGTTAATATCATACAAAGAGTAAAAACATTTTCTCCAAATATCAGCACAACTACAGATGTGATAATGACTTTATAAAACAGTCCAATAAACAAGTTGTTAATATTACGTGACCTACGTGACGTTCCTGTTTTTGCTCTTATGTTATTTCATCAACATAATTCCAAACAAAGCCACAGCAGAACTGTTTTGAGTCAGTCAGCCGTTTGAACGAATCAGTTGAATGAATGACTCAATGGCTGTATCTGAAATCGCCCCCTATACCCTCAAGTAGGGCATTATTTGAGGGGACAGCCATTTTTAGTGGTTCAAGTGCACTCATTTAATCCCACAATGCACCGCAAAAACAAGGGTACAACAGATGTACACTCAACGGCTAGAGATAACCCATAATGCATCATGAGGGTCACGCGCAGAATGAATTCCTGCATCTCGCCAGAAGATGGCGCCCGCAGCTGATTCATCCATCCATTCATTTTACAATGCGCTCGTCCACGGCGTAATACAGCGTAATTCTACACAGGTATAAATTTATAGTAAATTGATTATTAAAACGTATAACTAGGGTTTATACATAATTTCCATGACAGAGTTTAAGATTAATCCTTTATTCTTACTACTGGAACTGCTGGTTTCAAATGATTATTAAACAGCAAGCAAACTATGCAAAACTATGCCTTCTGGTGCACTCAGTGTCTGAATTCACTCACTCGTTTTCGTTCTCTCCTTCAAGTGAACTTCAAGGGAATAGTGAATGAGGGTATAGGGAGCGATTTCGGATAGAGCCAATGACTCACTCATGCATTTGCCACCACCTACTGGCGATTTTAGGTATATATTTAAAGTATATTTTCCCTTTCTTTCCCCCAAATCTTTTCAAATATCACTACTGAATGTTTTTTTTTTTTTAAACCATCATTTATGATTTGTAACTGCAGGTTAACGCCTTCATGCCCTGCATTAAATAGCCTGTGTAAATGCATCTAAATGCCACTTCAGGTGCAGATTCTGTGCCACCTCTGCATTGCAAACATAACTTTTGTTGATACTGATTAAATTCAATTGCTAACAGCCCTGTAGTGTCCTACCATTTAAACTGATTGCATTTAAGAATTTGACACGAAAGATGATGCATATATTTAATTATGTTAGAGAAAGTTAGCCTTATAAAGGTAAAAACAACCATAAAAGGTACAAATCAATTTACACTTAATGGAAAAGTTACTCCTGCAAACTAATCATCACACAGAATATGAAGAATATCAAAAGCTTTGGGAGTTAGCTGTCCACGGCAGTCAAAATACCAGCACGACAACATGCTCAGCAAAACATCGTTTAATTATCGTTATCGACAGAAAATATCGAGATATTGTTTTTTGTCACTCCTACTTCTTTCCAGAACTCTCCTACTTTCACTTGCTCTCACGTGTCTACATCAGCCTGAGGTCAAAAAGTGAGCAACGCCTTGTCCTACAATCTTAGAAATGCACAAAATCACATTCCAGAATGTTTTCACTCACTGTTCCTTGCTGGTGGAATGATGAATACTTCTTGTACACAAAGAAAACGAAAATAATGACTTTATTCAACAATCCGTCTCCTCCGCATCACCCTAGCGCCATTTTCGGGAGTATCCACTGAAAGCAAACAGTGTATACTGTTCTATGTCAGCCACACCACACGGATACGTTGTTTTCGTTCAAATCAAAGCGTAAATAAACGTAGAAAATGTATCCACATGGCGCAGCTGACACAAAACAGCATACACTTGCTGTACTCCTCATTTGTAAGTCACTTCGGGAAAAAGTGTCTGCTAAATTAATAAATGTAAATAGAGATTGTTCCGGGGACATAAATTGCCATCTAGCTCTATTATATCCCAAAATTTTAATGTAACTTTAAATAACATACAGGGAATCAATTTATATGGAATTATACAGCAAGATTTACTAAATTCACATTTGTTGAACAAAAACATTAATATATAATATTTTTGTTTTCATACATAACAAACACACACACATACACACAATGTAACAACTGCAGTGTTCACCATCATTAAAATCTCATGTAAAACCTCACGGTGCCCCCCTAAACACACTCCTTCACAGATCATCTAGCTGCGCAAACATCTGATTCTTCAACAGCTGGCTCTTTTCCACAGAGCAGTCTGCTCAATGGCCATGGGAGAAATCAAGGGTAAATTAAAAACCAAACAAAGGCTGTCATTTAAGTAACACACAAAACAGATTACCGCATCAGCGAGTGTCCTTCCCAATTCTAGCGGTCAATATTTGCACCATATTACCTCCTCTAACTCTTCTGCAGCCATGCTTATCTAAAAGATACAGCTGTGCAGCGTCCAATCAAGTGGCCTAGTTTGTAAACATGCTTGTTGACTCAGCAGCAGAGGGTTATGAACACATCAGCAGATAATCACTCTTTTCATTATATCGTGCCGCAACATTTTTTTTTTTTTCTTGGGAAATTTAAATATTTCTTGAGGCTTAAGGTTTCAGATCATTGTTTAGCCCTTCACAGTGTGCCTCATGAAAGCATATCTGTAACTAGTAATGAATTATTTAGTAGCTTCTTGTATTTTACATAATACAACACAGGGTTAACAAAAGGTCATGCCTGAGATACCCATTTACTAGGAAAAAAACTGCCATTTTACATATGGAAAATAGGCCTTAGAAAAATAAGCAAAAGTTCTTACAGAAAATACACAAAGGAACACATTGCATGCATGTACTTGAAACAACCTTGGCTGTTAGGAGTTGCAATCAGGATTTGCCACAGTACTAAAAAATGACAATATAATTATATTTATCTGTCAATTCTCAACAATAATCAGGCAACAAAACCAATGTCTATTTACTGTCTAGAAGCTGTAGGCCTACTGGAGCAGTAAACAATAAAGGCCACAGTTTTCCTCCTAATTTGGGGCAATAATTTGAGCAGTTTATTCAGAAAAGAAACAGATGTTCTATATTAACAAAAAAAGATTTAAAACAACTAATAAATAAACTGTTTAGAAATTAAAGTTGCGAGAGATGTGAACGTTACAGAACTTCCACCGTCGAAACAGACGGCTTTCTTGGTCGAACCATCGTTATTTTTTACCTGTCAGCTTGGTCTTGTTTTCTCTGTCTTCCAGGTGCTTTTAGAGATGTGAGATGTGAAATTGTGAACATTTTGCACTCTCAAACTAATGAAAGCCGCTCCAAGTTTATCAGTTGTGCTCTAAACTTCCGTTTCCCGTATATGGACTGTCCACTGTGAACGCGCAAAATAATTGACGGATTACTTAAAAGTCTTCTGATCGGCTAGCAAAAAAAAATCCAACCGCTGTAGTGTTATTATTATCATTATTATTATTATTATTATTATTATTATTATTATTATTATTATTATTATTATTTCAGAAGAGTTTTACAGTGATTTTTAAAGTTTAAAGTCTCTTCTGCTCACCAAGCCTGCATTTTTTTTAATCCAAAGTACAGCAAAAACAGTAAAAATCTGAAATATTCGTACTATTTAAAATAACTGATTTCTATCTGAATATATTTTAAAATGTAATTTATTCCTGTGACCAAAGCTACAGTTTAAACATCATTACTCCAGTCTTCAGTGTCACATGATCCTTCAGAAAAAAATCTAATATGCTGATTTTCTGTTCAAGAAATATGTATTATTATTATCGATATTTAAAACGGTTGAACACATTTTTTCAGGATTCTTTGATGAATCGAAAGATCCAAAAATCACGATTTTGTAACTTTTGTAACACTATACCATTCAAACGCTTGGTTGAAGTCAGTATATCTATCTATCTATCTATCTATCTATCTATCTATATATATATATATATACATATATATATATATATATATATATATATATATATATATATATATATATATATATATATATATATATATACTTTAAATTGATCAAAAGTGATGATAAAGGCATTAATAATGTTACAAAAGATTTATATTTCAGATAAATGCTGTTCTTCTGAACATTCTATTTATCAAGGAAACCTGAAAAAAATTCTACTCAGCTGTTTCCACCATAATGATTTTTTTTTCTGTTTTTTTGTTTGTTTGTTTGTTTTGGTTTTTTTTTTGTTTTTTGTTTGTTTGTTTGTTTGTTTTTTGAGCAGTGTAATATATTAAAATAGAAAACAGTTAATTTAAATAGTAAAAAATATTTTAACATGTTACTGTTTTTGGTGTACTTAGTATAAAATAAATGCAGGCTTGGTGAGCAGAGGAGACTTTTGACTGGTGGTGTATTTCATCCCATATAAGGAAGCTGACTTTCAGAAAACACACAATAGCGTTTAACATCAAATAAATGTGGCGGACACATATAAAATATCCTTCTATTTCTGCACACAAATGTTTTCAATAGACATTATTGCATAGTGTGTGGAACGTTACACCAGTTACCGATTGCAATGAAATAAGGGAATGCGTTCCAGAGCGGAACGTTATTTGTGTCCTTTGTTTCCAGCCGGGCATTAAAACCGGGCACTGTATTCTATAACTGCTTGCACTAGTGCCTTTCGTTTTATATACATCTCTTTTTAAATCAGTTATATGTTTACGACGTAATTAATGCTAGCTGTTGACATTTGTCTTTTAAACGGTGTTTATTATCTGTAACAAAAAATGACGTGTATTGTTTACCAGTTCGTTATCTCAATACCATGAGCAGTAGATGTATCTCTCCCCAAGCAAGTAAGCCATTCCTGTGTTCGCTTTTCATCAGAAATCAATTACAAGTGATCTGCAAAAGTTTCTTCTGCTCATGGCTCCAATCTGGACTGATGTTCGAGCTGTTTTGCCCTCGACAGTGTCTGAATTCCCACTTCACTTTAGTGAAAAGATTGAATTCAGTGTGTTGAAGGTTCTTGAGCTGGCTAGAGATCAGCTGTACAGTGAAACAGATTGCCCAGCTTCTGCTGAAAGAGCTCAGGTCATTATTGATTACTCCTGGGAGAAGCTCAACACTGGAACATGGAGAGATGTGGACAAGGAGTGGAGGAGAGTTTACTCTTACGGTTGCTTATTCAAAGTCTTAAGTTTATGTCATGAAGATCCATCTCAATACGATATCCAAGAGGCCATTAGAACATGTGACATGGGTTTGTTAATGGGAGCAGCCATCATGGACAACATCCTGCAAAAGCTTGTTGGTGTCTTAAGAAATAAAATGAAAACGAAGAGTCCAAACAAAGCAGAGAAGAGTGAAGAACCCTGTTCAAAGGTGAAGTCATTTCTCATAAAAGCAAGAAATGTAAATATTTTTAAGCAGCTGTTATTTGTTATATTTTCAGTTACATTTTAGTTTGTTTTAATGAAATTTGTGTTTTTGCAATTTTAATGTATATCCAGTTTTTATATTTCTATTTAGCTTTGAATTTTTTCTTGTAGTAATTTTAACATACTTTTATCCCTTGTGTGTTTTTATTTTCCAACAAAAAGCATTTATGAAATTATATCTTATTTTGCTGTAATTATAATCTGTGTATAATTATAACTCCATAATTTTCAGCTATTATTGCAAATTTTCTTTGTAAAGAAAACAGCATTTGATAATATTTGTGTGAATTTATTTAATTAAAAATATTTAAAAAGAAAATTTCATTTTTAATAAAAAAAAATGTAAAAATATACATTTACAAATATATTTTAAAATTATATTATTAATTGAAATTATAAAACTTAATTTTTGCATTTGTTGGAATCAGTGAAAATGTTGGCAGGGCAAGTAGAATTTATTTTAATTGTATTTATTTATTTATTTATGTATGTATGTATTTTTGAGTAAGGTTTGGCCTAAGGTTTTGTCCTATTTTACTAAATGTCATCCTATAATTTATGAAAATACGACATGTCATCTAATAACTCATTCAGCTGTACATTATTCACTCATAAAGCTTTTCTTAAACAGAAGATGAAACTGGACTGTGTCTCTGAACCTGTAATAAACTCTGCACAAGCAGTGCCTAGGATTCAGTGTCCATCCCTGGAGCGCTTCAGATCAGATTTCCTGGTTCCTCAGAAGCCTGTGATTATAGAGGGAATAATTGATCACTGGCCGGCCTTCACAGAGCATCCATGGAGGTACTGAAAAATATGCATTATTATATTTTATCTTCTGAAACATCTGTACACTGCCATACTGTACGCTCTCTCTAAGCATAGACTATTTACGAACTATCGCTGGCTGCCGGACGGTACCTATTGAAGTGGGATCCAAGTACACTGATGAAGAGTGGTCACAAAAGCTCATTACAGTAAATGACTTCATAGACCGCTACGTTATAGGAACAGTAAGAATCATTTCAGTTTCTTATCATTGCAACATATAGTGTTTTAGTTTTGTTTGCCTAGAAAAGCTGTAAACTACGGAAGCCTGTTTCCACTGAATAAAAAATAAAAACAGGTTAATTGTGACTTTTTTCTTTGCAATTCTGACCTTTTTTTCTCAGACTTGCATGATACAAATTCGCAATTCTGTCTTTATTTCTCAGAATTGTGAGATATAAACTTGCAATTCTGAGAAATAAAGTCAGAATTACAAGATATAAACTCGCAATTGTGAGTTAAAAAGTCAGAATTGTGAGATATGACGTCCAAATTCTGACTTTTTTTTCTTCCGCACTGCGTGATACAAACTCGCAGTTCTGACTTTTTTCTCCTCAGAATCAGGGTTGCCAGATTTTTCACAACAAAACCTGCCCAGTTGCTACTCAAAACTAGCCCAATCGTGTCTCAAGGAAGGGGGGGGGGTCCCCCTTTAAAAATCGCACTCTGGGGGATCACTGGGGGAATACATGTTTTTTTTGTCGGGGGTTTCCCTGGTAAATTTTAATTTCAGGGGCTAAATATGACATTATTGGGGTTGATTCAACCCACGGCAACAGTGTTAAAGTAGCCCAATTCCACAGGAAAACCATGGACTTGGCAACACTGCTCAGAATTGTGGTATAAACTTGCTGTCTTTTTTTCTCAAAATTGCATACTATAAACTCACAGTTGTGAGAAATAAAGTTAGAAATGCAAGATTAAAAAAAAAAACGCAATTAATTTTCGCAAATGCAAGTTTGTATTTTCAAAATTCGGACCTTTTCTCGCAATTGCGAGTTCTTATCTCACAATTTTCTTTTTTTTCTCAGAATTGTCTGATATAAACTCACAGTTGCGAGTTATAAAGTCAAAATTGTGATACAAACTCACACTTGCAAGAAATAAAGTCATAATTGCGAGATTAAAAAAAAAAAAAATCACCATTCTGACTTTTCTCCCAAATGTGAGTTTGTATCTGACTTTATAACTCACAATTGCTAGTTAATATCTTACAATTCTGAGAAAAATGTCAGAATTGTGAGAGAAAAAGTTACCTTTTCTTATTTTTTATGCAATGGTGGAAATGGCTTTCCATAGTAAACTGTCTATAATTGTTATTTTTGGTTATTTTCTTATAGGCAGAGGATGGAGTGGGATATCTGGCTCAGCATCAGTTGTTTGATCAGGTCAGTTGCATTTCTTTTTGGTGATACTATAGGACCAGAATCTACATACTTTACCCTTAAAAAAAATAGTTCACCCAAAAATGAAAATTTACTCACTCTCAGGTCATCAAATATTTAGCACAACCTATAAATTCAAGAGGTAGATGAGTTTGTTTCTTTATCAGAACAGATTTTGAGAAATTTAGCATTAAATCACTTGTTCAGGAATGGATCCTGCAGTGAATGGGTGCCATCAGAATGAGAGTCCAAGCAGCTAAGAAAAACATCACAATAATTCACAAGTAATCCACATGACTCCAGTTCATCAATTAAAGAGGTCATCGGATGCCCATTTTCCACAAGTTGATATGATTCTTTAGGCTCTTAATGAAAAGTCTATAATATACTCTGGTTAAAAATTCTCAATGGTTGTGTAAAACACCCTTTTTACCTTGCCAAAATCAGCTCTGCAAAAATCATCTCATTCAGGTCGAGGCTACTTTAAATGTAAATGAGCTCTGCTTGCCCCGCCCCTCTCTTCTCACTGCTGCTCTGAGAGATTGTTTACTTTACCCACATTTAGCTGCGTTTAGCCGCTAAACTTGCTAACCAGCACGTTATTAGGAAAGGCGATCGCAAAGATTAAAAAAAACCCCTTCTACTCACTTCTGCTGTGAGTGAAGCTGGATCACGAATGATTTACGCGAATATAGACGGATATATGTAGATCGCGAGGTGCATTCCCTTCACAAACAAATGTAATCCACTGCATCTTCAGCGGCTCAGATGTCAGGAGTAAATGACAACCACTATGTTCATTATTACATCCAGCAACACAACACCTCAATCACTCAATCGGAGATATTCTTGTCTAACTTACATCCCCACTCCGGCATCGAAACAAAGAGGGTGGTAGATTTGTACATACACTGCCAACACGCATTAATGTTCAAACAACATGTAAAAGTGAACTTAGCATCCAGTGACCCCTTTAACATCTTATAAAGTGAAACGCTGCATGTTTATAAGAAACAAACCCGCAAGGCATTTTTTAACCATTTTTAACAATTGCTTCTGGTTTAATAATAATGCTAAACCGTAATAACACTTCATCCAGTGAAAAAGTCTATCCACTGTTGTCCTCTTACGTCAAAATACACCGACATGTTTGTTTAGGACTGTTTTTCACCTGTAAACGGTGTTAGATCTGTGCATATTTCTCACCTGATTCAGACAAGATGACTTTTTCACTGAAGAAATCAGTATTATAGATTTATTTATTTCAGCCAGAAGTATCAGTTTCTAAGTAAAAACAAACCTTTGAATTATTATTACATTCCATGTGGATTATTGTGACTCTCATTCTGATGGCACCCATTCACTGCAGAGCATATGTTGGTGAGCAAGTGATGTTATGCTAATTTTCTTCAAATCTCTTCCAATCAAGAAACAAACTCATCTACATCTTAGATGGCCTTAATTTTCATCAAGTTTTTATTTTGGGTGCACTATTTCTTTAATTTTCTCACCGCTAAAGTCCACTCCGTAATTTTAGGTTGTACTATGGCAGCTTTCTTAGACTTGGAATTCTTAGAACTAATGGATGTAGTATCATGCAAAACCAATAGCAGTAACTTTGGCCGTTGTTCATCTTGATAGGTTCCAGAGCTGAAAGAAGATATTCGCATCCCAGACTATTGTTGTCTTGGAGAGGGAGATGAGGATGACATTACAATTAATGCCTGGTTTGGGCCTGGAGAGACTGTGTCTCCTCTCCATCAGGATCCTCAACAGAATTTTTTGGCACAGGTAAACAAGAGACAAATGGTGCATTTGGCATTGAAAAGGCAAGGCTTTTGTTCCCCGTTTCATTGCATTCTGGTTTTGTTTTTGGATGTCAGGTGGTTGGAAGGAAATACATTCGGCTCTACAGCCCAGATGAAACAAAAAATCTCTATCCGCATCAGTCGCAGCTACTGCACAACACCAGTCAGGTAGAAGACCTAACTTGTGACAAGAAGTTTCTTGCTCTTAAAGTGTTTTAAAAAATTGATTTATATCTTAAGAAAAAAAACATGAGAGTGTTTTACCACCACTAGGTGGAAGTGGAGAATCCAGACCTGGTGAAGTTCCCAGACTTCTCTAAAGCCTCATATCAGGAGTGTGTTCTCCAGCCCAGAGATGTCCTCTTCATCCCTCAACAGCACTGGCATTATGTGCGCTCTCTAGAGCTCAGCTTTTCTGTCAGTTTTTGGTGGTCCTGATTTATACAGAATAAACACAGTGGCCAGTGTGTGTTGTCAGTTTTTGTATTCTTTTTTTTGTACAAATGCCAAATTTGTTGTTGGTTTTAGGCTGTGTAACATTACAATGGTCAGAAATTAATGAGGGCTTGTTGAAAAAAAAAAATGCCCCAAAAATTCAAAACAATGTAGGGTCATTCTGTGTCAACTCAACCAGAGGTCCCTCCCCAGCTCAAATTTTTCAATTTTGCTAATATTTTTCTGAAGAAAGATAGAAAGCCAAAATATTAAATGTCATGGATGAATATTTATTGAGTAATCCACTATTTCGTGGTGGGAGGTCAAAATAGCATTTTTCACCCGAGATTCATTGTCAAGTTACAGGGGGGGTAAAAATGACTTCAGAAAGATGGCAGCAACATAATGTTACCTTTACACAGAGATTGGTAGTTCTATTAGTAAAATCTGTTGACTTTTGCAATCTTTGTTGCAAAATTATGTGCCAATAGTGACCTTTCAAAAACAGGGAAACAGCACTTTTTCCCACAAGTTTACATGCCTGTGACTCAAGAAGTATTCAAGATATCTTAATGCCATTTTAGGTATTGGGTCTTAAACTTTCCATTTGGCTTCTTTATTTTTAACGTCCTATGAGATTTGGTTCCAGAGATATTGAAATGTCGCTATGGCTCCAGGAGTAAATAGTCGAAAACCAAATGTGGGCTGAAGAAATATGACACTACTTTTCTTTTAAAGAGGACTGTCTGAAGAACAAATATTCTTGAAACTAGAGATGTATCTTGTTTCCTTCTGTCAAGACAACTGCATTGAACATACCTGAGTTAAAGGAGAAGTCCACTTCCAAAACAAAGATTAACATATAATGTACTCACCCCCTGTCATCCAAGATGTTCATGTCTTTCTTTCTTCAGTCGTAAAGATTTTTTTTTTTTTGAGGAAAACGTTTCAGGATTTTCTCCATATAATGGACTACTATGGTACTCCGATTTGTAGAGTATAAATGCAGCTTCAAATGTGGTTGTAAACGATCCCAGCTAAGAAAGAAGGGTCTTATCTAACGAAACGATCGGTTATTTTCATTAAAATAATACAATTGAAATACTTTTTAATCTCAAACGCTCATCTTGCTTTGCGTTGCCTGAACTCTGTATTCTGGCTCAAGACAGTTAGGGTATGTTGAAAAACTCCAATCATATTTTCTCCCTCAACTTAAAAAGTCATTTCAAAATCATCCGACATCACTGCAGAAGTAACACACACAGTCGTTGCAAAGTCAACATGCAAAGAAGATCAAACACCCTCAACAAAAAAGGTAAAACAGCGATATAGGGCGATTTCAAAGTTGAGGGAGAACATGAGATGGGAGTTTTTCGACATACCCTAACTGTCATGAACCAGAATAAAAACAGTCCAGGCAGAGTAAGACAAGACGAGCATTTGACATTAAGTATATAAATGTATTATTTTTATGAAAATAACCGACTGTTACGCTAGATAAGACTCTTCTTTCTCAGCTGGGATCGTTTGAAGCTGCATTTAAACTACATTTTGGAAGTTCAAAATCGGGGCATCATATCAGTCCATTATATGGAGAAAAATGCTGAAATGTTCCCCTCAAAAAACATAATTTCTTTACGACTGAATTATTCACATTATATGTGAATCTTTGTTTTGGAAGTGGACTTTTCTTTTAATGGGATCTCAATGAGGCTCCATATCCAGATTGTTGAATATTACCCATTTTCAGTGGTCGAAAACCAAAGTGTACAAACTTTGTATACAGCTGATAGTTATTTTATTTAAAGAACAATGTCTGAAAACTAAATGTTGAAACTAGAATTGTATTTGCATATTCTGCCATTACAGAGGAAAGATAAAAATTAACATGAAATTAGTTTCATGGAACTGCAGAAGTGTTGAGAAAATTCTCCTACTTCTAAAGCTATATATATATATATATATATATATATACATACATAAAATTTATAATTTCTGTGTAACTTGAACGCATGGTCTTGGTTTGCCACATAATTCTCCACAGGTTCTCTTCAGTCCAGCTACAGGAACAGGATGTAAGGAACTATATGGTTACCCACATTTAGTTGCAACACAAAATTTGCTAAATAACTTGAGGAAGTAATCTTTTTTTATTTCTTTTGAAAAGAGATCTGAACAGAGATCTGAACAGTGTTCTTCTGAATTTGTATGTTATCTGTTATCTTAGCAACTGTACAAAATGCTATAAATTCTACAGAGGCAGCTAATGTTTCCAAACAAGAGCAAATTAATTTTATTTACATAAACTCTTTGCTCTTAATTTAGATTTCCAACAAAAATAATGTGAAAATGAGAAACAACCTATTCAATAACAATTCTTTATTAATAGAAAATACATGTAAAAAAAAAAAAAAAACCTTTAAACTCCTAAGAGAATGTACTTGATAATCCTCATTAATAGTCAAAAGGCCAGCTGCTCTGATTAATCAAAGTGCTTTGAGATTAAGACCTTCTTGACCGGCGTGACGACGTGGGAGCGGTGTTCTCTTTGGATGATGAAGGCAGATTTTGTGAACTCTGTGATTGGGAATGCTGCATTTCTGCAAATTAAAAAAAGAAATATGAAAACGTTGGAATCTAAAGCCTTTTGAAGTAAACAACTAAAACAGTTCATATTAAAGCGACGTTAATGAAAACCAGTTTACCTGGAATCTCGTGAGGCCAGAATTCATTGCATTCCGGGCAACGTGGGTCACTTCGAGCTCTAAAATATCTGGCAACACACGGGAAGTGCATCTTGATTCCACAAACTGGGTTTTCACACACCTGGGACTAAATGTAAAAGAAAAGCTCTTGTTTGTTTACAGTTTACTCTGTTTGAAAATCACATTAATATTAAAATCACCAAGTCAATTCTGTAAGAATAACATGTAACATAAGTGACAAAAAAAAATTCAACTACTCAGCTACTAAATAAGCTAAACAGAAAGCAACATGAGGATAATGAAATTACGACTTTTCCTTTAAAATTACTTCTTGTGGTTCAAATTATATGATGGAAACCTAAACCCTGGATTTACTTGGTAAATAAAAGTTCATGACTCATGTTCATGTCTTTACCTGCAGGGCAATGTTGTGGCACACATGACACACTTTGATAAGGTCTTGGTAGATTGTGCGCATATACTGTTCCATCTCCACAATACAGCGCACACTTAGAGTGTATTCGCCGTCTTTCTAAAGCAGGAAAACAAAAGAGCAAAGGTAGTGACTAGCGAATAAGTTATTTATAATAACTTCCAAATTCCTATTTATAATCAAGTCCAATATATGAGGAAAAAAACGATTTTAAAATGAATACCTCATTTAACCATTTGTCCTGGACGAATTTGTTTAAGACAAGCTCTGTTTCTTTTTTTTTCAGCTTCTTTGTCCGGAGGCTGTCGGCACAATTTAAAATATCGGTGGAAGAGGCAGAACCACTCTCAGAGTCTACAATCAGATCCATCTGAACACAGAGACAAAATGTTGAGAGATATTATGAAAACAAAACATGATTTCCCATTTAAATATAATTTATTTGCTGTGAATTTACCGTTTTTCTGAATAATTCCAGTTCATTATCTGCATAATCGGATGCCATTCTTGTTATGTCCGTCTCTGTCACGTTTACCTGTATAACAGATTTGTCATTGTTTTGACTTAAAAATATACATATTTATCAAACACATAAATATGATAGAATACTAATATTATTATTCACTAATTAATAGTACAGTTGAGGTCAAAAGTTTGCATCCCCCTTTCAGAATCATTACAATTTTATTTTTACCAAAATAAAAGGGATCATACAAAATGCATGTTATTGTACTGACCTGAACAAGATAATTCACATAAAGGACGTTTACACACAGTCCAGAAGAGAAAATAATAGCTGAATTTATAAAAATGACCCTGATCAAAAGTTTACATTCACTTGATTCTAAACATGTGTTCTTACATGAATGATTCACAGGTTTTTTTTTTTTTTTTGTTTAGTGATAGGTGTTCACGAGTCCCTTGTTTGTCCTGAACAGTTAAACTGCTGGTTGTTTTTCAGAAAAATCCTTCAGGTCCCACAAATTATTTGGTTTTCCAGCATTTTTGTGTATTTGAACCCTTTCCAACAATGACTGTATGGTTTTGCAATCCATCTTTTCAGACTCATATGCAACAGAAGGTTCAAACGCTCACTGATGCTCCAGAAGGAAACACAATGCATTAAGAGCCTTAATATCATATTTTTTTCCATTCAGTACTGCCCTTCAGAGGCTACAAAAGCTACTTACATGTATCCCAGAAGACAAGTTAAATTTACCCTGATCTTTAAATTCAAAAAGTTTTCACCCCCCGGCTCTTAATACATTGGGTTTTCTTTCTGAAGCATCAGTAAGTGTTTGAACCTTCTGTAATAGTTGCATATGAGTCCCTCAGTTGTCCTTAGTGTGAAAAGATGGATTACAAAATCATACAGTCATTGCTGGAAAGGGTTCAAATACACAAAAATGCTGGAAAACCAACAAATTTGTGAGACCCGAAGGATTTTTCTGTAGAACAGCAGTGAGTTTAACTGTTCAGGACAAATGAGGGACTCATGAACAACTATGACTAAACAAAAAAAAAAACACAGCTGTGGATCATTCCGATAACAACACAGCATTAAGAACCAAGCATATGTAAACTTTTGAACAGGGTCATTTTTATAAATTCAACTATTATTTTCTCCTGTGGACTATATGTAAACATCTTTTATGTGAAATATCTTATTCAGGTCAATACTAAATAAACAATAACATGCATTTTGTATGATCCCTCTTATTTTGGTAAAATAATTCACATTTTTAATGATTGTGAAGGGGGGTGAAAACTTTTGACCTCATCTGTATACAAAAACAGATTTCAACTAACCAAGGCATAATACTCGAGTCCATCCTCTTCAGACATGCCTTTCCTGATCTGCATGAACAAGGACTGAAGTTGAGCGTTGATGACATTAATGAACTCATCTAATCTGTCGGCCACGTAGTGTGCTAGAAAGGCAAGATAGATGCATAATTCAAACAGGACACCTATATACAACTGATATACAATTTCCAGTTCTGAGACAGAATAAATTTAAGAAAGAATAAATAGCAGTCTTTTTGTTTTGTTTTTTACATTTTTCAAAATAGTTATTACATAAATACATGATCCAACGGGATTTGGCTAAATTGCTTCATACCTCCATGGGTCTCACAGCAGTGTCTGTGTAGTGCTACGGCCTGAGATGCACTGATGATGCCATTGCTCATCATCGTCTGCAAGAAGCGCTTGTGACTGTCTCCCATTGGTCGAGACATTTTGCTTAATGTCCGCTTGAGCTGGAAAAGACATTTCTTGATAAAATTCCTCAAATTCATCAATACTGCAGGCAAATATGAGCAAATGGCAAACCATTATGTATTACCAAGACAATATTTAACAAGTTCATTTTAAACAACAGTTATAATAGTATCAGCTAACAATAGTTATGTCAATGTCTTGCTGAATCTTAGATTCCACACACATTTCCAGGGTGTTCATACACTACCAGTCAAAATTTTTTGAACAGTAAGATTTTTAATGTTTTTAAAGAAGTCTCTTCTGCTCACCAAGTCTGCATTTATTTGCAGTAATTTTTTACTATTTAAAATAACTGCTTTTTATTTGAATATATTTTACAATGTAATTTTATTCCTGTGATCAAAGCTAAATTTTCTTCAGAAAGCATTCTAATATGCTAATTTGCTGTTTAAGAAACATTTTTTTTAATTAATATTATTATTAATATTTAAAACATTTTTTTCAGAATCAGCATCAGCCAAAGATCAGCATTTATCTGAAATAAAAAGCTTTTGTAACATTATACACTATACCATTTAAAAGCTTGGAGTCAGTATAAACTTTGTGGGGGAAAGAAATTATAGAAATGAATACTTTTATTTAGCAAGTATGCTTTAAATTGATAAAAAGATACATTTTGTTCTTCTGAACTTTCTATTCATCAAAAAAAAACCTGAATCTAAATCTACTCAGCTGTTTCAACATAATAATAATAAATGGGTCATTCTGTGTCAAATCAACCAAATTTCAATAACTTCCCCAGCTCAAAGATTTGATTTTTTTTAATATTTTGTCTGAAGAAAGAACACATGTATAGTGATGAAAGCCAAAATGTTAAATGTCATGGATGAATATTGAATATAATACTGAATAATCCACTATTTTGTAGAAGGAAGTCAAAATGGCAATTTTCACCTGAAATTCAGTCAAGTTAGAGGGGGGTGACTTTAGAAAGATGGCAGCATCTTAATGTTATCTTTGCACAGAGATTAGTACTTCTGTTAGTAAAATCTGTTGACTTTAGCATTCTTTGTTGCATTATGTGTTAATGGTGACCATTCAAAAATGGGGAAACAGTTTTTCTCCAAAGTTTACATGCCTGTAACTCAAGAAGTAATAAAGATATCTTAATGCCCTTTTAGATATTGGGTCTTAACAAACTTTCCTTTTGGCTTCTTTATTTTTAATGCCCTATGAGATTCGGTTCCAGAGATATTGGAATATCAATATGGCTCCAGGAGTAAATCGATAAAATGTACACATTTTCAGTGGTCAGAAACCAAATGTGGGTCAGTTTGCAAAAATATGAGACTTCTTTTCTTTTAAAGTGGAATGTCTGAAGAACAAGTAATGTCAAAATTAGAAATGTGTCTCATTTCTCTCTGTCAAAACAACTGCATTGAAAATACCAGACTGAGTACTATAAATATTCTTTTACCAAAGTTTGCGTGCCTATAACTCAAGAAGTATTAAAGATATCTTAATGCCCTTTTAGATATTGGGTCTTTATAAACTTTCCTCTTGGCCTCTTTATTTTTTATGCCCTATGAGATTTGGTTCCAGAGATATTGCATTTTCAATATGGCTCCAGGAGTAAATTGTTAAAATGTACACATTTTCAGTGGTCAAAAACCAAATGTGGGTCAGTTTGCAAAAATATGAGACTTCTTTTTTTTTTAAGAGGAATGTCTGAAGAACAAATAATGTCAAAATTAGAAATCTATCTCGTTTCTTTCTGTCAAGACAACTGCATTGATAATACCAGTCTGTGTACTATAAATATTCTTTTTCCGAAGAATTTTCCGTGCCTATAACTCAAGAAGTATTAAAGATATCACAATATGATTTTAGATTCTAGTTCTTCATAAACTTTTCTTTTGGACTTTTTATTTTCAAGGCCCTAAATCATTCAGTCCCAGCGATATGGGGATCTCAGTGAGGCTCAATTTTCAGATTGTTGAATTCTACCCATTTTCAGTGGTTGAAAACAAAATGTTGGTCACTTTGTATACAGCTGATGCTTATTTTATTTAAAGAACAATGTCCAAAGAAGAAATAATGTTGAAATTAGAATTGTATCTTGTTTCCCTATGTCAAAACAATTGCACAGAACAAACCAGTTTGAGTCCCATAAATATTCTTCTTCCTAAATATGTGTGCCTGTAACCCAAGAAGTATTACAGTTATCTTATTAAAATTTTAGATTCTGGTTCTTAAGAAACTTTTCTTCTGGAAAGTTCATTTTTAAGGCCCTGTGATGTTTAATTCCAGAGATATCGAGATCTCACTGCAGCTCCAAATTTAGTATCCTACCCATTTTCAGTCAAAATCCAAATGTAGTTTTGTGTTTATCTAGTCATTACTGTTTACTAGGAAAATATGCAAATAATAACAGTAACCCAGGGATTGTACAGTGTGACACATCAGATTATAAATGACCAGGATTAAATGTTAACTCTAGGTTAAGTATGAACATTGTGAAATGTAAAATAAGATTACTTAATAAGATAAGGGTTCCATTTTGCTAACTTTTGAAATAATGAACACTGGGTAATTCTAAGTGTTAAATGTTTGAGATACTATCAGTGTTTCTGCCAAATGTGCCCTTTAGCATTGGATACTGCTTGATCTAGGACGATACTTCATATTTTAACAATAAAAAGTTGAGGCAAATCTTGTTTTATTGATGTGAATGCAATGTGTGGTGAAAGCAGCCACACTTCCCTATGAGGCATGGGATTTGTTTTAAAAATGTTACAATACTGCATGTTTAAACTCTTGGTAGTCTCAGAAGCTGTTAAAATGAACAAAATCCCTTCTTCTATCCCTGAAAATGATTCCAATATAGAATCTTATGAACAGACGACAGAAAGCGAGGTAATGTGCCTCTACTTGACCATTTCAGTGCATTTTATGTTCTATGCAACTGTTTTGATTGAGGGAAACAAGGTAAAATTATAATTTCAACATTATTTCTTCTTCAGACACTCTTCTTTAAATAAAATAAGCATTGGGTGCATACAAAGTGGCCAACATTTGGTTTTCAACCACTGAAAATGGGTAACATTTAACAATCTGGACATGGAGCCTCATTGAGATCCCCATATCTCTGGTACTGAATGCTGTAGAGCCTTGAAAATTATGATTCCAAGTTTATTAACAACCAGAATTTAAAATCATATTGAGATATTTTATTACTTCTTGAGCATGCAAACCTTGGAAAAAGAACATTTATGGTACTCAGACTGGCGTGTTCAATACAGTTGTCTTGACAGAAAGAAATAAGATCTCCAGTTTCAAGATTTTTTGTTCTTCAGACATTCCTTTTTCAGAGAAAACAAAGTGTCTTTTTTTTTTTTTTCAAACTGACCCACATTTGGTTTTTGACCACTGGAAATGCGTACATTTGAATGATTTACTCCTGGAGCCATATTGAAATTTCAATATCTCTGCAACCGAATCTCATAGGGCAATAAAAATAAAGATACCCAAAAGGAAAGCTTGTTAAGACCCAATATCTAAAAGGACATTATGATATCTTTAATACTTCTTGAGTTACAGGCATGCAAACTTTGGAGAAACTTGAAAAGTGCTGTTTCCCCATTTTCGAATGGTCACCATTAACACATAATGCAATGAAGACTGCGAAACTCAACAGATTTTACTGATAGAACTACCAATCTCCGTGTAAAAATAAGATAATGACGCTGCCATCTTTCTAAAGTCATTTTTACCCCCCTGTAACTTGACTCTGAATCTAAGTTGAAAATTGCCATTTTGACCTTCTTCTACAAAACAGTGGATTGATTACTCATCCATGACATTTAATATTTTGGCTTTCATCACTATACATGTGTATCTTTCTTCAGAAAAAACTATTAGAAAAATCTAAAATTTGAGCTGGGGACCTCTGGTTGGAATTTCTGAAGGATCATGTGACTGGAGTAATGACACTAAAAATTTAGCTTTGAAATCACAGGAATAAGTTGCATTTTAAAATAAATTCAAACAGAAAACAGTTTTTTTAAATAGTAAAAATATTTCACATTTTTCGTTGTACTTTGGACCAAATAAATGCAGGCTTGGAGAGCAGAAGAGCCTTCTTTAAACAAACATTAAAAATCTTACTGTTCAAAAACTTCTGACTGGTAGTGTATATTGATTTTGGGTTCCCTCCAAGCGCATGTGATTTCATTGCCTAAAATGTCCATGATTTGGCTTTGTTTTCCAATCATTTTCAAACTTGCTGATGCTGAAAATAATGACTGAAACGCAGTTTGACCAACAGCATTCAGGCATTGTACACAATACAATTTCACAACAGTCAAAGCAATGCAAATACGTGTACATATGATGTAAATGTTACGTCATTATGAAAACAAAACCCAGACATTTTTGGCAATTAAGAAATCCGAGACAGGACCTGTCCCGGAAAAAGAGCACATATGGTCACCCTACTATCCACCAATGGGTGTTTATCATCACCCTGATTGTAGCTTTAACCGGATGTTACGCTTCTAGGTGTCCGTCTATAAATAACTACAGCCTTTCAGGTCCCCGTAAAGTATAGTGGTAACATACACTGTAAAATAAAATTTCTAAGTTGTAAATAAACAGATTATCGGAGTATGTTTTACAAGAAAACACTATTTTGGACGTTCCACTTCAAAATGTAACGGTTAATTCAATGTGTCAGTTTTCCATTTCTTTGTAATTATTTGTTAACTTTACTAGGAATTACAGGGTAAAAACTCTTTTCTAGGTACTTTTCAAGTAAACCATACTCATTTTTTTTCCAGTGTACATGCAAACGTGCGGTTGTTTTACCGGACGAATGTACAAAAATACCACAAGCCACAAGCTCAGTTGCACAACATCCTCAACACGACATGCTACATCAAATTAAGTGTACTTTTGTCAGAGCATTCAAAGACCGACATCGTAGTCTGACCAAAACAGTTTTGTATTTAAAACGTGCTGTTGTAAAGAGCTGCTTCTCACATACCTGTTTTCAATGTACCGCCGAGCTATCAATTCGTGCAACATTCGCGCGTTCGCACTAGGAACAATACTTCCGGTCACGTGGTCTGATCCAGTCAGAAGGTTCCTACACAGTGTACAGTTCATCCTAAACACTTAGCAGGGAATCTCTGCAGAAGTTTACTTCACGTGGCAAAATTCGTTTACAAAATTCGATACAAATCAAACACGATGGATAACACTTGTATATGATGACGTAATGTGCGCTATAGCAATTGATTTATGTAATAATCATATTTTAATATTAACACTGAAAATCACCCAAAATTGTATGCATGACCAAAAATATAAATAAATCCAGATGAAATTAGTAAGTGTATAATTCAGGCAAATCGTGTAACAGTAAACTACTGCAACTAAACATATAGGATCCTAAGCATCAAAACTGTCTGTTTTGATATGGAATACACTTGACTACAAAACACACAGCACATACACCGTAAAAACAAATCTAAAACACCAGTGTATAGCCTACTAGACCAGTAATTATAGGCAGCATATTATAATGGCACAGGCCTATCTAAACAGGAACAGAAACAGAAGGGAAAGTACAAATATCATAAAACGTAATTTTGTCATCATTAAAGGGATAGTTCACCCCCCAAAAAATAATAATTGCAGGAAATTTACTCATACTCAAGCCACCCAAGATGTAGATGAGTTGTTTCTTTATTGTACGTCAGTCTTGCTCACCAATGGATCATCTGCAGTGAATAGGTGCCGTTATAATAAGAGTTCAAAATCTCAATAATCACTGGAGAAAGCAATTTTATAGGCTAGATATAGAACTCATATTTAGCCCGGAAGCGACAGTTTAAAGATAAAAATGTCTTATGTATTTGTATGTATGTATATACGTTTCTTATAGATGTATTTTTATTTCAAACACACAACTTTTTGTTTAAGATGTTAATTTTGCCTTCACGCCATATCGTAATTACCGTAATTCCAAGATAACAACACGTGACATTTTACTCATGGCTTTCCATGTTGTCGGACTCGAGGTTGCGCCTAAAGGTGCGTTCATGCCATATCGGAATTCCCGTAATTATGAGATTCCAACATGTAAAAAGCGTTCACGTCCTCGTAGAACTCGTAATTACAATTTATGAACTGGGAGTCTTCTGAGAGCTACGATTTGTACCACATGACCGCATACCACCTGACCAATGTAGGCTCTGTTTAGGTGTTGATAGTGTTGCCACAGAAAAGCATAATTCCCAGTCACATGTTGTCATCTCGAAATTATGGTAATTACGATATGGCGTTAACGCAGCATAAGTAGCGCCAAAACGAACCTGACGGCAGTCACGTGGTACATCTGTAACTGGTTTAAGTCCTAATACTAAAAACATTTCGAATTTACAATTTGTAATTACGAGTTCAGGAACACGTGAGGGCTCTGGCATTGATAGTGTTGCCATAGAAACACATAATTCAGCAGAATGTCACGTGTTTTCATCTCGAAATTTAAGCATGGCGTGAATGCAATATTATTCATGGAGTCATGTGGATTACTTGTGGATTATTGTTATGTTTCTATCGGTTGTTCAGACTCCCCTTCTCTCATTCCTACTGTCACTAGCAGTGTTGGGGGTAACGCATTACAAGTAACGCAAGTTACGTAATCAGATTACTTTTCAAGTAATGAGCATTACTTTTTAATTGACAAGAAAAAAACCTGAGTTACTTTTTTAAATAAGTAACACCAGTTACTTTGTTTTCCCATTTACTGACTGACAGCTCTGTGTGTGCTGTGTAAACATGATGGTTACTGTAGTTCTAGACTAAATGTGAACATGCATTTTTGAACATGCATTTTACATGCCTCTCACTTTCACAAAAACAGATTCAGTATTCCTCAAAATGAAAAAATAAATAAATAAAAATAAAAATAAAAATACAGTTTATGCAAACTCAGAATGTGACACATCCAATTTTATTAACCAAAGTCTTTGCTGCTGACCTTCGTGATTCAGTTCAATCAGGGGCGTCGCTATGGCTAATCATTAGAAAAGATTTTTCTCTAGCCCCGAATGTTCTTACGGGTTGGTATCGCCCTATGATTTCCGAGGAATTCACAGAATTGTCAAAGTTTGAATGAATTAATCTAAAGCCGGTCATTGCACTTAAATCAAATCGCGATATGGACTAGTATCTGTAAATATTCAGCCGCAAAATTCTATTTAAATATGAATCCTGCATGTTTTGCGTGTCTTTTTATGAATAAATGGTGCAGATGTACGCACGGTTTCCTTTACTACACACACGTAACGCTCGCGGTGATTCCAGCATCTGCCGTAAAAAAATGCATGAACAACATCTCCAGAACTGCTCTGAGAGTACTTCGTGAGCATTTCACTCTATTATTTGAGTAAAACCAGGGTCTAAAGGTGCGTTCACGCCGTATCGGAATTCTCGTAATTACAAGATTCCAACTTGTAAAAGCGTTCACGTCCTCGTAGAACTCGTACGAACTTGTGAACTGGGAGTCTTCTGTGAGCTACGACTTGTACCACATGACCGCTGTACCACTTAACCAACGTAGGCTCTGTTTAGGTGTTGATAGTGTTGCCATAGAAAAGCATAATTCGAGTCTGAGGACGTGACAGTTCCGAGTAGAACGTCACATGTTGTCATCTCGAAATTATGGTAATTATGATATGGCGGGAATGCAGCATACTAACAGTAATTTAAAGGTATTCATGGCAATCCGTCAAAATAAAAGGTAGGTTTAGCTTGTAGACATTGTGCCAGAAATATTTTACTTTATTATTACTTTATATATATATATATATATATATATATATATATATATATATATATATATATATATATATATATATATATATTACTTTTATTATTCAGTAGAATGTAAGTACCATAGTACTACTGCTACTGTTGAAAAATTAATAAAATTTTGTTACACATTTCTTCCATCTTTTAAATTTTAATACATCCCCTTTATTTGCCAAAAATAAAATTTAATTAAAAGATAAATTAATATTTTATGCCTTTATTTGATAACCAGAAAAATGCAAATGCACAACACAGAATTTCATAAGGATGTTGCAGAAATAAAAAAAAAAGTTGTTTTATGCATTCAAATAAATAGACATGCCAAAACAAATTTGGTAACAATTTCAAAGGGCCCTAAACATAACTTTTGATAAATTGATGTTAAAGTTTCATTGCTTTAATTAACTACACATTTTCGTTGTTGTTGTTTTTGATTAATAAATTTAAATGTAACCATTAAAAAGGAGTCCAGAAAAATTAAAACAGAAAAAAAAGAATTTGGAAAAATAAAATGGGGCCCTATTTTTGCATGCAAATATCTGTTTGTTACAGTTGTAAATACAGTTTCAAATGTATTATTGTATTTGTGTAATGTATTTTTGTAAAGTTATAATTTTGTTATAATACTTTATAATTTTGTTATAATACTTTTATTTGCTATTTGCAGTGATTTACTATTTACTATACTATTTTTCATAGTGTAACAACGCTGTTTTGTGCCACTGCTTTGGCAAAGTATCTGTCAAATTAACTAAAATTGAAAGCACAGTATGACTTTGCTCACATAATCAGTTAATGATCCAGTGTTTTCAGAGTATCAGAAGAGGGGTGAGTCGGGTCATTGACCTTTTTTCTTTGTTCAGTTTGCACACTGATCATGGGTTAACTTGGAGCTCTCATTTTTGAACTCTTAAAGTGCACCAGATTAATGAACTTTCATTTAAAATATCTAAAATTCTGCATGGCCCTAGAAGGATCCCGGTTCACCCACCTGTGTCTAACAAAATTTTACGTAAGTATGATGTCAGCTCTCATCCACCACCACTAGCCCCTGATGTTTTGGCACCAGCCCCAAATGTTTTCAAATTCTAGAAATGCCCCTGAGTTCAATCATACTAATAAACAAAAAAGACTTTAGGTAAACATATCATTTGTGTTTCTTTTTTATTGCTAAGGAGTGTTGCATTTTCTTCTCCAGCATCATATTCTTCATGCATTCCAGAATGGCAGCACAAACATTTCCTCCAGCCTGAGCCTTATTCATTTCCTTTTTGCCAAAAATAGAACTTATTATATATAAAAAAATAATAATAATAAAAAAGCAAACCCAGCCCAGATAAGAAAAGGTAACGCAAAGGTAACATAACGCATTACACAAGACTGATCACTAAGACTGATAACTACATGCTTGGTACTTGAAAAAGTAAACCTATATGTAAGGTAACCCCAGCAAACACAATCACGTTTTTAATATGTTTTGTTTGCTGGTATACTGCCTGGAGGCCATGCTGTATATGACATTCGTGTGAACTTACGTTTCTGTGACTTGTTTCTTTTGGCGTATTAATCAATAAATTCATCCATACCGTTTTCAACCACAAGGCGTCACCAAGCGGAACCAGAGCGGAATGGATGTTGGGAAGTTACCGTTTTCTCCAGCAACGGCTCACACACGCACACATACTAAACAGACAGACCACACGCGTATGGCTCCTTCTGCTTTTAAAATAAACCTGTCTGTCTGCCTTCCCTACTGAAAATGTGGTGGAGAAATATACAAATAAATAACATTTTAATATAATACTTTCTGTTTCAGTTTGAAGTGGGCTATTATTTTTGACATCTTGAAACTAAATAGAGGAATTGAAACTGCATAACAAAGTTTTTCTGAAATGCAGTCTAATTTTGCGCGTTCTTTTGCGAGTCTTGCATGTAACGATTTCCTTTGCGTTTGGCTATCTCATTCTAAACACATTATAACGAACAGTAATCTTGCTTGTTTATCTGTGACGTAGGCTTCGTTGTTTTTCCGTGGAATTCTGGGGTGGCGTTTGAGCAGGCTAGAGATCAGCGTGAGAGCGCGTCTGTCAGGAACAGCGTAGTCTAGAGCAGAGCGGGAGTCAGTGGAACGACAGAACTGTTGCGTGTATTCCAGGAACGTTCGATACGCCCTTTTTGACGAGTTCCATTTTGCGAATAGGGAAGCATATGGTCACATTCACACAGGCTTTGTGAGTGAAACCCGTATTTAACAGTGTTTAATTTGCCTACAGAGTGATTGGTAAACTCGGTGTCTTTTATTTTTATTTTTTATTGTTTGGGAAAGAGGCAACGTACTGTGAAAGACAGTAAAAATGTATAGGAACTCAGCATTAATTTTTGTCTTTTAGTTAACATATGTAATTGTTTGGAGGTGTATGAGATAATATTTTTTTTTGCTTTTAAAGGACGTACAAGATGTTTTCCACATTTCTTAAGCGTCAGATCATCCTTACATTCATCTGCCACGCATTTTGTTACGGTAAGCGCTAGTTTGTTTCGCTAACTATGTTTTTTCTCTCTCTCTTTCTCTATGTATAGTTAGATATAAAATGTTCATATTTATATGCTTATGTCACTCACAGTTGTCAAATGTAGCTCTATACAACTGTTCGTTTTTGTAGCTTCAGTAGAAGTACAGTGAAAAGTGTTACAAACTTCCCCGTCGCCTCAGACATAATATTTCTAGTTTTGATTCATTTGTTCGTTAATTTATTTATTCAAAACATGTTGATGAAAAGCAGATGTGGGTGTTTCAAGATAAATTAAACAAGATCGTGATGTTTTACACGACACCAGTTTACTTTTACTTTCATACGGCAAAATGTGGTCATGTAACTACAGTTTTACACCGTGTTTTGCTGTCACAACTACTTTAAACAACTGTTCACTTTGGTCATGTGTGATATTGTTTTCACTTTTATTCTAAATCTTTAAAACCATTCTAGAGCCCACAAAGGAGGACTTGAAGTGTTTTAATGACTACGAGAAGGAAATGCAGTGCATTCTCTCGACTGACCGTCTCAAAAGCTGCTCTGAATACAAGCTCAACATCACACATACTGTATTCAATATGTGAGTGTTTGTACAGGCCTTTAGATACTAAACGTGTTGTTGTTCATTTAGCAATCAGTTTACATAAAATATCTTTTAACTTGCAGGCCTGAAAGGTATACATGCATCTTTGAGAGAAGTCATCACAGTGACAACTGTGAGTGCATAATTAAAGCGTCAGGGTTTGTGATAACAGAGATCTTCTCTACTACACTTCTGGAAGGAACAAATGTTTTATTAAACGAAACATTCATGATGATTGGAGATTTCAGTAAGTATAAATGTCATCTGTAAATTCTTTTTAGGATTTTTCCTCGTAAGTTTGTGGATAAACTAGAATTCACATGCGTTTTAGTTCTTAAAATATGATTTCAAGCAGTTTAAAAGTTTCTTTCGACTTATCTGACACGTTTTCCATTTTCTGTAGTCAAACCAAAAACTCCAGCCATAACGGTGCAAAAGACAGAAAATGGAAACTTTGAAGTAACTTGGGATGATCGGTATGAAAAAAATGGTGAAGTAGGAAGAAATTTTTTGGAAGGTTTGAAAATAAATCTGACCTACCGCATCAAAGGAGACCATTACCACGTAAGAAAGATGATAAATGATATACAGATTATATGAACCCTATTTACACATATTTACATATAAATGGATGATAAAGAACTAAAAATAAACATTGTTTATACAGATATCCAGGATGGAACCAAACACAGCGAAATCCTTTGAGATTGTTGGCGAAAATCTCCAGCCAAATACTGAGTACATTCTGACAGCAACAATGAGCACAAGCTATAATGATCATATGATATCTAGTGACCAGAGCGCACCAGTTGAGTTCACCACCTGTAAGTTAGTCTATATTTGTCGCAAAGTCAGTACTGCATGTGTGTTAATAGTCTTAGATAATCCAGATCAATATGCTTTACAGCCTCATCCCCAAATGAAATAGCCAAAATGCTGATTCCACCTCTCTGTGTTGGTTTAATCATCATCATTTTGATTGTCTTCATCTGTGTTTTGAGGTGAGTTCTCTGTTTTGTGTTTTTCATTAAAACAGTTTAGATTTTTGCTATACCCTTTATGCATCCTTGACAAATTCAGTTCTCACACACTTTACTTCTTCATTACAGAATGAAGAGGAATTGGTGGGACAAAATCTCCATGCCTAAAATAGATCCCAATCTTGGAGAGGAGAAGGTGTGAGAAAGATCCTCCAACAACCATCAATAATGTTAATAGTTTATAATGTGGCTCGAAATAAACCCTTTATTATTTCTCTCGTTTTTAATAGGGTCATTTTTTGCCTCCATCAATTATGAGGTTTTCTCCAATCCATGTAGATAGTACAAAACTGGACATTCAGGATGAAAAGAAATTGTATGTTCTTTTGTTTGATTCTTCTTTTTCCTCAGAAACATGGCAGACTAGTGTCATTCTAATTTTGATTAATTATACTTCAACATGTTTGTCTTTTGATAGGTTCTCAACATTATCAGAAAATACAAACAATGAAAAAAGTTCCCACAGTGCTGAGTCGGCGGCGGTGGACTATGGCCAGGCTTGCTCTGGAAGCCCAGAAGAGAACATCAACGTCACAAAACGTGTCGAGCATGCCTTGGATGAGGTGTTTAAATGGCATTCAATCACAAACAACAAGTCACCATTATCCCCCAACAATCAGGTTACAACGATCAGGTCATATAATAGTGTTAACGTTGTCAGTTCCTCAAGAGATCGCAGCCGTGCAAACCGAGATTCGGGCAATTGCTCCGGCTCATCGGTTTTCAGCAATATGTCATATTTGGAATCAGCCACAGGTGATTCCTTATTCCTGGAGGAGCTGAGCGGTGATCATTATCGTCAATCCAGCAAGAGGGAAGTTTCAGACTTAAGCGATAGCCAGTTTAACTCTCCCACTATTGATACTCTGGAAGACGGATATCAGTGCTTCAACAGTGTTTTGGACAAGGGAAATGATACAGATGTTTGTGCGAACCTTTTAGATGATTCTGATACCAAGTGCATCATGAAAAATCTCATCACCAGCACAAATCCGCTCTATCCTTCTCTGATTCTGCATGATGGCAGCGTCACACCAAGTGATGAAGGATATCAGGCTTTTCAAGGCCTAACGAAAAGCACAGAAGGACAATGGAGCACAAGCGTCAGCACTGAACAAGCACTTGATGCATGTGGAGCTTTGAAACTTTCCCACAGCAATGACCAAGATCCCACATCTGTGCAGCCAAGTTCTTGGACCCCTTCTTTGCATTTCTCACCAGTTATTCAAATAGACAGTTCATATCAGTGTGTTTAGCTATGCTCTAAAAACAAATGATAAGTACATGCCTGAAACATTGAATGCATTTTCGAATGTCTACAGTTACAATGAGTCACTCATTTGAAAACATGGCGCCAGGCAATCTTTTATCTACTGTTTGTTCAGACTCAGAGCCAAGGCTTTGAGTTTAAATCTTGCTAGCTCTACAATAAGATGCTGAAAAGTGCCTTAAAGGGATACACCAAAAATTAAAGGGCCACTGCTTTGAAACACATAGCATTATTCTATGTGTTGACGTAATTTCAACTAAAACAGGAAGACAGGGCAGGACATATCCAGCAGTCCTGCCCGCTTTTTTAACTAGCCAGTAACGTTTTGTTTATAGCACAGCTTGGGCCAGAGCCGTTGAGCTGGGTAAAGCCGCATTTAACAGCACATGAAAGCCACAATTTCATCCATATCGCATTATATATATATATATAAAATAGCATTCTGTGTAGAGTGCAAATGTGTACAATACGCAGGGGCGTCGTAGTTGGGTAAAAAGTGGGACTAAATTACCAGGGCCACAAGTGGGGGGAGGGCCCCTGAGGAGTGAAATTTTATTTTCTTGCAGGCCTATAATGTTAGGCTACCTTTGGTGGCATCTACTGTTAGCTTTTAAGCATTCTGCAAATAAAACAGAAATTCAGAGAAGTTGTGTAATAAGGCTTTTTTTGTTATACATATAATTAGTAGTAAGGTTAGTTGTAGGTAGTTGTGAACCTCGAGCTTATGGGGGCCCATGGCCACTGCTTGTGCATAGGGCCCAGAATTTGGTGCTACGCCCCTGACGATGCGTTTTGCGATCTGCGTGACTTATGCATACAATCCACTCTGTGCTATTGTCTCTCTGGACCAGAGCAGGCTGTGTGCACTGCGGACGCTTCAGATTCCAGAAAGCATTTGATTGGACAGAAAGTTTGATGAGAAGCTGAAGTTCAGGGTGATGTCATCAAAATTGCTGAGTTAGAGGTCCCTATTTTAACGGTCTAAGCGCATGGTCTAAAGCGCATGACGCAGGTGCACTTGGGGCGTGTCCAAATCCGCTTTTGCTATTTTAAAGACGGAAAAAAAGATCGGCCCGGCACATGGTCTTAAAGGGTTCTATTCTTCTATTCTCTTAATGAGTCATGGGTGTGTTTTGGGCGTAACGTGCATTAAACCAATCAGAGAGTCATATCCCATTCCCTTTAAGAGCCAGTTGCACTCGCGCCATGGCGGATTCACTATTTACAAGGCGTAATTTGCTAGAATAAAGACTGAACGTTTGTCCAGAGAGCAGGTCCGGCGCCAAAGGGGGGCATTCACGGGCCGAGCCCCCTCAAATGAGTTACTGTGCACCCCTTTTCCATCCTCTCCCCTCCTTGCTGAATGTGAACATTTTCGAAAGCGAAAGTGAAACCAAAAAACAGCTTGCATAAGAAAACGATTGACTACCTATTATGGCATGTAGCTAATTTTATATTTATATACACAATGATAATCTTTTACATCGTAATCCTTTCATTTTTAATATTTGGCATGTTTGTGCGCTGCTGCGAGTCCCTGTGTGTGTAATAAGCAGAGTGTATGTGCATCGTGCACCTGACTATAGACACATATTACTAACACGCTCTTTAAATAACAAAAAAAAATATTGCGCCTTTGACTTTAGACCAGGTTTCAGCAGTCCATTTCAGTTGCCTCAAAATAGCAACGTGTCAACAATGTGCCTGAACACAGCTCGTTTTCAGACCAGCACGCCCATGGGCGCATAAATGGGCACAAATGCATTTACTATTTAAGCAATATGGTGCAGGGCGTGAAAATGATAATGATCTGGCTGAAACTAGTAATAAACACTTGGGCTGTGGTTGGCGCATGATAGGGCCCAGAGTTAGAGACTGTAAGTTTTGAGTGCTTATATCTTTTTTTTTTTATTATATTTTTGGACTTTTTTGTGCCTTTAATGGACAGGATAGTAGAGAGATGACAGGAAAGTACTGGGCAGAGGGGGGGATCGGCAACAGACCTCGAGACTCAAACTCGGGTCACCGCGAGCACAGTTGTGCTAAATGTCAGCGCACTAACCACAAGGCTATCGGCGCTGACGAGTGCTTATATCTTCTAAATGTGAATTTTGTGTTTGTTTTGGCACATGCTAGCTTACAGATAACCTTAAGGCTAACATATTCATACTGAAAGCCAAAAAACTTCCATTTCGATTTCATGGGAACTATAAAAACTTGTTTCTTCTGTGGAACACAAACAAAGCTTTTTAGAAGAATAACCCATCTCAGTTTTTTAGCAAAATGATCAGGAAATATTCATTTTTTGGGGTGGATTATTGCTTTAAATGCCTGTAGAGATTATGTACAGTAACTATTCTTGTTATTCATACTTCTTATTACTCTATTTTGCACACAATGTCAAATGTGAAACTGAGTCAAATTTGCAAATGCAAATTTTAAAGGCATGATAACAAGAGAAATCTTTGTGTAACTGTGCTGTTAAAAAAATGATGGGTGTGTTTACAGTTTTAACAAATGATCTCAATAGTGCAATGAGCAATTTCTTTGGAAATATGAAGAAACTTTAATAACTAAAGCCAGGTTTCTTTCAACGATAAGGAATCATGTATGTATCATGACTAGGAAATCGTATTATTTTTCTAAGCCTTCACATTTTCATTGTATTACAGGTTCTATACTTGCTATCTCAGTCTGTGTATTGAACTTTGTTGTATTTAATAGTGTATTGTTTCAACAACAACAAAATTTTTTTTTATAAAAAAATATTTTTTTTATATATATATATATAATACATGTAGATGACACGCTTTTGTTTTGCCATCATGAGAAGGACAATGACTTACTCTTCAAAGACCTCAGTTAGTTCATATACAGTTATTGTCAGCCTGTGTATCTTCTCAAACAGATGATTGGTACATGTGTGAAACATTTCATTGTTTTTCTGAGTAATCTCTTAACTGTTCTGAATTAAAGCATTTCTCAATAAGAGCAATGTAAATACATGCCTTTGTTCATACATTTCTTAAATAAAACCTCAGAATGTTGAAATGGAGTCTGAGTCCTTCAGGGGAATTTCGAAACAGGTTTTCACAGGGCTTTTGTTTTATTCTGTCTGCCACGAACCAGGAAGCTAGATTGTTTTTCCATGAAAGGCACGTCATATACTTAAGTTCGTGTTTAGACATTTACAGTTTACACATGAATGATGCTTCACGCAAGCATGTCTGAACAAGGACATCTTTGTTTCGTGAGAAAGTGTTACAAGTAATCCAATGTATTATGAATAGTATGAATTATGTATAACAACAGGCTATAAGAGTTCAATTTCGAGAAGTATCTAACTATTGAAAGTTGTCTTGAGATAAAATATGATTGTACATATTTGGCATAAATTTGTATATTTCGTTCTTGTTACGCGACAGCAAAAATTGGAGAAGAGTTGAACAGCTGAACCCCCTGGGGGTGCTAAAGTGCAGTTCAAATTTTTTTTGATACATTTAGGTGTGGTTTACACTTTAACTTTTGTTTTATGATTAAATATGATCAGTAACAAAATGACATCATAAGCACTGTTTATCGATTAGTCATTCGGATAATTGCAGTGAAGTGACGCAACTGAAACGACTTTTCTACTGGTTTTCAACAATATCATAATTTTACACATTCGTGATATAAATTAGCCTTGTTTAATAGTAGTATGGGACAATAGGGGAAATGTTTTTCCCTCGCACATTCCACGTAGGTTAATCTGTTAGGCTGTAAAGACACACCAGCAGTCATATGACCGAACGTCTACGTTGAAAAATATTTATGTGGACATTTCTAAACGCTGGCGGCAGTACCAAAAAAAGGGCATTAGTTCTGCTGTTTCGAGGAATAGCCAAATGACGTGCAAGTGTATAACAGACTCTCATGAGTAACTGAGCATTAACTGGCATTCCATGTGTTTGAGAGTGAAACCGAAGGCTATATTTAATTTACGCCTTTCAGTTGTAAACCATTTGCTTTGTAACGGGACCGCGAACTGTCAGGGATAACCTACGATACAAAGGGTATGAAGGCTTATACAAATTGTATGTTTCTATGTATGTATTTAATATTTTATTTATTTATTTATTATTGTGTGTGTGTGTGTGTGTGTGTGTGTTAAAGGACAGACAATGTCTTCCATAGTTCTTCTGAGTCAGATCGTCCTCACAATCTTCTGCCAGGCACTTTGTCATGGTAAGCGTCAATCTTCTATATAGAGCAAACACAGTCTAACTCTAAAAACATAGCGTGGTATTTATGTAGGCTATGTCACGATTGTGTCAAATGTAACTTTATACACTGTAATTTTCCGTGTAGCCGGATGTTCCTGGCACCCGACTATGAAAATCTTGTGTAATATTAGCGCTACAACAAATGAAACAAGAAAACCTGTTAAATTCATAGCACTATTTATTAAAAACCATTAAGATGATCACAAATTACAATCTAGACATGAATTGCTTGCTCTCCTCAAATATAGTTTTGCCACGAATCCTTTATGCTTTTTACACTTGTGTTTTACAGTTAAACCACTTTTTTACTTTTGCAAAGTAACTTTTGCTGTGATGGCGATTTCACCCAGTCTTTTATTTTCCAATCACTGTAGAGCCCACAATGGAGGACCTTAAGTGTTTTAATGACTATGAGACAGAAATGCAATGCAGTTTCTCCACTGACCGTCTCAAAAACTGCTCTGGATACACGCTCAACATCACACGTTATGAATCAACGTGAGTGTTTTTACAGCAGACCTTTAGTTCCACCAAAACTAAATGTATTGCTGTTCATTTAGCAATCAGTTGACATAAGATATCTTTTAACTTTCAGGTTTGAAAGGTATACATGCATCTTTGAGAGAAGTCATCATAGTGACAACTGTGAGTGCAAAATTAAAGTGGACATGTTTGTTATAACACAGAACTTAAGTATTACACTTGTGGAAGGAACAAATATTTTAAGCAAAACAGTCATGGCGACCGAAAATTTCAGTGAGTATAAATGTTGTCTGTAAGTTATTGTAAATCCTTTTTTAGTTCTAGTTCTAAAAAGTTCTAAACAAATTTAATCTTACCTTATTGCATTTACTTATGTGTTTTTCGTTTTCTGTAGTCAAACCGAAAACTCCAGTCGTAAATGTGCTGAAGACTGAAAATGGAAACTTTGATGTAATTTGGAATGACCAGTATAAAAAAAGAGATTCGTTAGGACTTTTTTTAAAAAAATTGAGAATAGATTTGACCTATGGCATCAAAGGAGGACATGAAAATGTAAGAAAGATGATATATGACATATAGATAATATGACCCATATTAATGCATATAAATGTATAGCCTATATATATGTGAGTGTGGGTGTATGTTCATACAGATAACCAGGACAGTGCAGAACACAGAAGGATCCTTTAAAATTGTGGGTAAAAATCTCAAGCCAAATACCAACTACATTCTGACAGCAACAGTGAGAACAGACTATAATGATTATATGATATCTAGTGACCAGAGCACACCAGTTGAGTTCACCACAGGTAAGTCTATCTATGTTTGTCTCAAATTGATTACTGCATGTTTGTTAATAGTCTTTAATAACTATTGTATAATCTATTAATCTATTTAATCTATTGTATATATGGTTTTACAGCCTCATCCCCAAATGAAATAGCCAAAATGCTAATTCCACCTCTCTGTGTTGGTTTAATCATCATTATTTTGACTATCTTTATCTGTGTTTTGAGGTGAGTTTTCTGTTTTGTGTTTTTCAGTCATATGATTACAAATCTTTTTTATAGTTTCGCTATTCCTTAATGCATTTTTGACAAATTCAGTTCTGATGCACTTCACTTTTTCATTACAGAATGAAGAGGAATTGGTGGGACAAAATCTCCAAGCCTAAAATAGATCCCAATCTCGGAGAGAAGGTAGGAGAAAGATCCTGCAATAACCACCAACAATGTTAATAGTTCATAAGGTGGCTCAGAGTAAACCCCTTATTATTCCTCTCATGTTTAATAGGATCATATTTTGCCTCCATCTGTTATGAAGTTTTCTCCAATCCATGTAGAGATTCCAACACTGGACCTTCAGGAGGAAAAGAAATTGTATGTTCTTTTATTTGATTCATCTTTTTCCTCAGCAACACATGACAGACTAGCGTCATTCTAATTCTAACTGATAGTACTTCAACATGTTTGTCTTTTGATAGGATCTCAACCGTCTCAGTAGATAAAAACAATGAGAAAAGTTCCCACAGCGTTGGGTCGGCCCCAGTAAAATATAGCCAGGCTTGCTCTGGAAGCCCAGGAGAGAACATCTGCGCCATCAACATCCCGTCACGTGTTGAGCATGCCTTGGATGAGGTGTTTAAATTGCATCCAATCACAAACAATCTGTTACCCCCCAACAATCAGGTTACTATGATCAGTTCATATAATAGTGTTAACGTTGTCAGTTCCTCAAGAGAACGCAACCGTGCAAACCAAGATTCGGGCAGTTGTTCCGGCCCATTGGTTTTCAGCAATATGTCATATTTGGAATCAGCCACTGATGATTCTTTATTCCTGAAGGAGCTGAGCAGTGATCATTACCGTCAATCCAGCAAGAGGGAAGTGTCAGACTCAAGCGATAACCGGTTTAACTCTCCCACTACTGATACTCTAGAAGACGGATATCAGTGCTTCAACAGTGTTTTGGCCAAGGGAAATAACGCAGATGTTTGTGTGAACTTTTCAAATGATGCTGGTGAGAAGTGCATCATGAAAAATCTCATCACCAGCACAAATCCTTCTCTGATTCATGATGCATGATGGCAGCGTCACACCAAGTGATGAACAAGTTAATCAAGGTCTTCAGGATTACTAGGGCTACAGGCAGGGGAGGTTTTTTTCAGGGTTGGAGCTAAACTCTGCAGAACATCAGCACTCCAGGACCTATCCCTGCTCTAAAAAAATGCTAAATACATTTTTTGTAATCTGTACAGTTGTTCCATTTCAAGTGAACTGTGTTGAACAGTTCAAAGCAGCAAGAGCAATAAGAACCAATAAAAGCAGGGCTCCAGACAAAAAAATCGAGTAAGGAGCCATTGGTTCCTTTAAAAACAAAAAAAGAAACATAGGCGCCAAATTATTTTTTTAGGTGCCACAGAATAAACGCGTTTTATTTTATTTTATTTTTTTTTTACATTTTAACATTTCAATCATACTGTCATGTGTTTATGTCTAACCTTTTCTTTCTTTATTAGGATTTTAATTCATCTTGTAGATGACCTGGAAATATGTTTTATGTTTTTTCCTAATTGAAATATACAGTCAGAAAGAACTGTTTATTACACAGAATCTCTATCAATATCATGGACCATAAACATCACTGGGCCAATGAATGTAGTTTGGGTTCCTCCTCAGTGCATCCTATAAATTTTGTCCTATGTTTTTCACACATCTAGTTGGTTTTTCTTCATTAGTAACAAGCAATTTTATGGGAGGTGATGTATTTTATCTTTGGCTTGCATTCTTGCATTTTTTTTTTATCATGTAGACAACAGGTTAAGCAAAAATATTAATATGCAATAGTGCATTAATATAGCAAAATACTTCTCTTTATAGTTATTTTTTCTAGCTGACTGATGAGCTTATTGACTTATTAATGAGTTAAATTGAGCTTATTAATGGTTATTCTGAGGTAAATCGGTTGTTACGTGACAATGTTTACACAATAGCATGCACCTTTACACGTTTTCCACAGTTTGACACAGAACGAGCGATTACATGAGACATTTCAGTAGGTTGTACAGTAGGTTCTCATAATATAGCCCAATTTTTGATGTTAATTCATGTCCATTTCGTACTATAGTAGTAAAAAGAAAGATATAATGGGTTCACTTGCCGCTTGAACTGAGGCGCCAAAGTTATATATATATATATATATATAGTGACGACCTCAGCAAAAACTTCACTCACAAATTAATATTTTTGGTCGCAAATACGACCGTTTTAGTCGTAGCCTAGAGCCCTGAAAAGCTATCCTTTAAGGGAGACCTATTGTGTCCAATTGTACAATATGTATAGTCCCAGGTTTCCCCAGAACATGTGAAGGTTCAGCTCAAAATACCCCACAGATCATTTATTATATCATTTTATCGTTTTAAAGCCATATCTGCTTAAACTTCTGCTACAGGGTTTTCTGAACACACACATCCGAAGCACACACACAGAAAGTGGCTGTCACGCGGCATGTGACTTTCATGTCTTATTGCACTTAAACTGTCAAATTCATACAAGTTTATGTTAAAAACACAGGAGTTACAAAAACAGTCAGTTATGTCTGTGAAGGTAAACAGCTGGGAAAGAAAACGCATGTTTGTATTAGATTTGTGTGGCAGCAGCGTAATATACGGTAAATAAATCAATAAAAGCCTGGGACTCTAAATAGTGTGCTCGTCTGCGCAGTCAACAACAGGACAGTTAGCATGCTTTTGCAAATTAAGGGTAATATTATAATTTATGTTAATAGAAATACATAGACATGAACACATTATAATAATAATTCTTTATTGAAATGCATTAAAACATCAAATCAAACCCAAAGGTTAGAACGTTTCATACTGATTGTTAATTAACAAGTTCAAAAATCAAATTTTTGCATTAGAGGCTGAATCTAAACACAAATATTTACAGAATGACACATATAAATTATTGCATAGCTGCAATCTAATGAAATGTGCTTTTTTTAATTAGCAGGTGTGTAGTACAAATGTAAAAAGACATTGTCATTCAAATTACACATTAAAACATATAAAACACAGACTGAACTACATCACGTATTATGCATAATAAGATATTGATAGTGTAATGTTCAGCACATTTTATGCGATGTAAAATGTAATGTAAAACTTAATACATCATTCAGTCATTATTTTTCTTATTATAGGCAACTGAAATCTTAAAAAAAGTTACATTTACTAAACTGGTTCCAGAACAAATAATTTCTATGTAACCTTAGGGCTAGAGAGCTGTTGCTTCAGATAGCACTTTTGTGGTTTATTAACACATACACGTACATAGACATTCGTCATGAAGATGAATTGTGTAAACATTGTTTAAACAGGTTCTGACTACCTTGTGGCACAGTGACATCACTGTCTGGCTATCTATGAGTAATACTTTCAGCTAATATGGTGTGGTTAAAACAACTTTAAAATGGTTTACAATAAAGAACACAGGGTGTATACAGTATAAAATCATTTTAGAAACGAAATTTGAAAAGCGAATTGGCATGCCATTAGCCTTTCAGAGTTACAGATCCTATAAAAATCACACAATCATACAGCAGGACCCTGAGAGAAATGCTTTCTTAACTGAAAGGATACAGCTCCACTGTTGTAAGACAATTCAATTCAGTTTTTTCTATGCATGTATAAGTGACTTCTTTAAAAAACATAAAACATCTTAGGGGTCATCGGATACAAAACTGACTTTTACATGTTGTTTGAACATAAATGTGTGGTGGCAGTGTGTGTCCACAACCACCCTACAAAGATAAAAATCCACCCAGTGGTATTTTTTTAATCTTTATAAGTAAGATCCCCTTTTTTCCAAATCAAGCCATTCTCAGCATCTTGCCTATGTGACGTCATACAGACCAAGACCACTCCCACAATAGTTGACTGACATGTCCGTCTTACCTTAGACCCACCCTAAATGAGCTGAGTGAGGTATAAACAGTCTGACCGCAATTGTTTCGATACCGGTGCAGGGGAAGAAAAGAATGTTTCCTAAGCGACTGAGGTGTTTTGTTGTTGGATGTAATAATGATCATAGCAGCTGTCATTTACTCCCAACATCTGAGCCGCTGAAGACACAAAGGATTAACGTTACTTTCGTTTTTTAAGGAAACGCGCCTGGCAATCTACATAAATGCGTCTACACTCTTAAAAATACAGGTGCTTTAAAAGGTTCTTCGCATGTCATAGAAGAACCATTTTTGGTTCCACAAAAATCGAACCATTCAGTCAAAGGTTCTTTGAAGAACCATCTCCTTCTTACCTTTTTATAATCTGAAGAACCTTCTTTGACCACAAAGAACCTTTTGTGAAACAGAAAGGTTCTTCAGATGTTAAAGGTTCTTTATGAAACCATTTAGACAAAAACGCAGAAGTGAGTATAAGGGGGTTTTATGCATCTTTGCAAATCGCCTTTCTTAATAATGTGCTAGTTTGCAAGTTATGCAGCAAAACACAGCTAAATGCAGCTAAAGTAAACAGCACGGATGCCAGGTTTTCACAACAAAACCCGCCCAATTGCTACTCAAAAATAGCCCAAAACTAGCCCAATCCCATTTTGGAGGGGTTCCTACTTTAAAAATTGCATTCTGGGTGGTAAATGACACATTTTTTGGGCGAGGTTCACCTGCCAAAATTCGCATTTCAGGAGCTAAATATCACGTTATCGGGATCGCTTCAACTCGTGGACATTAAAAACAACCCGCGGCAACAGTGTTAAAGTAACCCAATTCCGCGGGAAAAGCACAGACTTGGCAACACTGGTAAACGGTACTGCTCGTCACCCCACAGAAGAAAGGGGCGGGGCGAGCAGAGCTCATTAGCATTTAAAGGCAAATGCAACAAAACAGCTCGCTCTGAAAAGGACTGATTTTGACCAGGTAAAAGGGTGTTTTTTTCCACTACCACTGAGAAATTTTAACCAAAGTATCATATCAACTTGTGGAAAATGGCCATCCGATGACCCCTTTAATGATTCCAGATTTTTGACTATAAACTGAAGTGGATCAAAAAAGTTAATCAAAGTTGTTTTCAGACAAGAACAGGTATTGTTGTGGCTTTAGGACAACTTTGATGAAAGGTTTTGATCCACTTCAAATGCTGACTACTATATATAGAGAGAGAAGTTAATTACTGAGCCATCATCTGATTGTCATCAACATCCTTTTACACAAAATGTAAAGGTGCACTCAATATTTTTCCTCATTATGTATTTGTTCAACACATAATACACATAAAGAGACAATACTTCAATACTTCAATAAATCTTTTTAAAATCTCACATCAAATGAAGGCTCCAGTCATATCAGTGTTATATTTTACATGGAGCAGGTCCTTAAATCACATGACCAGCTGAATACTAGTTTTATCTTGCTACAAATTCAAGGGAAATTCCACATTTGCATTTGCTTTTGCATGATGCTGCAACTACACCACTAGGTGTCAGTCAACATAACATAAACAAACCTAACAGAGTGCACCTTTGATATATGTAACATCATTTGAAAATACAATTCCATTGAAAATATGGAAAATTGTAATGCAATTCCAACTAACATTTTTCTGTCATAGTATGTAAATTTATTCAAATAACAACTGTAATTCCATGCGTATTTTAAGGTCCTAAAAAGTCTTACCAAAGGCACTTTGGCATCAATCATACGTAGTGTTTTATACTAACAAATTCTTCTTACAACAAGCAAATAGTGCAAGTAGTAGACTTACTGAAATGTGTCCTGAGAAAGACTCCAGCCTAATACTCGAGCGTGTCAGCTGACATATTCTGCATCCTCTCCACCATGAAAAAACACAGCGTTCCCATGAATCCCATGATGACCATCACAAGGAGCTGCCAGGTCAGCAGTATGTAGCCACTGTAGAAGAATGCCACAGCTGCAAAAACAGACTGAGAGAAGGATTGAAATATTGTCACACTGGATCGAATTCATATCAAATACACTTCAGCTTATTTACTGGTCACTGGAACTTTAAATGCATTTTACTCACGAAGAAAGTTACAGGGTATACTGATCTGCCAAAGGAGAAAAAATAAATAGCTTTTAATAAGGCACACTTATTTTATTCTCTACATGCTGATCAGAAACCAGTGGTTCTCAAAAAAAACGTTCATCATCAATGCAAATAGCCTAAAAAAGGTAAGAATGTCAGTTATCCATTAATCTACTGATGCACACACGTCTGTGTAAATGTTATTTTTTAATGTTCCTAGGGCTATTGTATAAATACATTTTAATAAATTAAATTCCTTTTATGCATTCAAACAATTAGACATGCCTAAACAGAATTTGGTAACAATACAACAGAATGTGAGAACAAATAAAACATTTCATATGGCACTAAAAATTACATTTTGTAATAAATGTATGTTAAATTGTATAAGTTTCATGATTTTAATTCATTAGGCATGCTTTTTGATTAATAAAACGGAATTTAACCATTAAAAAGGAGTCAAGAAAAATTATAAAAAGAAAAAGTAAATGTTATTTTTAATGTTTTTATTTATATATTTCATTTATTTATTATATAATATAATATTCAGAGACACTTAAAATAAGTCTCTTATGCTCACCAAGGCAGCATTTATTTGATCAAAAACACAGTAAAAACTAACATTGTGAAATATTATTAAAAATTTAAAATAGCTGTTTTCTGTTTTAATATATTTTAACGTGTAATTTATTCCTGTGATGGTAAATCTGAATTTTCAGCATCATTACTCCAGTCTTCAGTGTCACATGATCCTTCAGAAATCATTCTTATATGCTGATCTGAAGCTCAGTAAGTTTTTTTATTATTTCTTCTTATCTTTATATTATGTTAAATATTTTTGTGAAAACAGAGTTGTTTATAAATAGAAAGTTTAAAATAATTTTATTTGAAATCTTTTGTATCATTATAAGTGTCAGTTTTGATCAATTCAAGTTCTTGATCAAATAAAAATATGAATTCATTTTTGACTCAAATCATTTCTGAATGAAAATAATAATTTATTTTAAAAAGTCTACACAGTTTTCATGGCCCCATATTATACGACACAGTAGGGCTGGGTGATATGGCGAAAAAATGATTACTGTAATTTTTTTTATCATATCAGTCAATACTGATAATTATCACGATAAATGTCAATTTTTTATTTCTTTCAAATTTAAAGGCAGATTTTTGCTACAATGTGAAAGTTGTAAAACCCAAATAGTTAATTGTGGCTTTAGACTATTCTTTATGGTCAGAACATGACTAACACTTTTCCTTAACAAAATCTTAATAGAAATATTTCTTAGTTCTGCATGTTTTAATGAGTAATATTGCTTCAAATCAAGAAACAGGCTCTTTTTTGTCTCCTAGAAATACACATTTGATAGTAGCTTGAGTGCGGATGCAGATCTAGATTTATGTTCATTATCAAAATCAGTAATATCTGTAAAAATTGTAGCAACCTCATTTTTATATAGTGAAATTTAATTATTCTGACTGAGTTTTTTTATTTTAATTAACCATTACTCTTCCATAGTATCATCGATAGTTCATGATAATAACAGTTAAAGCCACAAACATAGCACCCAAATACTTTGTTAAAAATTAATATGGTTCCTAGGTATTGTATGAAAAACAGTAGTCAGGGTTTCTGCAGGTTTTATGAGAGTAAATGTAAGACTTTTTTAAGACCTTTTTAAGACCAACTAAAGAAAATTTAAGGGGGAAAAAAACAATCGAAGGGAAAACAATACAGCAATATGTTCTCTAAGTATAGTTTGAGTTTTACTTTCACTTTCAAATTAGCAGCAATTCAGCATCTAACAATTGTTTGTTTTTCCCTCTTTTTCTCGTTTTCCTTCGGTAAAAGCGCTGTGCACATTTAACTTTTCACTTTCAAATTAGTGGCAATTCAGCATCAAGCAGTTGTTTGTTATTAGTTCATTTGAGTTTTCCCTCTTTTCTTCACTTTCCTTCAGTTTTAAGTAGCTTGTGCCGTGCGCATTTTACTTTTGCTTTCAACCCTTTAACTGTCACTCCCATTTTTGAACACAGACATAAAAATGCACAAATGTGCATTTCATGAATGAAACCATTTTGTAATATGATTTTGATGTACATTTTCCATGGTAATGCAATGTCTGATTTTAAAATGCCTTTCAAAGGATGAATTTTGAGATTTTAAGTTTTGAACTGATATATAAATTCTTAAAAATTTAAAAGGGAAAAAGGAAACGAAGAAAGTTTTTTGTGACAAAGGTCAGAACTCATGTTATGATGTAGATTTTTTAAGTTGCACTCTTGACATATATTAATCTATTACTTTTCCTACATAATTTGTAACACAAAAATATGGAAAAATATATTTATAGAAGTCTTAGACCTTTCCAACGATGTATAGTTTGTCATGATTAGATTAGGATTTATCTGTAATATGGTGAAGTAAACTTAGGTGTCTCACAGAGTGGACGGTGACAGTTAAAGGGTTAAATTAGCAGCATTAACATAATGTAACAAACTTTTATTAACAAAATGAATAAAAATACACCATGTTATATGCCTAACATAAAATAATAACTTACACAAAGTTTAAATAGGTATACAGCACTGAAAATCAGTAAACACTGTGTAACCAAATAAATAAGAAACGTAGAATGTTTATTAGCAAAACGATTAAGAAAGCTTGGAAGCATGGCATACAACTTGATGTAATATATATATATATATATATATATATATATATATATATAGATTACACAGATGAAATAAATAAAATCAGCAAACACTGTGGAACCAAATAAATATGAAACTTCCACTATCACCTTAGATAAATGGCAGAATTCAACAGGCTTTTTCAAAATCCAAAATATTTTTTAAAACAGGCGCTTTTGCATTTCGTTTTGAACTCTTCCGCCATGGTCTTGTCTTTCTCACCTCTCTCTTCTTGTCAGTCAGCTCGATTCATTTTCTTCAGGTGATAAATGAAATCTGATCTGTGTTTCGACTGTCCTTCAGCACACTGCATTGAGCAGTTTTAATTGTATTGTCTGTTCTCTAACTGAACTAAATGATTTTTATTACTATAAAAAAATCAAAATGACAAATTGTTTAATGAATATTGAGTGACCTAAGCCATGTAGCACAGAAATTACGCTTTCGCTTGACTTTAAAATGAAACACATGAGGAAACAATCTCTCACGAAAATGAATGCCATGGTCATAAATTTAAGACTTGCTGCTCTGATTTAAGACCTTTTCAAGGCCTTAATTCATGGAAAAGGGATTTAAAGATTTTTTAAGACTTTTTTAGGACCTGCGGAAACCCTGGTAGTCTATACATTTCGTATAAATGCATAAACGCTATAGCTTAATCAAAAAAAATACTGTAATTATATTCCATTACTCCTCCTTTAGTACATTTAATACATGTCTACGATAATAATATAATAAAAATCGACAAAAATATACCCACATTTCTGACACAATACCATGGTGCAGTTAGTGCTACTACAGTAAATCTACATTAAATGATGCCGATTTGTAAATTAAAAACTGCAGAGTTAAATGCAGAAATTATATTAATAACAGAAATAACAGAAAAAAAAATGTTTGTTTGGCAGCAAATAAAAGGGTTTAATTTTTATTTTAATAAAAATAAATAAATTTTTAATGCCTGTATTTGATTATCAGAAAAATTAAAACAAGAATTTCTGAAAGAAAAAAAAAAAAAAGATTGTAGGGCCCTATTGTTTAAAATGTTGAGATTTTTCGACTTATTTTTTCACTGAAATAAATGTTTGTTATTACACAGAGACTAATGTACCAAAAAAAGTACCGTGCCAAAACCAAAACCTAGTAAACCAAAAGTTTCTTGCCATACTGTTCTTGTAATAAATGGAAAGCAAATTACATTTGACTCTTTTTTGCTGATCTGAAAAATGGTCCGATCCGTGACTCAAAAAACGTGAGTTTTGTAATCCCTTGCACCACTATTTATCGAGGAAATTTATATTACACAATAATTATCGTTATCGATTTATCGCCCAGCCCTGCGACACAGTATTATGCAAGCAAATTGGCCTGTGTCTTCTTTAATTCAATAACACAGCTGGATTGTTGATAGCAAGTAAAATACAATACATAAACGCAGACTGTCTTTACCTGTATGAATTTGAATATAGCAAATGCTGGTGCGCTCTGCTCAGCAAACGCCCGGCCCAGAATGCTGTAGAGTTGAGTGTTGAAACAGCTGTCCCCAAGACCCAGCAAGAAGCTGCACAGCAGAGCAATGGACACGCTACGAGAGTGAACAAACAAACACAGCGCTATCAACAATGCAACACTGCACTCTGTAGGAGACAAAAATTAGCTCAGCATATGCTTATATATCGCATTCACTGAATCTATTTTTATCAGTTAATGCATTCCCTGCCAGTTTTTAGTTTTGAAGATCTCTCTTAAATGATGTATTATTATACCTTGGTACCAGATATGGCTTATGCTGCGAGCTTGTTTGGAAAACCACAGGTGCATCCTCTGGTATGTTAAGGAATATCAAGTAGAAGGCCACAAAGTGTACAACCATCCCTAAGAAGACGACTGAAGTGCGCCTGAAACGGTTATTTTTCAATATAAGACCAAACAATCCTCCTCCTGCAAACAAAAGACAGCATCTAATCAAGCTCCAATCCTATTAAAGTATCTGCTCAGGTTATCATTAGATGTCTATAATAATAAAAATGCCAAAGTAATCGAAGTGCACTGACCAACTATTTCTCCAGTTCCCAACACAATGCCTGAAATGCCGATTAAGCCTTTTGCTGCGTCGCCAAAGTGTGTCGTAGCTCCAATGCAGGTTCCATAAACACCACTGTAAAATGACAGCTCCAAACCTTTAATGAGACAGCAGCAATCAAAACATATTCATCATGCTCAAATGTTTATAGAATTAATGGCTGTTTTTTCTTTAGTGATGTCCTTACCGCTGTATGCCATGCAGAAACTTAATAACAATATAGTTTTTGTTTTGAAGATTTCCAAAATTGTCTCTAAAGGGGAATAAAAGGGGAAAAAAGTGTTTTAAACTACAATGGATGTCCAATTTGACAATTTGTATAATATTTTTTTGAAAAATTAAGTCAAATTAACTTACTAAACTCTGTTTTAGCTTCTGTCACAGCAGATGTTGCTCTTTGTTTATATCTAAAATAACATTGCACAACAATTTATATCAGCTACCAATGAAAAATCAAAAAATAAGTATCAGTAAGTAGCAATTACCATTGTTTTCCAAGTGTAGTTTAAAACCTAATAAAATGTATTTGTTGTATTTATTATATTTTATTTTTTTAAGCATTAATCTGAATTTCTGGCCAAATTGGGAAGCAGAACAAAAATCCTTATTGCTGGATCTGTGAAATAAAATTTAAAACTATATTTTGTTTTCAGTGCAAGGTGGAATCTTTCATTCAACATCATGATTTACTAAATGAATGAGTGAAATTACTTCAGTCTTGCCGATAACAGAGACTGGCCCTCTTCCTCAGAAAGAGCCTCTTCTTGCTGATGGACCTTTCTCAGTGCAAGAAAACTTAGTGTCCCGAGTACTGAGATAACCAGCAGAGCCGTAAACATAATCTTTCTGTCTCTATCTGCAGGGAAAAAATGTGACAGAAAAAAAACTCAATTTATGCTTAAATTTTGAAATATTTTTGTCATTAATAGTATAGTATTAGTATATGTTGTGGTTTGCAGAGATTAAATAAGTGCTGATTAACTTAAATTTAAGTTAAATTAAAGAGTGAACACAATCAAGTTTCATCAAAACAATTTTCAAACCATCATGTTACCTGAAATTTCAGTTTTTCCTTTCCAATCAAAATAAACGTATAGATTTCCAAACAACATACTGGAAAGAAAACACAAATAGAACTTTTCATACATGAATTATGGACAGTTTTAGGTGGTTAAACATAGTTCTTGATGGTTTTAATGATTTGGTTAGTAAGTATGCATAAGGAGAGCTTAGTTAGAATGTCCAAGCTGACATTTTCCATACAATTAAGGAATATAAATAATATAAACATATTAAGCTATAATGAAAACCACTAAAAAAAAAACATTTACACCTTTTACTGTGACTGTTCCCACCTGTGGGATGCTTGGCGCTTTTGTTTTCATTGTCTTTTTTCTGCATCACATACTGTATTTTAGTAATCATCATAAATTATGTATCATTTGAAAGCTTAAAACCTCAAAATTCATCCTATGAAAATCGCATTACCATGGAAATGGTACTTTAAAATCTTTTGGCGGTCTCCTCCCCCTTGGTGGGTGGTGTCAGGTGTCAAATTACAAAATGCATTATGGTATTTTACAATCAAAACTTTTGTGGACATTTGTGACAGAAAAATGCATACAAAAAGTTTGGATGGCACCTGGTGGCTGTTTGTGCTAAAACACCCTAAATGAAATCTCAAAGGAACCTCAGTTTGTTTCATATCAACTTTAAATTTGGAACAAAACTTATTTAGACATAAGGTATTAATTTTATAGCAATTTTAAAGTACCTGTTATGTAAAATACTTATTTTATATAAAATAAAAAAATAGTATAGTGCATTTTTTAAAGTAAATTTAAATTTCTATAACCTTTTGATACTTTCATATTAAGAAATTATTGCAGACACTACTTCTGCAATAATCTGCTGATTGTCTTTAAAAATGAGTCCAATTTTAGGTCTGTAATCCAAAGCGTTCATGAATTACAATTTAAGTTTGGATAGTGCACTTTTAAAGGGTTAACAATACATTAAATAAAATAAACATTAACTCAAATTAAATAATAAAAAAATAAAAACTTATACTTGAACTAGCTGTCAAGTCAACATATCTTAAAAATTAAAATTAAAAATTAACAAAAACTATAGACATTAAAAAACAATGACAAAAACACACAACAAATAAAATAAAACTGTAACTTAAATTAAAATGAGAACAGAAAAAGTAATGATCTCAGCTGATATTAAAATATTAAATAAAATAACACTGAAACATACCTTGGAATATAGAGTAATGTGGACTGTACTTATGATGTTCTTTTTTTATTTTTAGAGCTTGGCATTTTAAACTTATTTTCATTTTATGTGAACAAGACAAAATTAGTCATTCTGTCTAATTTCACAGAGGAAAGAACATAACACGAGGTTGGAACAACATATAGTTATTAATCTAAATGCTGCTGATAAATATCTATTGCTTTAACATTCCCAATTAGTTTACCATTGATGATCACAAATGATTAAGGTTAATATGTTAAAGTGAATCTCAATTATAATTTCAGGTTAACTGTGCATCAGACTGAGTTCTCTGTAAGTGTTTCCTGACCTGCACTGCAGTAAAGCCCAAAACAATCCTGTGTTCCTGTTGATGGTGGAAGCATCAGAGTTCTCCACTAGAAAGTGCCCTTGAGCTGTCCAAAGCACTGTGGACAGAAAAAAGCTCTGATGTACAACTCATCTACATCTTGAATGGCCTAAGGGTGATAACTGACTGAATAGTTTTGAGCAAACTATTCAATCAATTACCAGCTGACAGGTGATGATGAATAGCTATGAAATATTTGATGAAATGAAATACACTATGAATGTGATTGAGTGTTTTAAATATCTACTTACTGGCTGCTCCGATGCCAATTACCACTGATGTGAAATAAAAGGACCATGTGGATGGAATGATGAATACAGCTATATAACCACTGAAAAACACACAGATGTGAACAATACAGACAACAGCAGCATGATGACTACAGTCAATAAGAAATCTGAGATACTTGCCTATATAGAACTCCACTCAAGAACATGGTAAGCTGTGGTCCAATAATTGCAACGATAGTGGGAGCTAACACATTACAGAATGAAAAAACTCCATATATTATTCCAAGGCTGTGAAAAGAAGAAGGCAAAATTATTGGATATCCCATATCAAACATATTTTTATCATATCTACATCCAGAGTTTATTTTACCTTCTATTTCTGATTAGAAAATGTGATATCACTTTTTAGCCTCTATTTCTCTTATTTATCATAATGCACTCTAAAATAATGCACCATTAAACTGCTGCATATTGTCTCTTTTACATTTCTTTGTCCCAGCTACAAACTCACCAGTGTTCAACTGACTAAAACTGCTAATTTATGGTTTATGGAACCCCGAGTATTAAAGGAGAAGTCCACTTTCAGAACAACAATTTACAAATAATTTACTCACCCCCTTGTCATCCAAGATGTTCATTTCTTTCTGTCTTCAGTCGTGAAGAAATTAGTACAAAATCAACGCACCAATTAAGTCCATTATATGAAGAAAAATCCTGAAATGCTTTGCTCAAAAAGCATAATTTCTTTACGACTGAAGACAGAAAGACATGAACATCTTGGATGATAAGGGGATGAGTACATTTTTTGTTGTTCTGAAAGTGGACTTCTCCTGTAAGACTTGTATGGCTTAAAATAACATAAATGATGTCTCTTACTTAAATATGTAGTAGAAAACCTATGAAAGATTTACTTGATTTAAAAAATCCACATCATATCATCCATATTTTCGACTATGGGGGCGCCATTATTTTGATGACGAAAAATGGTTGCACTCTGTGAGCTGCTGGCACTCCCTGATGCTATTTTTAGCACGACACATCTCGGAAAATAAAATACTGATACGATAACCACAGCTACTGAAAGAGTTGGGTTTTTTTTTTCTGAGTTGGGTTGCGGTAAAAATAGCATCAGGTAGCACCAGTAGCTCATTGAGTGCAACTATCTGACATAATCAAAACAGTGGTGCTCTCCATAGCCCAAAATGTATATAAAACACAATGTGGATTTTTTAAATAACGTAAAGCTTAATGAGTTTTCTACTACATATATCAGTAAGAGATATCATTTATGTTATATTAAGCCATGCAAGTCTTAATACCCAGGGATCTCTTTAAATTTTTACATCAAACTAATGCCAACCTACAGTGATGAGTCACATTTTTTCAGCCACTTTAATTACTGATAATAGTAACATAATTACTGATGAAGAAAACCTGAGTTAAAGTTATGAAGGCTCATTAAATCAAGTTAAAATAACATAATGCTACTTTACATTAGACCGAAACAAATATATTGTAACACAATGATGAAAACTTTTTTTTTTTTTTTTCAGTGCAGTGTATTATATTTACATATCCATCATATATCTCTAAATTATGAATACGGGAGGTAGTAGAAAAGATGAAGGACTGAGATTTTACCTGTGGTACCCACTTCCAGTGAAGTTAGTGCTATTCAAGCTTTTCACCACTGTTTGCTAAAAGGACGGAAGGAAATAAATAAACATATAAACGAACAAACTTTTGCTGTTGACCTAAATATCCCTGTAGCGTAACAAAGTTTTCTAAAAAAAAAAAGTTAAATATATGTCATGTAGTGAATATAAAGTAAAAAAACTGCATGTAATAAAATAATAAAAGAATTCAAAAATATTCTGTTTGTTGTACAAAAAAATAATTGTGCATGAAGCTTGTATACTGCAAGACTTGATATGTTAATTTTGCACTTAAAATGCAACATACAGATCAAACTATAGGAATATTTGTTGGAGCCTATGAGAAGACATCCTTATCCTTTCATGGATAAACTAAGTTTGTGGGTTCCTGTGTGGGGTGACTGTGAGGTTAACATGAGTCCACCATGACATTTGTATTAGTTCCTCTCATTAGTCATGCAGGATAATTCATTGACTGATGGGGAAAATCAAAAACACGAGATACGCCTGACCCAAATTTACCTCAACAATAGACTGTTTTCAGATAGTCTAACTGAAAAACTTTATTGAATGTTGTTTTTCACAAAAAAAAAAAAAAAAATGAACTTAAGCTAAAAAAACACTTGCCTTCTACCATGTACCATGATATTGTTACTGAAATAAAACTGTGAATAAAATCACAAAAAGACTGACGGTAAAATTAATCATTTTTTACTGTATTTTGGTAGAAAATGTTGCTAATTAAAAACTTAAAACTGCTCTTAAGTTTTTGCATAAAATTTCAGCACAACAAAATAAACTTTTCAAACATTTTGAAACATAGCAGTATATCATACATCTTAGTCTATAATTTATACTAGCATGCAATAAGAATGAAACACAACTTACTTCGATATTACCACAGGTGGTGAACGCTGTAAAAATGAGCAAAAATCCTATACCCAAAATAACAACATTATACGTCCTAATATCTGCCATCCTCAGCTCATTTAGATCCTCGTGTAAGATACCGGAGTTTCAGCGAGTGTGCCTTGGTCCATGTAATTACAGCCAACATCCAGGAAAGCAAACTGTTAGAAAACAAACCAAGTAGTTGAGTAATTAGTGATCTACAGCACATATATTACACTATTACTTAACAGCAGTTAAACGTTAGCGAACACAAGTTGGTGGTCACATATGTGCACGCGCCTCGTGACCATCAAGCATGAGATGAATGTTACTGGAATGCAAGATCCATGTGATGGTTTCCGTGGCAACTACTTCACAAGAAGCAATGGCACAGAATGACGAGGAGATGCTATAATTTGATTTTACATATGTAAAACGTATGTACAGTATGCTGCTTATTGTGCTGCTTCAAGATGATTTGATAAATACATTTTAGGTTTAATATATTCCTACAAGCGACCGCATAACCTTTAGTTATTCCAGATTAGCTACCGCATTGTGCTAATTGTTACACATGCCGTCAATAACACTGTAACACTGCAATAACTTACCAAATTCACAAAGCCAAACTTTAACACGCAGTCGCTGTTGTTGCTACATCGGTTAGCGAAAATCAGCAGCGATTGACTATACGTCCTATGAACTTTTGAATGTGCGTGAATTGATCAGTACTTGTTTACATATTGCTTTCAAAGGTTGTCGGTTGTGTAAGCGCTGAAAGATCACCAACCCCTCAAGGTAAGGTAGGGTAAGTTTACGCGTAGATCATCCGTAGATCTGTATGCAATATTCACAGAGCGCCAGTCGAGCACTGTTATTTGGAAATCAAACGTTGACAGGCTACGTCACATCTGGAAAAAAGCTAGAATACAGGGTAATTGAAAAGGAACATACAAATAAACCACGGCAGCAAATGATCACATAGAATAATGCATCCTCAATTTAAAACAATTATTTTAAAGCTTGGGCTGTTTTACTCCAATAGATAAATCTTCTTTTCTTTTTGAATTGCAACATTTACAAGCAAAAAGACAATTATATATATATATATATATATGTATGTATATGTATATATATATATATATATATATATATATATATATATATATATATATATATATTAACTGCATACAAAATAAAATGTTTTTTTTTTACATACACGTATATATTTAAGAAAAATGTTTATAAATTAAAAATATTTATATATAATATCAATTATCTGAATATATGTATATATTTTCAAAATATGTATTGTATGTATGCGTATTTATATATACATAATACAAATATATATATATATATATTATATATAATATATACAAGAAAAAACTTTTATGTTGGTTGCGATTAATCGTGATTAATCATTTGACAGCACATAATATTTTTGCAAGAAATAGCAGTAAAAATCTAAACTTATGAAATATTGTTTATTCTCAAAGAGAATAATACGGATATCTGGGGATAAATTCCTTTTTTACAAAATTAGAAAAGTCAATCCTTTGCATGCAAAACACTTAATAAATGGGCAAATGTGATGACAAAGGAACAGCTGGGTAAAATACTGTAAGTAAACTTAATAGATAACTGGATAGTTATGATATAGTTTATGAATAATTTAAAAAGAAACGTAACAACTTTGTTGGGCAAAGCCACTTGAACAACTTATTTATTTATTTTATTTATTTATTTATGTATTGTCGAACTGGATTTTTTTTTTTTTTTTTTTTTTTTTTGCAGAGCTTGTAAAAAAACGTACGAGAACAGGGAAATTAGACATTGATAAATTCCTACAATGAACAATCATTAATATTCTGGATTTGCGTACATCAAATTATGGCATTATCCATACAGAAAAGAAAAGTATAAAAATAAATCACCTCCTTTTAGAAAAGTTGTCATAATGCAACAAAAATTTTCGCACTCTTTTTGTTACTTCTAAGTCTAAGAGATGAAACGAGAGAATCAAGTTCAGCAAGAAAAGGGGGAAAAGACAGAGGACATTTAAGCTATTTTTGCTTATGAATGAAGAATTTCAATTTCAATATTTCACTGGATTTACGGTTCCAAAATAATTCCTCGTTACGTTTCAGTCACCAGATTTTAAAATCGCAAAGTCACTACGGGAAGCCGCAGAGCTCATTCACTGACAGCACGCTCTTTCCCAGAAGCCTTTCCTCATATTGTACACAATCATCATGGCGGCGCAGGATGGTAGGTAGCGTGAAAATGTACTTAAATGCTATTTACTCAGTCTTTGCGGTGTTATTTATAGGCGTATAACATCAGTTCCAGTTATTTGGCACTTGTATTACACTGAACGGACGTTCTTTTAACTTGTCAGGGTGAAATAATAGCTAGATATTTTGTGATTAGCCATGTCGAAAACTTCGGCTGTGTCACAAAATCTACTGAGCTGTCTACTCAGACAGCAATTCTGAGAGATGCTGAAACGTTTGAACATTTCTGGAACTTTCGATTAACGTTTATGGGCCTCGCGGGAACGTTTGGAATGTTTAAACAAACGTTCCAAACGAGCCTATGGTAGCCAAAGATGCTGTCTAAATAGGCAGCTCACTGAATTTTGAGACACAGTCTTGATATGAGCTTGCGAATATTAGCACAGCGGGCTGGCTAAGTTACCGATGAGTCAGTTGTGTACGATTCACTGGCACAGGCTCTATCGGGTCGCTCATGGTTACAGTTATTGGTCTTAGTTCAACAGTTGGGTTCAAATAACGATAAGAGAATTTACTAGATGTTTCTGTGCCTTTACACAGCAGCTAGTCAGTTAGCTTTTGAAATCTGTATACTAGAGACGGTCTAGTTAAAGAAGTAAAACATACACGGAATAAGTGGGAATCTAGAATAAACAGATGGATTCAGATAGTTTTTTCAAAAGCTGCATATCTTATAGGTTATAAAATATTTTCCCATGAGGATTATGTTTTATTTTAACACTTCAAAACTACAGTTTGACATTGTCTGCCATTGTTTGACAGGTCAGCATTTGTGTATCAAAAGTTGTTCTCATCTGATAATTGTTCCCACAGGAAGTGAGGTAGTAGGAATGGAGGCTGAGGTCACACAGAAGGTACCAGAAGTGTTGTGTGAAGCTGCTGGACAAGAAGATGCAGCAGGGACTGAACAAGCATCTCTTGCCGACAGTGAAAGCACATCAGCCCAGCCCGCTGCTGTCAGCAACGGAGAGGAAAGTGACGAGGGGAAAGAGATGGTGGATGTGAAAATCATTTGGAACAAAAACAAATATGACCTTAAAATTCCTTTAGATGGCACCGGTGCTAAACTGAAAGAGAAAATTCACACTCTCACTGGTAATTATCATTGCCCGTTTTGTTTGTAAATCTTGTCTTTTTTTGTCACAATTCAAAAAGAAAATAACATAACGAGGATCCCAGGTTGGTGATCTTTCAGTGCTTACACTGTTGACAACCTTTCACATGTGAGCTCCTTCAAAAAGGTTAAAAAAGCATCTCAGAATGCACCTCTTCCAGTAATTACTTTCATTTTAAAATGTGGAAAATACCTGACTCTCAAACTGTCCCTTTTGGACCCTGGACCACAAAGCCAGTCATCAGGTTCAATTTTGTTTTAAATTGAGGTTTATATATCATCTGAAAACTGAATTAAGCTTTCCATTGATGTCTGATTTGTTAGGAAAGGACAATTTTTGGCCGAGATGCAACTATTTGAAAATCTGGAATCTGAGGGTGCAAAAAAAAAAATCTAAATATTGAGAAAATTGCCTTTAAAGTTGTCCAAATTAAGTTCTTAGCAATGCATTTTACTATTCAAAAATTAAGTTGTGATATATTTATGGTAGGAAATTTAGAAAATATCTTCATGTGACATGTTCTTTCCTTAATATCCTAATGATTTTTGGCATAAAAGAAAAATCAATAATTTTGACCCATACAATGTATTTTTGGCTATTGCTACAAATATACCCATGCTACTTAAAACTGGTTTTGAATGGATAATATGGACCCACGATATTATGACTGAATACAAATGCTTTTTTGTGTGTGTTTTGTATGGTTATCAGGTCTTCCACCTGCTATGCAGAAAGTGATGTACAAAGGACTGCTACCAGAGGACAAGACACTTAGAGAAATCAAAGTTACAAATGGTGCAAAGATTATGGTGGTTGGATCTACAATAAATGATGTACTAGCTGTAAATACACCAAAAGAAGTTATTCAGCAAGAGGTTAAAGCTGAGGAGAACAAAAAGGAGCCATTGTGCAGGCAAAAGGTGGGTGGGGAAACCTATTTACATAACATTAACGGTGGAATAGGAATTCTTATACATATACCTATGTACTTATATTTTATAAATATACTTGTGGATGCTTATTTCTCAGCAACATAGGAAAGTTTTGGACAAAGGAAAACCAGATGATGTCATGCCTTCTATAAAAGGAGCTAAGGTAAGTAAAACCTGTGAGGGATTGGATATGATTAGACTCTACCAGATCATTGCACACATGCCACATAAAATTAATTTATATATATATTAGGGCTGTCAGTTTAACTCATTAATTTAATTTAAGGGGTCATGTCATGTTTTTTTTTATCATTATTAATATTATTATTTCAATATGTTCCTTGAGGCTCACTTATTATGTTAATGAAGTTTTTACACAAACACACAAAAACAACAAAAAACAGTTTCACCTCCTTGCTACTGCACACGAGTAAGTGTTTTGACAACATGATCCAAGCATGCAGTACAGCTTCATCTTTCAACAAATGTTTCTTTGCGAGCTCTCCATTACACTTCACTTCATTTACAAAACACAACGGCCTGAACAAACATATAAACTCTCGACACGATCCTTGCCCTGGAGGCAGTGTATATGCAAATATTTGTGCCTTTGTGACATCGCATGCCACCTCTGATCTAAACGAGTCGTTTTTGGAGCTTGATTAAATAAATGCTTTGTTTATGATGAGGAAGTGGTTTTAAGTTATGAAACTTGCAGGATTTATTAATGGTACAAAGACCTAGAGAGATCAAGGCAAATTTGATTTCTCATGTCATGACCCCTTTAATAAGTTATGGAAAGATAAAACAATAAATATATTTTAATGCAGTTAACTTACTTGCCCCTCTTACCACTTTATGTTTCATACAGTTGACAAACATGATGCAGGGCAACAACTCACTGTGTCATGCAGTCCCTAAATGCAGTTATGCGCCCCTAAAATTATATTATTATATTTAAATCATATGTTTTTGTCCCGAATCCGAATGCGAGTCTGAATGTGATTTTACACAACTGTTCAGTAAATAATAAGTTAATATTGTGTAGTATTTCAAATTATATATTATATGAAACCCTGGACCACAAAACCAGTCATAAGTAGCACGGGTATATTTGTAGCAGTAGCCAAAAATACATTGTATGGGTCAAAATTATAAATTTTTCTTTGATGTCAAAAATCATTAGGATATTAAGTAAAGATCATGTTCCATGAAGATATTTTGTAAATATATCAAAATGCAATTTTTTTTTTTTTTTTTGCACCCTCCAGATTTTCAAATAGTCGTATCTCAGCCAAACATTGTCCTATCCTATGAACATTGTCCTATCCTATCCTACATCAATGGAAAGCTTTTTTATTCAGCTTTCAGGTGATGTATAAATCTCAATTTTGGTTTGTGGTCCAGGGTCACATATATTTATTTTATATTTTGTGTTATGATCTGTTTTTCCTCAGTTTTGCCAGTGACCCATAATAACCTGTAAAATATGTTTTTCTATTTTAATATACATTAAAATCTAATTTATTCCTGTCATCAAAGCTGATGATTAATCCAGTCTTCAGTTTCACATGATCCTTCAGAAATCATTCTAAAATGCAGATTATTATCAGTGCTGGAAACAGTTGTGCCGCTTAGTTTTTTTTTGTTTTTTTTTTTTTGGAACCTGTGACACCTTTTTCAGGATGCTTTGAATAAAAAGCCAAAAAGAACAGCAATTATTTAAAATAGCAATCTTTTCTGACAATATACAGAACTGTTCAAAAGTTTGGGGTCATTACATTTTTATTCTTCCTTGTTTTAAAAGAAATTAATACTTTTCCAAAAAAATATTTGGCAGCACAACTGTTAGATAACATAGATAACTCTAATAATAAACCAGCATGGATCATGTGATACTGAATGCTGGAGTAATGGCTGAGGAAAATTCAGCTTTGCATCACAGGAATAAATTATATTTTAAAGTATATTAAAATAGAAACCATAATTGTATATTGTAATGACATTTTGCATTATTACTGTGTTTTTCTGTGTTTTTGATCAAATAAATGCAGCGTTCTTTAAAAAAAACATAAATCTTACTGATCCCAAACTTTTGAACGGCAGTGTACATATTTATGAGTGTGTATTTTTTACTGTACAGCATCAAGTGCGTGGTGGTTTAGCGATCATGTGATCCTGTCCTTCATTTCCCCAGCTGTAAAGTTCTTTTAAGGGCTCACAATAAGTTCCTTGTGCACACTAATGACATCCGAGTGATTTCTTATTTGTTAAACAGGAGCGTCTGCCAACAGTGCCTTTATCAGGAATGTACAACAAATCTGGCGGAAAAGTACGACTTACTTTTAAACTGGAACAGGATCAGTTATGGATCGGAACAAAAGGTGATTTCATCATCTAAATGAACTTTTATTGGTAAGACTCGAATTATGCTTATCTTGATTTTTATTTTATTTTCTTTTTTTCTGGCTTGCAGAAAGAACAGAAAAAATCCCGATGGGTTCCATCAAAAATGTTGTGACTGAGCCAATAGAGGGTCACGAGGACTATCATATGATGGTACGTGTTTATCGCAATGTTTTCAACAAGCTATGCATTGTATCTGTCATTCTCAAACAGGATTTTTTTTTTTTTTTTATTAATTGATTGCTTTTTTTATGCTGTTGTAAGACAAAAACACTGCAGAAGTAGGTCAAATCATGCATATTTATATTTATATAAATATATTTTTGTTTGTTTGTTTGTCACCCTATAGGCATTTCAGCTGGGTCCGACAGAAGCCTCACAATATTGGGTCTACTGGGTGCCTGCACAGTTTGTTGATGCAATCAAAGACACAGTTCTCGGAAAATGGCAGTATTTTTAACGTGCCTCTATAGACACTGAAGAATTGGGATTCAGAGCAAAAGATTGAAAACATTAACTGGAGCCAACACAATAATCTGAAGAACTGATTTTTCTGAAGTATATCCAGAGCAAACCGAAGGATTGCTGTTGGACGAAATATTTTGGGGGTTTTAAGTGCACTAAGTGTCAGCATCCCATTTTTCAAACTGTTTCAACACTCGTTTTTTTTTTTTAAAGCAATCCCAAGCCTAAACAGAAAATTGTACAGAACTTGCATATACATTTCTCGTAGTTATTCTGAAAGAAATAAAAATTATTTAAGGAAAACGATCGATGCAGTAGAAAGATTTTATGTAGTATATTCCTCGGTTTACTGTGCAACTCAAGCAATCTTGCCAAAGTCGACAGTTCACACAGTTAATTTTCCAATCAACTTTCATCATCGCACAGGCTATAGTTTACATGCAGCATCGTAACACTCAAATAAGGTATTAATCCAGGTTAAAAGAGCATTGTTGCATTTTATGTGGTTCAAAAATTCTGCAGTTTCTTCGAGACTCTTAATAGCACATGGAGAGCTTGTCTCACTTTGTCTTGACAGCAGAAGACTTGTTGCAGAATTACAACCCTAACGCCAAGAGTACAGTTGCTCAGCCTCTGTGCTTACAACCACATGATACTTTGACAAAGGCAATATCTTCTTAACATTTTATTGTTTACTGCAGCAACATCTCTAGGCCCAACTCCCTCTCAAATCAGATGTAATATTAGGGAAAACAGTGTTGATGTGCTCTTAATACTCAGTCATATTACTAAGTTGCTGATGAGTGACTTTTCTGATCATGCATGTTGTTTTTTCAAACATGGTGCTAACCAATGATAAGCATTTTTAATTCAATAAAGCCCAAAGGAAGGAAGAATTTCAGTGATCTTTCTGTAATAAATTTGCCTATATACTTACATTTTTAATTTTCAAACTCTATATGTATATATGCATCTAATTCATTAATAAGAGGAATAGCTCAACCTAAAATGAACATTGACTCACCCTCATTCCATCCAAGATGTAGATTTAGTAGTGCATCACTTGTTCACCAATGTATCCTCTGCAGTGAATGGGTGCCGTCAGAATAAGAGTCCAAACAGCTTATAAAAAACATTGCAATAATCCACAAAATAATCCACATGACTGTGAAGCGAAAAGCTGCATGTTAGTGAGAAAGAAATCCATCATTAAGACATTTTTTTACTTAAACCATCACTTCTGGCTAAAATATGAGTCATCTATCTGTAATATTGATGTCATCAGTGAAAAAAATCACCTGGATGAGGAGAGAAATATGCACTGTTTACAAAAGAAAACAGTTCTAGACAAATGAATTTTAATGTGAAAAGACAACAGGAGATGGACTTCACTTTAGCGAAAATGTTATTATGAATTGTAGACTCACATTTTGGCCAGGATCGAATTTACAAATGGAGGATTTGTTTGTTACAAACATGCAGATTTTCTTTCAGAAGACAATAATTGATGGTCTGTAATTGTGTGGATTGTTGTGATGTTTTTATCATCTGTTTGGACTCTTTTTAATTCTGACGGCACCCATTCACTGCAGAGGATCCATTGGTGAGCAAGTATTGCTCAATTTCTCTAAATCTAAATGGCCTGAGGACAAGTACATTTTTAGCATATTTTTATTGTTTGAGTAAACTAGACATTGAAGTAGTATTTAATATGAGAAAGTTGGGTAGATGTGTCATCCCCTTAATCTAGTAAGCTACATTTATACACTTAAACTCTTATTTATAGTTTTATTTCATATTTAGAAAGAAAATACAGCTGTTTGTGGTTGAGCAATGCATTTTTTTTTTTATAATATCTGATGGGTGAAGTGTTTCAGTATCAATTAATAGCGATAGTTAGCTTTGTCTCTGAATAGAAAAAAATTACAATATATTACAAAATGTGAAGAAAAAAAATCTGCATTCAAATATTCTATATTAAACCATTACACAGCTGGCTTATGAATATAAATGCAGGAAAATAAGACTTTTCTAAATTAATCACATCAAGTAATTCTCTAAATAATTGAAATATAATTTCAAGATATATTGATAACACTTTACAATAAGGTGTCATTTGTTAACATTAGTTAATGTATTAGCTAACATGAATGAACAATGAACAATACATTTATTACACTATTTATTAATCTTTGTTAATGTTAGTTAATAAAAATACAGTCGTTCATTGTTCATGTTAGTTGAAATTAACTAATGTTAATAAACAACTTGTGACTTTAATAATGTATTAGTAAATGCTGAAATTAACATTAAGATTAAAAAATGCTGTAGAAGTAGTGTTCATTCTTAGTTCATGTCAACTTACTGTGAAATATTACTGATATATTAGTTTTATGACATTACTTCTTCGTGGCGCTCTCTGTCTGTACTGTCGTAGCTATTTTTGTTTAACCTCGAATAGCTTAAAAGCTCCCATTTGAACTCATTTATTTAGAGGTACCAATTAAACTGATATTTCAGATGTATTATTTCAATTGCAATTAAACAATTCAGTTTGCTTCTTGAGTAGTATTGTTTTCCAAAAATCTGTTTCTTGTCATGCATCACAGGTGTACAGCTCAGGTTAAGACAAAAAAAACAGGCTTCGATCACTATCATTCAGTTGAGGAATGGAAAATATGCCTTCAGGTATGTAGCAGCAGTGCAACTTGACTTGTTTTAGAACCTTATATAATTTAAGAGCTTATCTTCAAACAAGCATAATAAACTTAATGTAACTGACTGTATAAAATTAGTGAGTCTTGGTGTAAAGATTAATGCATTTTTCTGAACACATATATTTAGTTAATAGACTCTTTATCCAAAGTGTCTTGCAAATGAGCAACAGCAATACATTATTAATTCATTTTCATGAGAAGCGCTGAAATACAAAGTTATACAAATTATAATAACCCTTTTTTAAATGATAGACAAATGATAGACACCAAAACTTTTTCTCTTTCACACAGGTTGCCAAATAAACAACAATTGTTCAAAATTCTTTTGTTTTGTTTTGCACCAGCTGTTACTATGACAGCGTTTTTGCTGAAACTCTGTATTTACCAAACAGAACATCGGAATTTCACATCTATTTCATAAAACGTTTAAATTGTTTTATGTTTTACTTAAGCAAAATTATGTTTACGTTACATTTACATTTATTCTTTTATCAGGCACGTGTATCCAAAATGACTTAGAAAAGAGGAACATCACAAGCAATTTATCATATATTTTACTTTTTTTTTTTTTAAGCTTGAAAAAGGAGCCATTTGTACCTGTCAGATGCAAATACATCACCGTCATGGAAATAGTGAGCTCATGTTGTCATCCTAACCACAACCCTTTTTTTATTTGTTTCTGAAAATGAAATTATGAAAAACGCTATGGCAGTATGATGTTGAGGAATGTTTGATCCACTTTACTGGTACAATTTATCTCCATAGAATGGTCCAACTGAACTGTGACCATGCGTCACCCCCACTTCTTAAATACCTTAGACATGCATAACAAGATACACCTGTTTCTCACATAGCAGGACAGCTGACTATAGAAAAAGTGAGTTGCCTGTTTTATAATTCTCTGATGAATAATTTGTAAGGTTTACTTCCTCAAAACATCTTGTGACATAAAAATGGGTGTAGCCTTGATTACGTTTTTTAAAAGACATCAGGTACATCATTGCCAGCAATTTACGTGACGCATACAATTTTGTACAAAAAAAAAAAAAATGCTACGTGGATTGTGTGAGGTTTGAATCTAAAGAAGATTTTTTTTAAAGAAGATTCATCACAAAGTTATGGATGATAGTTAAAAATAATAGTTTTTGTCCAGAGCCACTTACAAATCAGGAAAGTGTATAGTTGATTGTTCTGTTTATGTTGTAGGCCTACTATTAATAATTCCAGAACAAATTATAATTTTCAGTATGTTATCTTTATGTCTTTTAAATAAGATATCAAACTATGGATTTGTTAGAATAGCAAGAAACAAGATTTTGGTTGTTTTGGGGTTTATGCATCTTTATGCATCGTTTTTCATTTCTGAAAAAAACTAGTGTTGATGTTTTCAACACTGATAATGAGTAATGTTTCTTGTACAGGCTGCTGAAAATACAGCTTCACCATCACAGGAATAAATTGCTTTTTAAAATATATTACAATAGAAAGGTGTTGTTTTAATATTTCACAGTATTACTGTTTTTACTGTTTTTCTGATAAAATCAAATCAGAAATTTTGCCATATATATATATATATATATATATATATATATATATATATATTACTATAGCATGAATAAAAATATATAATTGCTTAGTATTAGCAAAAAAAAAAACTATATTTTTGTTTATTGCTGCCATTTGAATAAAAGTACAAAAAAAATGCAATGGATACAAACCAGATATGAGGGGAAGCAATTGAAATCGCATATATATCCAAACATGCTTTTGCCAGAAGCTTTATTTGTCTGTAAATATATTTTTTCCCCCTCGCACCAAACTTGAGTTTCCTAAGTCTATGTGATTTGCAGACTGCGGGATCAAAGTAAAGTGTGACTTATAAAGCAGTATACAAGTATTACAAGTAACACAAGTTATGTGTTTATTCACAGACATCTCTCTTGTCCCCATGCTGAGAGGAATTCACTTTTGGTTTACAGTTGCCAAAAATATAACTTTTGTTGTTGTTGTTATTGTTTGCAGACAAAAAGTAACACAAAAGTAATGTAACATTGCTTTCTATAAAAAAGTAACTAAGTAATGCAATTAGTTACTTTTTTATGGAGTAACTCAATATTGTAATGCATTACTTTTAAAAGTAACTTTCCCCAGCATTGTTAGAAATGTCACTGGGTTCACAAATGAAATACGATACAAATGTAGGTTTAGGTTTAGTACTTATCATAGAAATGATATTCTTTAGAAGAATACTTCCCTGTGAACTGAATGTGATGCTTTCAGACACTTAACTGCATGTCAATTGCATTTAAATAAAAATCTATTATTGTTTACGTTTAATAAATCCAATTAGCTGAACATTAGAGTGCTTTTTGAACACACCTAAGGAGCACTTAAGCAGGCCTATATCTTCATATGTAATTTTCTATTAAAGTTCTATTGTCTTTGAAATTTAATTAAATTGACGAATATCAAGCATTTATGATAACTACAATACACTTTACCATCATTTCTCTTCAATCTTGCATTTCATGTATTTAAATTAGGGCTGTCAGTTTAGCATGTTAACTTAATTACTTAGTTATGAAAAATAACGCAATTAAAATATTTTAACACAGTTAATGCATTGGCCCCGCCCCCAGACCTGCACATCATCTTACTATCCATATAGTTGACTGATGACAAATATGATGCAGTGCAACAACTCCATAAATGCAGTTATGCCCTAAAATTCGAGATATTCGTGCAAAAAAATGCCCCGTTTTGTCTCATATTTATATACATCACACGATATCACACTAATGTTGATTTTGTCCTGATCTATCACGAGCTTAAATGTGATTTTATACAACAGTTCAGTAAATAAGAAGTGGATAGCATAGCATACAGCAAAACAGAAGAATTGTTGTTTGTCTCCGAGCAACACAGCAGTGTTTAGTTTCTGAATCCGCATTTTGAACGAATCGTGTGAATCAATGATTCAAAGGCCCATTCATAAAGTGAGCCATTTACTAAATTTCTGAATGAATCAGTTGGTATCAAAGCTGTTTTGGCTACCAATGACTTTCATTGCATGAACCAAAAATACTGAGATGTTTCTCAAATTATCTTCTTTTATGTTCCATAGTTTACGTTGCAGCCTAAATGTCTGTGGGTAATACATTTTATGTTGAATCAAATAAAATATTTGAATATATACAGTTTGTAATGTCTACTTGATACTTTCTCAATTAACACAAAATAGCTTTAAATAATCGTTTGTGGGTATTTTCAGAGTCAAATTTATTTTGTGATTAATTAGATTAATCAAAACATCATATAATTAATTAGATTAACATTTTTAATTACCTGACAGCCCCACTTTCAATATATATGTTATTACACACAAATGGTAATGAAGTAGGTATGTATAATAAATGAATTTAGGTATCATTTGTTTATAATAGTTAAGTTGCTATTTAGTACATTTAAAATACATTAACTTTAAGTGTAAATGTATCAAATAACACAATCGTTGACTCTTCAAAACTCAACAAAAAGTCTACAATCATTTAAAATCTGTTTAAACTTTCAATTTGATATTATTACAAAGTGCACTTTTTGAAAGTGTACTTAAGATTATGAAACATAGTCATGAAAGTGTGCATTTTATGTGCTAAATTTTTTAAAATATACTGTTAAGATTTGAAGTACACTACAAGTTCACATTCAGTACAATTAAGTGCTTTTTCACAAGGTCAGCTGACATTAAGAAATACCCTTTTTTTCCCCCAAAGAATCTAGAATTTCCACATGCTGTTTTTTTTGTTTGTTTTTTCCTCTTCATAGATTTCTTTTGCATAGATGCCTTTGGCTGGTTTCTTCTTACTGAAGTCAGCCGCAAAAACTGAAGAGGTTTTCGATCACCTGAAGCCACAACTTGTCAGATGAAAGTAAATCTGTCACAAACCCAGAGAAATTTAGTTCATTTTACTGATACTTACTGATAGTTGTGTGATTCACTACATTGATATCATAACAAGGTACAAGGAAATACATTAGTATTTAAAAAGTGAATTCTCCACTGATGATTTTTATACCCAGTGCATTAGTTGTCATAGTTTAACTGAGAAGCAGGTCAGTAAATTAAAGTCATTTTTGATTTCTTATCGTCCGAAGGTTAACATTCAGTTTTAAATGTCACAGTGTACTAAAGTGTCCTTTTGTTCGTTCCAGGCCACGTGAACTGAATGCAGCAGAGATTCCACAGATTTGTTAAATGACTGTGGGTTGATGCTACCTGCAGTCTCAGATATTGTCTGTCACCATCTGACAACATTTCTTTCTGCAAAAGTGCACGTGTATCACTTAAAAAAATCTGGAGAGTCTGTAGTTAAGTACAGATTAGCTTTTGATTGCTTCTTCAGGACTCATTTTCTCTTCTTAACAGATTCCATCACAGACAAAGTAAATGCACAAAAGACTTCCTGGCTATCATATCTCATCTAATAGTTTCACTGATATTTTCACAGTAGTTTTCGGTTTCCAATTTGTTACACGGCTGTTGTTTTGTGTGTGACGTGGTTTTAGCTTGTGCAGAATGTTGTTTTAGAAACACCTGTTCCAGACATTTCTTTTAAAACAGGCTTTCCCCTTCACTGGGTTCCAAAGGCATAAAATAGTTCTAGTATTGTAGAAGTCTGGTGGGTTGCATCTGAAAGCGGGACATACAATCTAAACAGGTTAAGTCTGTTTATTCAAATGTTGTTGCACAGCAAGTGGTGCCTGCCTTATTCACTTTGAACAGCATCCAGATGTCATTGTGTGAAGTTAAGGCTCAATTAGGCTGCTGACAAAACATACAATAGAGCACTTAATGTAATTATTTACTTAATGTAAATAAACTACTCACTGGTGGTTTTACTAGATACAGTATGTGTGCAGACCTGTGTTTTACATTTATGTTCAACCTCAAAAGACATTACATTAAAGGGACAGCTCACCCACAAATGAAAATTCTGTCATCATTTATTCACCCTCATTTCATTTCTTCTGCTAAACGTAAGATGTTTTGAATAACATTGGTAACCAAATGGTACCCATTAACCTCCACAGTGTAATTTTATACCATGGAAATCAACTGTTTGGTTGCCAACATTCTTCTTTTGCATTCACAGAAGAAAGACTTTCATGAGGGTCAGCAAATGATGACAACATTTTCAAAGGTTTTAAATAGAGCATTAATGTTTTAAATAGATGGGTCTACCAGTGAAACACTTCCAGTGCAACTGGCAACCGCCAAACCAGAATCTTAGAATATTTGTAATTCACTTAAACGATATTTGTTACTGATAATAAACTGTACTGCTAAATGTACAAACAAACACTTATGTAAAGTAAATGATACTTTTGAAACTTGTATGTCATGTATTTAAATATAAATTTGTAATTATGCATTTATAATAATGAATTTGAAAAGTAGTGCTTTTTTAAAAAAAAAATACTTTAAATGTAAAAGTATCAGATAACAAGCTTTGGTTACAAATCATGTACTTCATATATGTGCTTTGTAAAAGCACAACAAAAGACTGGATTTAAATGTACTTTAAAGTAAACATTTGTGCACCAAAGCTGCGAGTTTTACCAGTATAAACTCGAAACAGGATACAATATCACTGATTTTCATAAGATTAATCTTTAAAAAAAAAAAAAAAAAACAGACACATTTTTGATAGAGGAAGGTGATATAGTACATTCTCACCTGCTCATGGGGGAGTTTCACTTTTATGCGTGGGGGGGCACCCACTGGCAGACGAGCCAGCAGTAGAATTTATTTATATACATGTTCTATATTTCATATATTTATGTAACATATTCTACATTAAAATACATTTAGAATTAACAACGACTGCTGTACAAAACGTTAAAAAAATAATAAATAAATAAAACATAACTTTACCTAATGCAGAGAATAGGCTTGCATAGTCGGTGTTCTGCAACACCGGTTACGTCACTTGCCCACCGCGGCACCGACCACCACCGTCGTTTTGATTTTTTATAGTAATAAAATATTATTTAGTTCAGTTGGAGAACGGACGCTACATAAAAGAAAAACTGAACGCGGCCGCTCAATGCAGAGTGCCGAACGACATTCGCATTGCAGATCAGATTTTATTTATCAGCGAGCAAATTGACGAGACGAGCTGACCGATAAGAAGAGTGAGGTCAGGCGATACAGACAAGACGATGGTGGAAGTTTGTCAATGTTTTTTATTTTGAAAAGCCTGTTGACTTTTGCCGTTTATCTGGTTTCCGAAGTTTTTTGAACGTTCGTTTCTTATTTATTTGGTTATACACTGTTCGCTGATTTTTACTTTGTGTAATTTCTTTCTTATTAGTTTTGCTAATAAACGGTCGACGTTTCTTATATTTATTTTGGTTCCACAGTGTTTACCGATTTTCAGTTTTGTATATGCTACTAGGCTATTTAAAATATATGTAGGGCTAGCCTAAGTTATTTATGTTATTATAGGCATATAGCATGGTGTAAGCTATTTTTATTCGTTTTGTTAATGAAAGTTTCATGATTAATTTATAGGCTAAGTGAGTTTAACGCTGTATTTTGTTGTATTGCCGCTCATTTAAAAGTGAAAGTAAAATGTGCACTGCGCATTTACATGCTATTTAAAAGCGAAGGAAAGCGAGTGAAAAGAGGGAAATTGAAGATATGTGCCATTGAAGTTCGGAGCCAGTTTCCTACTTTCCTACTTTCCTCATGACTGAGAAACTTGTGTCTGATGTAGCCAAACAGTTAACTTGCAAAAGCGGGAAAAGAGAGTCCTCTCTGTACAAGACAAGTTGAGAATCATGAGTCGCGAGGATATGGGGCTTAAATTGAAATTAATCTACCCCAAACGTACTTATCCTATCCACTAAAATAATAAGATAATATTAATAATATTTAAATAATAAATCTTTGATTTTTCATAGATTTTTCAAAATCATGACTGGCCATTGTCTTTGGTGAGGGGTGAGGGGTGGGGGGTGGGGTTACAATCATGCCAGTCATGATTTTGTCTAAACTCCGCCTATGCACCTGCTTGTTTTGCCCCTTTCCAGAATGAGTTGTTGGTCTTGTTTTGGATTTACTGACGTTTGTTACGTTTAGTTGGCCCACACCCTTTTAATACCACAGTTAATAGTGCACCTGCCAAGCTGCCTGACAGACACACAGATACTCCTGCGACAGGTAAGTGCTCCAGTTCTTGCACACCTTTCATGCCTGAAAGACAAAAAATATTAATATTATTGTAAGAATAATATTTATTATAACTGAAATAGTTATAATAAGAACAATTAATTATTTAAATTTAATATATCATATTTACAAGTATGCATCATTGATCACTACTGCAAATTTGTATGCAGTTTATTTGAAATAATAATGCTGTGCAATTGTGGCTTGCTAGGATCAGGGGTGTCAGTGTGAAAATGGCGCACTTTCAGCTTTCTGCGCTAATTGCTTTAGGTAAGTAAAGTTTTTTTTATTGTTCTAATTAACTACCTAAAGTGAGAAATTATTTATATATATGAAGAGTTCAGATGCAAAACCAGCTAAAAGCCATCTCGGTCAAAAATGAGATAATGATACTGAGTGAATGCTCCTGACACATATTATACGTGCATCAAATACTTTTACTTCAAACTCGCTAAATTCCAGCCTCAGCCCAATCAGAAGTACCAGTACTTACACAGAAACCTATACAAAGTAGCCAGAAAGAAATGTTGATTTTAAAGAAATACGTCAGATGGATTTAGGGGCTTTTGCATCTGAACTCTTCATATATATATATATATATATATATATATATATATATATATATATATATATATATATATATATATATATTATAGATTTTTAAAGAGACACTTTTCATGAGATGCACTCATTTTATCTCTTTTAGGTTTCATCACACTGATAAACGGCCAGGTATTTAACACTTTCTACACAACATCATTTTGTGGATGCTTGCATCCAGTCAATTCAAATTTGATTATCTTCCTAGTTTTGCTTGATCAAAATAATAAATGTTATTATTTTAAGAATGTGCTCGCACACCAACTAGTTTTCACGGGTTGACAAATACAACTTGCTTGATTGTGCTTGATTTACTTTTGAAACGTTTCGTGGGTTTGATTTTTTCTTTTCTGTGTCCTCAAAGTGTCTGGTGGACTATCAAAATGGTGCGTTTCTGAATACTTAATAATTGCTCATATATGTCATTTTTCATTGTTTTATTCTTATTGTTTATTTATATTTATTTTCTTTTTTATTTTACAGGCGCAGTTTCCAATAATGGCTCCACATGCACTTCAGTAAGTATTCTTTATGTGGTGCAATACGATAAAGGCAATATTATTTTTCACTTTTATTTGAGGAATTTTGATAATATCATTCCTTTTTGTTTTGTTTTTCCCCCCCCTTATTCATATTTCAGTTCTCACCGTCAGCTTTCAACAACACTTTCACTTGCTCCGGGATACAACAATCAGACTCATCGCAGGGAAATCTCAAAAATCTCAAAGCATTCACTGACGCTGCCTTTGATTTGTACACATTGCTGGTACAGTGAATCTGAATATCAACATATTTCAAATACATACTCATTTTTGAAAGGAAGTCACCTAATCAGTGCCTTTTTAATCATCCTAACAGAGATCTAGACTTGACGTTAGACAGGTCGTGCAAAATATCAATCAAGTCAGGGCCGGCGGCTTAGTAGTGGGTTCACTGAATGATGTGGATTTTGCGAGGCTCTGGTTCCAAGTGAAGCTCAATCCTTACCTGTCATCACTGTCCAGAGACACGCTCTACTGTCTGAGTCAAAGCAACCTCGCCTGCCAAAGCTTCCAACAACTGTGCGTATTTCCACACATAAAACATGCTGCTATTCTCTACAGTTATTTGTTGTCCGAGAAAATCAACTTAATTCACATGTTTTTTTGCAGAGTGAATGATCTAAACTTGCAGATTGGTTCTGAAAGGCAAAAGATGGTGTATCAGAACTTCATAAAACCTTTCCTGGCAAGAAATACAACTGACGGTAACTGTTTTTGTCCACTAATATTATATTAACTATACTACGGACCGTTGAATTCTCGAATCTGATTGGCTGACGAGCGCACAGCGAACGTAGATCCAGGCAGGTCTTGACCGCATTACATGTCCATATCACTCCGCCAAATGATTTCGGTTATTTCAAACAGTGTTGCAACCGCGGAATTGGACTACTTTAACACTGTTGCCGCAGGTTGTTTTGATGTCCGCGGGTTAAAGCGACCTCAGTAACGTCATATTTAGCCCCTTAAACGCGAGTTTAAAAAAAAAAAAAAAAAACGTGTATTTTGTCCCTCAGAACGCGAGGTTTAATGGGGACCCCCCTCGAAACGCTAGTTTTGGGCTAGTTTCGAGTAGCATTTTCTCGCTCTTTCTCCTTTATTACAAACGCACTCACATACAGTACAGACATTTGTAACGTTACACACGGAAACATAGCGCTACTCTGACGATTTTGTCTGTAAAATAGTTTAACAACTTTAAAAAAAAAAAAACTATTTGACATTTCTCATTAACGAGGTAACGGTACTATTCTTGAAGAAAATGACAAAAAGAAAAATCAAACAAAAACCGGACGAATGCCTTGAAATATATGTTATCCAAGTCTTGAGGTGTGGTAACTGTCGTAATTGAAGACGAGACGTTGAATTATAAGAAAATAATGCACGTTATTGCATTAGTGCATTATTTTCTAATAATTCAACGGCTCATCGTCAATTATTCTTTGCTTAAAAGATACGTTTCTGGCTGTGAGTATGTGTCTTGAGTTGCTAATGTTGAGCTTTTGTTTTAAAGCTGGCTGTGTGAACAGTGCAAGCAGCACTAGGGACTGGTTTCAGCTGAACTTCCAGAAATTCTCTGCTAGCGCAACTCTAGGAGATTTCATAGCTCTGAATCCAATGTTTGATGGGGTATGTGAATTAAAATGGGATGTTTTATGGTATAAATCAAATCATAGCACTGTTGTTGAGGGGATTCATTTGAGTCTTTGTGCTTCTTTTCAGCTGCTTGTCCTAGATAAGCTCACACCAGAGCAGAAAGCTGAGCTGATCTTTCAGCTGGAAGCATCTGCTAAACTAGACCTCAGTGCCATCACTCAGATCTTCCAGAGCTTCCTGCAGCCGCTCATTAATGTAACACTTAACATCACCAGTGTGAATTCAAATGGACTTGAAAAGGTTAGATATTAATTTTATGTACTTGATTATGAAGATGTAGCTGGAATGGTTCTTATTAATCAGGTCAGTGATGAAGCATGAATGAGGAAGATGATCCTAATTCTTTTCACGTTTCTGTTTAGAATCTCAACGATTTCCTGGTTTCTTTGAGACCATTGGGAAGATTCATCAGATCATGTGTGAGCATTTCTCAGATGGTATGTTTTCTTTTTTGTGTGTATAATAAAACAGTTTATAATAGGCCTATTTAGGAATGTTGAATAACGTAACGTCAAACAATTAATCAGATTATTTGCATATATCAGTGCATTTATAATCAATATTTGCTTAGTAATTCAAAGACATTACATCACATAAAAACATTGAATACATATGACAAAATATGGCTTTAGAAGTCAAAATAATGTTTATTTTATTTCCATATCATTGCACATTATGCCTCTCTTTGTTTTTCGGTATTTTGTGCCATGAGCATCACATTTTTTAAACTGAGAGCCCTAATATGTATAAACCTATTTCTTCTTTTCCAGATAAATGCCAGCAATATCAGAACCGAAACGATACAGCTTCTGGTAAACTGGACCAAGACCTTAGACGACCAGACCGTATTAAATAGTTTTAACATCAGCAACTTCAGTGATTGGTTCCAGTATGTGGTTCTTCCCGTGGTGAAGAAAGCTCTGCTAACTAACCAGACTTTGGCAGAGAGCACCACAGCAATATACAACTATCTTTTGTGAGTAGAGTTTCTACATGCATTATAAACCAAATTATAGCTCTAGGAACAAACAAGAGGTGAAAAAAAAAGAAAAAGATTTGCAGATTGCAGAGAATTTTTGATCTCTTTAAAAGGCAAAACAGAAGTAGTGTCACAAGATCTGTGTTTTCATCTTGTTTTCTAAAAAGAAATAGCTGAACATCTTAAAACATGACAAATTTTGCAAGATATAAAGACAAATGTTTTCAGAGAATTTGAAAATGAATGGTAATGTTGGCCCTCTAGCAGTGAAAAAATAAAACTGCATGTGTCTTGCAGAAGATCATAGTTTTGGTGGTTTGAGGCAGTGTAGAAATATTTGTGTTTTATTTATTTATTTTGTACAAATGATGATTGACCAGGTAGTTTTTTCATTTATTCTGACCAACTTTTAGAAGTTTTTTTTTTTTTTTTTTTGCCCTCTCTAATTAGTATATTTTATCAATAAAAATGAGCTTTTATTTTTCTATACCAATTTCTAGTATTTATTTTTAGTTTATTTTAATCATAAACCCTTTATGCTTAAAACAAGAAAAAAAAAACACAAAATATTAAATCATCTTCCTGTTTATTTGAGAAAAATCAACTGCATTCTACTTACAATTTTCATTTAAACATTTAAAAATAAATATGACAGAATTACTGATTAAGGCAGTGTTTGCAATGTATGTTTAGGATTTCCATTGAGATAACTGGACTGCAATTAGAAATATATGTACCTCAGAGCAACTCATTCGATTTAACTAATACTGTGCTTTTTATACTTTGTTCAGTGCTGCAGAACCTCAAATCACAGAACCTGTTGACAATTGTAAAGTCACCAGCAATAACAGTTCCTGTTCTGTGAGTCTGTCTTTCACAACCACAATCTTTCAGTCTTGCACGTAATTAACCACACCCTGATCAAGTCCAACAAGCCTTCTGGCATGTCATACATCTAAAGAATGTGAAAAATAAAACTACTGTACAATGTGGTTTTTGTCCTCATGTGCAAAAACTAGAACACCTAGTACATGCTGTAAATGTCTCAAACTGATTTACAGATAGCAGTAGCCTGCAGTCTTAATCTAAAACTAATGGTACTATCTTCCTTTGCAGACATCACAGGCTGAAGAGAATCTGGCGAAAGTGATAAATTGTGTCGCTAAGACAAATCTGAGCTTCACTGAGGAAAACCTGAAACTTCTGACTGATGAACTCTCCAAATCACTGCAGACACTGATGGAGCTGTCTAAAGTGGTAATAATAAAAAAGAAAAAACTATTTTTTGTGCTATATTCAAAGGACTGCCTTTTTTGACAAGGCAATTTTTTTTTTGTTTGTTTCAGACAACAAACTCATCTCAAAACAACCTCATAGCCTCGTTTGCAGAACTGCCAGCAGAAAGCTTTACATCTGGAAATCTTGATGATGCAGAGTTCATGAAGTTCTGGTTCCAAATCAAGATGAAGCCCATGCTGCCTCAAATTCCACGTGAATTCCTGTCTTGCATCAACACACGTAGCTTCACCTGTCAAGCCTACAGGGCACTGTAAGTTCATTATGTTTTAACTGATGTCTGATAGTTGTTCATTATCAGATTATCACATACCTGTTGGTTTGCACCTGATAAGTTAACAATCAAATCCTTTTTGAGATTCATTTCCTTGTTGTGTGTGGCTAAAAGAATAAATAACAATTAACAAAAAATAATGAATTAACAAATAGTAGTAGACAATAGAAATGATAATTATTAAAGGAATAATCCACCCAAAAATTTGCAGAAATTTACTCACCCTCAGACCATCCAAGGTGTAGATGAGTTTGTTTATTCATTTGAACTGATTTAGCATTACATCACTTGCTCACCAATGGATTCTTTGCAGCGAATGGGTACCGTCAGAATGAAAGTCCAAACGGCTGATTAAAACATCACAATAATTCACAAGTAATCCACATGACCTTTAACTTCAAAATTTGTATTTTTGGGTGAACTGATTGTTTAAAGCAACTGTATGTACTTTAGTGTATTTTGTGACTTTGTGAGCCCCCTACAGCCAAATGAGTTAAAGTCACTGTTGCACATATAACCTTGTAATTACAGTCTGGCTGTATTAAGGGAGAAGTCCACTTCCAGAACAAAAATTAACAGATAATTTACTCACCCCATTGTCATCCAAGATGTTCATGTCTTTCTTTTTTCATTCGTAAAGAAATTATGTTTTTTGAGGAAAACATTTCAGGATTTTTCTCCATATAGTGGACTTCTATGGTGCCTGCGAGTTTGAATTTCCAAAATGCATTTAAAATGCATCTTCAAAGGGCTCTAAATGATCCAGCTGAGGAGGAAGGGTCTTTTCTAGTGAAATGATCATTTATTTTCTAAAAAAAATTGACAATTTATATACTTCTTTACCTCAAATGTTCGTCTTGTCTAGTTCTGCGTGAACTCTGCGTGTATTCCTGTTCAATACAGTTAGGGGATGTCGAAAAACTCCCATCTCCTTTTCTTCTCTAACTTCAAAATCGTCCTACATCCTGCAGAAGTACTGACTTTGTGTTTACAAAGTGAACGAGCAAAGAAGGGTCAAACAGCCTTTGCAAAAAAGGTAAAACAGTGATGTAAGTGAGGTGAAACAGCGATTTTGAAGTTGGAGAAGAAAATGAGATGGGAGTTTTTTGACATACCATAACTTTATTGAACCGGAATGCACAGAGTTCACGCAGAGCTAGACAAGACGAGCATTTGAGGTTAAAAAGTAGATAAACTGTCAATTTTTTTAGAAAATAACCTATGGTTTTGCTGGGATTGTTTAGAGCCCTTTTGGAAGTTAAAACTAGCAGGCACCATTGAAATCCACTATATGGAGAAAAATCCTGAAACGTTTTCCTCAAAAAACATAATTTCTTTACGAATGAAGAAAGAAAGACATGAACATCTTGGATGACAAGGGTGTGAGTAAATTATCTGTACATTTTTGTTCTGGAAGTGAACTTAAGTCAATGAATCATCGGGATGATTTTGAAATGTATATTTCAAAGTAAAAACAACCTTACATACAGTTGATTAAAACTGACCTATTACAAATAAGGTTTTAATGCAAACACTTTTGTAATCATCATCTCTAACTGTTTTATTGCTGCAGTTTTGTGGAGCTAAATAGTAATTTTGGACTGATGGATAGTGCGACACAGAGATCTGTCCTCAGTGACTTCATTCGTCCATTCCTGTTAAAAAATCAAAACACAGGTAGATGTTACTGATCATTTGACTTAACAGACTTGTACAAAATTAATAATTTATTAATGTATAAAATTTGTTTATGCTGTTTAAATGCTTAATCTATGCTTCTTGAACTTTTTTGGACACATAATACTTTACAGGACTTCATTAAAATTAGCTCTCCAGTGATGATCAGTAATGAACAAAGTATTTAATTATCTTAATACAGGTCTCGGATGCACATTGCCATTTAACAACAGTGTGGACTTCGTCCTGCAAAACTTAGGCAGTTTCTCTCAGTTTTTACAGCTTCAAGATTTTTCCACTTTCAGCCACAATTTTTCAGCTGTAAGTCAGAAATTGTTCTTGTCCATGAATTTTAAAGACTGACTGAAGTCACATATGCAAAATCTTTGTGAATGCATGTCAGTGAAGTCTCATGTCATTTGCAGGTGGATGCTGTTCCTGTTCTCACACTGGTGCAATTGGGTGAACTGGTGTTCAGTCCTCCTGCTAGACCAGAAGAGAGAGGAAACATCCTCACAAGAGTCTTTGACTTCCTTCTTCAATCCTCCAACAGAGACAAACTGAACGGCTTCCTCCCCTCTCTTCAGACACAGGCCAGAAAGGTGTTTAATACAACTTTACACATTACCTGTGTAGGAATACATTAAACAACAACAATAATAATTATAATAATAAGTATTATTTCTTACAGTATTACTATTATCATTGTTATTATTAATGTTATTAAATTAATATTGTATAAATTATTTAAAATAAAATTATACAATTGCTGTTGCTCTTGTTTGGTCATCTGATTTTTTAGCACTCTTGATCCTGTACAAAAATGTCATGATCTCTCTTTTGTCCTGCAGGCAAACTTCACTTGTGAAAACTACAAAGTCATGTAAGTAGCTTTTAATAAGCAGAACAAATATTGATCTGGATGTGTTAGTCTTGAATAAGATCACATTGATTGTGTTTTTTTCTCTCTGAATCAGCTTTGACAGGATGGATCAGGCATTATCACTACTCACTCCTAACCAGACTGAAGCGCTGCTGACGATCAGAGACTCAGTGATGATGATTCCTCCTGATGGTGAGACAAAACTGAGCAATAACACTTTGCTCCTGAATACATGAACATATCAAAATAATTGCATGTAAAATCCTGCCAGAATCAAAGTGTGAACTGTGTTTTATTTCCCTCTAGAGTGCATCGAGAGAACGGCCCAAGTAAGTAATGATGAACAGAAACATCAGCATGTTCAATAGATTATATGTCTGATTCTCTGAATGCAAAAAATGATTTTAATAAAACATTTTTTCTCACTCCTGCAGTGCGCAACAATTCCTGTAAATGGTGAGTGACTGATCATGTCTGACTTGATTTGAGATGTCAGTGATGTTGCTAAAACTCAAAGTCTTTGTTTTGTCCTTTTCAGAGTCTGCCCTCTGTGCAAGTGTCAACAGGTGAGCTGTTCTGTCTGCACTCAAATAAGTTAAACACTGAGCTCACGATGGTCTGTAATAAACGCTTCATGTTCTTCTGGTTTGCAGCTCTGCTTCGGGTCAGTTCTTGAATGGAGCAGCTCCAAATACAACAGGAATTTGTGACTTTACTGTGTTGCAGTTCGCCTGTCTACCAACGGTAATAGGTCACTGCCTCATTATTATTTCTTTATGTGTTATTGTTTCAGTTTTGATAAAAGCTCTTCTGTGTCATCAGCTGTCACAGTTAAGCTCTCAACAAGTGGCTGACCTGGTGGCTTGCAAACTGTCCAGCAGTGTGACAAAAGAGACCTGGAAGCTTTTCTTCAACAAAATCAGCACAAACCTTGATGACGCACTGGTGAAATTTTCCAACAAGGTATGAAGCTTATTATTTATTTAATTTTATTTTATTTTGTTTATACATTTTCAAGCTGATAAAAACTGTAAAATATGTTTAATTCCAGACTCTCAGTGCCAGCAGTGCGGCTCTGTCCGATGTGCTGGATGTGATTGCTGACACCCGCATCAGTCGATTTAGTCCTCAGAGACTGAGAGATCCCGTCTTCATTCAGTCATGGTTCCAGGGGCGACTAAAAAACTTCCTACCATCAGTATCTCAAAGACTCCTGTCCTGCCTCAGCACCAGAAACTTCACCTGTGAAAGTTACCGCACTATGTAAGTTGGTCTTACTTACATGGTGACAAACAGCAGTGGTGTATCTTTCCTTAATTAATCAGCTGATTAAATGGTTTAATGATTCCCTCATAAAAACAGTCACTTGATTTGTTCATGAATGAATCAGTGTTATTAAACAATCAGTTCATTGAATGTTATAATGATTCTCTATAATGCATCTTTAGGATTGCAAATTGAACGTTCACATCATTGTCCCCTCACATCTCTGACTGTTTTTTTGCTACAGTTATGTGGAGCTAAATAGTCATTTTGGACTGATGGACAGTGCGACACAGAGATCTGCCCTCAATGACTTCATTCGACCATTCCTGCTAAAAAATCTAAACACAGGTACGTTATGTTATCATTCAATTTAACACTTTCAATAAACAAAATCTTTAAAAAATGCTGATGTTGTTTAAACATCTCTGAACAATTTTAATTAGTATATACTATTTAAATGCGTAATGTATGTATCTTGCATCTGATATAATACTTTACATGACTCTATTTAAATGACCTCCACTGATGATCAGTAATGAACAATGTATTTCATTATTTTAATTCAGGTGTCGGATGCACACCTTTTAACAACAGTGTGGATTTTGTCCTGCAAAACTTTGGCAGTTTCTCTCAGTTTTTACAGCTTCAAGATTTTTCCACTTTCAGTCACAATTTTTCAGCTGTAAGTCAGAAATTTTTCTTGTCATTGAAAGTCAAAGTAAAGACTGACTGAAGTCACATATGCAGGATCTTTGTGAATTCATTTCAGTAAAGTCTTGTGTCATTTGCAGGTGGATGCTGTTCCTGTTCTCACACTGGTGCAGTTGGGTGAACTGGTGTTCAGTCCTCCTGCTAGACCAGAAGAGAGAGGAAACATCCTCACAAGAGTCTTTGACTTCCTTCTTCAATCCTCCAACAGAGACAAACTGAACGGCTTCCTCCCCTCTCTTCAGACACAGGCCAGAAAGGTGTTTAACACAACTTTACGCATTACCTGTGCAGAAGTGCATTTAACAGCAACTATTATTATTGTTGTTATTATTAATGTTTTTAAAAGAAAATTATTTAAATTATTTAAAATAAAATTCCTAAATTATTGTCGTTGTTTGTTTTGTCAACAACTTCATTATCAGTCTTGATCCAACAGTCTCATGATCTCTTTTTTGCCCTGCAGGCAAATTTCAGTTGTGAAAACTACAGAGTCATGTAAGTCACTTTTTAATAAGCAGAACAAATATTGGTCTGGATGTGTTAGTGTTGAATAGATCACTTTGATTGAGTGCTGAGTTTCTTACTGTGCCTTTATATGAATCAGAATGCATTATACAGTTGCAGAACCACTACATTTTATTGACGATCCAAACAGACATGCTACATATAGCACGATCAGTTTTTAATGTAAATATAAGTTCAAAATTTAATGCAAAAACAGAATGGTCTGACCTTTGCTATTATGCTACATAAAACGTATTTGAACGAAACAAACAGTAGACGTGGGCTGAATGAGACGAGAATTCACTCTCTGACAACAGGTGGCGCTTATGCAGCAGTGATACAAGCGTTTCCTTAGTTACCGTTGTAAACAAAGCCATGCTTCGTTTCTAAACACAGCTTTAATATGCATTATATGGAGGTAAGATGAAAAGAAAGTACCATCTAAATCTTTCTGAAGACAGTTCACCTCAGAGATACATTCATATAAATCCCTCACCCCCAATTCAGTATTTAAAATTTCTTCATATGTTTTGCGCATCGTCAACGGTTATCTTGATGCAGTATTTTCTCCTCTTCGCCTCCGTCTCAAACGTTAACCGTTTGAATCAGTTTATTGCCCAGCACTACAATGATTGTGCTTTATTTTCCCCTGAATCAGCTTTGACAGGATGGATCAGGCATTATCACCACTCGCTCCTAACCAGACTGAAGCGCTGCTGACGATCAGAGACTCAGTGATGATGATTCCTCCTGATGGTGAGACACAACTAAGCAATAACACTTTGCTCCTCAATATATGAGCATTTCAAAATATTTGAATGAAAATCCTGCTAGAATTAAAGTGTGAACTGTGTTTTATTTCCCTCTAGAGTGCATCGAGAGAACAGCCCAAGTAAGTAATGATGAACAGAAAAATCAACATGTTCAATAGATTATATGTCTGATTCTCTGTATTTCACTGTCTACGAAAAGCAATTGTAATATTTTTTTTATTTTTTTATTTTTTCACTTCTGCAGTGCACAACAATTCCTGTAAATGGTGAGTGACTGATCATGTCTGACTTGATTTGAGATGTCAGTGATGTTGCTAAAACTCAAAGTCTTTGTTTTGTCCTTTTCAGAGTCTGCCCTCTGTGCAAGTGTCAACAGGTGAGCTGTTCTGTCTGCACTCAAATAAGTTAAACACTGAGCTCACGATGGTCTGTAATAAACGCTTCATGTTCTTCTGGTTTGCAGCTCTGCTTCGGGTCAATTCTTGAACGGAGCAGCTCCAAATACAACAGGAATTTGTGACTTCACTGTGTTGCAGTTTGCCTGTCTACCAATGGTAATGTTACACAGAAGAACGGTGCTTTGCACTTGGGTCACTGCCTCATTATTATTTCTTTATGTGTTATTGTTTCAGTTTTGATAAAAGCTCTTTTGTGTCATCAGCTGTCACAGTTAAGCTCTCAACAAGTGGCTGACCTGGTGGCTTGCAAACTGTCCAGCAGTGTGACAAAAGAGACCTGGAAGCTTTTCTTCACCAAAATCAGCACAAACCTTGACGATGCACTGGTGAAATTTTCCAACAAGGTATGAAGCTTATTATTTATTTAATTTAATTTAATTTTGTTTATACATTTTCAAGCTGATAAAAACTGTAAAATATGTTTAATTCCAGACTCTCAGTGCCAGCAGTGCGGCTCTGTCCGATGTGCTGGATGTGATTGCTGACACCCGCATCAGTCGATTTAGTCCTCAGAGACTGAGAGATCCCGTCTTCATTCAGTCATGGTTCCAGGGGCGACTAAAACACTTCCTACCATCAGTATCTCAAAGACTCCTGTCCTGCCTCAGCACCAGAAACTTCACCTGTGAAAGTTATCGCACTATGTAAGTTTATTTTACATGGTACTTATGGCAACACACAGTATTGGTCTTTCTTTCCTTAATAAATCAGTGTTTTAAACAAATGAGTTGAGTAAACAATTAAGTGATTCCCTTATAAAACAGTCACTTGCATTTGTTCATGAATGAATCAGTGTTTCTGAACAAGTCAGTTTACTGAATGATATAATGATTCACTATAATGCATCTTTAGGATTGCAAATTGAAAGTTCACATCTATCTATCTATTTATTTATTTATTTATTTATTTTGCTACAGTTATGTGGAACTAAATAGTAAATTTGGACTGATGGACAGTGCAACACAGAGATCTGTCCTCAATGAATTCATTCGTCCATTCTTGTCAAGACAATACAACACAGGTAGATGTTACTGATCATTTAATTTAACACACTTTGAATAAACTAAATCTCTAAAAAATACTGATGTTGTTTGAAGATCTGTAAATGATTTCAGTTAGTATATACTATTTAAATGTTTAATGTATGTTTCTTGAAATTGACAATACTTTACATGAGTCTATTTAAATGACCTCTGATGATCAGTAATGAACAAAGTATTTCATTATTTTAATTCAGGTGTCGAATGCACATTGCCATTTAACAACAGTGTGGACTTCATCCTGCAAAACTTTGGCAGTTTCTATCCATTGGCACAGCTTCAAGATTTTTCCAGCTTGAGTCGCAATTTTTCAGCTGTAAGTCAGAAATTGTTCTTGTCATTGAATATTAAAGTAAAGACTGACTGAAGTCACATATACAAAATCTTTGTGAATGCATGTCAGTGAAGTCTCATGTCATTTGCAGGTGGATGCTGTTCCTGTTCTCACACTGGTGCAGTTGGGTGAACTGGTGTTCAGTCCTCCTGCTAGACCAGAAGAGAGAGGAAACATCCTCACAAGAGTCTTTGACTTCCTTCTTCAATCCTCCAACAGAGATAAACTAAATGGCTTCCTCCCCTCTCTTCAGACACAGGCCAGAAAGGTGTTTAATACAACTTTACATATTACCTGTGTAGAAATACATTTAACAACAACAACAACAATAATAATAACAACTGTAATAATCAATATTATTTCTACCAGTATTACTGTTATTATTATCATTGTTATTATTTATTTTTTTAATTATTTAAAATAAAATTACGCAATTATTGTTGTTATTGTTTGTTTGGTCATCAACTTTATTATTAGTCATGATCCTGTTCAACAATGTCATGATCTCTCTTTTGTCCTGCAGGCAAACTTCAATTGTGAAAACTACAGAGTCATGTAAGTTGCTTTTAATAAGCAGAACAAATATTGATCTGGATGTGTTAGTCTTGAATAAGATCACATTGATTGTGTTTTTTTCTCTCTGAATCAGCTTTGACAGGATGGATCAGGCATTATCACTACTCACTCCTAACCAGACTGAAGCGCTGCTGACGATCAGAGACTCAGTGATGATGATTCCTCCTGATGGTGAGACAAAACTGAGCAATAACACTTTGCTCCTGAATACATGAACATATCAAAATAATTGCATGTAAAATCCTGCCAGAATCAAAGTGTGAACTGTGTTTTATTTCCCTCTAGAGTGCATCGAGAGAACTGCCCAAGTAAGTAATGATGAACAGAAACATCAAGTTAATGCTCAATAGATTATATGTCTGTTTTTATTGTTTTTTAACACAAAAAATTATAATACGATGTTTGTTCTCGCTCCTGCAGTGCTCAACAATTCCTGTAAATGGTGAGTGACTGATCATGTCTGACTTGATTTGAGATGTCAGTGATGTTGCTAAAACTCAAAGTCTTTGTTTTGTCCTTTTCAGAGTCTGCCCTCTGTGCAAGTGTCAACAGGTGAGCTGTTCTGTCTGCACTCAAATAAGTTAAACACTGAGCTCACGATGGTCTGTAATAAACGCTTCATGTTCTTCTGGTTTGCAGCTCTGCTTCAGGTCAATTCTTGAACGGAGCAGCTCCAAATACAACAGGAATTTGTGACTTCACTGTGTTGCAGTTCGCCTGTCTACCAATGGTAATGTTACACAGAAGAACAGCGCTTTGCACTTGGGTCACTGCCTCATTATTATTTCTTTATGTGCGTTATTGTTTCAGTTTTGATAAAAGCTCTTCTGTGTCATCAGCTGTCACAGTTAAGCTCTCAACAAGTGGCTGACCTGGTGGCTTGCAAACTGTCCAGCAGTGTGACAAAAGAGACCTGGAAGCTTTTCTTCACCAAAATCAGCACAAACCTTGATGACGCACTGGTGAAATTTTCCAACAAGGTATGAAGCTTATAATTTATTGAATATTACTTTCTTTTGTTTATGCATTTTCAAGCTGATTAAAACTGTAAAATATGTTTAATTCCAGACTCTCAGTGCCAGCAGTGCGGCTCTGTCCGATGTGCTGGATGTGATTGCTGACACCCGCATCAGTCGATTTAGTCCTCAGAGACTGAGAGATCCCGTCTTCATTCAGTCATGGTTCCAGGGGCGGCTAAAAAACTTCCTACCATCAGTATCTCAAAGACTCCTGTCCTGCCTCAGCACCAGAAACTTCACCTGTGAAAGTTACCGCACTATGTAAGTTTATTTTACGTGGTACTTACATGGCAACACACAGTATTGGTCTTTCTTTCCTTAATGAATCAGTGTTTTAAGCTAATCAGTTGTGTAATTGATTCAGTGATTCCCTCTTAAAAACAGTCATTTGATTTGTTCATGAATGAATCGGTGTTTCTGAAAAAGTACATTTATTGAATGATACAATGATTCACTATAATGCATCTTTAGGATTGCAAATTAAATATTCACATCATTGCACCCTCACTTCTCTAACTTGTTTTTTGTTTTTTTTGTGCTACAGTTATGTGGAGCTAAATAGTAAATTTGGACTGATGGACAATGCGACACAGAGATCTGTCCTCAATGAATTCATTCAGCCATTTCTGTCAAGACAGTACAACACAGGTTAATGTTACATCATTTAATTTAACACACTTTGAATAAACAAAATCTATAAAACATACTGATGTTGTTTGAAGATCTGTAAATGATTCCATTTAGTATATACTATTTAAATATGTAATGTATGTTTCTTGAAATTGACAATACTTTACATGAGTCTATTTAAATGACCTCTGATGATCAGTAATGAACAAAGTATTTCATTATCTTAATACAGGTGTCCAATGCACATTGCCATTTAACAACAGTGTGGACTTCATCCTGCAAAACTTTGGCAGTTTCTATCCGTTGGCACAGCTTCAAGTTTTTACCAGTTTGAGCCGCAATTTTTCAGCTGTAAGTCAGAAATTGTTCTTGTCCATGAATATTAAAGACTGACTGAAGTCACATATACAAAATCTTTGTGAATGCATGTCAGTGAAGTCTCATGTCATTTGCAGGTGGATGCTGTTCCTGTTCTCACACTGGTGCAATTGGGTGAACTGGTGTTCAGTCCTCCTGCTAGACCAGAAGAGAGAGGAAACATCCTCACAAAAGTCTTTGACTTCCTGCTTCAATCCTCCAACAGAGATAAACTAAATGGCTTCCTCCCCTCTCTTCAGACACAGGCCAGAAAGGTGTTTAATACAACTTTACACATTACCTGTGCAGAAATACATTTAACAACAACAACATAATAATAACAACTGTAATAATCAATATTATTTCTACTACTATTACTGTTATTATTATCATTGTTATTATTCGTTTTTTTAATTATTTAAAATGAAATTACGCAATTATTGTTGTTATTGTTTGTTTGGCCATCAACTTTATTATTAGTCATGATCCTGTTCAACAATGTCATGATCTCTCATTTGTCCTGCAGGCAAACTTCATTTGTGAAAACTACAGAGTCATGTAAGTGGCTTTTAATAAGCTGAACAAATATTGATCTGGATGTGTTAGTCTTGAATAAGATCACATTGATTGTGTTTTTTTCTCTCTGAATCAGCTTTGACAGGATGGATCAGGCATTATCACCACTCGCTCCTAACCAGACTGAAGCGCTGCTGACGATCAGAGACTCAGTGATGATGATTCCTCCTGATGGTGAGACAAAACTGAGCAATAACACTTTGCTCCTGAATACATGAACATAGTAAAATAATTGCATGCAAAATCCTACCAGAATTAAAGTGTGGACTGTGTTTTATTTCCCTCTAGAGTGCATCGAGAGAACGGCCCAAGTAAGTAATGATGAACAGAAACATCAACATGTTCAATAGATTATATGTCTGATTCTCTGAATGCAAAAAACAATTTTAATAAAACATTTTTTCTCACTCCTGCAGTGCGCAACAATTCCTGTAAATGGTGAGTGACTGATCATGTCTGACTTGATTTGAGATGTCAGTGATGTTGCTAAAACTCAAAGTCTTTGTTTTGTCCTTTTCAGAGTCTGCCCTCTGTGCAAGTGTCAACAGGTGAGCTGTTCTGTCTGCACTCAAATAAGTTAAACACTGAGCTCACGATGGTCTGTAATAAACGCTTCATGTTCTTCTGGTTTGCAGCTCTGCTTCGGGTCAGTTCTTGAATGGAGCAGCTCCAAATACAACAGGAATTTGTGACTTCACTGTGTTGCAGTTCGCCTGTCTACCAATGGTAATGTTACACAGAAGAACGGTGCTTTGCACTTGGGTCACTGCCTCATTATTATTTCTTTATGTGTTATTGTTTCAGTTTTGATGAAAGCTCTTTTGTGTCATCAGCTGTCACAGTTAAGCTCTCAACAAGTGGCTGACCTGGTGGCTTGCAAACTGTCCAGCAATGTGACAAAAGAGACCTGGAAGCTTTTCTTCACCAAAATCAGCACAAACCTTGACGATGCACTGGTGAAATTTTCCAACAAGGTATGAAGCTGTTTATTTAAATTACATTTTATTTGATTACATTAGATTAAATTATTTTTTAATGTGATTTAAACTGTAAAATATGTTTAATTCCAGACTCTCAGTGCCAGCAGTGCGGCTCTGTCCGATGTGCTGGATGTGATTGCTGACACCCGCATCAGCCGATTTAGTCCTCAGAGACTGAGAGATCCCGTCTTCATTCAGTCATGGTTCCAGGGGCGACTAAAACACTTCCTACCATCAGTATCTCAAAGACTCCTGTCCTGCCTCAGCACCAAAAACCTCACCTGTGAAGCTTACCGCACTATGTTAGTTGGTCTTACTTACACGGCATGAACTGACAATGTAATTTTGCAGGCACCAAAATATCAAGTAAATACGTTGTTTATCTTTCAGCACTACATCTTTTGTGAATTCACCTCTACGAGCTGGACAAGACATTTGCAGTCCCAATGTCACTGAAAAACAGCAGCAGGTCTACACAGATTTCATGAATGCCTTCCTCTCTCGCAAGGACATTGATGGTTGGTTTAGAATATTTTCTATTTCTTAACTACTTTAAATTCAACTTAAAAGCATGAAAATGCTTACAGTATAAAGTCATCTGCACAAACATCTCTTTATCTCCTATTATGGATGAGGAAAAACATCTGTAAGGTTCACATAATGAATCTCAGTGTAAATGATCTCGTTGCTCTTCCAGATCCCGGGTGCCTTAAAGACACAGCCGACAGTGCGCAGTGGGTCACCAGAAACTTTGGGCCGTTCGTTCAGTCAGCTCCCCTAACTGACCTTAAGACACTGAACAAAAACTTCAGAGCGGTTAGTGCTAAATGATGCAATTTCTGCAGAATTCCTCTTGGTAAAAAACATTGTAACAGTTGTTTCGTTTTTGGATTTAGGTGGATGTTCTACCTCAGTTGGGTCTAAAACAACTAGCTGAGTTCTCTCTCACTCCTGATGCACTAACTAATGTTCAAAACGTCACCAATATCATGCAGCTTATTAAGGATTGCCAGCTTCCTGCTTTCTTTGACATATTTTCTGAGAAAGTGCAGGTGCGAAAAGAACATTCATGCTAAAATAACTTCATCTAAAAGATCCAGAAAACATTGCTAATGCTCCGATTATATTATTTTCTCCTGTACAGCAAATCCGGCCCCCACTAGAAGTAAAAACAGCTCTGATTAAAAATGTATTTGACAGAGCCATCTTGTCTAATCTAAGCATCACTAATCAGGAAGTTGGAGTCTGGCTCCAAAAGAGACTAAATCCTCTGTTAGCCAACTTTTCAGAAAGTCTGGTGTCACAGTTTTTCACCATCCTTAACACAAGGGACTGCAATATCACTCAAACAGCGTAAGACCAATAGACTTTAAAGCCAATACATTTACATTTGCAATGTATTAAGCTAATTTATTTGCATATAGACATTATACATTGTTTAATTTCAATTTACAGACTGGGGCTCTTAGACGCAGTTCGACCTTCATTAACCATGAACACCACAAATGCAATCTACGATAACATTCTCAAGTCCTTCAAAGGTATTTCTTCATGTCGCTGACATAAACATTGAATTAAAGTCATTTAAAAAAAATCCACTGCCCCTGTGTGGCTGTATAATAAATCAGTCAGATCATAAAAAGAAAGAAAAGATATAGAAAGATGTTTTTTGTTCTTGTAGAGCCACAGCCTCTGAGGTGCTACAGAAGCAACAGCTTTATCAAGTTCCTAAATGAAAGCCTGTACGGCTTTGGCCCGCTTCCAGATCTGGCCAACTTCCTCAGTCTGATACCACTAGCTCGGAAATCTGAGGTACGCTGCGTATCAGCTCTACAGTTCTGAGGCTCAATGCTCAGTAGAGATGTAAACTAATGTTTGGCTTGTGTATTTCAGCTTATAAACACTATAGCTCCTTCTGAGCTGGGAAGCTACTTGAGACAGCCGAAAGTGGTGAACAATGATTCACAAATCTGTTCCGTTATTAACAGCTTTGCCAAAACCCCTGAGTTCTTGGAAACTGTGAGTTTGAAAATAAATGATGAAATGTTCAAATCACATTTATGTAGAGAAACTTTTTAAATGTATATATTTTTTTTACATTTATTTACAGGAAGAGGTTCCAGATAATGTTAAAAGCACCATCCTTCCCTGTGTCTGGCCTCTGGCGTTGACAAGTGACAATGATATAGATGCTGATTTGTGGTTTAACCGTAGGCTGAAGCTCTACTTGAAGTTCCTGAACAAAGATCTAATAGGGTCAAAAGACACACTGAGCGCATCTTGCCAATCATACAAGACCATGTAAGTGTAATTTGCTGTGGTGAAATTTAGGTAGTAAAAGTCTTCAGGAATGTTTTAAATGCTTTCTCTTTTCTCTTAGGATCGGTGCTTTAGGCAGCAGTTTCAACTTTAATGGCTCTCAGATTACCAAAGACGATGTGTACACCACCATCAAGACATATCTGAAAACAGGTGAATTAATCTTCTTAATCTTTTTCTTCATAAGCATGTCTGTTCTTTGTGTAAAGGAGACCTACTATGCCCCTTTTTACAATAGGTGTCCTCAAAATGTGTCTGAGAAGTTTCAGCTCAAAATACCCCACAGATCATTTACTATATCAATGCCTATTTTTGCTCGAACTTTAACCATGGCGTTACACCTGGTACGTTGCTTGTGCCGTGGGTGAAAACGTGCAGATTAAGGGGCGGTTATATTATAAGTTCCTCTTCTTCTACATCATGGGGAGCGAAATCTGAGTGGCTCTTTATTCACATGCTTGCAGAGAAAGGCTTACGAAAACAAGGTTACTGGGTTGTCCTTTTTCACGTTTTCTGGGTTGGTAGATGCGGCGGGGACCCGACTATAGCACTTAAACATGGAAAAAGTCTGATTTTCATGATATGTTCCCTTTAGAAATGCAATAAATGGTGTGAATTCAAGTAATTGATTGTAAATAAGTAGAATAGTTTAATGGAACATCTAGTTCTATTCACTGTTCTCATACATACATATTACTCTGGTATATATAATTAAAAAAAAAATTAATACTTGCATTCAGCAGTGTGTGTGTATGTATTAAATATTTTTAAAAACAGAACTTTTTTATGATTTTCTTCTTTTAGACACTGAACCAAAATGCTACAGCTCCACTAACGCAAAACTGAATTCCACTGCGTGGTTTGTCAACTACATTGGCGTATTTTTAACTTCACTGACTCTGGACGATCTCTACTCTTTCGGCCCTGAGAGCACGGTATGAACCGTATTCACTTGTTCATATAGACCGTCAATACTTACATTATCATACAGTGTTTTGTGTGACGCTATAATGGTGAAAGCAAATGAATGCTTATTGTTAATTCCTGTCTGTTCTTGTTGTTTGCAGATGAAAATCTTCGCTGTGAACTCTGAGAACATAAAGCTGTTCGGTCAGAAGGCACCTTCGACAGTCTTCAGCCGCTACACTCAACTCATCTTTCTGCAAAACCCCAGCTTCAGTCTTTTTGAGTAAGTTTGAACAGAAACCAGAACAAAATCTCAGAGTGTTCTCTGAGTTCAGCTTGTTTAACTTATTCTCTGTGCTCCACTAGATTGCCTTCGGTTTTGCAGTGTGATGCCCCAGCATCAGTCTTCACTAAACTAAATGAAAGTGAAACTAATACTATTCTTGGAAACTTCAAGACATCTTGCTCAAATGTGGATCCTGCGGTAAGCATTACATTAAAGCCTAAAGTCAGGTTATTTCTTTATGTTACCGTGATGTAACCGAATATTACTTGCACTCGTCTTCAGATATCTACTGCCCTTACGGGAAACATCAAGACCATAGATGCTAATACTATTACCAGCTTGGGAAGCCAAATTGTTGGCCTAACAACTACACAAATAAACTCGGCACCTTCAAATGTTCTTCTCAGTAGTCTCTCAACACTGAGCAGTACATCTGGATGGTCCCTCGGACAAGCCAAGGCAATTGTAGAAGTTCTTCTCACTGGAAGTTTTCAGGTGAAATTTAATTCGCCGATGGAAGGCATTTGCCTTAAAACGTATTAAAATTAACATGAAAAGTGTTATTTTTAAGATGCATTTAAGTACATTGTTTTTTAAAAACAAGAAAAAACTCTTCGGTAGACTATAAAATCCTACAAAAAGGAATGACTTTTTTGATTTTCTGACAGATCAACTCCGCCAGCACCTTGCTGAGTCTTGGAACCCTGATTGGAGGGATCCCTTCAACAGTACTGACAACCATTAACCCGAAACAAATTCTTGAAACAGCCAAAAACGCAGAATTTGTAAAAAACATAGTGGCTGCCCCAGAGATTGTTCAGAAAACCTTTGTGAACCAGGTAGGTGAACAACATTTATGCATATTAAGAGATATTTCAAATGCAAAAAAAAAAAACAAAAAACGGGCATTTAAATTACTTTTTTTTTTATCACTAGATAATCAAAGCGGGAGCGACACCATCTGATTTATTGCCAAATATTCCTAGTGACTTGGCCATTCAAATTCCAAGACAGTTCCTGGAGATTACCACCACTGTAGACGTGACAGTTCTGCAAGAGTTCAACAAAAAAAAGTGGAAACCTGAACAGGTACTATAGCAAAATACAAATATAAACCAAAATTTAGGGGTTTTCGCAGTGATGCCATAGAAGATCCATTTTTGGTACTCCAATGACCTTTTTATTAAACACTTCTTAAAAGAACCTTGGACAAACAGTTTCCATTCTAAAGAACTTTCGATGTTCCATGGATGTTAATCCTTTTTTTTTCATGGAACCATCAATGTCAGTGAAGAACCTTTATTTTTAAAAGTATAGTTTTTCACTGTTTTTCTGCTAATGCCATCTTTTTTTCATCAAAAATCTGTATAGGCTGTTCTTTTCTTTGATTCTGTGGCAGATGCTTTTGCTCAACCTGATGAGTAAGTATTTTTGCTTTTTTAACCGTAAAAATACCTTATGAATATGCACTGAAAGGGAAATTTTGACATTTGTGGTCTTGTTTCTTTTCTGCAGAGTGTCAGTGGAAGTTTTGCAAGGATTTACATGCTCACGAGTGCAGACATTCACCCAAACCAAAATCAAAGGCCTGATCAAAGCCTGCCGACCAAGATTGGGCAGAACTAAGGTGGTACTGAGCGAGTCTCAGGTGAGAACTGACAAAAACGCTATTCAAAAATGTGATCAATTGAGCTTAGAGTCAGAACGTGAAGAGTGAATATGCTTTGTTTCTAATTGTTTTCCCAGCTGACATGCATGTACAACTTTATCAAAAAGGAAACAGTTGTTGATTTTGAGAACTATCCTTCAGATATGTTGCTGTACTTCAAGTAAGTGCTTACTGCCATTTTTTAACCATTTGATCTATTCCTTTAAAAATGTGTTGTTTGCAAAAGTTGTAAAATACTTTGTTGTCCTCTTTAGTTATGAAACAATCAACAAAACCCTCTGCAAGGAGTATTTCACACGAGTCGGAGCAGCAGATCTCTCAGTCTTTTCAAGCACACTGAGCGGAAGAAGGGAGATTTTGTTAAGCAATGCAATAGATTGCTTGGTAAGTATCGCCCAATGATATAGATCATTTAAGGCCCAGAGACACCAAGCTGATATCAAAGAACTAGTGGTGACGAAAGGCCACTAAAGCTGTTTACACTAGCGCGTTTTTGTTTTAAAACGCATAACTTTTGCTACGGTTACACCTATCGTTTACACTACTCCGGCGTTTTCGACACTTGAGACTTTCGAAAACGCTGCAGACTTCATTTTAGTTTGAGAACTCCCGGGATGCTTTTCACTGTAAATGGGCCAAAACGGAGACTTCTGAAAACCGCCAACCAGCACTTATGTTCTCCGCCTGCGTGAGAGGCAGGGTCAGAAATGAACTTTTCTATTAAGGGCCAATATTTGCCTCCTGGAATTGATTTCCAGGAGCGTTTTTTACATTTGTGAGGGCAGTTTTTATAATCAACTAATTATTATAAAAACCATGCTATGTTGTCTCTAATGTCACTTAATTAAATTTCCCCAATTACTTTAATCAATATTTTAAACTGTTGTCATTAATAATAGACTATTAAAATTGTATATAGATCATACAAGTAAAAAACAGGAGCTCATAGTGCTGCAATATCAAAAATCATTGTAGATTATTGCTCTTTATATTGTAATAATGATTATTAATAACGATATAGAAAACTACATAAAACATTTTTGTTTCATTTTGGGCACGTCACATTCTCGATTCGCAAGCACGTGCACTTACTTATCTAAGCCAAATGTAATTCCGCGAATTGAAACAATTTTCATGTTTAATTTTAATCGCAACATCCGTAATATGTTGTTTTATTGTGCAGGGGCATTTTTTTCCCCTTTTTTCTTGGATTTGTGGGGCATTTTTGTTCATTTTGGTGGTATTTTTGCCACAAGCCCTCATTAAAGGAGAAGTCCACTTCCAGAACAACAATTTACAGATAATGTACTCACCCCCTTGTCATTCAAGATGTTCATGTCTTTCTTTCTTCAGTCGTAAAGAAATTGTGCTTTTTGAGGAAAACATTTCAGGATTTTTCTATATATAATGGACTAATATGGTGCCCCTTGTTTGAACTTCCAAAATGCAGTTTAAATGTGGCTTCAAACGATCCCAAATGCAGTTGTAAACAATCCCAGCCAAGGAAGAAGGGTCTTATCTAGTGAAACGATCCATTATTTTTTTTAATTAAAAAAATACAGTTTAAATACTTTTTAAACTCAAACGTTCATCTTGTCTTTCTCTCCCTGAACTCTGTGTATTCTGACTCAAGACAGTTAGGGTATGACGAAAAACCCCAATCGTATTTTCTCCCTCAACTTCAAAAATAATTTCAAAATCATCCTACATCGCTGCAGAAGTACCGACCCAGTCTTTGGAAAGTGAACATGCAAAGAAGATCAAACACCCTTAACAAAAAAGGTAAAACAGCGATTTAGGATGATTTTGAAGTTGAGGGAGAACATGAGATGGGAGTTTTTCGACACACCCTAACTGTCATGAACCAGAGCAAACAGAGGTTGAAAGAGCAAGACAAGACGAATGTTTGACATTAAAAAGTATATAAATTGTATTATTTTTATGAAAATCGTTTTGGCTCCCCTATTTGGGATCGTTTGAAGCTGCATTTAAACTGCATTTTGGAAGTTCAAATTTTGGGGCACCATATCAGTCCATTATATGGAGAAAAATGCTGAAATGTTTTCCTCAAAAAACATACTTTCTGTACAACTGAAGAAAGAACAACATGAACATCTTGGATTACAAGGGGGTGAGTACATTATCTGTAAATTGTTGTTCTGGAAGTGGAGTTCTCCTTTAATTAAAGACTCTGGTGAGAGGAAATAACTCTACAATCCAGCAGGTGGCAGTAGTTTGTGTTTATTATTCAAAAAGGGAAACTGGAAGAGCTTACAAACCATAAATGAAGCCCCATGACTTTGTTGACTGCTTGGCTTCATCAGTTCTGCTTTTCTTCTGGTGCACTGGTTCACTAAGCTAAACCATCAGTTGGAGTGATTTCTTTTATCGACAGACGCTGCTGCCAATTCAATTATATTAAAACTGTAAATATTCTTATTTTTCAATTCAGGGCATTAATAGAGCAAGCATCAAGAAGCAGGATCTGACGGTGCTGGGCAACTTGGTATGTGCTGCGAGCAGTGACATCATAAGAAACTCTGACCCAGAAATACTTGAGAACCTGAAGAACTGCAAAGATCTCTCAGATTCACAAATATCAGCCATGCAGGAACTTCTCATGAAGGGAACTTCAGTATATGGGCAAGTTATCTTGAGTCGATTTATCATTATGCAGCAGAATCTTATTTTTAGTCCTTATTTTGAGCACTGGTTATGGTTGTGTGGTAATGGAAGATTATGTCTCTACTATTTAGACCGACAAGCAAGTGGGATCAGAGAACACTTAGTGGTCTGGGAATTCTGCCTTTGTACTTCTCACGAAGCTTTTGGGGATCATTCTACGAGGTACATTACATGTAAACATCAAATACAGTTTTTTTTTTTTAAGTTGTAAATGAAACAAAAGTTATTGGATTTCAGTCTTTCACTCTACTTCAAATTTCAATGAGCTATTTGAAACATTTTTTTTTTTCAGTGTGACTGTCTTTACATAACCCTGTTATTTTAAACATCTCTCTTGTTTTAAACAGAGTGATTTATCCAAGTTCATGAAAACCTTTTTAAAATTTGTGCGTGGACGAAACACACCGAAGCTACAAATGAAAAAGCTGTTCCAAGCAATCATTGTAACCTCAACTAGAACCAAGAGGGCAGGTATGCAATCTTTATCTCAGTTTTTTTTAGGATTCTCAACTAATTCACAAATCTCCACAATTAAGCAATATCACACTCTCATTTATGATGTTGTACTGAATACTGAATCATATGGCCGTCATTCGGCCTTAGGCAGTGATATTCATCACTACGGCATGATTGCAAGTATGATATTGTTCAATGAAAGAGTGAAAGAAAGAGACAATAGTTACCCTGTTTTTCAACATGAAAGTAAACTGTTTACTTTGAATGTGTGAGACTTCTGATTCATTGACCATTAGAGATAAATAAATAGAATAATAACAAAGTACAGTAAATTATAAAACTGCAGTACAAACCAGTGTTTATGATAATAAGTAAAAATAAAATGATAACAAATGCCACAAATGTTTTGTACAGCTAAAATAATGAAGCGAATGACACCAAAAGCCTTACACGTTAGTTACAAACTTACAATTAGCCGCAACTTAAAAAATACAGTTTACATTTTTTTTTTCCTAATTTTTTCCTGATTTCCTAAATTGTGTTCCAAGCGAGTGAATGTACCAAGGGCAACATCACTAGTGTTATCATCAGCGATGATTCCTTCCCCTTTGGATATACTGAGGCACAGTTTGGCCACTGTCTGAGTTCAACCGTAGTAAAGGATAACCTTGCTAGCCTGTGTGAAAAAATTGATGATAGTGCCTTTCAGAGAATCATTTTGGACAAACTTAAAGAGGTAATATGACGTGTATTAAAATCAGTTGAAATCTTCCAGGAAATCCAGGACGGTTTTAATGTGGAGGTGTTGCTCTTGTCCATCAGGTACAGCCAAATGGCCTTTCAGAAGATAAGGTCCAGGTGCTGAGGTCTGTGTCCAGAAACGCGACAGTGGATGAAATAAGTAAATGGAACATCACTAATTCCGACACATTGGCAGCGTTAATGAACGCCAATGATGGCGACTGGTCCTCTGCACAGGTGAATTTTTAGATCAATCCTTCTTATTTTACAGATGCTAAATATTTGGGTATGTGTCAACGTGTTCATTTATCTTTCAGAGCGAACTAATCATTACCAAATACCTAAGCGCCAAAAACAATCTGACCGCCACTGAGATCAATCTAGTGAAAGGACCGAATCTCTGCTCTCTGAATGTCAGCGTATTGTCAACAATATTGCCCGAAGATCTACGGTAAATAAACGATCCATTACTCCAGTCTTCAGTGTCGCATGATCCCTCAGAAATTGTTCTAATATGCTGATTTGCTGCTCAAGAAACATTTCTTTCTTTTATCACTATTGGAAATTCAAAAGAACAGCATTTATTTGAAATAGAAATCTTTTGTAACATTATAAATGTCTTTGATAACTTTTAATGCCACCTTGCTGAATAGTTTTACATATTTGCATGCCATTTAAATGCGTAATAACCAGATTTCTGCTTATTATCCTCAATAACAGGGGGTCTGATGCCTTGAATGTGTCACAATGTTCCTCTGAGAAAAAGAAGGCACTCTTCATCATCGCCAACAAAGCATTTCCCATGTCCTCCACACGCAGTTCACGTGCCATCCTGTCAGCCTTCCAGCTCATTGAAACCTATCTCGGTAAAAACGCCCTTAAATTGTCGTTTCAGCCCATTGAATGTACAGTTGAGGTCAAAAGGTTACATACACCTTGCAGAATCTGCAAAGATTTTAAGATATTTCACATAAAACACGTTTACATATAGTCTACAAGAGAAAATAATAATTGAATTTATAAAAATTACCCCGTTCAAAAGTTTACATCCACAGCTGAGTTTTATTTGTTTAGTGATAGTTGTTCATGAGTCCCTTGTTTGTTCTGAAGTTAAACTGCCCGCTGTTCTTCAGAAAAATCCTTCGGGTCCCACAAATCAGGGTTCGTGCAAGGTGCTTATAGTCCTTGAAGTGCTTAAATTTGACTTTTTGAAATTTAAGGCCTGGAAAATCCTTGAAAATAGCAATATTCCTGAAGAGGTACTTGAAAAGTGCTTGAGTAATTGAAAGGCAATGTATCTATGAAATAAGTGTTTATTTATTTATAAGCACATATCTTTTCACAAAAAATGTACACAATTAAAAAAAATTATACTTTTTTTTTTTTACTGTTTCAGTTAATGTCATAAAACTATTGAGCTAAACCAGTGGTAGCACTGACAGTGCCGTGTAAACATGTCTGAAGATGTAGGATAAGGAACAGAAAAACTGAATTAATTGAGTGAGTCATTTAAGCTGGAACCACTCCGACTGATTCAAATGACTTCTTTTCATTTCCAGAGATTCAAAAACCAGATCAAATTAAAAGAACCATTCATTTTCCAATTTCAACATCACTTGTAATGATTTTAAAAACTATTTTAAACCATTGTGTCGCAACATGGTTCACTGTTTCGATGGTCATTTAATTTATTTAATTCAGATCGGGCTTTCAAATCGCATATCACAAATTATTTGATTTAGATCAGGACTTCGGAGCGGGTTCGCAAATCATTTGACTTAGATGACTTAGATTTGACTCATATGCAACTATTACAGAAGGTTTGAACGCTCACTGATGCTCCAGAAGGAAACATGATGCATTAAGAGCCGGGGGGTGAAAACATTTTGAATTTGAAGATCAGGGTAAATTGAACTTATTTTGTCTTCTGGGGAACATGTAAGTATCTTCTGTAGCTTCTGAATGGCAGTACTAAATGGGAAAAAAAAAAAAAAGTTAAATGTACACATCTTCATTCTGTCCAAAAGTTTTCACCCCCCAGTACTGCCCTTCAGAAACTACAGAAGATACTTACATGTTTTCAGAAGACAAAATAAGTTAAATTTGAACCTTCTGTAATAGTTGCATATGAGTCCCTCGGTTGCCCTCAGTGTGAAAAGATGGATCTCAAAATCATACAGTCATTGCTGGAAAGGGTTCAAATACACAAAAATCCTGAAAAACCCAAAAATGTGTGGGAGCTGAAGGATTTTTCTGAAGAACAGTGGGCAGTTTAACTGTTCAGGACAAACGGGGGACTCATGAACAACTATCACTAAACCAAAAAACACAGCTGTGTATCATTCACAGTATTAAGAATCAAGTGTACGTAAACTTTTGAACGGGGTCATTTTTATTTTAACTATTATTTTCTCTTATGGATTATATGTTTTATGTGAAATATCTTATTCAGTCAGTACTAAACTTAAAAAATAACATGCATTTTGTATGATCCCTCTTATTTTGGTAAAATAATTAACATTCTGCAGATCCCGCAAGGTGTATGTAACCTTTTGACCTCAACTGTACATACAATTCAGAATGATGTCAGTCAACATGTCACTTCCAAATAGCAGCTTTGGTTTGCGCACGGATTGACAGGCAGTTAGCTCACGTTAAGTATTTGCTTTTTTATTTGTTTATAGGAGGTGCAGATCTAGGCTACATTAGGAATCTGTCATCATATAATGTCAGCATGAGCCTGCCCACTTTCATAACTCTGGACACAAGCGTGATCTCGGTGAGCAAAGAATGTTAATGTTTAATGTTATTCATTAATGTCTTCATCACAGATGCACTGTTTAATGTTCATATTTGATCTGATATCCCGACGTCCACTTGTTATATATTACAGAGCCTCACCATAGCAGAGGTAGTGGGTCTTCTTGGTAGCAATTTGCAGGATCTAAAAACATATGAAAACAACACAGTCGTGCGGAGCTGGATCTTGCTGCAGTTACAGTCAGAGCTGGATAAACTCAATCTCAATCTGACTGGAGGAAAAGCAACAGCAGACACAACCACTGCCTCTGTTACATCTGCTAGTGCCGCTGCGACTGTGGCTAAGGCTACTACGTACACCACCCTGTCAGGCACTCAAGGTGAGGTGTCACACACACTGTAAAGATATGTTTAAAACGCTAAAGTCCATTAGAAGTCATAAATAAACTTTTCATTGTTGTCATTTTTATTTTTCTAGGAATTGGACCCAATTGGTGGACGGTTTCCTTCAGCATTCTTGTGCTCATTTTTACCATCATCAAAGTGGAGATTATATAGCAGCGCTGACCCCAAATCAGCCACACTGTAATCTTACCAAGATGAGGAATATAAATATATAGAATATTACTTTCTGCTTAATCTGTTCATAATCACATATTTTCTTTGGCATTCTGTTGTTCATCGTATTCATATTTTTTTAGCTGAGTATACAAGACATTATAATTGACATAAAAAGAATTTTGCACTAATAGTCAAAGCAAAGATTATGTAGCATTTTGATTGAAATCCTTGTACAACTGTCTCTATGTGTTTCAAACATTTAGAATTGTTATATGAATTCCTTGTGCCTTTCTTGCATATGACCAAGCAATGTCAAATGTTCTATGACTGGTACCTGTTTATTTGTGACAGTGATCGTAGCTGATAAATGTAGTCACACAGAAATTAATAAAAGGTACTCTATGATGAACAAAACAGCTATTCGATTGGATTCTTTCTTTGCAGGTCTTTACATAAGTTTATAAAGAAACAATAAATCAGAATGTAGGTGGTTGGTAGTATCTTCCTCCCTACCTTTTAAAATCAAGATGAGCTTGAGTAAAATATTTAAATTATTTAATTTTTGTTTCTAAAAAAGAATCATTGTCGATTAGACAGGAAGGATCTGTTCAAGAAAATGTATTCTATTTTATGCATGTTGATGTACTGCTTTTTTTGCGGCTCCTACTAGCCAAAAAAACAGCGTAAGGTAGCGGTTTCAGTAACTATAGGGGATACAAAGTCAAAGACAAGGAAAAAGATGATAAAAACGCCCCCAATAACGGGACGGTGTACACTATATAAATGCCACCACTGGAGGGCGCAGCCAGATATATATATATCTAGTTAAGGTCAAAAGTTTACACACATCTTGCAGAATCTGCAAAATATTAATGATTTTACCAAAATGAAAGGGGTCATACAAAATGCGTGTTATTTTTTATTTAGTACTGACCTGAGTAAGATATTTCACATAAAAGATGCTTACATAAAGGACAACTATTAAAAAAGGTTCAAACACTCACTGAAGGAAAGGAAACACCATGCGTTAAGGGGAATTTAAACCTGATTTGAAAATCAGGTTAAATTGAACTTATTTTGTCTTCTGGGAAACATGTAAGTATCTTCTGTAGTTTCTGGAGGGCAGTATCAAATGAAAAAAATTTAGGCAAAATTTTTTGTGGCAGAAGACAAAACTTGAAATTCACTATAGCATCTATAAAGACAATGTGGAATTAGCCACAGCAAGACCGAAGTTTTTCTCAAACCTTATAAACAGTAACCTAAACAACACTCGCTCTCTTTTTGCTACTGTTGAGAGACTAACAAACCCCCCAAGTCAGATTCCCAGTGAAATGCTCTCTGACAGCAAATGCAATGACTTTGCCTCCTTCTTTTCCGAGAAGATCATTAATATCAGAAAGGTGATTAGCACATCCTCAAGTTATGCAGAGGTCAGACAGATATGACCGCAATTTCAAAAAGAAGTCACTTTGTCTGTTTTTGAAGCAATTGATAGCAAAACTTTGAAAGAAATAGTACAGCACCTTAAATCCTCAACCTGCAACCTTGACACACTTCCCACATCTTTTTTCAAAAGTGTGTTTAACTGTTTAGAAGCAGATCTCTTAGAAGTGGTGAACACCTCACTTCTTTCTGGGACTTTTCCAAACTCCCTGAAAACTGCAGTTGTTAAGCCCCTTCTGAAAAAGAGCAATCTTGATAACACCATATTGAGTAACTATAGACCAATATCTAATCTTCCTTTTATAGGCAAGATTATTGAAAAGGTAGTTTTCAATCAGTTGAACAACTACTTCAACTCAAATGGATACCTGGACAATTTTCAATCTGGTTTCCGACCACATCACAGCACAGAGACAGCGCTCATTAAGATAATAAATGATATTCGCTTAAATTCTGATTCTGGCAAAATATCAGTGCTGGTATTACTAGATCTTAGTGCTGCGTTTGACACTGTCGATCATAACATTCTTCTAGAGAGACTGGAAAACTGGGTAGGGCTTTCTGGGATGGCTCTAAATTGGTTCAGGTCATACTTAGAAGGGAGAGGTTATTATGTGAGTATAGGAGAGTATCAGTCTAAGTGGACGTCCATGACATGTGGAGTCCCTCAAGGCTCAATTCTTGCGCCGCTCTTGTTTAGCCTGTATATGCTCCCACTAAGTCAAATAATGAGGAAGAACCAAATTGCCTATCACAGCTATGCTGATGATACCCAGATTTACCTATCCTTATCACCAAATGACTACAGCCCCATTGATTCCCTCTGCAAATGCATTGATGAAACTAACAGTTGGATGTGCCAGAACTTCCTTCAGTTAAACAAGGAGAAAACTGAGGTCATCGCATTCGGAAGCAAAGAGGAAGTTCTTAAGGTGAATGCATACCTTGACTCTAAGGGTCATACAACCAAAAATCAAGTCAGGAATCTTGGTGTGATTCTGGAGTCAGACCTTAGTTTCAGTAGTCATGTCAAAGCAGTAACTAAATCAGCATACTATCATCTCAAAAACATTGAAAGAATTAGATGTTTTGTTTCCAGTCAAGATTCGGAGAAACTTGTTCATGCCTTTATCACAAGCAGGGTGGATTATTGTAATGGTCTCCTCACCGGCCTTCCCAAGAAGACCATTAGACAGCTGCAGCTCATCCAGAACGCTGCTGCCAGGATTCTGACCAGAACCAGAAAATCTCAGCATATCACACCAGTCCTCAGGTCCCTACACTGGCTTCCAGTTATATTTAGAATTGATTTTAAAGTACTTTTACTCATTTATAAATCACTCAATGGCCTAGGACCTAAATACATTGCAGATATGCTCACTGAATATAAACCTAACAGACCACTCAGATCATTAGGATCGAGTCAGTTAGAAATACCAAGGGTTCACACAAAACAAGGGGAATCCGCTTTTAGCTATTATGCTGCCCGCAGTTGGAACCAGCTTCCAGAAGAGATCAAATGTGCTAAAACATTAGCTACATTTAAATCTAGACTCAAAACTCATCTGTTTAGCTGTGCATTTACCGAATGAGCACTGTGCTTCGTCCGAACTGATTGCATTATGTATAATCATTTTCTGTTTTTAACTGTCTTAAATTTATTTTAAATCAATTTTTAAATCATTTTTAAATTATTAAATCAATCAGTTTTTTTACATTTTACATTTTTTGTTTTATTGTTGTGATCAATGTTTTTATGATTGTTCTATTTCCTTTTTTGTGATTATTGTTTTTATTATTGCTTTTATGATTATTCTACTTCCTTTTATGTAAAGCACTTTGAATTACCTTTGTGTATGAAATGTGCTATATAAATAAACTTGCCTTGCCTTGCCTTGCCAAAATGCGATAAATTTACATAGTTCAAAAGTTTACACCCCTGGCTCTTAATCCATCGTTTTTTCCTTCTGGAGCATCACTGAGTGTTTGAACCTTCTGTAATAGTTGCATATGAGTCCCTCAGTTGTCCTCAGTGTGAAAAGATGGATCTCAAAATCATACAGTCATTGCTGGAAAGGGTTCAAATACACAAAAAATGCTGAAAAACCAGAGAATTGGTGAGACCTGAAGGATTTTTTCTGAAGAACAGCAGTTCAGGACAAACATGAACAACTATCACTAAACAAAAGCAAAACAAATGTGGATCATTCAGGTAACAACACGCACAGTATTAAGAATCAAGTGTACATAAACTATTATTTTCTCTTATGGACTTTATGTAAAAGTCTTTTATGTGAAATATCTTATTCAAGTCAGTACTAAATAAAAAATAACATGCATTTTGTATGATCTCTCTTATTTTGGTAAAATAATTAACATTTTGCAGATTCTGCAAGGTGTATGTAAACTTTTGACCTCAACCGTATATAATATATAAATTAGAACGGCCTCTTTGACAGTCTAAATTGGAAGAATACAGTCCATGCAACAAAATTTCCTCACAAAGTAAAAGAAATATCTTTCAAATTAATCCATAACATTTACCCTGTCAAACGATTTTTAAAGAACAAAGATCTGATTTTGACACTAAATGCTCCTTTTGTCAGATTGACACTTAAAACTCTTAAAAGTGTTTTTTTTTTTTTTTTTGTAAATCGTTGTTTTTGGAAGTTTTGAAGCAGATCCAAGTGATTGCGTTGTTATACATCTGACTTTTTTTTGCGTAGATTTTTGAACTGTAAACATATTTCTTAGTATTCTTATAAGAGATACATTTTCTCATTAACTACTGTAAGTCTTAAAATTATGTTCTAATTTTGTTGTACTATCCACCTTATTTTTCAACTTTTTTTCAATAGTGAGAAGAATGGACCCTTTCACAAGACTGTGATGACGAATTTGATTTTTAAAAAATGTATGTAACGTTCCATTTATTAAACTATACTTTGTATTATGTCACCTTTGAATCAAATTACAAAAAAATAAAAAATAGAAACTAGTTAACGCTAATGTGACGGGTGTTTCTAATGCAGCATCTATAGGATGAACGGTAAATTTGACATTGTTCTCTCTTTTGACTGCTGTTATCAGTCTCTCAATTTTTTTCCTTTTTTGAAAGTCGTGAAAACACTTGAGGAGTTTTGCTATTTGAGCAAATGGGAATGCAAAAAATATATTTGCAGTACTCTATTCATTGCTCTTGAAGTTTAACCAACTATGACACTGCTGAGAAACCTGAAAATGTCAATGCCTATAACAAAGTGCAGTAAACAGTCAAACTGTTTGCACTACAAACCACTGTTTTCATAATTAAGATAATAAATTAAAATAATATGGTAAGACACACCAGTTTGCAGTATCAAGCAGCAAAACAAGCTGTTTTGTACAGGTAAAAATAGCTGGACGCGGAAGAGACCAGAAGCCAGACCCATAAATTTTACAAATACCGTTAATTCGGGAAAAATAAGATGGATACTGTCAACTGAATGCTCAAATAAATCTAAAAAAATATAAATTGTATACATTACACATGTACGTAAGTATAGCCTATTTATACTGTTAAATATACTATACAGTATATTATTAAGTGGTCTAAAATAAACAAAAATATTTCGTCTCTTTCTGCAACACTAACTCAAACAAGTTGATGGTACCTGTTTCTAGTGTAAAATATAATATCCTGTGGGCCTTTATTTTGAAACAAGTCGTCACGTCCGGACTTTTTTTTTTTTTTTTTTTTAACCAGTGTCAAAAACGTAGCGCGTTTTTAATCCGCAGCAGTGAAGATGATGGGAACCAGCTTTCTGAGTGCAGACAGAGCTCGCAGTCCGCCAGTGAAAGTGTTGTCCAGCCAGCTGCGTGAAGGCAAAGAGTGCCAGACAGCAAGCGGGAAATCAGAGTATGTTATCAGACGACTGGGTCCCGGTGAACAGCGCTCGTTACAGGTATCCGTGGTCTGGATGCAGGGGACTGTGCTGGAGGTGCAGTCCGATCAAAACACCGTGCTCATTCTGGACGAGACCGGGAACTTTGCCGTCAGCGGCATTAACAACGTGCCGAAAGGAAAACCCTGCTTGAGTCCTGGTTAGTAACGTTAGGTTTTTTATTGTTGTTTTTAAGGCAGCTTCTATATCTATAATAGTTAGGTTTAATGAGGACAAACACATATTTTCATTGGGCCCTTGTTGACGAAGGGAAATATTTTTTTTTTCTATTTAAAATAACTGCTTTGTATTTAAATATATTTTAAAATGTATTTTATTCCTGTGATTTCAAAGCTGATTTTTTTAGCATCATTACTCCAGTCGCATGATCCTTCAGAAATCATTCTAATATTCTGATTTGCTGCTCAAAAATAAATAAATAAATAAACATTTATTATCATGTTGGAAACAGCTGAGTAGATTCTTTTCAGGTTTCTTTGATAAATCGAAATTTCAGAAAAACAGCATTTATCTGAAATGGAAATCTTTTATAGCTATAAAAATGTCTTTAGCATCACTTTTGATCAATTTAACCCTCAAGCATCCTTCGTAAAGCAGCCCTTATTTTGTCCTTTGTGGACAAATTTGGGCGTGAAGGTCTCAGGTGTGATCCCAATTTTTTTTTAAAAAAAAATATCATATCACTGTCTTCGATAAAATAAACACTATCAATTTAAGCAAAATTTTTTGGTGATTTTTGGCCAAAATTTTTTTTTTTTACCTCTAAAAGTACCATGTTTTTTATGTAAAATATATATATTTTTGATGTTATATTTAATATTTCTTACATTTCAGTTAAAAAAAAAAATCATTACAGTAAGTTCGGACAGCCAAAACCCAAAGTTTTGGTGACTTTATTGACATAGGATGGTATAAAAATATAATAATATCAAAATATCCAAAATATCTATAGCTACTATATGGCTATAGTACTCAATGGCAGCATATGGGATGAAATCTATAAACCACTGTTTCTAAGAAAAAAAAACATCAAATTTCAATTACTCAAAAAAGTAAAATGGAACCAAATGGTGCTAATCAGGTATGAATAAAGAATAAACAATAAAAGGAGTTTTCTTTTTTTTTAAACACTTAACTTGAATTGAGTCAATTTTTTTTTGTGTGTGTGTGTGTGTGTGTGTGTGTGTGTGTGATAAAGTGAAAAACTTAGGAAAGGTAGCCAAGTCTTGTACCGCTCAGATTATGGAAACTATTTAAAAAAACAAAAAAAAACAAAAAAAAAAGATTTTTGCCCAAATTTGTCCTGAAGGATGCTTGAGGGTTAAAGCATCCTAAATAAAAGTATTAATTTCTATAATTTGTTTCCCAAAAAAGGAAAAAAAAAAAACTGACTCCAAGCTTTTGAATGGTATAGTGTATAATATTACAAAAGCTTTTTATTTAAGATCAATGCTGGTCTTTGGATCTTTGTATTTATCAAAGCTGTTTTAAATATTGATAATGATAAGAAATGTTTCTTGAACAGCAAATCAGCATATTAGAATGATTTCCAAAGGATCATGTCACACTGAAGACTGGAGTAATGATGCTAAAAATTCAGCTTTGAAATCACAGGAATAAATTACATTTTAAAATATATTTAAATAAAAAGCAGTTATTTTAAATAGTAAAAATGTTTCACAATATTACTGCTTTTGCTGTATTTTGAATCAAATACATGCAGGCTTGGTGAGCAGAAGAGACTTCAGCAGAAGAAAAACATTCAAAATCTTACTGTTCAAAAACTTTTGACTGGTAGTGTACGTTTAGTTTTTCTGTTTGTGTGTTTACATGTTTTATATGACAAAAACCACAGCTCATGAATATTAATTTGGTCACGTGAGCAAACGATCCACAAAGTAAATGTTTTAAATATTGATGTGTTTTTTTAACTTGAATTTGCTTGGAGTTTTCTGATTTACAAAGAAAACAAACAGCCTTTTTTTTTCCACAGGTAAATACGTCATGGTTATGGGTGTCATCCAGTCACACAATCCAGAGCCGTTGCTACGTGCTGTGAAGATGGCCGATCTTTCTGGAAACGCTTTGATTCACAGGAAAAACTGGATCTATGAAGTAGAGGATCTCCAGCAGATTTTGCCCTAAATCTTTATTTGTTTGTTTCACAAGACTGATGTTTTTGTTCTGGTGCAGCACTTTTATTTGCCAAAGCAAACAGAGGGAACAAACAGAAAGTACATTACGAATACACGACAAGACTTTTAAGTGTAAAAGCATATACATATTTATTTATTTTTTTATTTTTCCATTAGTATGATTACAGAAAGAACTGAGAATAATTGCACTGTAATGTTTGAGATTTCTTCACAATTGTGAGGTTAAATAAAATTATTTTATAAAATATTAAACTTTATTTTGTATGAAATCACAGTTTAAATTGAAACGACAAGTATGTGTATGTGCACATATGTATGAATACATGTTAGTGTGTCGGTGGCACAGCTACTGAATTAACTCTTCCTAAATAAATTCACTGTAACTTTTTCCCAGTATAAATACAGAGTCAGTTATTACACGACTCAATCGCATTTTTTTTTTTTTTGCAGCTGCTTCAGATTCTCTTGTAGAATCCTAAAACGCTGCTGCAGTTCGGACAGATGTGCGTCACATCCTTCAGGCTGTCCACACAGAAGGGAATCAGGCAGCAGCCGTAGATACAACTTCAGCATGCAAGACATGAACAGAACAATCAGGGGAGTGTCTTTGTGTGAAAGAAGAAAACCTTAAGAGTGTATATTACGTAAAGCTTTGTCTTACCCAAAAATGGCCAGGCCTGCACAAGAGAGCCAGGCTAATGCTCCCGATGTATGCTCCAGGCGAGTTATCACGGTGTGTGTGCATGCTGGGCAATGCACCTGCACTGGAACACTTCCGAACACCAGACCAGGCTGAACGTACACCGTCTGAACAGATACTGAAAAAAAACAAGACTGCTTAGAAATGCTGTGCTGCATATGTTTAGTATTATTCAAAGCCATACATTTCTTAACATGCTAAATAACTGTGAGGCTAAGGGAATCATTTTATTGCATGTAACTCTAAAATATGTAATATAAGATATATTTGTCAATATCACTTTTTAATATAAAATAAAATAAATTATTAATAATTATTTGAATGTAAAGAAATTAAATAAAATTGGTAACACTTTACAATAAGGTTTGATTAGTTAATGTTAGTTAATGTATTAACCAACATGAACAAACAATGAGCTATACATTTATTACAGTATTTATTCGTCTCTGTTAACGTTAGTTAATGAAAATGCAGTCGTTCATTGTTCATGTTGGTTCATGGTGCATTAACTAATGTTAACAAGCACAACTTTTTTTAATAATGCAAAGTAAATAAATGCTGTAGAGGTATTGTTCATTCTTAGTTCATGTTAACTAATGTAGTAAACTAATGTTAACTAATGAACCTTATTGTAAGTGTTGCCATAAAATCAAATATTTTTTATTATTAAATATATTTCTTTAAAGAATAATTGTTTAAATAAATTGTAATAGATAGATAGATAGATGGATGGATATTAAATATTGCATGTAATTCCTTTTATAAAAGAAAATAACTGAATAATTGTGTACATTTAAAGAAATTATACATAAACATTTTTATTTGAATGAATTTAATTGAATTCTCATATAAAAATAATGACATTTTCTAGTTTAAATTGTAAATAAAAAATAACTATAAAAAATTCAATCAACACGTATGAATTTAGATTTTAGTTAATGGAATTGTATGTTTTTATTTTATTTACAAAAAACAACAAACATTAAGATGGTAAATAACTGTAAGGCTAAGAGAATCATTTTTATTGTATGTAACTCTGTTAAAATATGCAATATAAGATATATTTGTCAAATTAAAATATATTTTTTTTAAATACAATTTCTTATATACAGGAAAAAAATAACTGTTTAAATGTAAATATATGTGACCCTGGACCACAAAACCAGTCATAGGGGTCAGGGGTTTTTTTTTAATTATTTTAAATTATTATTATTATTATTATTATTATTATTATTATTATTTTAAATTGATGTATGGTTTGTTAGGATAGGACAATATTTGGCCGAAATACAACTATTTGAAAATCTGGAATCTGAGGGTGCAAAAACATCAAAATATTGAGAAATATTAAGTTCTAAACAATTCATATTACTAATTAAAAGAAAAAAAAATATTACATTTTAATATATTTATGGTAGGAAATTTACTAAATATCTTCATATCTTCATCTTTATTTAATATCCTAATGATTTTTGGCATAAAAGAAGAATCAATAATTTTGATCCATACAATGAACTGTTGGCTATTGCTACAAATATACCTGCACTATTAATGACTAATTTTGTGGTTTTTGATATAATATATCAAAAATATATTATAGAATAACTGTTTCAACTTAAATAAGTTATGACTAAAAAAAAATGTAAATTATAAGTAAAAAATAAATACGTATTTTAAAACGGTGGGGCCAGCAGGCCAAATGTGAAACTAAAATACCTGCTGACAGGTTTTTTTTTTTTTTAACGTGCTGGGGTTTAACTGGAAAAACCAGATCCGGCCAGCTTCTGCTTTTAGCTTGCCCAAGTTGGTTTAGATGGTTGATCAACAGCACTACCAATCAATGGCACAGACATCAACCAGGTTAGTCTTTAAAAAACTCTACATTCTTCTCTTTTGAGTGATGTATACAACCTTTTTCTCGTAAATACTTGCGTTTTAAAATGTGTGATCAGAAAAAGCCAGAATGTAAAAAGAGTAAGGAGTCATTACCAACGGGACTGGTGACAGGTTGACCTTGTTGAGGTGGTGGTGGATACTGTGAGCTGTAGGCTTGCGTTGGATAAGGAGGCACAGAGGTCTTCATATCACCTGGAGCATTGGCCATTGGTGGATAGGGCGGATTTGATCCCAATGCCTCCTCATATGATGGAAGAGGGGGCAGATGTGCCACCAGTGTCGATGTCTCCAGAGGAGGTGCGCTTGCCATCGTCTTGATGAGTGCTTTAAAACATAATCACAAAGCTTCTTAGTAAATATAACTGTTACGGTTATTATATTATAACGGTATTCACAGTCTTGCCCAATTCTTGATGGACCCGAACTTTACTTTTCTGAGGCAATCGCGCTTTTATTCACGTAAACTACAAATACAACGTTCAACACGAGAAATAAAAGTTCTCAGAGTTGTAACTTAACCTAAAAGCTCAAAACGATTAACCGACGCTCGTTCAAAACAATAAAACTAGCTGGGAATGATTCACACTTACGACTGGTGATGTTGTCTTGAGAACACAATCACGAGCGATCCGAGATAAACGTTTCCTGCTTCTTAGTTTTGTTACGCACTTGGTGTATTTCCGCAATAGAGATGGGTGGGCTGAAATCTCTTATAAGATTATCAGACCAAAACGGAACACTGTCGACCATAAGAGCTGTTCATAAAGTCAATATGTATATCTCAAAACATTTAGTAAGTAGCGACTGAGGGTTTTTAAAAAAAAAAAAAAATGGTTAAGACTTTTAGACGTTCCCTTTAAGTTCCGCATTTGGTCACATGAGTTACAGACAGCGATTCCCTCATGAACTCAGTTCAGCTAGCAACTGTTTGGTTTTTTTGTGTTTATTGCTTATCTTGTTCCTGGCTAAACGATATTAAACGCCTTTTATATGATACGACTTTTGGCTAGGCGTATGCACAATTCTTATTCTTATTATTTTTCCCCCTTCTTTCTTTTTTAAAATAAAAATCAAACTATTTGCAATTGCTTCAATATATAAATATAAAATGTGCATTTACACGTCTTTTCTTTGCAAGATGCGTGAATGAAAAGTAAACACTTTGAATTTTATCTGTGAGTATACGTACAATTAATTCAAATGTATGTAAATTAGTTTTGTTATAATGGTTTGACTGTGTTTTGCCTTCTCTATTTTTATCTATCTCACCCAAGGGATTTAGAAAGAATGTTAACGTGTTATTCTGCGAAAATGGCTTCTGAGTAATTTATCAGTGCAAAACATGTGCGTGAGGGAGTGGGAAGATAATAAATGTTAGCAATACATGTTTCATATTAACAAAGAAATACATAAATTAATCTCTTTCCATTTGTCTGTGAACACAAACCAAATGTCCACATAGGAAAACCATCTGTACTACATCCGCCTCTCTGACCACCTCTTTTACTGGTTAAAACACCATTGCTTTTAGGCTATTTGATTGGATATTTGCCCTTTTCAGTCGTGATCTCATTTCCTGTACAGTGACAAGCTATTTATTTATTTATTTATTTATCTGCTCGGGCTAGAAATGTGAGCGACTGGCTATAGATCTTGCTGTATATAACATAACAGCTGGATCTCTGGAGACTGAGGGAGTGTTTATGGAGCTGTCAGCACGCGCAAGCGTCGACTCTCGCCAGTGCACGAAATGATTCGCAAAACGCACATAAGCGTTATTCTTTGATAAAAAAAAGCGGCCTAGTTTTGGTAAGCTTCACTTCTAATGATTCTTTCTTCATATTATATCAGTAATTGTCTAGAAAGAAACTGTTTGTTCTATTCAGGGCTTCTTTAGATCGCGCATAAATCGCTATGATTGTAAATAGGAATGTGGTAGATAAAATTGCATATGAAAGCAATGTGAAGTTGACTGCTTGAATTTGTCTGTATGGGAGCAAATGCTTTCTCTCCGTTCAAAAGCATTGTTTAGGCAAATATATCAAAAACAACGGCTGCAAGGATATTTGCTGCAGTCGTTTTCGTAGGTAGTTAGCTTCCAACGGAAAGGCGCCTTTAACACACTGTCGCATGGGCAAGATGGAAAGTCTTTTCGCCAAGATGCTGTGTTGCATAACCTGTGGCTTCATAAAGGGAACCATGACATGAGCAGTGATGGCTGGTAAAGCTGTATGAAACGTTTCTCCCATTTCTCAAGAATGAGTGAGAGTGTTGGGAGAAGCATTTCGAAACTTTCAATCAGTTGAACCACTTATTTGGCGGAATGATTTACTGTTTCGAAACACCACATGAAAACTCAGGCCGAATATGCTTAAAAACACCTTTTACAAACCAACTGCAAATGTTTCATTGAAAGGTTAATCTAGGAAGCCTGTTTCCGCCGCTGAATTAAAAAAAAAAAAAAAAAAAAAAAGTTATTCTCTCACAATTTTGACTTTTTTTTTTTTTTCAAATTTGCGTGATATAAGCTCGAAATTCTTACTTTTTTCTCAGCATTATGAGTTATAAAGTCAGAATTGCGTGATATAAACTCACAATTCTTACTTTTTTCTCAGAATTTCGTAATATAAACTTGCATTTGTGAGAAATAAAGTCAGAATTGTGAGATAAAAACACACAACTAACAACTAACTTTTTTTCTCACAATTCTGACTTTTTTTCTCAGATTTTTTATGATATAAACTTGCAGTTGAGTTATTTGCGAGATATAAACTCGCAATTACAAATTATAGTCAGAATTCCGAGATAAAGTTACAATTCTTTTTTCCCAGAATTTTGTGATATAAACTCACAATTACGAGTTCTAAAGTCAGAATTGTGTGATATAAACTCACAATTGCAAGTTATAAAGTCAGAATTACGAGACTCGCAATTCTGATTTTTTCCTCGCAAATGCGAGTTTGTCTTACAATTCTGACTTTTTCTCACAATTCAGATTTTTTTCTCAGAATTATGAGATATAAACTTGAAGTTGAGTTATTTGCGAGTTATAAACTCACAATTACAAGTTATAAAGTCAGAATTGCGAGATATAGTTCCAATTCTTTTTTTCTACGAATTTCGTGATATAAACTCACAATTATGAGTTCTAAAGTCAGAATTGTGTGATATGAACTCACAATTGCGAGAAATAAAGTGAAAATTGTGAGATATAAACTCGCAATTGAGTTACAGTGCCCTCCACTAATATTGGCACCCTTGGTAAATATGAGCAAAGGTGGCTGTGAAAATAAATCTGCATTGTTTATCCTTTTAATCCTTCATTCAAAAAATTCACAAAATCCTAACCTATCATTGAAGTAAAACAATGGAAGGCAGGGGGAAAATCTCATTATGAAATAAATGTTTTTCTCTAGTTCATGCTGACCACAATTATTGGCACCCTTAGAAATTATAATGAGTAAAATACCTCTGAAGTATATTCCCATTCATATTTGCATTTATTTAGCACACTAGAATGACTAGGAGTATGATATTGTCCAGCCATGACTTCCTGTTTCACAGGATGTTAAATATGAGGAGCACAAAGGCCAAATTCCCTTAATCATCCTTCACAAGGAATAAAACCAAATAATATAGTTCTGATGTGCAGAACAAGATTGTTGAGCTTCACAAAATAGAAAGTGACTGTAAGAAAAGAGCTAAAGAATTGGAAATCCCCATTTCCATCATTAGAACAATAATTAAGAATTCCAATCAACTAAAGATGTTACAAATCTGCCTGGAAAAGGACCAAAGACTCTCCAAGTATCACAGCTGGAGAATTGCAGAGATTAGTTGAGTCTTGGGGTCAAAAGACTAAAAAAAAAAATTCAAACAACCCCTACATCAACACATGTTGTTTAGGAGGGTTTTAAGAAAAATCCTCCTTAATCATCCAAAAACAAACTTCAGCATATTCAATTGTCAGACACGACTTGAATTTCAAATAGGACTGGCTTCTGTGGTCAGATGAAACTAAAAAAAAAAGAGCTTTCTGGCAACAAACCCACCAGATGGGTTTGGTACAAAAAATACCCAATGCCCAAGGTTAAATATACTGCTGGATCTTTAATGTTGTGGGCTTATTTTCCTGCCAGAGGTCCTGGACGTCTTGTTCAGATACATGGCATCACGGATTGTAGCAAATACAGACAGATAAAAAATCAAAATCTGACTACATCTGTTAGAAGTGCTTTAATGAGCTGTGGTTGGATCTTCCATCAGGACAATAATCCAAATCAAACATCAAAATCAACACAAAAATATGTCACTGAGCATGAATTTTTTGAATGGAAGATTAAAAGGATAAACAATGCAGATTTATTTTCAAAGCCACCTTTGCTCATATTTACCAAGGGTGCCAATATTAGTGGAGAGCACTGTATTTGCGAGATATAAACTCACAATTACAAGTTATAAAGTCAGAATTGCTAGACATTTATTGCTTAATATTCAAATTTTATAACTCGCAATTGCGAGTTTATATCAGTCAGAATTGCGAGAAAAAAGTCAGAATTTCAAGATATAAACTTGCAACTGCAAGAAAAAAAAAATGTCAGAATTGCAAGATATAAACTCGAGGAAAAAGTCATAACTGCAATATATATATTGAGTTGATATCTCAAAATTCTTAGTAACTCACAATTCTGTTTGTCTCACAATTCTGACTTTATAACTCGCAACTGTGAATTTATATCACGCAATTCTGAGAAAAAAAGTCAGAATTGTCAGTTTACATCTCACAATTGCTTTGAATCTCTGCTTTGAAACAAATGATTTTCAAAGGTTTCGATGCTCCACAAAGCAGTGTTTCGATAACATTTATCGCTATATTGAGAACGTTACCAGAAGGTTTCTCAGAATATGTGCTCATTGTAGAATCATCCTTATTCTTGTGTCTTTCAGATGTAGCCGCAGCGACAGCCCAAACCTACAGCAACTGCCTCACGTGGACTTTTGAAGGCCTGTTATTGTTGAACTTCTCCCGACTGACAGGATGTCTATCACGGACCATAGCCCCACCACTGGGGTCGTCACAATTATTGTAATACTCATTGCCATTGCCGCACTGGGGGCTTTAATTCTCGGTTGTTGGTGCTATTTGCGGCTGCAGCGCATCGGTCAGTCTGAAGACGAGGAAAGCATTGTCGGTGAAGGTGAAACCAAGGAGCCCTTCTTGCTGGTCCAGTATTCGGCCAAAGGCCCACGGGTGGAGCACAAGACCAAGCTCACCCCTAACGGCACCGAGAGCCACACCTAAGTCCTCTCCTCTCCCGTCACAATGCATACTGTGTCGTGTTTGTACACTCCGTCAGTCTTAAAGAATTTTAAACCTTACAGTGTCGCTCAACACTGAAATGAAACCACTCCACCTTTTCAACAAGCTGATGAACAAAGACAAACCTAGTGCATGCAGTTGTCTAGTTGCTTTGACTTGATTTTTTTTTTTTTTCGCCCATTTTGTGGTGGTAGAGCCCTGTTATAATGTGAAATCGACAACTGTCAGCGTTTTGTGCAATGCTATTTGTTTGTTAAGCCGTAACTAAATCAGTTCTAAAGCTAAATCAGACTGAATTTTTCTTTATTTTTGCATCCAGAGCTGGCTCTGGGATTCAGAAATTCAACACAAATTTTAATGGACTGATTTCACAACCATGTCAAAGTTTTTTTTATCCAGTTCATTCCATTTATTTAAAGGTTATTTATTGGCGTCTATGGTTCCATAAAGAACTTTAACATCCATGGAATCTCTCCATTCCACAAAAGGTTCTTCATAGTGGGAAAAAAAATGTCTCTTCAATGGCATTGCTGTGAAAAACCCCTTTTTGAACCTTTATTTTTAAGCATTGAATTGCAATACAAAGGAAACCTGTTTTTCATTACAAATAAGCAATTCAGGATACCATAACTTGCCAAATTATGTAACTGGCTTTTGAAAGCTCTTACATTATATTTAGTCATGTTTAGAAACATGGTTTCATTAGCACTTTCTATCTTTAATGTGACATACAAGTGATTTTGTAACAGCGTTTGCTGGTGCTGGTTTAAACCTGCTAGGAAACCACTATAAGAACGAAAGCCAATGACTGTGGTCTTTTTAAGTACTATTTGGACACCAGAGGCATTCGTTTTTCGTGGTTGAGCACATTTCGACATCGCAAGGTGCCGTTTGAAAGTGTAAATATTATTTTTATAGATGGCTTAATGCATAAATAGATACTGAAAAGTCATTGCCTTGAGTTTTTAACCTGTTCCTTCACCGTATTATTTTTTTGTTCATTAAATCCAGTTGTTTTTTGTGATATCGCAGTGTTTGCTGTTTGTATATGTACGATGAAAGTGAGAGAAATTATTTATTTTTATACAATACTCATGCAAATGCTGTCTATAGAAGCAAAATCAACAGTCAGGCTATTAGGGAGGCAGATGAAGCCTAAAAATGCAGCTGAAATGATTTATCTGATGTCACTAATATCAGATGTTTAGGGTCCTGTCATACATTTGAAGTCGACCGATTTTGTGTGTGTGCGTATTATGTGCTGTTCTACATAAAGAAAAAACAAGGACAGCACATGCATGTTATTTTAATCTGCATATTTAAGAAAAAGCAACTTTTTATCAGTAAATCAGTTTATCATGATATTGCTTATGTCACTGCAGCCAGTGTGTCTGTCTAGTGTTTGACTGCACTGAACAATAAAACCTCTGTTAATATGGAAATGTCTTCTTGGGAGTTTTCTTTGAATGTCCTTTTTTTTTTTTTAATCTAAATCCTAATGTAAAAACACTTGTTAACTCCTGAAATATTATACGTAAGTAATAATAATTTATGAATTGTTTTCTTTACATAATAGGTTAGCCTAGTAAACTTACGTAGTTACCTAGGTATGGCATATATTAGTCATACTGGCTTGTGTTTGTTTCGGAAACACTTCTTGGTTTTGGTTCAAAATCCACATTAAAGGTCTGAGGATGACTTGCTTAGACCTAATGCAAAGGGTTTTTTTAGATATACATATTAGATATATGAGATGACCACAGTAATTTACTGGAATCACTTGCTGCTAGTGTATCACAACAATGCATCTACCAAGCTCAGATGAAAGCAAACCACAGTATATGCAGAGCAGAACTGTGAAGGAAATGTGACACATTTCTAAGCGTGTGGGCAACATACACTCTATTCATCAGTGTACCCGTTCAGTTTACCAAACAGTTTTTCCACTCAACTTGTGCTTCAACAGAGTGTTTTATCTAGAAAGACAATTAAACAGTTAAAATATTTGATCATTTTTCTTTGCGGCCAGTAAGATTTCGTTTTTTTTTTTCTCACAAAGGCTGCACTTATTTGATTTAAAATATATTACAATAGTAATATTGTGAAATACTTTCACAGTTAAAAGTAACTTTCCTATTTAAAAATATTTTAGGATGTAATTGTTCCTGTGATGTCAAAGCTGAATTTTCTGCATCATTACTCCAGTCTTCAGTGTAACATGATTACCCAAGTTAAAAAGAGTTGTGTTTCTAATATAGATAGATAGATAGATAGATTATGCTCAGCTATTCTTTTTAATAGTTAACTTTTAACTATTTTTTGGATCATAAGTCATCAAAGTTTGGTAAATATTGGTCACAGACACAGAGATTTACTTCAAATTTCACCAAGCTGATTACTCAATCAAAACTCCCATATATCACATTGTCAGGCCATTTTATATCTTATTTTAATGTAACAAAGTGGTTATATTTAAGTGTGTGAGTTGTTTACTGTTTTACTTTTTAATTTAGTCTTCCCATTAACGCCATATTGTTCATTTAAGCTGATTCGCGAACGCGCACGAACACAAGAGGCGGCATTTATCGCATGAACCAATCACAGCCAATCATATCCAATTATAGACCTTTTTCCTGACTAAACGATGAGCGACGCCATAACGAATTCTAACTTATTGTGCTTTTTAAAAACATTTTAATAGGTTTAACATCAGATTATGAGCTCAGAAAATATGCTAATTTGACTAGAAACACTGGGGACCAGAAAGGCTTTAGGGCAGGGATAGGCAACCTCAGTCCCGGAGGGCCATTGTCCTGCAGAGTTTAGCTCCAACCAGGGTTGCCAGGTTTTCACAACAAAACCCGCCCAATTGCTACTCAAAACTAGCCCAGTTGCGTTTTTTGTCGGGCTACCCCTGGTAAATTCGTATTTCAGGGGCTAAACATGACGTTTTTGGGGTCACTTCAACCCGCAGACATCAAAAACAACCCGCGGTAACACTGCGGACTTGGCAACACTGGCTCCAACCCCAATCAAACACACCTGAACAAGCTGATCAAGGTCTTCAAGATCACTAGATTTTCTTCCTATTGGGAGACGAGAGAGTCTATATTAATTATTATTGGAGAAAGTGTGATGGTAAACTTGGATCACGTGTGCCTACCAAACACAATACAGCCTTGACATCTTTGAATTTCAGTTCAGAGTTGTGCGACCCTCAACGGATACCATAGGAATGAATGGGAAGTGCCCTAAGCTGAATCCAACCTGTCGCAAAAAGTCAATGACTTCTTTTATAAAACCGCATTTTTTCAGTGTTAACTAAAAATAGTTAAATCCAAAAGTATTGTTTAGTGTAAAACAGGTTGAAAATTAGTCGATAGGCGGTCGATTCATTAAATGATAAGTTTTTTCCTCTAAAAAAGCTCTTTATTCATAGTGAAGCCTCTCCTCCACTGACGTCCATTCAAAGACAAGTCCATTCAACGGCCTCTGGTCTTTCCCAAACCGGAAGCGTTAGTTTCAGCCGTTACACTTTATTTGGCTAAAGTTTGTGGGCTTGCCTTCTTTGCTAGAAACCTACAGGCAGGTGTGTTTGATTACAGTGTCCCTCCAGGACCAAAGTTGCCCATCCTTGCTTTAGGGGGTCTTTTAAAACTCAATGGGCTCAGGGGAGGTAAGAAAGACGCGGACTCCTGCTGTAACTTTACCTGCTGGTATCGCAGTTGGACAATGTTTCGAGTGATTTATACACTTTTTAATGTCATATTTTGTAGTATTTTTCTCATCCAATATTTTGAATAGGCACTGCCCCTTAGAGGAAACGCCCCTGAAAGACAGATAGATAGTTTTTTTTTTTGTTTTGTTTTTTTAAATCTCAGGATTCTTTAATGAATATAAAGTTCAAAACATCAATATTTCCTGTAATTTTTAAGGTTTAGATTAACTTATCACATCCTAGCTGAATACAAGTATTCATTTATTTAAAAAAAAAATAGTCACTAGCATAAACCAGTTTCATTAGATCAAACACAAGCGTTTAAATTCTAATGAATTTAAATAATTATTACAGGGAACGCACAGCAGATCCAACCCATAATGCGTTTATTCATATACAGAGGTGCAGCTGGCAGGTTATCGCCTATTCAGTGTCTCCCCCTAGTGGATAAAACACGTCTTGGCACAATTCGCATACAGCATGGCAATTCCTCTTTTTTTTTTTTAAATATTCATTAATACACTGTTACAGTATTACATCTCTCAATGTTTTGCTTTCAGGAACTGCGGACACTGAACACAAGAAGACTTTATTGTGTTTATGTCAGTCCATAAATAATACCAACAGGCATTAACACAGCAAAAACACAACATAGTAAATTGGTGCAGATGTAGAATAACAGATTCAGGACCAAACATTCCAAAACAAAACGCAGTTAAGAGGAAAAAAAAAAAAGGCGGGAATTTGACGCTGGAATCTCAGATGCCATACACGCACTGCACTTCTGCTTTGGGTTTCAAGAGCAAAATCCAGCTCCTGAAAGGCGATCTGCTGTGTGCTATTTAATAAAAGAAACATAAAAAGGCGATGGTGCGTATTTTAACCGGTGATAAAAGCAACAAAGCCGTGATTACTCTGAACACAAGGCCAGCTCTGTGCTTTCCGTGAAAACCCAGAAGGAGGACGCCCTCTTTCTCCGGAAGAGCCACACCACGCTCGCCCGATTCAATACTGAACTCAAGACATCATAGTTCCAGAACACCCTGCATTAACAGATTCAGATTAATTAAAACATTACTTAATATCTTTAAGCAGAAAACTATATTTGCCAAAGTCATTATCGTTTGGTGCTATCAAGTGATCTTTTCTGGCTTTGGCAAGTTTCATCAAAAGGAATTCTCTTCGGTCCTTCCATTCCTTCAGCTCCTCATCTCCATGTGCCAGCTTACAAAGCTCCTCCTCCGTGCAGGTGCCCTTGAGGAACCTTGAAGGAATCGAAACCAATCCGTTAGCGACGGCTGTTAGCCGTTAATGCGATATTAATGCCGTTACGCATTAGCGTTAGACTCACCGTTCACAAACTTTGAAGGTTCCCGTGGGGAAGCGATATTGCCAGCAGTTCTGATCGTCCTCAGAGTTGAACACTCGCTCTTTGTGCTTCTCGGAGGTGATATGCTGCTGCCACTGCTTATCACTGTTGCAGTTCTTCCCACACAACCAGCAATGGTTGCCAGTCTGATGAAACAGCATTTAGAGGTTATGAGGAACGCATACATGAAAAATTATTTATGTGAGAATGAATTAAGGAGTTCAGTCACTTTTAGAAAAAAGAACGTGTACAACGTGCAGTGAAATATGAACACGTATTGACGACTGATAGAATAGAAGATATAGTCGAAGTCATTATTTTTGTTTTCTTTGTGCACAAAAAGTATTCTTGTAGCTTCATAAAATTACGGTTGAACCACTGTCACATGGACTATTTTAGCGATGTCCTTACTACCTTTCTGTGCCTTGAACGTGGTAGTACCGCTGCCATCTATGCAGGGTCAAAAAAGCTCTAAGATTATTAAAATGAATTCATTTGTGTTCTGAAGATAAATGTTAAATTACTTGAAGGACTTTCCCATGTGAAACTTGAAGAGTTTAGAATCACATGTTATCTCACTGTAATGTGCTCTTTCCTTGGTTTGAGAACAGCAGCCAATATGTTAAAGCATACATTTACTGCTTTGACAGTACACAAAGGTCACAAGATCACCTTTCATCTACATGACCAATTTACAATTAAAGCATTTACTTTATTTTGCATTTTTAAACATTTTAAAACGATGAAGAATATTGTCTGAAACCTCTAGCTGAGAAAAAGTACTTCATATCTGTATGTTTGGGGAAAGCTGCTGATTAGACCTTGGGTTTGAACAACTGGCCTTGAAGATGTAGCATATTCTCTATGTGTGTGTGTTAGTATCTGTCTGTGCAGGACTGGTCTCTAGAGAGATTTGTAATGGCACCCAGGATGGAATACACGTATGGACATATTCTGTTACGCTGATGCATCTGGGGCAGTTATATGTCTTGGGAGTGACATGTTGCATGTGAACTCTAATTGACTGTCCTTGGAGATCTCAGGGTTTTTTTTAAATGTAATTTATTCCTGTATGTTTCTTGAGGAGCAAATCAGCATATTAGAATGATTTCACTGAAGCTGAAAATTCAGCTTTGAATCACAGGAATACAATATACATGTTAAATGTATTCACATTAAAAAAAAAAATAAATAAATTAAAAAAAAAAAATTATTATATATTTTATTTTATTTTATTATATATATTTTTTATATATATATATATATATATATATATATATATATATATATATATATATATATATATAATATTTTTATATATATATATATATATATATATATATATATATATATATATATATATATATATATATATATATATATATAACAAATTGAGATAATATTCACAATATTGCAGCCTTGGTAAGCATTAGAGACTTCTTTCGAAAACACAAAAAAAAAAAAAAAAAAAAAAAAAAAAAATTCCAACCAATCAATTTGACAATGATGCAATGATGATAATCTTGGATATGAGAAGATCTACATAATTTAAATTGTACCACTAAATTTAAAACTCTAAATCAGTTCTTACTCACTAAAATTAGTATATTTGTGATATTTGCTTCTTTAACCTGAAGGGATTTCTCTTTTAAACTATAGAAAGGGCAAATTAAATTCTTAAATTTCATTAATGCATTTACACTGCAAAATTACAAGCCATGAATAATGTTATGAGCTTAGTGTTTTAAATATTTTTTAATATACAAAAATGAATAGTTGGAAAATTCATAAAGACAGGCACCTGCTTGATTCTTGAATGATCACTGAATTATTGACTCAGATGACTCATTCAAAACGCCTAATCATTCAGTAACGAAACACTACTGTGTGCTGCTTGGAGATGACTGAATGATTATTACTCGTTTACTGAATTAATAAACTCAATATCAAATCTGCAATCATGTTGATATTTAGGAAACAGCACTCTCTTGGTCACGTTGCTCTACTAGACTACATGTTATAAATATAAAAATGGAATTTTTCCCATAGTATTTTTGTTCTGTGAGTTGTGGTGCATGCTGTTGCACTTTTTTTTTTTTTTTCCTCCACAAGATTCTCCCACACACAGATCAGCTGTACAAGACTCGACCAGTGCGATGTTGTTAATGTCAACAACAAATGTACTAAAATCAGAATCATTCTCGCCGAAATTACGCACTACACAATTTCTTATAGAATTTATGAAGTTTACATTCTCTGCTCTTAGTTTTACCAACAATTTCTGGTTTTACTCCTCCCCAGTCTGCAGCGGTCCAAATATCCGATGTTATGGCATTTTCGCACCGACTGGAGGCAATTATCACACTTAGAAATACATGTAATGACTTTTAATGCTGTTTAAGGCCTTAATTTTCATAAAATCAATTTAATGATTTTTAATGCCCCGCAAAGGCCCTGAGGTATGCTGTTAACTTTGTTAACTTTTTTCTGTTTCTACGATTTAACCAATCAGAATTCATTTTACCCAAGTAATGACATTGTTAGTGACCTCTGTTAGACCGGGTTCATACAGATACTGTAAAATTAAATTCCAGGACTTTAAAAAAAAAAAATAAAAAAAAAAATAAATAAATAAATAAAATAATTGATCAAATTATTTGTGATGTGCGATCTGAAGTCCCGATTTGCTCTAGTTTTTTTTTACTAGTTTTAGTAACCTAAATAAGAGAAAAAAGTAATTCGTTTTTTTGAAATTGCGTTAATTTTGTGTGAAAAGATATTGAAGATATATAAAATATTAAACACCATTTCATAAATACTTTGTCTTTCAATAATCCAAGCACTTTTCAATGACCTCTTCAGGATTATTGCTATTTCCAAGGGTTTCCAGGCCTTAAATTTCAAGAAGTCAAATTCAAGTACTTCAAGCACTTTAAGAACCTTGTACGAACCCCGGTTAGAGTGCATTTACTGCTGTATTGAGAATGTACACAGAGCTGACTTCTGCTGATGAAACTGCAAACTATTTTCTTCAGCAAATTTTTCTTCAGTTGATTGCACTTCTGACTTCTGGTCTTTGTTCATCATTTCTGTTCCTTGGGTTTTAACTGTAAATTCCCCTACAGAACGAAGGTCTTACGGGTATGGAATGACATGAGTTTGAGTAATTCATGATAGAATTTTCATTTTTGGGTGAACTAAACTTTTAATAAAAATTATAATGAAGCACTAATGATTCATATACAAGCCCCCTTTTTGTTTTTTTTGGAGTCAGTATGCTGTATTTTACTTGTAAAGTCCTATTTGGGTGAAGGATTTTCTCATGAATATTAATTGCATTATGTGACATTTGCCCAGTATGCCAAACTCACTGCCTGAAATACAGACGTTGAGTGTGTGCTAATCAAACTAACAGGATTCATGAATATTTATTACGTTATGACAATTCTCCCAATAAGGTTACCAAGCAGTATTGGTATGACGTAATTAGTATTCGCTCACTATATTCTCTACTTTATCAATTTTAAATACAGGACGTGTTTAGTGTTTAAACAGCTAGAGGCAGCACAACGCACTGGAACACACTGCAGATGTCGAAAGAACTATTTTTGACTTGAGACTCCAAATTGTAGTCCAAGAAAGAGCAGAGGAGACAAAAACATGCAAACGTGAGATGAAAGACAGCCCTGGGCATATGTGCCATCCTCGACCATCAGCGTTTTGTCATTTCCCTGACTACATGTACAGGACACTCTGAGATAAATCAAGGTTGTGTCAGAGAAAGACGAGTGTGATGATGATGTGTGGAGATATGAATACTGCTCAAGTTTCCATACCAGTTCCTCAGCGTAGTCCGTGGGCATGTGAATCTGTTTGCCATTCTCTCGGGTAGTGCTGCTGCTGCTGCTGCTGGTGCTGCTGGTGGTCTCCTCACTCCAGCCCGGCTTCTGAGACTGCATCCACATTTCATACAGCTGCTCCATGTCTCCAACTACATACACACAAACACATGATAAATCAGTCACAACATCAGTATCTGTCAGCACTGGGACCAGCTGTTTAAAAAGCTTAATCTGGATCAGAGTGAAGTCAATGTTTTGCATTCTCTCAGGAATATTTTGCATTGCATTCACACAGAAACTTTCCATTTGCTCACAAATAACACAAACAACTACTTTTGACTGGTTCACTGGTTGACTGGATGATTACGCCAATGTAGTTTTCAAACAGTGATTTTAAAAAATATTTTAAATTGAATATTTTTGTTTGATATTGACAGCTGATTATTTTATGGCACATCTCTTTTTAATTTACTGCAGGCTACTGAAAGGCTTAAGAGGTAACCTAATGTCTCTCTGTCTACTATAAAATATATACATATACACGTTACATGTTACAAATGTTGTGTCTTTGGACCAGTTTAAAAGTTATTACATTTTTGTTACTGAAATCCACCTTTCTGTTGGGATCAGTGTAATCGTGATTTTTTTTTTTGGATCGAAGTTATCCCAATCTTACAAAAAGTTTTGAACACCACAAACTGACGATTTGATCCAGATCAAAACTAAAATTGGATTCTGTGATATAATCTGATTTCAGAATAGGCCTGGGCAGCAAAACGGTATCGGTATTTATCGTCAGTACACCTTTATCGATAACAGTAGAAAGAGAAAGAGGAAAAAAATAAAAATAAAATAAAAAAAGTTCAATATAGCACACAGTAGTTCCACACTAGTTTCATTTAAAGGCGTGACAAGCAAACAGCCAATAAGTTGTGACATAAGTTGTGAGCACACAAATATGCAGAAATGAGTGACATACCTGCCTACAATGAGGAGAATGTGAATTAAAAAAAATTTTAGGTGTGCATCAGGGAGACTTATCAGTGATGATGGTGTAAGTATCGTTGTTGCATTTCAATATTATTTGTTAGCCTATCCAAGAGTACCCATGAGATGACACTGCGTTTTCATTCAAAACAGAGAAATATAGAAGCTCAATGCAGAGAATATATTGGTTAGGTTAAAACCAAAACCAAGCCATTCACATGCGCATTTCCAATCAAATTACTTTTAAACAACTGGCCATGGTTGATTATATGAGAATCTATTTAAGTATTTTAAGAACCTAATATCTAGAAAAGTAGGGGTCAGTGAAAATCTTTAGTTTTTTCCATTGAGAAAACTTGAACCAAGATGGGCGAAACAATCTGTACTAGGGCTGCACAATTAATTGAATTTCTAATTGCAATTACAATTACAGATGCTGCAATTATGTAATCGTTCAAAGGCACAATTACTTAAAAAAATAAAAAAAAATAAAAAATAAAAATAAATAAATAAACTTAAATTATTCTGCTTTCTCTGGCATGCAGTTACTTCAAACTTTGGTATAAAGCCATTCAAAACATTCAGTGTAAATTGTGATAATGGTAATTAATAGTTACGATTTCAAGGGAATAATCGACAATTGCTATTTTTGTCATAATCGTGCAGCCCTAATCTGTATTGTATAAACAGCTGTATATAAAGGTAACCAAATATCACATTAAAGACAATTTCTTTTTCAAATAAATGCTAACTCATGGTTTCTGCAAACATTAAGAAGCACAACTGTTTTCAAGAGTCATAATAAATGTTTCTTTATTATGACTTAAATGCAAACCAGCATCTCTGAATGATTTCTGAAAGATCATGTGGCACAGAAGCCTAGATGCTGCTGGAAATTCAGCTTTGGCATCACAGGAATAAAGTTTAAAATAAATTTATGATTAAAATAGAAAATGGAAATTGTAATAATCCACAGTATTACCGTTTTTACTGTATTTTTGATATTGACTTTTCATACACATTATAAAATCTTACTGACTACAAGCTTGAACAGTAGTGTTAGCTTACATCTATTAGTCTGCTGGTTAATATTGACTGATGTCAGCAGAACAGGAAATTTGTTTAAGAGGAAGAGTGCGTTAAATTATTTTGATTAAACATTAACTTAAACATAGTACATAATAATACTGCTCACTGCACTGATTGTCAACATCTGAAAACAAAATTACCTATAAATCCTAAACTAAAGTAAACCTTGAACAACAATTCTGTAATTAAACTGAATAGAAAGTACATATTGTCCCTAAATAATTGCCATGCACTCAAACGTATAGTAAACTTACTATTGTTATCTTTCATGAAGGTCCATAGATCTCTCTCCTCTGTGCTGTGAGCAAAGGTGCAGTTTCCAATATACTGACACTTTTTGCTAGCTGCCACATGCATACAAATCTGCAAACATCCAGGAATGACAGTTATTCAAGAGACAGTGACAATATTCACAAATGATCAATTTCTACTGATATAGAAAAAAAAAAAACAATTTTTAAGCATGAAATAAAAATATTACACTTACTTCAAACTGAGCAGGAACAGGCTTTTTGGTTGGGAGAGGTCGAACCGTAGTCCACTTTTTCCGTTCAACAGAGCTAACCAGAACCACCCGTCTCTCTTTAGACCAACTGCTCAACAGAAAGTGACAAGTTATGAGATATTATCAGAAGATTAAACTTATATTTGCAGTTTTCACCCAAACATTGTCATAATTTACTCCATGAAACAAGGGAGCATTTTTGAAAAATAAACTAGCTATTTTTACCTATAAAATATAAGGGGAATCATGTTCTTCTATTCACTTTCATAATCATTGCTCCTTTAGTGTTCCACGAAAGAAGATTGTGTTTGATACTAAATTAGAAGATACAGATGAGCTGAACTCACGGATGCCGGGCCTTTGCACTGCAGTACTTCTTGTTTTTGTCTGGCTCGCTGACTTGGCCGTTCCTCCAACAGTGAGCACATACAAACAGCATCCTTAGGTTAGCTGGTCCAAATCTGCGCAGGGCCGGTGGGAGCTCCTTTGGGATTGAATGTCATAAGACCAGTTTTAGAAATTACCCTTTCCATTAAGGGGCAATATTTGCCCCCCCTAGAATTGATTTCCAGGGGCATTTTTTACATTTGTGAGAGCATTTTTTTTTTTTTTTTTTTTAAATAATCACCATATTATTATAATCCCCATACTACGTTGTCTTCAGTGTCAAATACTTAAATTTACACAATTACTTTAATCAATATTTTAAACTGTTGTGCATAATAATGGACTGTGTAAAATCGTATCTAAATTACACAAGTAAAAACAGGAGCTCATGGGCTTAAATATTACGACAAAAATCATTACTGTAGATTATTGTTCTTTATATCGTAACAGTGATTGTTAATATTGATAAAGAAAAAAATATTGATATGTTTTGTGTCTGCGTTTTGGGCACGTCACATTCTGGCTTCACAGACAAGTTATACAAAAACCTCAGTTACAATCACTGAAGCTATGAAATCAATAGGGCTGCCCCATAATAGTTGATGAAAAGAGGCTTGATCGTCCAAAAATAAATGAATAAATAAATAAAAAAAAAAAAATCCACAGAAAGTGGCAAAGTCACGCTAACGGCTGGTCTATGTTGTAATACTGTACATTGGGCAGGATATCCGAGCGCTCACCTATCATTCATCAAACTCAAATATAGCTTTACACCTGTAAGATTTATGTAGTAGCAACTTTACATGGCTGTTAACAGAGAAAAATTTGCGCTATTCAAGTGTCTGTGTGAAGTGTGAAAGAATAGGTAGCATGCTCACTGCATGACAGGTGGAGGCATCGGTGCACTCATTTCCGATTAAAATACTCCGTCATTTTTGGTCATACAGATAAAAGTAATACATCATTCGAATCTGTAAACCCTCTATGTTTATTTGTGTACACTTGCAATAACAATGAAATGTTGCGTTTTTGTAAAATAAAGCAAACAGGACGTGCTTTCTGCCGTCTCTGTGAACTTGAGCGCAAAACTTCAAAACTCTCTGTATGCTTTACAGACATGAAAAATATATCTATAGAGAGTGGAAAGTCTACTTTCAAATGAACCAATTGAAAAATATTCTCAGATTATGTAATCCGTATGAAACATGCATACTGGCGCAGCACTACTGCGAAGATGCCGATGTTCGCGTCGCCAACTTCATCTCTTAAGCCCAAAACAAAGCAAGCGCTAGTTTATCATTATATTATTAAAACGTTAATGCAGTCTACTTGCTGTTTTTCACCAGACACATTCATAATTATTATATCTGGTGGTGCGCTGTAGCAAAAAATTTTTTGCATGTGCTTGAGCATCGCATTCCGCTTAGGCTATGCAGGCATTTAAAGGCTCATTATTAGGTTTATTAATAAATGTGCAACTAATAGTCAACTAATGCTTAAAATGAATAAGCAGAAAAAGCTTTAGTGGAAGACAGCCCTAAAAATCACATCTGTACTGTTAATGAGGGAATTTGCGAACGTTTGCACTCAACACAGCTCCGGCGTTTAGAGCGCTGACTAATCTAAGAGCTCCTGATTGGCCAATGCATTCCTAAATTCATCAGAAATGCATTTGATTGGTTATAAAGCTTAACGCTGCATAAATCAGCGCAAAAAAGCTGATGCGGTTTGAGCAATTTTGCGAATTGACACTTTCCATTTATCTTTCCATTTTATTTTAATCACAACAGCTCTTATACACTTAATTGTGCAGGGGCATTTTTTCACTCATTTGTCTTGCATTTATGCATAATTTGTGTTCATTCATAGGGGTGGTATTTTTGCCACAAGCCCTCGTTAATTTCTGACCCTGCGTAAGACTCCTCTCATAAGGTATAATACACTATCGATCAGTACTCATGTATAAATTCTACCTGGGCATGAACAGCAGCATCCATATTCCAATATTTCTGTGACTCCTGGACAATACCTTCATGTGTGATACCTAAAACAAATTAACACAGCAGGTAAGAGTTTCTAGTGAGACTTCATGTCGGATAATTCACAAGTCCCGAGCGGCAGCTCACCTTGTTCACTCTGCATCATCCATACTTTGAGCTCAATGAGGCTGTGGGCGTAAAAGCAGGAATCCTCTCGCTGACAGCCGTACCGCACCTCGTGCCTACACAGGTCCATCTGGCAAAGAGGGATGTAAGGACGGATTTTGGAGTACCTGACCGTTTTGTCCCTTAAATAGTGTACAAGGCACCTGAGAAATAAAAAGTGTGTTAATTCTACATGACACAGAAGGGGAGAAAAAAAAAAAAAAAAGACCTAGGGCCAGTCAATATAGACTATAAAAACTGAGAATCTAATCTAAGCTCTCTAGCAGACTTTATACACAAATATATGACCCAATAAAAACTCTAAACTGCATTTGACTGTACACATTGTAGTGTACTTGCTCTGAAATGGCTTAAGTGGGTGAGAAACTATCATCTACTAAAAAAGAGGGAATTACATAAAACATTAAATGTTTTTTGTTTTTTTTAAATAAAGAAATGCTTTTAAACACTTTTTTTTTTTATTCTTAATAGCACATTACTATTTTATTACATACCATTACATTATAATACTTAAAACTAAATTTATTTTTATGAATACTTTCTCTTTTTAATACCATATAATTAATACTACCTAACAGAGTAGATTTGTATGTAGTGCTAATGTTCTGATTCACTTAAAGAGTTTGCCAAAATGAATTTTAGTCTTAAGACTCTCATACAAGTCATGACAAGGTGTGGCTGTGAGGCTGACCTAGTGACACAGTTTCGAAATTTGATGGTCAAATAAAAAGGCACTGAATATATCGGCCAGCCCTGATCCGGTCAGATGTAGTCATTAATTCAGACCAACGGCATTCACTGCAAAGCATGAATCTGCACATCTGGACATGTCTTCACAAGAAGAGATGCTTACTTCTTATCCTCAAACGCATGCTTTGTCACTGGGTGAGAGCACATACTGGGGTTGTCCTTATTGGTTTTGCTGATTATTCGGGGTTTGTGATCAAAGCACACCTACAGACCAAGTCACACATGTTAGGTATTTGTACAGCTTCTTTAAACTGTAAATGCAAATTTCAACAATGACGTAAGACAAACAGCTAAACCAACAATCCATTCGTTCGAAAACCGGTCATTCCAGTTCAATGATGAAATGAGGTGTGTTAAACACATACAGACAGCTGCTTAAACGAAAGAAGTGCTAACTCATAAACATGATTTATTTTGATCTCCAGGTGTATAATGGATTAGATATTAATTCCAGCTATTAATTCAAACAATGGCACACTTTACCCCACAGAGGAACATAAATATCCCATGGTGCTCCTGTAAGATTTTGGCCACGGTCAAATTGATCTTAGGTTTAGATCCATAGGGATCACACAGATTTTCCCTGCAGATGAAGCCTTTGCGTTCTAGCGTCCACACGTCAATTTCCTCTTGGCAATAAGCAAAGGTACAATGGCCAAGATACCGACATTCTTGTCCAATCGCCACATCTATAAAGCAGAGCATTTTAGTAAACAATCTGTGAAATCGTAAAACAAAGCCTCAAAGGAGATCACTGCCATTACCTTTGCAAATATAATAAGGCCCCATGTACTGGTTTTTAGTGGGTCTCGGGCGAATAAGCTTCCATGTTGGAAGTTCAGAATGTTTTGTTCTTCCCAAAAGCAAATCTTTTTTGCATTTGTGGTCCTCTGGATGGTAAGTGTAATCCAGCACCCCAGGTCCTGTAAAAACAATCAGGTGACAAATAAACTTATGCAAAACCTCAATGTTTGCATCTTTAAAAAGGTAAAAACGCTGCTTAGCAACACTCCTGCATGACTGCCGCTTACCGGTTTTAATGTAGCATGAGGAGCAGGCCTGTTTAAATTCATGGGTATCGGCAAGCGGGTTCTTGGCAAGGTCCAGCTGCGGTGGATAATCCTGCGCAAACGTCCCGTCAGATGTGCTGAAACCCATGCCGATAGGTGGAATGGTTGGCACTGACATGTCGCTGTTACTCAGCTGAAAGAGCAAATAACTGAGATTAAGCAAAGAGCACAGTTCAGGAATGTTCAGGAAAATGTTTACCATATTGATGTGAATTAACTCTTACCTGCATAAAATGATGCTGGCTAAAAGGTTTATCTGGTCCATAAGGAATTAAAAAACAAAAGGGAAATCAGAAATGAGTAAGAACAAAAAAACAATGAAACAAAAAAAAAATAATAAAAAAAAAAAAATACAATGGCGGGAGGGTCCAAAATTAACATTTGTCAAGAGCCAAATGGGGCTAAATTTAAAAATGCACATGCATATACACAGCACTACATAGCATCTATCATATAATGCAGTATTAAAGGGATAGTTCACCCTAAAACAAAAATTCGGTCACTGATTACGCACCCTCATGTTGTTCCAAAGCCGTAAGACATTCTTTCATCTTCAGAAAACAAATTAAGATACTTTTGATGAAATCTGAGAGCTTTCTGACCCTGCATAGACAGCAACGCAACTGACATGTTCAAGGCCCAGCAAGGTAGTAAGGACATTGGTAAAATAGTCCATGTGACATCGGTAGTTTAACCGTAATGTTATGAAGCAGGGCTCTAGACTGCGAATAAACCAGTTGCATTTCCGCTAATTTTTTGAGAATGTGCAAATTAAAACTTGACGTGGTCGCATTTGAGCGAGTGCCTGTTCTTAGTGTTAGTCACAAAAGAGCGACCAGCGGGAAGAATGAGCCTAGAGCCCTATGAAACTATGAGATTACTTTTTGTGCAGAAAGAAAAAATATTTAGGTACACTCATGAACACGCTTTGAAGACTGACACGGAAGAGCTTCATAAAATTACGGTTGAACTGATGACAAAAGGAATAATTTTAACAATGTCCTTACTACCTTTCTGGGCGTTGAACATGGTAGTTGTGTTACTGTCTATGCAGGGTCAGAAAGCTCTTGGATTTCATCAAAAATATCTTAATTTGTGTTCTGAAGATGAACCAAGGTTTTATGGGTTTGTAACGACATGAGGGTGAGTAATGACAGGATTTTCATTTTTGGCTGAACTTTGCCTATAAAGTTTCACACAATGACCCATGCCATTTGTTACAAATATACCAGTAAATGCGCTTAATAACGTCATATTGCTCAGTAACAAATATTTATGGCTGGTAAATTATTGAAATTCACTCAGCATTTCTTAGGTGAGGCAAATAGCTAATTTTGGACCCTGGTTGCAAGTAAGTTGAGAAGACTAAAGCCCAAAGTACACTTTTTTACTGTATTAATACGATGACTTACGTACAGCCTTTCTAACATATACACCATTTAATAACATGCACAGAAACGCTAGACTAAAAAGTTGTCTTTGTCCAGTGTCTGTACTTTTTCTCTCCAGAAGTTATAAGCACTAAAAATGTGTTGTACTATTTTATACTAGATTTCAACCCATGCTTCTATTGTTGCTGCGGCTCCAGAAGTTTGTTATCACTTTGCCTCCTCAATTTCTTTTTTCTATTCAATAAGAGCAGACAGGGCCATAAAATTAGTGCAAAATATTTGGCTGCACTTGTACTATGCTAAGACTGAATACTGAATCACATGTACTGTATGCAAACCCTAGCATATTTATTAAACCAGAATAAAACTTTGGCATTAAAATGAGACAAGCCATAAAAAGCAACATACCTGTCGGAGAATCTGAAATTGATAAACTATCCAATGAATCCAGAGGTGATGAAAACGTGTCCAGACCAAGAGAAAACGATGAAATTGGCTTGTGATACGGTGCAGGCAAATTTACTGTGCACTGTGGAGCCATACTCAAAAATGAATGGCTGAGGTGGGAAGGCATGAGCAAAGAACTCTGTATCGAACTACTGACTGCAATACTGGTCGGTAAAGGAATAGGTCCGTCCACTGTGGGAATATCCTAAGTGGAAAAAAAAAAACAAAAGAAGACAAGTATTAACATGATGTCTTGTATGCACTAAAACATAAGCAGAAATGTGGTCCTCCACAAGCTTACCAAAGAAGACTCAGGAGGACTTGCTCTGTCCAACAGTTCATCAAGCTCATCCCCGATTATATCTGTATCAAAGTCCAAGCGGGTATCCTGTACCGCATAAGAGTCATTGGGCCTGGTTCCATTAACCAGAGGCATATGTATGGGCATGGTAATAGGGTCTGGATTATGCGTCTCAACTGGGACTGGTGGTGAGATGACACTGACAAGAAGCGTAGACTCTGCTTCTTCCTTCTCACTTACTGTAGAACACAACGGCATGCTGACTGGCGCCGGGCCGCCCATAACCTGCATAGACTGGCCCAATTCTGTGGAGACAAGGAGGCATTAATGAACTGATTTCTTTTCTCTTATGCTCAACAAGGCTGCATTTATGTGATTAAATATACAGAAAAAAACCCACAGTATTGTTAGATATTATTGCAATTTGAAATAACTTTTCTATTTGAAAATATTTTAAAATTAATTATATTCCTGTAATGGTAAAGATGAATTTTCAGCAGCCAATTGTCACATGACCCTTCAGAAATCAGTTGTGTTGCTTAATATTTTAAATGTATTATAATATTTATTCAACTTTAATATTACTTTCAGGACTTTTGATAAATTGAATAGAAAACCACAGTTTTTGAAATAGTAATATCATTTGTACACTATTTTAATCACTTCTGATTAAATTACTGTACACTACCAGTCAAAGGTTTTGGAACAGTATGATTTTTAATGTTTTTTGAAAAGTCACAAAGTCTGCATTTATCTGATCCAAAGTACAGTAAACATTGTGAAATATTTTTACTATTTAAAATAACGGTTTTCTATTTAAATATATTTTAAAATGTAATTTATTCCTGTGATCAAAGCTAAATTTTCAGCATCATTACTCTGGACTTCAGTCTAACATGATCCCTCAGAAATCATTCTAATATGCTGATTTGCATTTTTTATTATTATTATTATTATTATTATTATTATTATTATTATTATTATGAATAATAATAATAATAATAATAATAATAATAATATTTAATATTTACCAGGATTATTTGAGGAAAAGAAAGATCCAAAGATCAGCATTTCTCTGAAATAAAAAGCTTTTGTAATATAATACACTATACCATTCAAAAGTTTGGAGTCAGTATAATTTTTATTATAATTATTTATTAATATATTCAGATAGAAAACAGTTATTTTAAATAGTAAAAACCATTTCAAAATTTTACTGTTTTTGCTGTACTTTGGATCTAATAAATACAGGTTTGCTGAGCAGAAGACCTTTAAAAAACAAACAAACAAACAAACAAACAAAAAAACATTTAAAATCTTACTGTCCAAAAACTTTAGGTGTATCCTTTAGGTGACTGGTAGTGTATCCTTGCTGAATAAAAGTATTAACTTCTTATAAATAAATAAATAAAAGTCTTACTGCACCCAAACTTTTAAACAGTAGTAAACATTACCCACAATAGGTATACACTAACTTACCCATTTCAATATCCTCCACAGAGGCAGAGCTTTGAGAATGCTGTAAGGAAATAAAGCAGCTCAGTAGGTTTGCTGAAATTAGTTATCATCTTAAACACACACATCCAGCGTCTTACCTTATCATTTGCTGCTCCTGGTAGATTTGAACCAGGCAAAACATTTAAGGCAGGCTGATTTCAGGAAAGAAAAGAAAGACTGGTCAGAGACAAATAATTACAGATTATGAGCTTTATTTTCCCTGGCACAATTATAACCAATTATTCTAACTAAATATTTTTCCATTATTATCTAGAACATAGACATCCCTTTTTTTTTTTTTTTTTTTAAACTTTTTTTTACCTTGCTTCTTACATAAGCCTTACGAATTTTCAATCCCAACATTTTGGCAATCTCCTGGGTCATTTCAATCACGCGAGTATCCTGCAAGGCAAATGAAACATGAATAACACACAGTAATGTTAAAAAAAAATGGCTTGATTAAAACCTCAGAGTAAAGTGCTCTGACCTGAGGCACTGCCATGGAGCATTTAGCAACTGCCTCATAAGCCTCTTGATGTCTTCCCATTTCTTTTAGACACCGAGCTTTCCGGTAAAGTGCTCTGTAGTTGTTCTCATTGAGTTGAAGAGCTTTTTCAGAGTCCTCCAGGGCTTGATCATGCAGTCCCTGCATCAATAACCAAAAACACATTACAGCGAATTTAAAAAAAAAAAAAAAAAGTGACAATTAACTTTGCAGCATAAGCAGTCATCAAACACTGCGTGGAAAAATCACTGCTTGCTTGTACATTTCCATTCAAATGTTTGGAGCCTCTTATTCTCAGCAAGGCTGTATTTATCAAACTGAGCAAAAATACAGCACAAATTGCGATAATTATTCTTTAGATGGTCGGTTTTCTATTTTAAAGTGTAATTTATTCCTGGGTTGGTAAAGCTAAATTTTCAGCACCATTACTCCAGTCTTCAGTGTCACATGATGCTTCAGAAACCATTCTAATATGACAATTCACTGCTTAAGAAACATTTTTTACTGTTATCAATGTTAAAAACTGCTTAACATTTTTGTGGACACTGTGATGCACGTTTATAGGTTTTGAAAAATCAACAACATTTGTTTGAAAGAGAAATGTTTTATAACATTATAAACGTCTTTGCTGTCATTTTTGATCAATTTAACGCATCCTTGCTGAAGAAAACATGCATATCCATATGCAAGCATATTCTTACAATGTTCAAGTAGGATGCAGCACGGTTCGCATGAAGCTTCTCTCTCAGGTCTTGAGATATCATGATGTCCTCTGATTCTGCATACTCTGCTATGTTTAAGGCCTCCGTGTGTAATTCAACAGATCGCCCCCATTCGCCTTCAAGGAACAGATCGTTTCCCTCACCAAACAGATTCCTCACCAAACTCCGGATGAACACCTAGAGAAACGAATCGATGCATAATATAAACATCTAAATCCACAACTGCAATCAGTGCTGGATTGATTGCGAGTGGAAACCACATACCTCATACTGCTCTTGACTGCCAGGAAAAGGCAGGGTAGACCTACGATTAAGCAGAAGATTAGGAAAACCATTTGCAACCATTAAAACACAGGTGCAAAGAACATGAACAATGACAGATTTGCCTGAGAAACACGTCATGAATTAGTGAGGTTTGGTGGCATGAAGCCGTGTGCGATTTGCATTCCAGAAAGTGTTTGAACTGCAACCAAATTCTTTTCACAGGACAAAAATAAAACATGAATGAAGTCAGGCTGAAACTATTTCTCTCTTTTTCCCCTCTATGACACAAACTGAAGCTACTTTAGTTGTCTTTCGATGATCAAAACTTCCTGGTGTTCACAGGTTTACATACTGAACACTTACTGAATGAACTGCAAGCCCTTCTGAATGTCCTGCCACCGGCTGCTTCTGTCTTGGCCTGTGGCTGACATCTTCCCATACGTGTGTAGGACTTGATTGTGGTCAACACCTATGATTTATATAAATGTATACAGAAATCAGAAAGTTATATTGATTGAACAGATTTCCCTAAGTATCATGAATTGACAAGTGTCTTATAGCAAAATTTATTTAAAAGAAAGCAATGTTTTCTCAACAGTTACAGTGGGATGCTCGACTTTTATTGGCGCAAATTGGTTCTTCAGAACAGTTTGTTTCAAAGAATTGAACAATGATGTAAAATTGTGATACATATGTGACCCTGGACCACAAAACCAGTTGTAAGCAGTATGGGTATATTTGTAGCAATAGCCAACAATACACTGTATGGGTCAAAATGATCAATTTCTCTTCTATGCCAAAAATCATTAGGATATTAATTAAAGATCACGTTCCATGAAGATATTTTGTAAATTTCCTTTTTTTTGCACCCTCAGATTCCAGACTTTCAAATACTTGTATCTCAGACAAATATTGCCCTTTCATATCAAACCAAACACCAAAGGAAAGCTTATTTATTCATAGATCTCGATTTCAAACAAATTAACCCTTATGACTGGTTTTGTGCTCCAGGGTCACATATGCTCAAACACACATACATTTTACTGTTTATTTTTTAAATCTTTTGTTAGTTTCTTGCAACAATAATTCAGCTTAGATACACCCAAGTAACTTAAAAACGGAATATGTGACCCTGGACCACAAACCCATTCATAAGTAGCACGGGTATATTTGTAGCCAAAAATACACTGTATGGGTCGAAATGACCGATTTTTCTTTTATGCCAAAAAACATTAGGATATTAAGCAAAGATCATGTTCCATTAAGGTATTTTGTAAATTTCCTACTGCAAATACATCAAAACTAAATTTCTGATTACGAATATGCATTGGACATCTTTAAAGGCAATTTTCTAATTTTTTTTTTTTTTGCTGCCTCAGATTCTAGACTTTCAAATAGCTGTATCTCAGCCAAGTACCGTCCTAACCTAATAAACCATATGTCAATGGAAAGCTTTCAGCTTTTCAGCTTTCAGATGATGTATAATTCTCAATTTCAAAGAAACTGACCCTTATGACTGGTTTTGTGGTCCAGGGTCACATATGCTCAAACCCACACACATTTCACTGTTCATTTTTATCTACTGTTAGTTTCTTGCAACAATAATTAAGCTAAGATACACCCCAGTAGCTTAAAAACTAAATACAATGCGTTTATAATGCAAATGCTAAACTAGTTCACATATCTGGATTGTTCTCACTATCAACTCATCTATCGGTTCTCGGCCTATTACAAGCCTGACAGATATCATTCGACAAACCGTTCAGTTCGGTGTTGAAAACCGATTCAAATCATCCGACTCAAAAGAACGATTCATTCCCAAATATAACATCGCTGCATTACATTTCTGACTATACGCGGCAAAACCTGTGAGGAATGCAGTATAAAACAACAAACTTGCTTAACTTTAGTCCCCTGGGCGGCAGGCAAAGGGAATTCACCGAAAAGCGGGGTCTCATATGGGTTGAGACTTTTCGCATAGTTCATAAAGAAAGCCGCGTTTTAAAGCAATTACAATGACTCTGTCTCATACTGAAGTGACAGACATTTGTTCCAACGCGCATTCGACGTCTAGATAGGCAGCTCGCTTTTTATTGAAACACGTCCATTGTAGAGTCAAATGTTTTCACAAACTGATAATTCCAGTGGGCATTTTAACCGGGACTCTGACCTCTTTATCCGTGAAACCAGGAACACGTAGATGGTGTGTTCTAGCCAAAGGGTTGGTCAAGCAAACTCTTGTGTGAACAGTCGCTAGGCAAACTAGCATGGTAGCATTTTTACCGCGCACCTCTGCCCACTCACCCAGCTAGGCAGCGGCCACCCGAGCATATGTACGAGGGAAAATACATACATACTGCCCTGAAAATAAACACTCACCTTTAGTTGATCAATGTTCAGCGGGAAAGAGAGCGCTCCATACAATCACTAATGTTTTCATGTGTTCGTCAATCCCGTCTCTCTTCTTTGGGCAACGTGATCTTTATGACGTCTTGTTCACTTTTTCGGTTAGTAGCTGAAGATGGTTATAGCGCCCTCTTTTATTCATACTCGAAAACAGCTGCGTTCATTTTCAAACTGATGGCATGCAAACTAGCAAAATCGCTTTGAAATATAAATTTGTATATGGGCCATTCTACAGAATTGGTGCAAACTGCTGTCCCACCATTAAAAAAAACACATTTTAAAAGCATTTAAGTATTCAAATCTTAGATGTTTACTAAGATCCTTTTGAAAGCCACAATATTTAAAATATCAGTAAGCTTAATATAATCATCATTTTATCGGGTATTTTAGTCCATTGGCTGAGACTGATTTTAACTACACCCCTACATTTATGATCAGGAAATATTCCTGTCTCGCTCTCTCTCATAGCTAAGGTGTAAGTAGATAGGTCTCATCATTTTGAGGTAAATGTGTTGTGTGTGTAACTTTAAAGAATGTCACTTACAAACATCATTTTTCTATAATTAAACACTTTTTTGGGAGTTATTCCGTAGTATTTAGGTTTTATGTGTGTAAAACTGTTCAGAACTCTCCTAGCTAACGATGTGCTGATTAGCATATTTGAGCTAGCTTCAAACTGGTGAACGTGATTTCACCAAGTACAACATGTTCCTGGATCAACATCCTTGTTGATCCTGGAACAACATTTCAATCAACCAATCAGAACTGAGGGATAACTTTTCAGGAAACATCAGTTTTAGGTTAGATTCAGAGTTAGATTCTTCTACACCCTTGTTAATCAGCTATGAGTTCCCTCTGATATTAGGAATAAATTATGGTTATGGTTAGGTTTAGGGGTAGGGATTGGGTTAAGTCTATATTTCTGGACAGTAATGTTGATCCAGGATCAACAAAAGATATTGATCCAGAAACATGTCTTACTTGGCAAAATCACGACAACCCTTCAAAACAAATCTAAAATTGTCACAACCGAAACATGTCATCATTGTTTCACTGGTGACAAAAGGAAATGCACAATCCTTTGTTTTGGGGAAATAAAATTTGTAGTCTTATGTTTTAGTAGTGTTTTAGTATGTGAGTTAAAATTCTGTAATGTGATGTGCTGTCACTACCAAAACATGGGATGTTTTGTCAAAATTAAAGTATACTGAATTATCAACTAAGGTGTTTGGTTCAGTGTATATTTAAACTAATGAATCCTTAACTTTGAAATCAGCATGATCAACTTTTTGCCTTTTTCAAAGAAAAACTGGATTTACAACAAATCTCATAAATCACATTCGAAATTTGTAATTGTAAAATTGTAAAAGCTTAAAAAAATAAAATTGTATCTGTTATTGATTTACCTCTGAAATTTTTTTGATAAAATAGAAAAATATATATATTTACAAGGAAGATGTAAGCAAAATCTTAATAGGTCAATATAACCCTTCCTATTAAATTATATACTGAGTTTCGGTAGTGACAAATTCGGGGAGAGGACAAATATTTCAAAAATTTCTGAAAATACAATATGAGAATTAACTGCACAATTACTAGAAATGTTAGTTTCCAACTCTGACTTTGAACCCATTCTGCAGAATGGCCCATATGTATTTTCTCTATGGTATATGAACATTTATTTAATTAAGTAACTGTGTACATCTGTAATTACAATAAGCATATTTTCCCCAAAGTTCTTCATTTTAACAATGGATTAAACAATAGTAAATTATTGCGTCTTATCTGATGTCAAACAACATTAACATTACTTTGCTATGACCATTAAAGTGGTGCAAAATTCAAAATACAAGTAAAACACCTGTAAAAAAAAAAATCCAAAAAATTCTAAAATTTAAAAATGTTGAAAAAAATTGCTTATTCTACCTTTTTACAGACTTTAAACTAACTTCCACCTCGAAAAATAAAATGAATATTAAATCTGTCTTAAAGAAGCTATTAAAACAAATTTAGTCAAAACTCTCAATATGTAAAAATAAACACTGAAGATTAATACGTAAAAGCTAGACATTACGCTAAGAAAAAAACTTTATTTAAATTAAGAAAAGAAGCCCAGATGATTAAGTTGCCTTTGGATAGCACTCATTTATTTGTCTACTTTCCAAATAAATAAATGCACAAAACAGAACATTAATTTTAATTGAGTTAAAATTATTTCGGGGGATTTAATATTATTTTGGAGGAGAAGGAGGAACGGAACACTAGCATCATTTATTTAGATATTTGCAACGGCCTCGATTGACCAATCGGAACCAAATATTCCAGATAGCATCGTAACTTTGTACTAATCAAGTATACAAAGCGCGAAATACTACATCGGATGGTACAGTGCAAATTTTCCAAATTGTTCCAGCTGTCCAGACCGCGGTGTGGCCCTAAAGTCTAAATTAGTTTATGAATAGTTCATTTACAGATGCGGGAGAGCGTAAATAGCGTCGTGCTGGCGTGTTCGATCATGACCTCCCAGTTGGCAGCGTATCCAGCTCAAACTGTTTGTATGGAAAAGCCAACCAGCCATCATAGGGCGGATCCGAAAAGAACACCCAACCAGTCATCAGAGGGGGTACACATTATCTGACATCCCAGACTTTAACTTTTAACGTAATTTTAACCCAGCAGCCTGCAGGAGTGGGTGAGAGAGTGCGAGGATTACAGTAGGAGTGATGTCCTGAGATTACTCAGCATCTAAATAAAGCCCAGCACTGAGGAAGTCTGTTTATCCGAGACTGAGCAGAGACTGGACTATTACCTGTGAACACAATGACTGCGCTGTATCACACATTCCTGCTATTTACAGGTGAGGCTGCTCACATCTCATTTAACTATTCACTCTCACACTGCTTTCTTACAGATACTATCATATCTAAATTTACTGTTGAATAAATATAAGATTAGGTTGATACTGAACACTTGTAGCGTGTGTGTACCTACGTAACCATATTTTGGGGACAAATTTGGACCCAAAATTGAGCAAAACCTGACAAAATCTCCAAAAACCTCCCTTTGGGGATGTCCTCATTTGTAAAACTGTTTTAAAAAATAAAGTAAACAAAGCTTTTTTGAAGTTGTAAAAATGCATAAAGTTTTCTGTGACAGGTAGATTTAGGTTAGAAAATGTATAATTATCTGTATATAGGAACAATAGAAATATATGTAATGTCCCCATTTAGATAGCTAAGTAGACTTGCGTGTGTGAATAGTGTATCATTAGTGTATCATTTTTTTTTATTATTAGAAACAAAAATAAGTGATGTATTCTTTGAGTAATGTATTTAGTATTTTCAGTATGCATGCATTTGCACTCAGTAAATGAGTGCAATATGCACTCAGTAGCTTTTAACATTTAATTTTAATGTTTTAAAAACTTTTTGATAATACAATAATGATAATACAAGTCAAACTTGCAAAAGTATGAAAAAGTTTATTTTAAAGTTTAAACCCAAGCTTGCTTTATTTATTTATTTTTTATGTAAATGAGGGTAGAGTGGACAAAATTAGGCTGAAAATTGTTTTTTAAAAATGTTCAGTCAGAAATCGCTAGTAAATTTCACAAATAATTGCAAAGATATATTTTAAGTAATACAGTAATACAGTAAATTAAATACGATGTTTTGAAGTAGAAAGACAAAAACAGTATTTTCTTGTAAAACTTACTCAGATAATCTTAAAAATGAATTTTTAGACAATGAAAATTTTAGAAACTGAATTTTTACAGTGTAGGTAAGAAATCAGTGTTAATTCAATTACCAGAGTGATTCATGCAAATCATAAAAAATATACTTATGACTAAGAGCGAAACACTGGTCATTTAGACCCTTTAGAAATCCCACACAACTGGAATCTAACACTTCATTAATGGAATCTGACACTGCATTGGTGAAAAATGGCCCTATTCTTTCCTTGGGACACTTGGGACAATAGATTTCAAGCTGTTCCGTGAGACTTGCAGACAGTTACAACAACTAAGTCTGGGATATGGTATCATAACAACAGAGCATTATAAGTGAGAATGTGGCAAAGTATTTTGAAAGTATACAGCATAATGTTAAATAGAAATAAATAAATTTTAATGTAAAGGTAAAATAGATTATATTTTAATGAAAAGTAGTGCTGTCAAACGATTAATTGCGATTAATCGCATCTAAAAAAGAGTTTTTGTTTACATAATGTGTACTGTGTATATTTATTATTTATATATATATATAAGCACACACATGCATGTATATATTTACACAGTACACACACACATATATTATGTAAAAAACAACAAAAAAACATTTATTTTGAATGCGATTAATCACGATTAATTCACCATTTTACTCTTTGCAGTCAGTATGGCTTCGCTGCAGCCACAGAGGTCTTCACGGAGCAAAAGGGGTTTGCTGGAACTAGCTGGCGTGATCAAGTGCAGCACGGGACGATCGGCTTTAACTTATGCGATGTATGGATGCTACTGTGGTCTAGGGGGTCAAGGGTGGCCCAGAGACAGAGCGGACTGGTGAGACACCACACGACCTATAAATATCTGTGCAGTTCTGTTTAATGGAAGCAACAAATATTATTCCTGCAGTGGTTTTGCGTTTTCTTCTTAAGTTTCCTCTATGCATCTTGGTCAAAGTGTGCCCGTTTCTGTGGCATTCCCTCAGACATCCGGAAAAGGCTTACTCCCGGCTCTCCCACACACAAAATTACAATTTCCCTTAACCTCAGTTTAGGATGCAGAGACCAATATCGCCGTTCCCAGTGAAAGAGCTCTTTGGAATTAGACAGCGGGATGAAAATGTATAAACAAACCTGCTGATATTATTACTCCGCATTCCACAGGGGGATTGCTCAATCTATTCTTACAGAGTCAGCAGTTTATCTGGCCGACATTCTCAGCGGCCCTCCACCTATGAGATCACGTTGTATACTTGAATTATACGTTACATAATGAGCAAACAATTCAAAACCAGACAGAACTGGGCTAGGTCCTCTGTGGCATTTCATTACAGATTATCTCAAAGATCATTCGTTCTTCTTTAGGTGTTGCCACAAACATGACTGCTGTTATGGTGATGCAGAATTCGCAGGTTGTCAGACGAAAACGGACAGCTATCATTGGACGTGCGAAGATGAGGAGGCTGACTGTGGTATGATGTGTTATTTAGATATTATATTTACATTCTTTTAGAATCACTTTTTACATTATAATAGTCTGGGAATCAGAATAAGAAACCGGATAAGTCGGTAAAGCTTAAAAGGGGAAAGTGAACTTGTGGAAAAAGACTATGACTATGAATGTTTTGTTTGGTCTTTTCCTTCAGCTTCAGGAAGTAGTAGTAATACAGGGTGTGTATTCTAACAGATGGGAGACTTCAGACCAAAAACAGGCAGTGTTTTTAACCAAACCACAAGATATTTTAAGATCTTGCTCCTGCAGTAAACACCATAACATGCTATAGGAAACACTCGAAGAGGCATAAGTTATGGTTTTAATGCATGGTTAAAATATGGTTTCCTTCACTCCATATGCAAACTGCTCATTTTACGCAGCCAAAAATTTGCATTTGTTTTCAACGCAGACTCGCTTAATGACAGATGTGCGAAAATCCTCTGCCGATGTGACAGGGAAGCAGCCAGATGTCTGCGAAAGGCTCCGTACAACCAAAAATATGCTCTGTGGCCAGATTTCCTCTGTGGATGTGTTCATCCTACCTGCAACATTTACTAATGTCAGTCTAACATTTGGTAAACACATCTTTTTGAGCTTGTATTGTATGATTGATGCTTATTATAGACTTTATATTGTTCAAATGGTTTCCATTTTCTACACATATGTATTTTGTATTTTATAGTTGACTTTCAAAAACGAATGGATTAAAATACATGCAAAATAATCACAGTTCTACTCATTTTTTAGATATGGCTAAATTCATTCATGACATTCAAGTTTCTGAATGGCACTCCTCCACTTTGGTCTTTAGGGGAGAGGGGGGGGCTAGTTTTGTTTAGACAAATGTGTCACAAATAATAGTTAGAGTACTGCTGGGACCTGTGCATGCAGACACATTACGCAAATACACAAAATAGCTGCAAGATATGCAGGATTGCCACTTCCTGAGGAACACTGTGCCTTTGATGTTCTGATTGAATGGACCATTTGGTTTACACCCTTAACAGGCAGAGAAGCAGTTTATTGCGTCTGGGGCACAGTCACCTTAATTGAATCTGATATTCACACCATCTAATAAACGCAACTGACATAACCTTTCAATAAACCATTTAATGGCTTTCTTTCAAAATTCACTCATTATACGGCAAAACTGTAATAAGCTCATTATAAATGATCAAAATGTTATCAAACATCAGACAAAATCCCTGGTAAGATTGACTGACTGACTGACTGATTCATTGATTAAGTAATAAATTACAAAAAAAAAAAAAAAAGGCAGGTAGACAAATGGCAGACTGATTTACAGCAGCAACAGATGTACATGTACAGAGACACACTAATTAATATAGTAATATATTTACGACAGGAAATTCCATTTAACTGTAGGGGGCGCGAAAGTCGCAAAAAAAATCTAGATACAGCATATTGAAATGTGCCCTGGTACAACAAAACAAAACAAAAAACTATGCCATAATTTATTTTAATTATATTTATTTCATACACACTTCAAATTAACTTACATATTTATTGATATACTGTATTTATTGACACAGTTTAGTATACCAAAAGTACAACAGACAGAGCTTGTGTTAGGCCATGAGGACTTGGGGCAAAAATGCCACCATACGACAAAAATGTCTTCGCAAGTTCTGTTGCTAACAAAGTAAAAATGAATGAAAAGTGTCGATTGCAGCACTGGACCTTATTTCTTTTTAGATGTTTTTACAGTGTTGCGCATTATAACCAATCAAATAAGATTCTGTTGATCTTAGGAATGAAATGGCCAATCAGAGGCGTTCAGATGAGTCATCGCTGAAACGGCGGTTTTGTTGAGTGCGCACTTCCGTGGAAATTAAAACTTTATAATTAGCAACTTACAGGTTTTTTTTTTGTTTTTTTTTTTTTAATTATTATGAAATTGTGATCACGTTAAATACAAATTCAGTCCTATCAAAAATATTCCATAAGCCTACATGGCACCCATATCTGTTACTTGCCCAAAAAGACAGGTTTATGATGTCTGTACTTAATAGATTACAATTATTAGGCTACTTTTAGCCTTGTCCTAGAGGTGGTTCACCCTCCACCCATGATTGCAGGCTATTTTTACATAAATATATATTTGTATTGTATATTTAGCACAAAATAAATGCATTTTGAATACATTTTAGTAGCTATATTTCTTTTAACAGGGTGATTTCTTAACCTGGAAAAAAGTCATGTAAATTAATACAATCTCAATAGGCGTTTTTATAATGAAAACACAGTTTTCTAGTTATGCCAAGCTCTAAAATATTCATCAGGTAGATATTTTAAGTAAAAAATATTTGTAAAAATCCTTATCCAGTAAATCACAAACAACAGAAAAGGGACAATGTTGTGGACAATGTGAAAACGGTTGAAATAACTTTTAAATACACTTTCATTAATCTGAATACTTTCAAACTCACATAACTCCCAAAGGAAGGATAGTAAGTTTCAATACACGGTTTACGCCTAGAAGAATTTCTATGTAACATTAAAGAGGTATTACACCAATTCAACATACACACGTAACATGATAAATGGATCCTTCTGGAGCTTTGAATATGACCATAGCTGGTCTGGTGTGCAATTTCTTTTACCTAAAATGAATGTGTTAATATCCAGGGAATGATGAGAATTCCGAAGCTGGCAACGATTGTGTTGTCTTTTCTAGGCCAAAGAGGAAATCTAGCTCCCACCCACCTCGCGTCCTTAAAAGTCTCCTCATAAATGGAGTGCGTCCTTTCTCAAGGTCTAATGCTTATCCTCGCTCTCATTCCCAGCATTACACAGAAATGACATCAGCGTCATTAATAGAGTTTGTTGTCTTTTATATGAATGTATGAGCTGAATGAAACTAGACATCGGTCTGCCGGTCACAAGAAATCTACCACTAGGTGGCATCATACCATCAGTTTTTATGCACACACGAACCACAGACAACAATAGGATTTTGATCGTTTTCACTTTATTGTTTGAGAGTTATCAGCGTAATTTTACAATATACAACATAATATAATCAATATTTTAATTATATATTATATAAACGACATCCCAGTCAAGCCCAGACAACGACTAGCCTAAAGTCGTTCCCTAGCCTAATATTCCCTATTAGCCTTAATGCTAATAGGGAATATTTCCTATTTTCTATATGCACGACCTTACAAAGTCCGATGTACAAAACTATTAATGAACAAAGGATACACTGTGTTTGCATAGCTATTCGACCGTCTATATAATTAACTCAATTAGTTCGCTCATGTGTAGATGAGGTAATTTAATAATACCGCCATGGTAAGTCATGCTAATCTGTCTGTTTTGTTTGCTGTAGTGCTTGTTAAGGGATTAAAACGGACATAACTGGCCTTTGTATCCCAAGTTCATTCCTTACATGGGACTCTCATGTGAAGCTCCTCACGGTCTGTTGTCAGGCAGGGTGAAGCTATCTGAAACAGGAGAAGATCTGCCCAACAGCCAAAGCCAAGGACTGAGATCTGAATATCTAGGGCAAGTTCCACAAACACTCACTCAATTGTGTCCTGCCATCAGCGGTTAATGAGCGATGAAGTTATGGAAGTCATATGCTTCTGCAGTCACAAGGAAGGGGGGGAAAAGAAGTGGGTTCTTAATTTCACGTCTGCATGTCTGCTTGTTTACTTCCTCTGAGAGCATCTTGAGATTGTAGACAATGCTCTTACTTGTTTGACTTATTAACTCCTGGCGCATGGGGTTTTCTTTATCTATCTCCATGAAGTACATCTGGTTGCTGGAAGCTGAAAAACAAAACAACTGTAACTTCAATCCCTCTGCATTGTAGGTCTAGGGTAAACATAAAATAACCATGAAAAGCAATCAATCTTAATATGCTCAATCTTAGACAGCATGATACCTTCACTTTTCTATTTGTCAATCAATCCAAGTCTTTCACAGTCCGAAACAATCTGCAAGCATTTGAACAAGTGAATGAAGTCATTTCCCCTCAGGTTCACAACGAATAACCATTATAGACATAATGTTGCACTAATGATTGGCACTGAATTCATTTTAAAATGACTTTCTACAATATCCTAATGTGTTTTTGAGGGCCTCTGTACAAAGTCCCAGAACAACACAGAGGAAAGGCAACATGCAAACATAATCATGAACTCTGAGTACAATTGTGCAATTGTCCCGAACACCTGGACTCAATTGACTGTAAAGTGGAAAACTAGGAAGAAATATCACAATCGGCACCTTTAAACACCTATAACAAGTAGCTGCTGGGAAAAGGGAACAGGAAGGTCTCCAGTGGCTTCTTCCGAACATTTAAAGGAATCTAGTGATCATAATAAATATAAAGGTTTTGTTAGTTGTGATGTCTTCAAACAGACAATAAATGAAACATTTAGAAACATCCATGCAATATACATAACACAAGTAGTTAAGACAGTTAATAAAACGTTGTAACATTACTACAGTTTCACCCGGGGTGTAATTGCTTCTCTTCAGAAAGTGCTGTATAATTTTGTTCCCATGTGTAATCCAGCCTAGATGATCACCTTCATAATAGCAAGCCATATAATTACTCTCAAGGTTTAATGACCTGCACTCGAACAGCTCTACAAGTTGTAAGAGCGGGTTTATTTGGAGCTTGGCATTAGCTAGTCATCCAAAAAAAAAAAAGAAGCATTCCTCATGTCTTTCCAGAAAAGGGCTTTAAACTCCACTTTTGGCTGGGTAGAAAGCATTATGATCACACGATAAGGCTGACCGTGGCTTAATTGGTGTAACACGATAGCATATTGCTGTGGCTTTCACACCCTGAGAGATGGATCTAATTGAGGTCTCTGGAGATCACAGTGAGCTCCTCTCACTGTCTCCTACCTGGCAACTGGTGCAAGGAAAGAATCTCTAGCCTCGTTTTTTTTTTAAATTCAAGTAACAGCGCTTCGAGTGTAGATGGTGTATCAGCTGACCTGTAGTCTCATGATATTAGTTAGCATTTCTGTTTTTTTTGTGACTATTTGCCAGTAAAGTCAACATTTCAAGTATGATTGTATGGGTTTTTCCATCTATTTTGGATGGTCTGCGTGAATGAACATTTGTTTTGGTGCGCTACTGGTCCAACATGCTACTGCCAGTTTAGAGACGCCAGTTCATTTACTAAATGAGCTTTTATTTAATTAACTGTTGCGTCTTGCCACAAATGGCCACTGAAAACAAGTTCGTGACCAAAAACAATAGAAAGCTTGACGTGGCATTCAGAACTGATTTTGCTGACACACTAAAAGACTGAATCTGTCACAAAAGGAATAGGGAATCGTTATTGTTTATTTTATTAAAGAGATTTTTTAATGGACTAATACCATTTTGTTATTTTGTTCCTGGTGGAAAATAAATATACTAAAATGTATAAAATATTTACGTTTTTTACATTTATTTCAAGTATACTACAAATACATTTACATATTATGTACTTAACAAAGATACCCTGCAAATGTACTTTTAGTATACTAAACTTGTATATATAAAGTCCGCTAAATTGGAACAACTAATTTGGTACTTAATACACTTTAATTGTGTGGAAGTAGTGCTGAAGCCCAAATAAAGATATACCTAAGTATATTTTATTGTGCTAAAGTGGAACTATTGCAAGTAGACTTTAGACACTTCATATATCTTGCATTTACATATTTTAGGCTTAATATTAAGAAATATGCATTGTGAACAAGTAGTACTCCAAAGTTTAATTACAATTTTTATATTGTCACTAGCGATGCAAACCTGGAACACAAAACCAGTCATAAGGGTCAATTGTTTGATTTATAGATTTATACATCATGAAAGCCGAATAAATATGCTTTCCATTGATGTATGGTTTGTTAGGATAGGACAATATTTGGCTGAGATACAACTATTTGAAAATATGGAATCTGAGGGTGCAAAAAAAAAAAAAAAAATACAACATTAAAAAAAAATAAATAAATAAATAAATTTAAAAAAATAAATAAATTAAAAAAAATCGCCTTAGCTGTCCAAATGAAGTTTTTAGCAATGCATATTACTAATCAAAAATAAAACTTTGATATATTTATGGTAGGAAATTTACAAAATATCTTAATGGAATATGATCTTCACTTAATATCCTAATGAGTTTTAGCACACCTGTGCTACTTACGACTGGTTTTGTGGTCCAGGGTCACATATGTCAGTAAATATGTTAATAGACTTGAACCATACTTAGTATAAAATAAATGCATTTAAAATCAATTACTTTTTTACTAGGGGTGTAAAAGCATTTTTGAATAATAATATCTCCATATGTATCTATTACAGTTTTTTTATGTACTCAGTTGGCCCTTTGCAAAGACGCACTCCCTTTATTACTGTTGCTATATGCTCGACAAGCCATAACGCTGTCACGCAGTGAAGAATACATTGCAGAGGAAACTGACAATGCGCCGACAGACAAGACAAAGCAGGTTACTTTAAGTATGAAACAAAGTCTCAGCTTTCAAATTTCGTCATTTTTTTAAAGAAATTCAAACAATAAATACCGTTTTGTGGCTCCTTAATGTGTTGTGGCGGATCACTGTAGCACCTCAGTTCAACTGGCATGTGAACTGATCACCTCTTCTTATTTATTATATATAGCATGAAATAAACATGAATGAACATCAGAAGGTATCTTGTTTTAACTGCGGAAAGACGCTAATACATACCATTTTTCAAGTTCAAGTCCATCAGTGTTAATTTACTCTCCTGTCTGTTTTGTTTGTCGGACAAAAATGGCAGATTTGGCATTATGATTGGTCAGATCGCCTGTCAATCAAACTCCTCCGAAGGGTTGATTACTTTGGGGCTAATATCAGAACACTTTTTTACCATTGCTTAGATACAGTACACATAAACATAAGATAATATGTTTATTAAACTAAAATCACCTGTTAACACAACATTGAAGTATTACTGTTTCAAAATACAATTTACACATCTGATGAACCAGTTGAATTAGATGATCTATGGAGGTAATTTTTCATAATCATTCTTTTTAGATAGTGTTTCTATGGTCCCATGCACCTTTTTTTGCAAACCATCTCTAGTTAAAAGTAATATGTTTAAAATACATTTATGTCATACTTTATATCAAATCTATTAACATATTTACTGACGTATTGCTTGGAACTTACTGATATAAAAATAATAATTAAACTTCATTTGGAGTACTACTTGTGCACAATGCACATTTTTTTATATTAAGCCTAAAATGTATTTTAATGTCACTATTAATGAGGATTGTATGATCTTTCATTAATATCAGTCTTTAAATGCAAGATATTTAAAGTGTACCTTAAGTATACTTGCAATAGTTCCACTTTAGCACAATCGAATATACTTCAGTATATCTTTAGATGGAGCTCAGCACAACTAAAGTGCATTAAGCATACAAGTGTTCCAATTTAGCAAAATGTAAATATAGCAGTTTTGTATACTAAAGTACAATTGCAGGGTATTTTTTATTAAGTACACACATATGTAAATGTATTGTGTAGTATACTTAGCATAAAATAAATGCATTTAAAATACATTTGAGTACATTTATTTTTCACTAGGGATGTTTACAGATATCAATCTGTAGTTTTACTGTACTGTCGTTTTGCTTTTCTTTTTGTAGCTAATTATTTATTTTTATGATTTGATTGTATTTCATCAATACTGCAAATACTGATTCCAGAGGTATTCAATAATCAATGTGTTGTTTGATATTGACAGACAGATGAAAGACTGATGAAAGAAATGTCTGGACTTGTAGCATACAGTGAATCTCTTCTCTTAAACAACTGGCTGTTTCTCGGGGAGCTGTGACTCAAGTCGTAACCTGTCTCATCTGTTTCAGCTGAAAAAGTCTTCCGTGGCCTTGTCATATAAACATGTAAATGAAAGATAGGGAAGCACCTCCACTGATCCATAGCTGCCCTCTGTCTTTACAGATGTTGCACACACCGTCATGTAATTTATGTGCATCTTGTCCTTCACTCTGAACGTATAAATCAATTTAGTGGGCAGAAACACTGAGGATGTGACTCAGAAATAAAAGCCATGTGCACTGGCTTCCTTTCTCATTTCCCCTTGAAAAAGACCCAAGACACAGCAGCCACAAGAGCACACAGGAAGTAAATCTTCAAGGACTACCACTTGGGAATCATCGCAGCAAGTTTCCCCCAAAACCCAAAGACATACAACTGTTCCTCTCTGCGAACGCAGACAAGAAAACTGGCAGCGATGAGACAAACATGCTAGCAAATGAATATCAGATGACTGCCAGCCACCTTAATGCATGAAGCTGGGCTCAGTTTTTATTCAAAATAGACATTCATTCATTTGGTTTGGCTGTGAGGGGGTGGCATGTGGTTTCAGTTAAGAGCTGAACTGCTAGGAAGCTTCGTCTAATGTGTGTGTGTCTCTCTCTTGCTTCTCCCTGACCCCATGACTCATGACAGCATGGCTACGCTCCTCTCCCACACAACAGGAGCATTACAGATACACAGAATGCAGACTAATGGTTTGCCACGCGGTAATACCCCTGAAGGAAGAGGATGCATGGATCATAAAATTTAAGCCTCGCAAGGCATTCGTCGACAATGGAGCCAGTCAGCATTTTCCTCCGCCCCTCTGATCTCTTTAATAGATCAAGGGAACAAAAAAAAACATCTCAATAGATAACTTGCACTGTAGTTGACATGTGCTTTCTTTATGTAATATTGGGAGGTGAGGAGCTCAGGCCAGATACCATTTTCACCACAGCATTATGAAACGTCTTTAAAAGAATAGTTCAAGTTTTAGGAATAGTCCATCCAAAAATGAAAATCTCAGCCTCATGTCTTTCCATATCCATATGACTTTCTATCTTCTGTCTTCTAAAGAACATATTTTGTAGAATTTTGGGGAAATCAGCAATGAGATATTTTTCAAAATGTTTTCTTATACATGTTCTGAGAAAGTCATAAATTTGGAACTATAAGGATGGGTAAATGGTGACAGAATGTTTATTTTTAGATGAACCATCATATTAAGTTGAATCTACATTTTTATTTTTCATCTTCCATTATAAGTGTCAGTGTAACCCAGATTTTTTTTTGGTTAAAATGGTTAAGATGTCATGAATGCCGTAGATTGTAATCAACCTGGAATATTCCTTTAGTGCATCCATCATCCATTATGAATAAAATTTCCTGTGCATTCTTAAAAATAAAGGTTCTTCATGGGCAATCATGGTTCCAGGAAGAAAATTGTTGAATAAAGTCGTTATTTTTGTTTTCTTGGTGCACATAAGTATTCTCGTAGCTTCATAAGATTACGGTTGAACCACTGATGTCAAATGGACTATTTTAATGACGCCCTTACTACCTTTTTGGACATTGAACGTGTCAGTTACGGTCAGAAAGCTCTTGGATTTCATCAAAAATATCCTAATTTGTGTTCTGAAGATGAACAAAGGTCTTACAGGTTTTTGAAGGTGAGTTTTTTGGGTGAACTGTCCCAACATACCAACATGTTCATCAGATAATTAAAAAGCGTTTTACACTAAGAATTGCTCACTAAAAGGTTCTTTAGGAATACAAAAAATGCAATCACTGCAAAAAACCTCTTTTGGAACCTTGATTTTTAAGAATGTTGAGAAATAGAATGTTTGCAACAGCAGTCAGAAGCCAATTTACTGTATCACAGGAGCATGTAGCCAGTGCTCGTGATAACCACAAAGACAGCGTAGAAAGCCAAAGAGCATGATCCATTACTGAGCCCACTGGCAAATCAAAACAACAAAACGAGCATTGTCAGGTCTGTAATCTCTTTTAAATGTGCACCAGATGGCAAGACCGCTTTGATAGCATGTTTGGGGAGAGATAATTATTTTGTAAACCAAGGTCTTTAAAGTTTTGTACTCTTAATCGTCTTGATATCTCTGCTGTGGTGACAAACTATCTACTTTTGGGCTTGCAAACAACAGTGGTCAACAAACAAGACAATAAAAACACACAAAAGATGTATCACTATGCAGTAATGTTGATAACAGTAGCAAAGCTATGTTTCCCGGTAGAGAGATGGCAGTGTCACTATTTTCAAAATCACACAGCCTTTCAATAGCAAAGCTATTTTGAATAAATAGCATGTAGTATTGTAAACCACTAAAACTTAAAAATTTTCTTGACAACATTTTAGCAATAAAGACGTGTGTACAGACTTCAGTATTCGCTGAAGTGCTGAATAGATCGAGATGTCCGATTCAGGAAAAAACAACCCTTTTAAATCGATTCTATTTAGTCGTTCTGAATCACTAAAGTTATCTGTTTGAGTTTGAATCCATAGATATGTATAGGCAGATGCCATATTCGACCGTTCCAGATATGTTGACGTCTCAATATGTCGCCACTCACAATAAAAATCAATGGGCCTCTTGCCTAAATATATGAGTATATTCTGAGTAATTTCGTAAACGTCCGATTTGATAGCTAAATATGCGTATGTTAATAAATTGCAGTCATTTGTAAATTGGGTGCTCGTGCACGCTCATTCACAATTAGCATAATCCCCGCCTATGAATTACAGCTACGCAAATGACGTGTCCAGGAACACAATAGAATATTCTGGTCTGCTTTCTCAGGTTTGGCTCCAGTATATTGCATAAATAGCAAAAAAAAAAAAAAGCCCTAATAGGCCATATGCCTAACAATAAATATTCAATAACGTGTGTCCACAAAAGAGTTTTTAGCCAGCTGAAAAAAAAAGTCAGGCGCGCTTCCTAAAACGGCCAGCTGGTGGCGCTTTGGTGGCACAGCGTTTTTCCAACTGAGACGCTTCAGTTGCTATGATTTGGTATATCGATCCACGGCGGCAACGTATTACTAGTATCTCATTTTTAAGAATTTTACTAAATATAAAAAAAGCAGTAACCAGTAATTATGACTTCTCCATTGTTGTACACAGTTGGGTTGGTCGGTATTTGTCCCGCTCTATGACAGTGACAAACACTGCAGTTATCAACTCAGCTCCAAAAAAAAAAAAAAAAAAAAAAAAAAAAGAGGTCAAGAACAAATAAACTTGCAATTATTATGACAGTGCATTAAAATTCAGCGTCATCAGCCAAAAAGGACACAAAACGTTTTACACGTGGTACGAAGCAGATATACATTTCTTTCGTACCAACTAACATTTTGAAAATAGAACATTTTCATGAATTCGAAAGTTGACAGTTACAGGTTACAGGTTTTTAAACTATAGTACCTTTTAAATGTTGTTAGCTAATGGCTTTGTCTTGTTGTATTGTTACTTTAGCAAAATCATCTGCTAAAATCTACTGCAGATTTAGTTAATTCAACTAGGGTTGCAGACACAGACAATATCTTCTTGAGTGTTCACAGACCTACTTTGACCATTCAAATATGACGGCCCATAGAAACAGCTGAAAATAGGGCATCTGCCTATACATATCTATGAATCATCTGGGTGGTTCCTCCAAATTGCTCCTCTCCATGCGTTTACCCAATGCTCTACTGTGCCTCTACTGTACCAGCTTCACTCTGTGCTGCTTACAGTAAAGGCCCCTTCATACAGAGGGCAATAGCTATAACAATAACTACTGCTGTTTTAATAATCATTCTAATTCTATGGGAATAGCAAAGTCCATACCACAGCTATAACGTTAAAGGGTTAGTTCAGCCAAAAATAAAAATTCTGTCATTAATTAATCACCCACATGACGTTCCTAATCAGTAAGACCTTTGTTAATCTTCAGAACACAAATTAAGATATTTTCTATGAAACCCGAGAGCTTTTGGAAAAGTAGAAATTGTTAAATAAAGCTGTTATTTTTAGGTTTTTTTTGTGCAAAAAAAAATGTAAGGAGTTGAAAAATAAATTCTGTCTATGGAATGTCAGTGGCTACAGTCAACTGTTTGGTTACCAACAATCTTCAAAAATATCTTTTGTGTTTAGCAGAAGAAAGAAACCCATACAGGTTTGGAACAACATGAGGGTGAGTACGTGATGACAGAAGTTTCACTTTTGGGTAAACTCTCTTTACAGCAGCAGATGACAAAAGTGCAGCCCGCGGTTATAATAAACAGACTGTTATCGTCTGTAAATGTGGTAGACTGCCATCTTTTACTGTGGTGCCATTGTCCGTTTCACACTTTTTAAAAAGATCCCACAATCTTTTCCATTCATCAGTGCTTGAGCTCTGCAGTTGGATAGTATTGCACATTTTTTAAAGGCAAAAGCTTGTGATCAGCCCCTTATGGCTATCATTAGGAAGACAAAAAGTGTTGTCAAATTGGACAGATAAAGCACTTCTCAACAGCCATGCAGTGGAAGACAACAGTCATTTCTGGTGATTGACATTACAGAGTTTACCTGTATTTTGATGCTTAATGGTTTTTTAAGGGTAAAATGGAAAGATGCTGATTATGTGAACAGGAGACATAATAATTGTAATTTACTGCCAAAGTCAGTCTGACAATTTGAAGGCAATTTATCTAGTTTAATGTGTGGAAAAAAAGCTATTATCTCTCTGAGGTCTATCAGTGAAAACTTGTGAAAACAGGCAGAAATGGTCAAAACTAAAAAATCAAGTGTACAAATTTTAGATTAAAGCAAACTCAGTGTTCGATTAACATAGGAATATTAGCCTGTCTGTGTAAATTGTGTATCTTGTTTAAATTGTGGACTTTTCTCTTAGTCTAATGTACAGTTTTGTCTATGTTGTAGCTAATGCACCACAGTTTCTCACACAGGATCAATATCTGTCTGTCTGCTTGTTTACTTTTAAAAAATATGTTTAAAATGTTGTCCACTCATGAAGACTGCAGTCATATCAGCGGCCAAAAAAAAAATGCAATTTTATATTACACTGAGCAGACTGCCTCATAGGGGCATGATTGGAATCATATGACTAGCTGAATACTACATGATTTATCTTGGTAAACCCCCATTACCAGACAGTGGACACATTCGCTTACAGAATAAATGAATCATGAGCACTGCGAATAGATCAATTCCACAATGGCATCAGTAAACAACACATGATGCTGCATTCACAGTATCTGTGAATACAAAGAAAGAACTCCATATATATATTCTGTGTGATATAACACAGGATATAAACAATAGAAATAACACATTTGAAGACAACACAAAGAAGATATCTAAAAGATTCCAGATACAGCAGTTAGCAATATTTAAAATAATCAGCAAAAAAGTTGAAAGTCTTAAGCTGTGGAATGATCTGTCTCAGATATAGATATACTCTCATGGCAGAAGCAGCAAGGTGGCGTTTGGTGCTCTTTAATGACACGCACCCTGTTTTCTGTTCAAACTTTCTGTTGATTTCTAAATATAACTGCAGGGCAAGAAACGGTAAACATATTCCTCTTGCATTGCGCAAGGGCAAAACAGTCACGTGTGTATTTCCTATATATCTTACCCTGCTGACACCTGTGAGAATCATTGCACGGGATGGTGTTTCTACAAACCCGTGACGCACCAGCAGAAGAATTATTGCGTGGTTAAGTCTTGACATTTAAGATATACCTTTCGGCATTTACAACCACTGTAACAGTCATATTTAATACTGTGGTATTTCCTACGTTGCAAATTAAGTGTTTCTTCTTGTTTATGAAAGATCTTTTTATGAAGAAAACGGCATGCGTGAATTACTTCTCTAATTATGGCTGCTGATTGAAGGCCTATGCAATGCACTGTAGGAACTGTAGAAAAACACATTTTACAGGCCTATTGTGAGCCATATTGATGATTTGGTTGTTTACATTAGTTTTTAAACGGTAATAATTGCATTCTCAGCTCACCGTTTCTAGACAAGTTTATTTCCCAATGGATTCTATTCAATTTGTCTAAACCTCACAATGCCTGATATTGTGTTAACAAACAAACATACATAACTGTAATGATTTAGATTGACAAACTAATGAAAAATGACATCATTCTTATGTAAATTTTCAAATTATATTATCTTCTATACAGTCTATCATATAAAATGATCAATTATTAATCCGTTCAATTAAAGGGATAGTTCACCCAAAAATGCTCACCCTCATGTCTTCTAAACCTGTATTACCTACGTTCATCTTCAGAACATAAAATAAGATATTTTTGATAAAATCCAAGAGCTTTCTGACCCTGCACAGAAAGCAATGTAACTGAAATGTTCTGAGGCCCAGAAATGTAGTATGGACATCATTAATACAGTCCATTTGACATCAGTGGTTCAAATGTAATTGTATGAAAACTACTTTTGTGTGCGAAGAAAACAAAACTAACAACTTTATTGAACAATTCACGGCCCGAAAGCTCTCGGATTTAATCAAAAATATCTTAATATGTGTTCTGAAGATGAACGAAGGTCTTACGGGTTTGGAACAACATGAGGGTGAGTAATTAATGACAGAATTTACATTTTTTTGGGTGAACTATCCCTTTAAATACCCTGAGACCACTGAAATTAGGTGATGTTTACAAAACATAAAACTTTTTATTTTTATTTTTGCTATAAGCCTGCGGCTTTACCCCGAGAACAGGGTGATAGATGTAGATTACAGAAGAGAGAAACACTTTTTGCTGCCTGTTTCCAAAGTAACATTTTTGTTTGATCTGTCTGTCTAGTATTGAGACATGCAAGATGAGCATAATAAAAAAAATCATAACACTCAGGAGGCACAAGCTGTGAGTTCTCACTTACATTATGCTCCAACCCTTCACTTCTCTAGAGGTTCGCTTGTCTGAGCAAATGATAAGATCTTTCTAATCTTTCAAAATTAAGCTAATATAACTGCTTAGTTTATAATTAGATATAATGATTGTTATCAAATAATGTATGCTGACAGTGAAGACTGAATTTACTTTACTTCTATTTGTGTACAATAAATAAAACAAGCCAAAACATCTGAACGGATTTGGAGAAATTTAACATTACATCACTTGCTCACCAATGGATCCACTGGAGTGAATGGGTGCCGTCAGAATGAGAGTCCAAACAGCTGATAAAAACATCACAATAATCCACAAGTAATACATAACTCCAGTCCTTCAATTAATGTCCTGTGAAAAGCTGTGTATTTGCAAGAAAAACAAATCCATCATTAACACGTTTTTAACTTTAAACCATTACTTTTAGGCAAAATGTGACTCTGTAAACCAATAATAAAAAACAATAATACTCCAATGAAAAAGTCCACCCTCTGTTGTCATCTCACAACAAAATCCACTTACATATTTGTTTTGAACTGTTTTGGCTTGTAAACTGTGCTTGATCTGTGCATATTTCTCTCTTGATTCAGATAAAATGACTTTTTCACTGGAGAAAGCAGTATTATGAATAGAGGACTTATGTTTTAGCTGAAATCAGTAGTTTAATAGGAATAGACAGACCCGAAAGTCTGTCATTTATTACTTTTATGTTGTTCCAAACCTGTAAGACATTCGTTCATCGTTGGAAAACAAATTAAGATATATTTTTATGGAATCTAAGTGCTTTCTGACCCTGCATAGACAGCAATGCAACTACCATGTAACATCAGTGGTTTAACCCTAATTTTTTGAAGCTAGGAGAATACTTTTTGTGCACAAAGAAAATTAAAAATAGCAACTTCATGCAACAATTTCTTCTCTCCCACCATACTCATGTGTTATGATAGTCTCGTGAATGCACACCGAAGACACGGAAGAATAAAGTTGTTATTTTTGTTTTCTTTGCACACAAAAGTATTCTCGTTGCTTCATAACATTAAGGTTGAACCACTGATGTCATATGGACTATTTTAGCGATGCAGGGTCAGAAAACTCTCGGATTTCATCAAAAATATCTTAATTTGTGTTCCAAAGACAGACAAAGGTCTTACGGTTTGGAACGACATGAGGGTAAGTAATTAATGACAGAATGTTTCTTTTTGGATGAACTATCCCTTTAATGGCAGATGTGTTTATTACAAACATGCAGCTTGTGGATTACTTGCATTACTTGTGGATTACTGTGAAGTTTTTAATAAACAGTTTGGACTCTCATTCTGACGGCACCCATTCACTGCAAAGGATCCATTGGTGAGCATGTGATGTGTCATCTACATCTTAAATAAGAGTAAGCACATTTTCACCAAATTTTCATTTTGGGTGAACTATTCCTTTAAGGAGTGTGAGGACTCTTTTTGTCAGGGCAAGATTCTACATGGGGTTTCTGACAACCCAAACCATTTCATGTAAAAACTGTTAATGTGAACTGCCAACTCAGCACAAATGGCTCTCCAGTGCATTCTTTAAAACTGATTCAGAGCCCTTAATGACGTCAAAAGGAACAATAAGCAAGTGACTTTGCAAGAAATACAACACTACGCTTTAGAGAGTCAAAATATGTTCGCCGTTTTTAAGAACTCACATTTAAAGCACTTGTTGCGCACACTGGTCGCTTTTCAATTTATATCAATAAACATTATGAGTGCCACTGAAATCTATTACTGTACAGGCACCACAACTCTGTCATGTGAAGTGAGTTCAGTGAGGAAGGATGTACTGTGAGCTGTGTAGGGGGTGTCAATAATTACTTTCCCATCTGAAACTCTCCCTTTCTCCTATTACCATGAGTTGAGCCGTAACAGAGCCACAGAACAGAGAAAGCACCACAGCTAATTCCAGCAGGACCTGTGCCCAGTGCCCAGAGATTTTAAAGACGTACAAGCCAGAATGCAAGCCAAAATGCGTGCAAAATGATATGTTACTATAGTGATTATGTACCATAGGTGGTTCAGTTCTATTAAAGATGACTAAAAATAGACACTGAGTATGTGAACGTTTACTACTCAATAATCTAGGTATTGCATTTTGGCAAGTCGTAACAAAACTATCCCCTACTAACATGTGGCATTAGGCTCTTCACATTCTTGGAATCACATCCTGTTCCCTCAACTAGCAATAGACCCCTTGTTCTTATAATAACATGGCATGATATGTTTTAAAGTGCGCTAAAGATCACACTGATGAAAGTCTCTATAGTTTTTTTCTTGTTTTTAATGATCATTCCTTTGATTTTGCTGTTGCCCCACATCATAAAACTGACGGTATTATTTACATAAAGCACATAACAGCATATAAAACTCCAATCTTCATTCGTTCTTGTCAGGGCGGCGTCTCATAATTAAATCATGACTGATGTGAATGGCCCCTGTTGAGTGTCAAACTCCTATACCACCATTCACTATCAGCATTCTTCGTAACGACAGACAAATGATTTCCATATAGCTGAAATTCCTTTGGTGCTTGTCTGTTCTGTCTGTTTGAGCAGCCCTCGGGGGACGAGCCCGTTCTATATGTTTCAGCAAGAAGATCAAAATGTGCATGATATAAAATGGAGACTGAGAATGAAACCGGATTGTTGCCACCATCAGCTGGATGACAGAACGCTTGAGTAGATGCAGCAGATGCTTAAGGCGTTTAGTGAACTGCCGTCGGTGCAGCACAACATAATTGTGCACCAAACATAATGTGAGATATTCCCAAATGAATCGAACTGGTGGTGGTATTAGCAATGTCCATTTAGTGTAACATACCGTACGGAAGTGTAGGCAGACTGGAGTTGGAATACACAACTCCTTTCTATGCCAAAAGCAAGATTCATCTCCAATAAGAGCAGACTACGCATTCATAATTTATGCCTGTAAAATCTAAAATATAAATGGTGATCAGTGCAAGAGCAATAAGGATTTTTAGGGGCATTATGATGGTGAAACTGAAACACAAGTGCCCCCAAAAGCCCCTCATTCTCCCTGCGGCATTGCATTTAGACTTTACGCTCTTAAAAATAAAGGTTCCAAAAGGGTGTTTTTGCAGCGATGCCATAGAAGAACCATTTTTGGTTCCCCAAAACACCTTTCAGTGAACAGTTCTTAAAAGAACCATTTTGAAGAACATTTTAAAAATCTAAAGAACCTTTTTGCATTTTTGCAAGGTTCCATAGATGTTCAAGGTTAAAGAACCTAGATTTTTAAGAGTGTAGTGCAATTTCAGATCTTTTGTTGATTTTGTGACTACTTTATTTCATAAAGAATGTTTAACCTTCATGGAACCTTTCCATTCACTGGAAAAAGGCTCTTTACATTATTAAAATTGTAAAATTTGAATAACTGTTTACTGAAAGATTCTTTGAGGAACCAAAATTTGCTCTTTTATGCAATTGCTGCGAAAACTCCCTATGTATGATTGAACAAGTTTCTGCACAACTTTTATGCAATAAAAACATTTGCCTCATAATCGTCAGGCACAAACATGTCAACATGATGTAATCTTATTAAATTAAGTGGCTGATACAGCTGATTGAGAAATCACTACTTTAAGTTTAACTAGTGTATTTACTCTTGTCACGCTGTGAGAGTGAGTCCCAGAAGCGGGACTTTGCGGGCCAGTTGGATTGAGATCAATACTCATCTTGCCCCCAAAGTCCCGTCACTGAAATCACAATGCATATATACTGAAACACTGGCAGAAAATAATATTATGACTAAATAAATGTACTACAGGTATGACTAAAGCATTCATTTCCTCTGTAATTTCATTTTTTATGACCTCTGATGCAGCATTTAATAAAGATTTTTTGAAGAGGTATAAGCCTGGTATCCAACCGTATGCTGATCTTAATTTTTTGATTGCTCCATGTTTATTTGGATCTACGCACCGGACCAACTTGGGTTTTAGATTTTGGACATTTGGCGCTGCTCCTTTTCTGTGACTCTGTAATTTCATCTCCATGATATGACTGATACTAACCAAAAAAATGTGTCACCCAGCGATTGGGTTGTTATGACCCAGCGGTTGGGTTAAATGTTTAACCCAGCCTTCTGGGCAGTATTGTTTAAATACTATATTTCTTGCTTAAAATGAACCCAAAATAGTTTGGAAATTATAATTTATTAATGTGTTCAATAAATGAACATTTATTAATAAGTTGAATAAATAAGAAATAAATAATAAACATTTTTAAATTCCTTATTAATAAATGTTCACCGTTATTGCGGATGCCTCTAGTAATTATGTGTCTGATTTTAATTTACAACCTATTATGGGTTCATTGTAAGCCAGACAGTAATTTTTAAACAATAGTTGAGTTAAATAAAACTACCCAAGGATTGGGTTAAACACTTAACCAAACCGCTGGGTCAAAACAACCCAATTGCTGGGTTTATCCATATTTTAACCAGCGCTGGGTTGTTTTAACTCAACATTTTTTAGAGTGTACTAACCACAACGTGTATGATCTTACAGCTGTAATTACTGCCAAATAGGCATTGGTTTAACATACTCATCTCTGAGTGATGTCAGAATACTTCCTGACTGTAACACTGAAACATGCATTTTCTGTGAAACTGCTTTAAAACGATATTATGAAAGGCGCTATACAAATAAACAAACCATGTTCATTAGTTTTAGGTTTTTAGGCTTGTTTCTATGACATTTGATTATAAATCACAGCATGTGACCTTCTTCAAGCCATGGCTTCAAGTGAAAAATGTTACACATATGGATGAACCACAGTGCTTACAAAAGCGATCACATTAAGTTTTCAAGCATATGGTTTGAGGAAGAGATTTTAAAAACCCTATCCGACCCATTAAGGGCTTTTTGTTAGCAGACAACTGGGCGTCAATTGAGTCCCAGACAGTGTGTTCGACTCCCTAGAGAGTTCAGGTACTCTCTCAGACACAATCTGTCTGCCTCTGTCGGGAAGCAACATCCGCGAAAAGGAGCAATATGCAGCTAAAATGTTAAAATGTCACGCTGTTGCTTTAAAAGACGCATCCCGTTGGCGATCTCTATATGTCCGCGTTAAATTCAACCGCAAATTCCCATTGTAGCGGTTAGCAGAATGTCTATTATGACATCACCAGTGGATTAATAAGTATTCTGCCCGCTGCCCCAATTCTGATCACACCTGCCATAGAAAAGACGCGCAAACGCGTATCGATGCAATATCGCTGGAAACTTACCTCGCTTGAATAAAGAAGCACTGTGGGACTGAAAGAAACATCTGGCTGCTCTGAATCAGATCTTGTTTCTTTAAGTGCACGCTATACGTGCTCCCGCTGGTGAGATGAGCAAGCGTCTAGAGCAGCAGACTGACTCTGTGCATGTTAAGATCTCTCTGCTCGTGCATTGCTTCATGGTCACGCTACTAGGTAAGCAGGGGCCGTGCAGGGGGAGATGCCATTTTCAGCAACACACGCCAATTGTGCGCTAAATTCCTTGCGGACATTCTCCAGTCTATTAATGATCATCAATGGGTGGCAGTATGTTAAATCGCTCACGTGTGAGCGTCCTGCAGCCCGATGCTTTTCTTTTGCTTTAAAAGGGAGCGAAGTTAAACACGTGGAACTGGATATGGAGCTGGCAGTTTCTATTTTCCTAGAAGTCATTTCCAAATATAGAAACTAGGAAGAGACGTTCTTAGAAACCCCCGAGTCGTTATGGCCAAGTTTACTAATTTTCACATTTCTTTTGTCAGCTGAATAGGCTTCGTAATAGCATCTATCCATTTAGATTTTTTTTTTTTTTTTTTGGAATGGAATGTCATGTTAGTTGAACGGAAGATCTAAATTACATTAATGATGCAATTGTACAGTAGCCTTTAACCTATGTAGTTTTATATCACTCTTTTTCTGCGCTGAACGTCACAATATGTCAGACGTGGAGTGTTTAAATGCACGAAAATATGTGATTTATTAATCTGCAATCAAACCTGTAGGATTGCAGCACTGATTTGTTGCTCTCTGTCGCCCTCTGTTGTTGAGATTGTGACGTTGCTTTTTGCTAAAGATGATATTACTCTGATGTCACGCAACGGACAATCACGCTTCCGGGTTCCTCAGACGAGATGCTATGCTGATACATTATTCCATGAATATATAATATAGTAATATTACCGATTTATTATTATATTTGTGCTACTTGCTGTTTTATAATATGTGACCCTGGACCACAAAACCAGTCATAAGTAGCACGGGTATATTTGTAGCAATAGCCAAAAATACATTGTATAGATGAAAATGATCGATTTTCCTTTTATTCTTTAAAAAAAAAAAATCATTAGGATATTAAGTATCATGTTCCATGAAGATATTTTGTAAATTTCCTACCGTAAATAGGAATTTTTTTTATTAGTAATATTCATTGCTAGAAACTTAATTTGGACAAATTTAAAGGCGGTTTTCTCAATATTTTTATTTTTTTTGCACCCTCAGATTCCAGTTGTATCTCGACCAAATATTATCCTATCCTAACAGACATCAATGGAAAGCTTATTTATTCAGTTTTCAGATATAAATCTCTAAAATTAATTTTTTTTTTTTTTTTAAATGACCCTTATGACTGGTTTTGTGGTCCAGGGTCACATATAGATTTATTTTATTTTATTCAGCATTTGAATGTCTGACGTGTTGTTGAATAACGCAAAATTGGCATATAAAAATACAAAATAAAACTGATCATACTCATCAGACCTACAAGATGTATTATAAGAGCTGATTGCATCAAATAACAGGTCTCTTTTTATTTTAGAGTTCTTTTGTTTTGTTTTGTTTTGTTTTTTTTTTGTTTTTTTTTGCAGGTCAGTTAGTCGGAACTTGTTCGCGACCGTAATGGCTTGACTTTGCTTATTAATTGTCAGAATTTAAATCAGGTTGTACTAATCCACGCATAATGTTGAAAATATAAAATCTCTCGAATTTAAAATCTAATAAAAGTTCTAAAAATATAAATAAACTAAAGTATAAAATAAAATAATAAAATAAAAAAATGAGTGTTTCAGCCTCCCACATTTGACTTACAGCTGCATTTGAATGGAACTATAATGCAAAACAAAATCCGGGAACAATCCGGAAGTGGCGCCGCGGAGCGTTTGTTTGTACGTTGTAACTTTATCTGTATGGATGGCAGCAAATCATAAAAGAAAATGCAAAAAAAAAAAAAAAAAAAAAAACGCCCTGCGTCATTATAGAGGTATTATAGCACACTTTATTAGGCTACTGCGTTATTTTATGTAGATAACCAAAATAAACAAATACGCCCAATCAACCATAGAACGGTTGTCTGCCTGTTAGTAAGATTTTTCATGATGAATGATGTAGAGATCTTCAGCTCCGCTTCTGGTGACCCTCTGTCCTGCAAAGTTCTAACCTGCTCCAACACAACTGGCTGAAATGATAAGAGCAGGTGAGGGCTGGAGCTAAACTCTGTCGAGAAGTAGGTTTCCAGCAGGAGTTGATGACCCTGAATATTTTCTGAGTTTATTTCGTTTCCAAGATCTTGTGGTAAACCAACACGGAACGTAGCTTTTCAACATGTTTTGTTCACCAAGTCCATATATTATGAGTCTATGTTGGACTCTAATGGACTTAAAAGGCACGGACGGGGTTCGAACCCGCGATCTTCGGTTTACGAGACCGACGCCTTACCACTTGGCCACCGCGCCTGCGCTCTGAAGTCACAGTTTCCTTTGTTATATTCCATACATCACCCAGATCCCAGTATCTAGAGCTCAAAATCCGTAAGTCATCAGCGGATGCTCCTATCACAAACAGCATTTAGCGTCAACGTGTAATTTTAGCAGAAACATATAACTAACGTTACCAGTGAATGTTTAGATTTCATGAGAACAATGGGTCTTAGATTTTTTGATTGCTGGATACATCAGATCACATCTGCTTTCCTCAGTAGGAAAGACGAGTATGAGCATCCAGAAGAGAAACGTATGTGAATTGTATGTTTTAGACTATTTTAAACGCTGTCAGTGGATACCTGTTGTATCAAATGCGTCGTATTTAACATCAAATGGTGATTTCCGATCACTTTAGTCCAGAAGAAAACAGGTTCTTTTTAATGATTCGTTCGAGTGTTAGAGTCGACTGTAAGGACTCTGTTTGAGACTAAACCAAAACTATGCTGTGTCGTGTTAAAATTATAAACAACAGACTTTTGATACATACAGTTATACAAACAGAAAGGCAGTGTTTACTGTTTCACCTTTGTTTACTTCTGGAAGCGTTGCTGATAGATGAGTCTAGTGTTTCAGTGAATCACTTTTTTGAATCAGTGTATTGCACTGAATTGTCCGAGTGAACCGATTCGCTAAAATGCATTGGACTTCCAAAGGCTAAAAGCGCATATAGATCATTCTCGTTACGTACGATTCGTTGCATCCACCAGGGGAGGCTGTTGAATCGTGGCTTTACTTATGATAAAAAGTATAGTGGAGAGTTCGTTGGTGCACTGTCATGATTGCCATGCACATAATATAAATTAAGACTGTGGAGCTTCTGTCTAGACATGAGGATGTATGTGAAAAGTAATGGGCCAAAATATCTGCACGGAATATATCCCTGGCTTTGGACTGGATTGCTTTGACACTAGGTTTGTTTTATTTTGTATCAGGATAAACATTTCAGTGCTAATTAATGCATTTTGTATAATCGTCTTAAACAGAACCAAAATCTGTCCTTCATAGTTATAAATTCTATTTACAGAATCTTTGTGGCTGGTTTTATAATGCAACTTACTCAGGATAATGTAAATGTACTAACTGGAACCCCATCCTGACTCGGCTGTGAAAATAAAATACTTTCGATCTTTCATTTTTAAAAAAAAAAATTACAAAAATCTAACCTATGATTGAAAAAAAACAATTAAAAATTGGGGAAGGGGAATGTTTTTCTCCAATACAAGTTGACCACAATTATTGGCCCCCTTTTATTTAAAACTTTTTGCACATTTTCTCATGTAATGCCTGATTAGTTTGGAGAACACCAGACAAGCAATCAGAGACAATTCCTTCATACAGAATCTCTCCAGATCCTTCAGGTTCCCAGCTCCATGTTGGTGCTTTTCCTCTTGAAAAAATGCATTTTTCCAAAAAATGTGTATGTATGCAAACTGCATAATATTCAAGGTACAAATTTCTTGTGCAATTAATTCTCATATTGTATTTTCAGAAAGTTTTGGAATATTTGTCCTCTCCCCAAATTTGTCACTACTGAAACACAAAAATAATAATATTTATTATATGGACCTATTAAGATTTTGCTTACATCTAAATTGTAAATATATATTTTTTCTATTTTATTATTTTTTTCCCCGTAACACTTAAATATTTAACAACATTTCAAGTGTAATTTATGAGATTTGTTGTATTTTGAATCCACTTTTTCTTTGGATTCATTAGTTTGAATATACCTTCAGCCAAACACTATCATAACATCTAAGATGATAATTCAGTATACTTTATTTCTGACAAAACATCCCATGTAGTGTAACATCCCATCCCATGTAGTGACAGTAATATTTTGGTAGGGATCACATCACATTACAGAATTTTAACCCGTATAAAACAGTGCTAAAACATACTAAAAAAATGTGTTTTTATTCCCCCAAATGTGAGGATTGTGTGTTCCCTTTTGTCACTACCGAAACAATGATGACATGTTCTGGTCGTGACCATTTTGGTAGTGACAATTTTATGGGATAACACCCAAAAAAACAAAGACGTCACTAATGAAACCAAATGTTTAGGCTGTGACTGTTTCAGTAGTGACAATTTAAAATGCTCAAAAATGCTAATTAGCATGGTTAGCTAGCGCAGTTCTGAACAGTTGTACACATAAAAATTAAACGTTATGGAAAAACTCCCAAAAAAGTGCTTAGCTGCAGAAAAAAGTGTTTGGTAGGCGTTTCTTAAAGTTATACACAGATTCTTCAGACTTTTGAACACATTTACCTCAAAATGACGGGGCATATCTACTCACACCTTGTAGCTATGAGAGAGAGTGACATTAATATTTCCTGAACATAAATGTAGGGGTGCAGTTAAAATCAATCTTGGCTAATGGACTAAAATATACACTCGGTAGATTCAGTAGTGACATGAAAAATGTGTGTCTTTTTTTTTTTAATTTACAAATTTTCATAATTTACAAGGAAAATATAAAATAAATATTTTTTTGAACTTCACATTTTAAAAGAATCAAAAAGATACTTTTAAAAACAACAACGGAAAAAAATACAAAAATTATTTCAATATCATTTTCATAAGGTGAAATTTAGGGGTTAGGGTTTGGGATTGCCACCTCCCAATTGAAAGTACCCAATAAATGATGATTTGATATATATTAAGCTTAGTAATATTATAAATATTATTGTGGGCTTCAGTAGATATTAGAAGAATCTTAGTAAACATCTAAGATTTAAATACTAATGCTTTTTAAATGTGTTTTTTTGGTTTTGAGACAGCAGTTTGCACCAGTTCTCTAGAATGGCCCTTATTGGAGAAAAACATTTTTTTTCATAATGTGATTTCTATCTATCTATCTATCATTTCTCTCTCTCTATATATATATAAAGAAAACCACAACCTTGCTTTCAAACACAAACCCTTCTTGTACTTAACCTCCTGCATGATCATTATTTTGCCAGACCATTTCACACCAGTCATTTTCAATTTTGATATTATGTTTGAGTATAAGAATACGTGGTCTCTTTTCTTTTCTAAATGATCTCAGCAGTGAATTCCATGTTCTTTTCTATAAGCCAAAAAAATAAAAAAGAAACACAGTTAAACGCAGATTTTGAAGAATATGGAGCAGCTAGATTGTGTCCTTCCGGAAGAATGTCATTTGCATTTTCTGTTCAGCTCAGTGAAGCTCATAAATTTGTATTAGAAAAATAATTTCTCCTTCCCTAAATGCAACTGCATAAATGTGCAGTATTTGTTATTCATCCATTCCAGTAGATTGCATCAAAACTGGGGGAAGAGCTACACTAGATTTCATGTTGGTTTTGTGGTATTTGTCAAAAGGTTCTATGCGGGTAAATTGTACGTCTAGCTTGTTCTCGCCGTACTCATTGTATACTTTGCAGCCTCTATGTCTGAATCCATAAATAAACCCTCATAGTTTGTATTTATGTTGCTGCTTCCTATATGTGGTTGCCTGCACTGCGGTTCTTACACCTCTGCATGTAAGTGTAGGGTAAAAAAAATGGTTTTGAGTAGCACAGATGGTTTGGTCAGATGCACTCCTTATATCTCTCTGTCCTTTAATCTTCTCTTGTTTTGTGTGCGCTCTTTCATGGCAGGCCCGGGCTCCAATCTTACAGCCTGAGGGGAGGAATAAACAAGAGTCTCTGGGAGAGACAGCCAGAGGTGGGAGGGGGAGAGCTGTACAAAGATGGGGGTGGGAATGCAAGAAGAGCTCATTTTTGTTGCTGAAACCTGAGCATGCTGAGCTCTTGACTGAGATTTCAGAGCGAATAGGAAAGGCACTGTACAGGCAAGGGCCATATTTTGAATAATGCTCTGTAAGTGATATATTTTCAAAGCGCTGTGTGATATCTGCCCATATGGCTACTGTTTGTGCTGCTTTGATGTATATAAGTGTAGACAAAGATGGAAAAGGTATACATATAATGATATTCATAGTTCAGATTTCACACAGTTCAGAATTTAATATGCATGATGTCAAAAAGAGACATGATATCCTTTTACACAAACGTAAAGAAAGGCATCTGATCAAATGTGGTGTGTGTGTGTGTGTACACATATATATATATATATATATATACACTCACACACTCACATACAGTAATTGCTATAGTCTAGCTGAGCAAATATTTATTATCTATTATTATAAAAATATAAATATTACTATTATAATAGTTGGGATTTTAAACCAGTGTAGCATTCAGATTTGTACCAGAGCTTCTGGGTAATGCAGTATTTGAAAGGAAGTAGATAGAAATTGTTTCCTGTTATCACTGTTATTACCAAAATAATAATAATAATAATAATAATTAAAGTAAATAGCATTTTATAGATAGATAGATAAGTAAATATGATTTGACAGATAGATAGATAGATAGATAGATAGATAGATAGATAGATAGATAGATAGATAGATAGATAGATAGATAGATGGCAGATAGATAAGTAAACATTTTATAGATAGATAGATAGATAGATAAGTAAATAGCATTTTATAGATAGATAAGTAAATACGATTTATAGATAGATAGATAGATAGATAAGTAAACATTTTATAGATAGATAGATAGATAGATGGATAGATAGATGGCAGATAGATAAGTAAACATTTTATAGATAGATAGATAGATGGATAGATAGATGGCAGATAGATAAGTAAATAGCATTTTATAGATAGATAAGTAAATAGGATTTATAGATAGATAGATAGATAGATAGATAGATAGATAAGTAAACATTTTATAGATAGATAAGTAAATAAGATTTTATAGATAGACAGACAGATAGATAAGTAAATAGCATTTTATAGATAGATAAGTAAACATTTTATAGATAGATAGATAAGTAAATAGCATTTTATAGATAGATAAGTAAATAAGATTTTATAGATAGATAGATAGATAGACAGACAGACAGATAAGTAAATAAGATTTTATAGATAGACAGACAGATAGATAAGTAAATAGCATTTTATAGATAGATAGATAAGTAAACATTTTATAGATAGATAGATAGATAGATAGGTAGATAGATGGCAGATAGATAAGTAAACATTTTATAGATAGATAGATAGATAGATAGGTAGATAGATGGCAGATAGATAAGTAAACATTTTATAGATAGATAAGTAAATAGCATTTTATAGATAGATAAGTAAATAAGATTTTATAGATAGATAGATAGACAGACAGACAGATAAGTAAATAAGATTTTATAGATAGATAGACAGATAGATAGATAGATAGATAGATAGATAGATAAGTAAATAGCATTTTATAGATAGATAAGTAAACATTTTATAGATAGATAAGTAAATAAGATTTTATAGATAGATAGATAGATAGACAGACAGACAGATAAGTAAATAAGATTTTATAGATAGACAGACAGATAGATAGATAGATAGATAGATAGACAGATAGATAGATAGATAGATAGATAGACAGATAGATAGATAAGTAAATAGCATTTTATAGATAGATAAGTAAATAAGATTTTATAGATAGACAGATAGATAGATAGATAGATAGATAGATAGATAGATAAGTAAATAGCATTTTATAGATGATAGATAGATAGATAGACAGATAGATAGATAAGTAAATAGCATTTTATAGATGATAGATAGATAGATAGATAGACAGATAGATAGATAGATAGATAGACAGACAGATAGATAAGTAAATAAGATTTTATAGACAGATAGATAGATAGATACAGTTGTATGCAAAATTTGTGAACCCCTTGCAGGTTCAAACAATCACTGATGTTCCAGAAGGAAACACGATGCATTAAGAGCCAGAGGGTGAAAACCTTTTGAATCTAGGTAAATTGTACATAATTTGTCTTCCGGGAAACATGCAAGTATCTTCTGTTGTTTCCGAAAAGGCAGTACTTAATGGAAAAAAATTATATTTCAACAAAATAAGAAACATTTGGACATCTTTATCCTGTTCAAAAGTTTTCACCCCCGGCTCTTAATGCATCATGTTTCCTTCTGGAGTGAATGTTTGAACCTTTTTTTAATAGCTCCCTCAGTTGTCCTCAGTGTGAAAAGATGGATCTCAAAATCATACAGTCATTGTTGGAAAGGGTTCAAATATGCAAAAGATACTGTAAAAACTGAAGAATCTGCAGGACCTGGAGGTTTTTCCTGAAGAACAGCGCTCAATTTAACTGTTCAGAACAAACAAGGTACTCGTGAACAACCATCACAAAAAAAAAAAAACAGTCGTATATCATCCAGGTAATCACACACAGGTACCAAGGGTTCCCAAACCTTTGAAGGGGGTTATTTAAATAATGTCAGCTATTTTTTGGCCTTGTGGACTATATGTAAACATCTTTTATGTAAAATATCTTACTCAGGACAGTACAAAATAAAAAAATAAAAAAACATGCATTTTATTAAATCTCTCTTATTTTGTTAAAATGATTCACATTTTCACAGATTCTGGGGCGTTCCCAAAGGTTCTCATGCAACTGTAGATTATACATATATATATTGATTGAATCAATGTTATATTGATTATTAGAGACAACTAGATTATTAGAGATAACTAGGAATTAGGTGGCTATCTACTTTGCAGATATGCTGTAACTGAGTTTGTTGGTTACTTTATTTCAGAATTGATTCGTTAATTGATTTATTTTGTGTGCTCATACTAAAATATGACATTTTACAACATGCAGATTTGCAAATCAGAAGCTATCTCTTTGTAATTTATGAGGTGGGATTTGATTTGTGTTCATTAAATATCAAAATCAGCACGCTGTGTCTTAGCTTGTCTTACGCCAGCAGTGAGCTTGTGTCATTGGGGGATGGAGTGATCTTTGAGGTGTTGGATTTTATTGTTATGCAGAATTGATTCAGTCCTCTGAACACCTTTGCTCTCCATTGATCTTCAAATCAATGCAGCACCGCAATGGTATAACCATCCCTGAGTCTCGATATCCCTTAATGAGGCATTTTTATTCATGCAACAGTCGACTAAAAAGTCTGTTCGTAGCGTCTTGGTGAGAACAGGGAATTCTGAGAATGTCTTCCAGCTGTGAATTATGTTAGGTGAAGCAGTTCACCGTTTGAGGTGAGAAAAGCCTTTCTCGGTAGCTCTTGCAAGACAATTCTGATAGATGATCCTGAGGATAAAATGACAGACTGTCTGCCGTACAAAGGAAAATAGATTTCGTTATGTGACGTGCAGTCCTCGAGGAGGATAACCGAGATACCGACGATTCTGTTGATTTATCTGCGGCTATTGTCATTTTTATTGGAATTTAGTGGTCTTTCTGCTGAAGCGCTTCAATGTACGTTTGATTTTAAAATGTAGAGCCGGTGGGTATGCTAATGTTAGCTCTATTTTAGAGCTGTAACATTAAAGTGATATGAACTGCTGCCCTTATTTTACCAGCAAGAAACTGGATACTCTTTTGACACACCTTCAAAGCCTCGGGATATTTCACTCTGTTTTTGCTGACACTTTCAAGCCACTCCTCCTGACATTTCCAATCTTTTTCAGTCCTTAGAAATGGATACCTTACTATTATTTGACACTTCTCTATCTTCTTATCTGTTTAATCAGTCATCCTGAGCTGAAATGTGCACTACATTTAGGGTTTTGTTAATCACATGTATCACAATCATTTTGTGTCAATGTGAGTGGTGGTAAAAATGCTTGAATCTCTTGTATTATTCAGAAGAGAACTCTCTCTGAATAATACATCAGTCTACTCTATAATGACCTATACGTCGACCTCAGCTTCAGTATGGCTCGGTATTGTTTGTTTATGAGCCAAACAACAGTATTTTAAATCTCCCCTGGTGTTTAAGGTTGTTATGCTCTGTGCAGTATTTTTAATAATGTGCTGCTCTTGTTTAGTGTGCTTTTTCGCTGCTGAAGGGGAAAAGCAATCTGTCTTTCATCAGCAAAAGCTATGTCCCACTGCTGCAACTGCCAGTACTTTGATGAGAATATTTCATCTATTTACTTAATATTTCCACTCATAATATTAGTTTAAAGTTAGACTGGCTGGTCGGTAATTTTCTTCTAAGTTACCTGTTACTGACCTATTGTAATTGGGCTACTTATTTTGGAAATTATTTTACTTATGTTGTAAAATGAAAAACAAATGTTGCTTTCTAACAGTGCTGTCGGGCTAAAATAACTCTTATTAGTTGACTAAAATAACTGTACTAGACATTCTTTGATGATAATCCTGACAAAAACAAAAGTTATCCTCTGGGTTTTGAGTTTTTTTTCACAGTGTAGCATACCTGATATTATCAAAGTAATTGCAATTTTTATAGTAGTAGTATTATAATGTTATAGCATGTTGGATTTGTGTTTTTAGATGCCTGTGGTAAAAAAAAAAAAAAAAAAAAAAATCAAAAGGTGCATTTAAAGGTACAGTGCCATTCAAAAGATTGTAACCTACAATAAGGTGTCATTTGTTAACATTATTTAATGTATCAACGAACAATGAACAATACATTTATTAAACATTTTATTAATCTTTGTTAATGTTAGTTAATGAAAATACAGTTGTTCATTGTTTGTTCATGTTAGTTCACAGTGCATTAACTAATGTTAACAAACACAATGTGACTTTAGTAATGCATTTGTAAATGCTGAAATTAACATTAAAAAAGATTAATAAATGCTGTAGAAGTATTGTTTATTCTTAGTTCATGTTAACTAATGTTAACTAATGAACCTTATTGTAAATTGGTACTGATTTTTAATGTTTTTGAAAGAAGTGTCTTATTCTTACCAAGGCTGCAAAAATACAGTAAAAACTGTAATATTGTGAAATATTTCTACAATTTAAAAGAGATGTTTTGTATTTTAATACATTTTAAAATGCAATTTATTTCTGTTATGCAAAGCTGAATTTTCAGCATCATTACTCCAGTCTTCAGTGTCACATGATCCTTCTGAAATCATTCTAATATGCTGATTTATTAATATTATCAGTGTTAACAACAGTTGTGCTGCTTAATATTTTTATGAAAACTGAGATACACTTTGTTCATGTTTTTTTTTTGAACAAAGTTTAAAAGAAAATTATTAATTTCTTTGCTGCCACTTTTGATCAGTTTTATGCATCTGTGCTGAATAAAAGTATTAATTTCTTTCAAAAACATCTTACTGACCCCTAACTTTTGAAGGATAGTTTATTTTAAAAGAATGGCATTACTTATTTATACAAAGTTTATTGATTGCATTTATTATTTAGCTAACCCTTTACGGTAACACTTTACAATAAGGTTTATTAGTCAACATTAGTTAACTACTTTAGTTAACATGAACTAAGAATGAACTATACTTCTACAGTATTTATTAATATTATTTTTAACATTTACTAATGCATTATTAAAATCACAAGTTTTGCTCACTGTGAATTAACATGAACTAACAATGAATGACTATTATCATTTAACTAACATTAACAAAAAGTAATAACTACTTTAATAAATGTATTGTTCATTTTTTATTCACGTTAGTTAATACATTAACTAACATTAACTAATGGAAACTTACTGTAAAATGTTACCACTTTACAATAATGTTCATTAGTTAACATTAGTTAACTACATAAGTTAACATGAACTAAAAATTAACAATACTTCTACAGCATTTATTAATCTTGATTAATGTTAATTTCAGCATTTACTAATGTATTATTAAAATCACAAGTTGTGTTCGTTAACATTAGTTAATGCACTGTGAACTAACATGAACAAACAATGAATGACTGTATTTTAATTAACTAACATTAACTAAGATTAATAAATAGTGTAATAAATGTGTTGTTCATTGTTTATTCACGTTAGTTAATACATTAACTAACATTAACTAATGGAACCTTATTGTGAAGTGTTACCCACTTTACAATAAGGTTCATTAGTTAACATTAGTTCACTACATTAGTTAACATGAACTAAGAATGAACAATACTTCTACAATATTTATTAATATTAATTAATGTTAATTTCAGCATTTACAAATGCATTATTAAAATCACAAGTTGTGTTGGTTAACATTAGTTAATGCACTGTGAACTAACAAATAAACAATAAACAACTGTATTTTTATTAACTAACATTTAACAAAGATTAATAAATAGTGTAATAAATGTATTGTTCATTGTTTGTTCATGTTAGTTAATAGATTAACTAACATTAACTAATGGAACCTTATTGTAAAGTGTTACCCACTTTACAATAAGGTTCATTAGTTAACATTAGTTAAGTACATTAGTTAACATGAACTAAGAATGAACAATACCTCTACAGCATTTATTAATCTTAGTTAATGTTAATTTCAGAATTTACTAATGCATTATTAAAATCACAAGTTGTGCTTGTTAACATTAGTTAATGCACTGTGAATTAACATGAACAAACAATGACTGACTGTATTTTAATTAACTAACATTAACTAAGATTAACAAATAGTGTAATAAATGTGTTGTTCAATGTTCATTCATGTTAGTTAATACATTAACTAATGTTAACAAACGACACATTATAAAGTGTTACCCATAACAGTATTATTTATCTTTGTTAATATTAGTTAATGAAAATAGTCGTTCATTGTTAGTTCATGTTAGTTCACAGTGCATTAACTAATGTTAACAAACACAACTTGTGATTTTAATAATGCATTAGTAAATGCTGAAACATTATTAATAAATGTTGTAGAAGTATTGTTCATTCTTAGTTAACCAATGTTAACTAATGAACTTTATCGTAAAGAGTGGTATAAATGGTATACTTCTTCCAACTATCTAAATTTGTGCGCCATCTGTGAAAGAAATGTCTCTTTAAATATGTAAAATAATAACTTAAACTGCTTCAGTAGTTTTTTTTGTGAGTGATAAACAATGAGAGTAACTCATTAAATATAATGTATCTGCGGTCTCCCTCTTTCAGTCAAGAAACCCCCCACCTGAGTCGCCCCCCACCCCAAACATATGAGCCTGTGCAGGGTGCTGAGGGGCCACTGAGACTAATGGCCAGCTGCTATTTTGTAGTGACTTTCTTTTCTCACTAGTCACATCGCTGTTCTTGAACGTGCGGCGTGCGGAATCCAAACTGTCTTTTCAATGAGAGTCCAGCGCTAGCCGACGCGAGCCCCAAGACAGCATGATGTGAAGTCCTGAAAACAAGACAAAGTGTGTGTGGTAAATTTGTTTGAGAGTGCCGGCGCCAATGCAAATGCAAGTGGCAGGCAATACCAAGGATCCTCGCCAGGATGGAAAATCGGTCATTGTGGGAAGGGTTTGCTGGGTCTGACCCTGGCTGCTACTAGACAAGCAAGTGTGAAATCCGTATGAAAGGTAAGCAGCTGATAACATTACCCAACAAAGGCAATATCATCTTTCGCGTTCTCTACGTTTTTCCTTTCCAGCGCTCGATTTCGCTCATCTCGCCCTCGCTATGTATATTCGTGCGTTTTCTCCCATCGTCCGTCTGTTGTTGTTTTCTCCTGATGATGAATGAAACGCTCCCAAACATCAAACGGCACTGGCGTGGAGCGCTGAAAACTGTGCATAGCTGTTTGAAAAGGACCGCTACTCTGTGGTCTTTGTGCTTCCCTTTTCATCCTTTTTAGAATGGCCAGCATATCGGACAGTGCTCAGCTTTGTTTTCCTTTCAAAGCTTATTGCATTTCTGTAATCGTCACCCTGAGCTTCGTCACACTTTGCCATAACATCCACTTCCATTTCTAATGTTTACTTTGCAATTAGGAGCAAATCACTCATGCCTGTGGGGTCTGTTGCCATAGTTACAATAGGGTTCCGAGGTCTATCATCTGGTCCTCGCGTCCACCAATCAGCTCGCAGAGCTGAAGCTGCAACATAAAGTAAAGATGCACATCTTTCAGCAACACAGTAGTAAGAAACAGAAAGAGATTCATGAGTATAAGAAAGTACTCTGGGGTGGCAAGTAGGCGACTGCGCCCAGTCATGGCGGACCGCAGAAATCACAGCGGAGGAGACACCCAGCAGGAGAGGCAGGTGAGAGCATCAACCATTTTGAGACTTAACTCACATTATTGTTCTTGGAGTCGACTCCGTGAAACGTGTCAGAGATGCTGGTCAACGAGATTAACGTTACCAGTACAAACAAACGCTGCTCATCCCCGAGCTCGAAGAATAATAGTCTGGACGCCGAACGTCGGGCAAATGAAAGCGAGAAAAACCGCCGCGGCCGTAGTTTTCAACATGATTGTTGAAGCCTCTTCAAATCAATTTTTTTCCAAACCGCGATCAAAGATCTCCAGCTGGGCTGTTGTTCGCTTTCCGTATATATTTTTCCGTTAATTTGCGGATGGGAGGAATCGTCGCGCAAACTTAATTCGATCGCTCCGACTATGCATATGTCCATGTCTTTGTGTTTTCGTTTGTGTGTGTGTGTGTGTGTATGAAATTGGCCTAGATTAATCATAGCACTCTAAATCTCATTACTTGGAACATCTGAGGGAACGCTGTCTATAAAGGGCTCTTTGGAGGGGGCTTTCAAATCGGGCCTTCATCAGATCAAAGGCCTCAGATCTGGGATGAATATTTGTCCTCGGCGGATACGTTTCGAGATAATCAAGCATGGTCAGAGGATCCACCGCTGGGTGAAGCGCAGCAGCAAGAGCTCCACGTTCTCGCCGATTCCCGACCAAGCCGTCCGTGAACCTGTCGATACCACGAAAGAAGCGAGCCGAGAGGGGGCTGGGTGGAAAACGAGAAGAGAAAGAAACATGGAGGGGAGGACCATCGCCAACTAAACCCAGCTGTGCTTAAAGATGGCGGCCGGCGATGCCGCAGACTGCGTAGCACGAAACCCGTCCGTTGAGGTGATCAGGAAAGTCTACGACGACGAACAGCTCAAAAGTTGTTCTCGCACACACTGAGGTAACCGTGAAGGTGGCATGTGCATCAATTGTGTGCTGTCGATAATGGCGCCGGCTTCTTCTTCTTCTTTATTATTTACGTCTCGTAGGCTCGCGTCTCTCACGGCCCTCTTGCTTTCAAAGACGCCGCTTCAGTTGTCGCGACCGCTTGCTGTGTAGCATTTTAAGCTTCTCTGACTGCGCATTTGTTAGCGATCCGAATCTTAAGTCATTAGCGCCACATTGTTTGCCGACGAAATAAGCTAAAGCGCCCGAATGTAGCATGTTTTCGTATGGAAACATTAATCAGTATTTTTAGCATTAGACAAACCTCAAGCAACAACCTGTTTAATCCTCTGTGGCTAATCCACTCTTGGCCTTGTTAGTCACGATTTATTCAGCTATGACAAAAGATATCAGCAGGACTCCAGAGTGCATTCTGACAGTCTTTAGATGCCACCTTTCTCCCAAGACTCGCGGGCGCTAAAAAGAGCAGCTTATCGATACACCAAAGACATTTTCTCTTTCTGATGTCCCAATCATTCAAACAGAAACCCTTTCTCGACCGGACCCTCGTCGTCTTTGTTTCGCGGTGCTCCCAGCCCCGACCGTTTCAGGCATGTGCTTCTTTGTCTATTGTCGGTCGTATCTCGAAAATCGCAGTTTTTCCCTCATAATTCAAAGCCTTTATTATTCCACGTTTTACAGAAGTGCTAAAAGGAGCCTTGAAGTAACTTATTTGAAGGAATAATTATCTTTTGTCGAAATGAGAAGAGCAGCACTCAGCTTTAACATCTAAATGGGCTATTGTCAACTGATCAGGCCCCTCAAAAGATAAGCCTATTTCAAGCACAGCCTACGAGGAGGGGTAAATTTGCACTGGCAGCTGTAACAAAAACCAACACAGAGGAATGCTGGCCACAAATGGGGTTTCTTTCTCCTGTCAAGAGGACTTATATCATGACATCAGAATGATCAGTCATTTTTTTTGCTCATAACAGTTCGTCCACTGCGAGTTAAAGGGTTAAAAGTTGTAGCTTGCACAAATCAAACATCTGTCTGATTTCCAAAATGGGAACATTTTGGGATATCTATTAGTTTTTACTTAATAGTGATGTTTCACTTGCTTTAAAGTCATTAAAAGTTCTCACTCTGGTAGACTTTTTGATTTTACCTTTAATTTCATTGGGAACGTTCTTACATAAACACTAAAAACTCCTACACTGAAATATTGGTTTAGGATTTAACTGCTAGTAAGCTTTCCATTGATGTATGGTTTGTTAGGATAGGACAATATTTGGTGAGATACAACTATTTGAAAATCTGAGGGCGCAAAAAAGTCAAAATATTGAGAAAATCGCCTTTAAAGTTGTCCAAATGAAGTTCTTAGCAATGCATATTACTAATCAAAAATTAAGTTTTGATATTTTTAGGATAGGAAATTTACAAAATATCTTAATGGAACATGATCTTTACTTAATATCCTAATGATTTTTGGTAGAAAAGAAAAAGTGATAATTTTGACCCAAACAGTGTATTTTTGGTTACTGCTACAAACTACTGCTTTGTGGTCCAGGGTCACAAATATTTCACAAAGAAGCGACTAGTAACTTATTCAATTAAATATGAAATTTTGTTATCGTCTTTAAAACTGCTCCAGCAATTATTTACAGTGTAGTAAACAGGATAGGCATAGTAAATATTTTGTCCTTTTGCACTTCGTGATTAATGAATATACAGTTTGCTGCAAACAGAAATAGCAACCTGAGTCTCAAATTGATTCATAGCTAAAGGAACACCTGCTGAACTCACTCCTTTTCTTCAAATCCTCATTCACCTAACATGGCTGTCATCGCCTTTTTATTGAAAGCTTGAGCCGCATATTAGTCTGTCACAGCCACTGAAATGGTTACGCCGAGGCAGCGCACACAAGACCTGGTGACATGCAGCTGAGAGACTGGAATGTCTATTGTGTAGTTTATAGGCTGTAGTTGTTGTGTTACAATCATCGGTGTCACTGGCCATGAAGATTAGATGGCATGAAATCTATGCAAATTAATACTGTATTCACTTATTTTCAATGTTTTTTTTAAGGTAAAACTGTAATTGGAAACAATACGGATCTATTTAATGGATGTGAAAATGTTTTAGCAACTTGAAAACGATTGATATATATGGAGCAACAAGCAACTGACTGTAAAGGTTACTTTATAAACATTCAACAGTATTATTCAGTTATTTTTCTTGTTATGAGAAAATTAAATCTCCATTTTCTGAGGCGCAATTCAAGAAGGGTATTGATTCGGATCCTCAGATGAGGGATCCTTCTGTGATGTTACAGCGGGGGTCCCCGCGGATGCCCACTCATCTGCTCCTGCGCTTGATACTGGCGAATCTGAGCAGATGGGATGGTCACAAACAATAGGTTCATGGAAGAGCGCCGTGGGCTTGACTTAGCTTATCCTGCTTAGCCTACCAGATGTGAGATGCCGCAATGGGATGGGAGCCACCACATGTTTTAGTCAGAGGTGATTTAAAAATGAAAATGAATGACCGCAGGCCAAGAACTTATCTGTTTCCTGCCACATTTGCTGTCATGCTTCATTTTCATATTCGGTATACCTGCTCACATAATGTGTATTTTAACACAACTGTAAATGCATGTGTTTTGCATGCTGTTCTTTAAGCGTTGTGCTTTTGCAATCTAATCTGTGTTTATGGACAGTCGAAGGTGAGGTTTTTGACCATTTCCAAATGTTTTTGCAGTGTTGTTGGAAAACTCCACTTGGTCATATGTTTTCGGTTAAACACTTAAAATAAACAATGCTTTAATATTTTATTTTAGATATCTATAGCCCTCAGTGTACGAATGATTTTATGGTATAGCTGATTTTCATTTATTGTAATATTTCTGAACAAAGTTGAGCCTGGTTACAAAACAACATGTTTGATCTCAGACGCTAGACAACAAAGTTGTAAACATAAACTTGTTTTATGCATTTATTTGCTCATTATTACTTCCTGCAGGGAGAACTGTGATTAATGAGATAACAATTAATCACATGTTGATGTAACAAACATTCTAAAGAATGTTTGTGATGTCACTGGTGATGGCGAAAAATCATAGGTAACTACTTTTATGGACCTGCTATCATGCCGTGTGTCACGTACCACAAAGTTTCCAAGTTGCGTTTATGGCGCGGGATGTCCTTGAAGCTGAGAATTACCCTTGCTGATATAGACAAGACATAGTGACACAGCAATCCTATTAGTCAGACCTGAAAACCTTTGGAATTACCAGTGTTCAGCTGGAAGCTGAGGTTTTTTTTCCCTCTTGTAATCTTAAAGGCCATACCAATATGTTTTTGCAAACTGAATGAATTTATGTTTATGCTTTATAGTACTATATATCGCAAAATAAGTCCAATGATAGTAATAATGCTGGAAATCCAAAATAATAGTAATACTTTTTTATGAGTTTTGCCCATTTATTTAGAAATTGTTCAGCCTAAAGCTAAAATGTTTCTTTAAATATGTTTGACATATCAGTCATTAAACATGTAAGTTTAACAAGTTAGATAAGCCAAACTGGAAGTACAGTAAAGCATATGCTGGATTCATTTTCTTATTATGAAACAGGGACAGCTAAGTGGAAAATACCCATTTTGATACTGTACATACGCACACACACATACATATATTTATACACACAAGTTATAAGTAAGTTAGTGTATTAAAATATATTAGTACAGCTGTGTTGTAGTACAGCAACTACAATACAACTGTAGTTTAAAATCTGCCTCAAATCCACACACCAGCATAAAAAGTTATGGCAAATGTATTCAAGGTTACACAAGGTTATGTGCCTAACTCGACCCACATGCTGCCCTAGAGAAGCCTGTTACATTGCATATTTCATAATATTGCTACCAAATCAGGTCCAAAAACAACAATAAAACATATCTAAGTATGAAGAGATAAGTACTTATATAGTAAATTAAAGACTATTAAATTAAAGACTATTAATTCACTTAAAATGCTTATTCACTTGCGTTAATACTATGCGTTATAATGGAAGTAGATAATTAAATTGTGAGTGCATCAGGGTTATTATTGATGACTAAAATGTAAACGAAATCTAAAATCATAAAGAACTTGAAATAAAATAAACATTAACTGAAATAATATAAAATATTTAAAAGTAAACTTTTTTTTATTTAAGCAAGTTTCCAAGCCAACATTTCTCATTTTCATTTCAAGTTGAAATAATTAAATAATTAAAACTAAAAACTAACACAGAAATGTTTAAAAAAAAAAAAAAAAAAATACTAAAACTTAAATAAAATTTTCAAAATTATAAAATTTAGAAACTACAATAGTAAAATGGTAACACTTTACAATAAGGTTTATAAGTTAACAACTTTAGTTAACATGAACTAAACATGAACAATACTTCTACAGCATTTATTAATCTTAATGTCAATTTCAGCATTTACTAATGCATTAGTAAAATCACAAGTTGTTAACATTAGTTAATGCACTGTGAATTAACATGAACAAGCAATGAACGACTGTATTTTTATTAACAAAGATTAATGAATACTGTAATAAATGTATTGCTCATTGTTTGTTCGTGTTGGGTAATACATTAACTAATGGAACCTTATTGTAAAGTGTTACCGGTATAATAAAAAAAAAGTTACTGATAAGGTTAACATATTACAGACTGTTTTATCATTATATTTATACTGGATATACCCAATTTTTGACACGCGTGCATCTAATTTATCTAGATTTGTCTGGAGAAATATCCCAAATGTATGCCTTGAGCGCTCGGTTCTGACCTTGCAGCTGTAACAGTTTCCTGAGTGTATGTTTATTTGAGCGTTCTTCAAAAGATAATGGGTTTATTCGATAGCTACAGACAAAGTGTGCTTTGCACCGGTGAGAGCAGAACTGGAAAATATGAGCAAACGTGGTGTAATTCAGAGCAGACTCGCTGTTGTTTTCTTTGTCTTGTGCAACCTACCAGCAATCACCGCAGCTGCTTTGTAGAGGAGCAGGTACTTAAGTCTAAAAGTGCACCTGTCATGTCATTTGTCTAAGAGTTCCAAGGCCACTCAACAGGTAGCAGAATGGCAGCTACAGCTGCCAGTCACAACCTCCATCAAAACTCATGCAAGAAGCTCGCCAAACACAGCTGTCAAATGATTCCAATAGTTTCCTCCGGGACCGTGACTTTCACTATATGTAGAAGAACAACGATAGAACAATCTGACATTTGCCCACGTGACTCTGACCTCTGGTTACAGTTTCCCAAATGACTTTCAACGATTCCTGCTCGCCTCCGACTGTAACGCCCTTTGTGAAAGTTCCAAAGGCAAGAATAATCTGGCTTTGAGCAATTACTAAATACTCTCCTAATCTGCACGATCTCTCCAAACCGTTTCCAAACACCTCTATTTCATGCTATTTACCTCTTGATTGTTTCCAAGTGGTTGCTCAGAGGTTGTGCACTGAGTTGGTATGCGCTCATGGCCATGTGTTGGCTCGTGGTGGGGGGCCCAGTAATCAAAGCCAGGCCTCAGGAAGGGCAAGGATAGATCTGAGTTTGCAGCTGCTGATGCCATCTGATTTGAGCACTGGCCCAGTATTCACTAGCCCATGCACAGTCTTTTGCCTGGAAAACATTATTGGAAAAATATACAAATCCTACACATTTACTATGCATGCAATGTATATATGTGTGTTTGTGTATAAATAAACAGAAATATAACATGTATATAAAAAATATAAAAGTACATGGTTAAAAATGATTTGATATTAAAGTTTTTCATACCTATGTTTCAGATTCGAATGGACACAGTCGATAAACTGGAATGGACCGATTTCTTGTGGACAATCACCTTGGATTCTCTGAAAAAGAGGAGGATGCAGTTTTTACTGGAACTTGATATAGTCAATGGTATTGAAATGGAATCTTCTGTCAATGGAGGGAGAGTTGGGGGAAGCCAGAAAACGCAAGACAGAAACGTACCATCTCCTCAGGTAATGCATTTACCTTTGCATTCATATTAACTAACTGAAGTGTGGGAACACAACTTACTGAGTGCAGGTGTGTTGTTATGAATGGCTATATCTTTACACAGTAATTTTGAGTCTTGCTATAACTTATTTATTTAGATCATACCCTATGTGCGCATGTGTGTGTGTGTGTGTGTCTATATAAGGCTGTCACCATATCAGACTTTTCACTACACGATTATTGTGGCCTCACAAAAATTTGTGATAATGACAAATAGTGATATCTATACGAATCTTGAAAAATTAAAATAATAATAATAATAAATAAATCATGCTATCATTCAAACTAATCTTCCGTTCCTTTATTTATTTATCTGACCAATAAATCACACCACTGAATACAAAAGGAACAATTACACTAAGCAGAGACTAAAATGCTAATCGTTTTTAGTTTAGCACAGTGTCAAAGTAAGACAATTTATGAGAATAACTACATATTTTTACTCCAACTTGCATTATAGTTTCGATTGAGTGTTTGAAATAACTGCCTTCTATAAACTCGTTCTTATTTTATAGTATTCTATACAGTGATTAAGCCTGTCGATTAATGTCGTAAATCTCGATTAGCATTGCAATGCAAATATATATTATTCATATGAAAATACCTGAGATGGCTTGAAGATATACTGTTAAAATAGAGTGTTGATTCTCATCATGTTGCATCACACAAAACAATTCCTTCTGCATTTTATTCAGCTACAGCGACAGCTGGATGCCTTTGTCCATATAAGGGATTTCCTGGAAAGTCATTTGTTTTATTACTAATATGAGTCTTACTTGTGGACTTTCTGTACTAGGACGCCCTCCGGTGTCGAGTATGAATTAAACAAATCATATGTAAGCGTTAAATGCTCCATAATGGCGCCAGCGCTTAATTATTATGTCATATTACCATATATGTAAAAAAACAAACAAAAAAACGTATGTGTACTTTTCATTTTCAAATATCGCCAATAACACAATAACTATATTTCATTATTGAAATATCACGTATATTGTCAATATATCGTGACACCCCTCCTGATAGAGATATATATATTGTGTGTGTGTGTGTGTGTGTATCGATATAGACAAAATTGGAGTAGACGTCATAGTTATGTCACCTGCAGCTGCGCGCACATTGTGGTGGCAGAAAAACACTGGTAACAAGTGAAGGGAAACAGGTAAAATCCACAGAATAAGGGAAAATGTCTTGTTGTGCCTTTGGAAGTCAGAATCGGAATGCAAATTATTTTTATAGAATACTGTTGCCAAAAACACAATTGGAAGCTAAACGCAGACATTTAAATGTACATACTATGGATGAAACCTGCTATGATTACTTTTAAGGAATAAATTTGATTTAAACAATTTGTCTACATAATATTCGCATATGCAGTTCATAGGGGACATACTTATTACACTTACAGCATGAAATACTATTTAAACCTATAACATCTTACATAACATTTACCTGTTTTATCTCACAAATCTGACTTTTTTTCTCTGAAAATGCAAGTTTATATCTTGTAGTCTGGACTTTACAACTCGTTTTAACTCAACAACAGCAAGCAAATTCTGAGGAAAAAAAACATTGAAAAGTGGGATATAAACTTGTGATTCTGAGTTGAGGGGGAAAGAGAGAATGAGAATTTTCTTGTCAGACATGAGATATAATCTCAAAATTGCGAGATTAAAATCTGAATTGTGAAATATAAACTGAAATGTATTCTTTTATTACATGGCTTCCATAGACCGCTACTTGAAAAAGGTCATTTTCTGCCACCGGATAAGTCCCCCCCCCCACCCCAAAAAAAAATATTAAGAGCACAACTGTTTTAAATATTGATATTAATAAGAAATCTTCCTTAGCTAGTAAATCAGCATATTAGAATGATTTCTGAAGAATCATGTGATGTCAAGAATAAATTACATTTTAAAATATATTCAAATAAAAAACAGTCACTTTGAATTGTAATAATATTTCATAGTATTAAAGGGGTGCTAATATGCTTTTTCACTTTTTGAACTTTAGTCAGTGAGTAGTGTGTATCTTTGGGCATAAAAAATATCTACAAAGTTACAAATCTCAAAGTCCACTCCAAAATGAGATATTTCGTTTTAAAACAAGAACTACAACAAACGGCTCCTTTGGACTACAACAGGGGTGCTCAACCCTAGTCCTGGAGATCAACCTTCCTGCAGAGTTCAGCTCCAACCCTGATCAAACACACCTGAACCAGCTAATTAGGATCTCAAGGAGCACTTGATAATTACAGACAGGTGTGTTTTATTCGGGTGGGACTAAACTCTGCAGGAAAGTCGATCTCCAGGAACAGGGTTGAGCAGCCTGGAACACAACGTTTGTTTTTTGCATGCAATGATGTCACAGCTAGGTCCATTAGAATATCATTAAATTAAATCCCGCCCACCGAACTTCGAATAGTTGAAGGAAGGGTAGGGACCAGATGGGGGATTAGCCTAACTTTAGCAAAGCAGCGCGGAGAACCGCTTCAACGAGCCGCAGCGTGGCGGGTATGAACACAAGCATTGACTAGAGTGGCCGCTACAGAGCAGTAATGCTCCGCAGACGAGTGCAGTACAGGGGGTCGAAACACATCTGCCACCCGCCACTGACAGGTCACATGATCTTTGTTGAAGATGGAACCCCTACTGGAACACATGCTGAAGTCGCGATCTACTCCGGTTACCGCGTCTGAGCCGCAACGAGCCGCAGACGTGTGCAGTGTGTTAAGAGATTTATTCATCATACAGTGTATGTAGATAGCTTAACTTATAACCCGAGTGTTTTTTAAAATGCATAAACTTGCACTAGAATAGGCTAGGCTAATCAGCCTTATGCAGGAGCTGGTTTCGGGCAATGAAACTAAGTATGTAAATAATTAAACACATTAGCAGGATAATATCATGTATTAGTGATCTTGCAGGCTGATGATAGGACCCAACACTACTGTAGCGTATTATTTACTCACCCTCCATGCATCCTAGGTGTATATGACTTCCTTCTTTCAGACGAATGCAATCGGTGTTATATTAAAATTTATCCTGGCACTCCCAAGCAGTTAGAATGGCATAGACGGGTGTTTCTCCTCATCAGTTCAAAACAAGTCCAATAATATGCATCCATCCATAATAAAAAGTGCCTCACACGGCTCCGGGGTTTAATAAAGGACTCCTGTAGTAAATCGATGCGTTTTTGTAAGAAAAATATGCATATTTAAAACGTAAGAATCACTTTAATCTATCTTGCGCTAACCGTCGTACACAGAACTAGCTTCTTTGACAAGGAGCGTGGCAGTATTGAAACACCGTCTAAGCTGTTCGCCAATCGCAACGCAGTGGGACAGTTAACCAATCACAACATATTTCGTTTTTCGGAAGGCGGGCCTTCATTAAACCCGGAACTAATTGAGTCTTATGTGCCAGGCTGGGAGAAATATATTGTAATGTAAATTATGTTAAAAATAATGCGTTTTTTCGAACCACCAAGCATGAAAGCATGTTCTAGTACACCCCCAAAACAAAATCAAGACTTTGTAAAAGAGCATAATAGGACCCCTTTAATGTTTTAACTGTATTTTGATCAAATAAATGCAGCCTTGGTGAGCAAAAAAGAAAAATAATAATAATAATAATAATTTCAAAATCCTACCAAACGCAGATTTTTGAACAGCAGTGTATAATGTATACAATACAAAAAGCATATTAAGGGTTCATTTGGCATGGTCATCAAAATTTCTTAGAAAGTTTTTTTGTGACCATGGCTTGGCAAACCTTGACAAATGTTCCTTTAATGTTCTTTTGTGAACGTTAAGGTGTGTCAGATTCCGAGATGAATGCCTAACTACACCCAGTCTTGATTTCCCATGAGCAATTTGTAATATGTCATTAAATTCATGGTTCCACACAAACCACTCTTTCATTTTCAGATGAGCTAATCAAATAAAGTCATAAAAAGGAGGAACAGGGCTTCACATTCCAAAGGCCTTTGATCTTTTTGCAATGAATCCATGAGATTACATGCCTGATTATATCCAGGTGTTGAGTCATAACTTCAGAGGTTTAGAGCATACAAAGTAATATTCATCTTTAAGGACTGCTAATTTTTTTTTTTTTTTTTTTTTTTTTTCAAAGGAAGGTCCTTTAACTCTATATAGCCTGTACTAAGTCAATAGACATTCATTCCTTCACTGAACTAACTCATAAATCCAGAATTACCTTCTGCATATCATTCGCAGAGGATTTTGACTTTCTCACATGCAGTGTTCGCCTGTCTGTGTCCACTGATGACACATTTCTTGCTCTTAGCCTTCAATAGGCTAAAAATGGGACAGAGGATATTTGTATTTCCATTAATATCTGTATGGTTTATAAGATTTAAAACCATTCTTGAGCAGGATTATAAAGAGACATACTTCCTGCTGCATGCTTTTTCATGACTGAAAGAAAAGAACAGTGTTTAAATCTCCTGCATTCTTTCTTTTACCCCATTGCTTTCATCTTTTGTCAGATGGAGAGATACAATCCGAAATGTACCTTGATTCTAATCTCTTCTCTCACTGAGTGAGTTGTGGAGGTCTTTTCATACTCAGGTTTCCCATGTTTTACTGTGCTAAGCTTAGGCTGGGTATTTTAATTGTATTTAGTCATTGTGGGTATGTTTAATTGAAATTTGAACAAGAACTTTATGTGTAAACAATGTTTGTATATCGCACATAAAAGGAACTTACCGTACAAGGAAATGATTTATTTACACCTGGCAACCGTCTCACAAACCTGGTTAGATTACAGCACCTTGATAGCTGGAAAGAATTAAAAACAGATAGCATGTCCGAGCTGTCACGACAAAGCCATGAAATGTGTGTCAATGACTCTGTGGATGGAAAACTGAGATAATTTCTACAAGGTTATAGTCCACTTTGATTGTACTAATCAACATACATACAGCCGTGCACAAACATGGCCTACTGAGTCTAAATCATACAGACTGACACATCTGCAGAATGCTTACAAAATAGGTGCACTCAGTATGGTTTTGTTTGCATTTAGTGTGGTTTTGGGCTGACCTGTCAGATTGGATGAAGTTTGTTTACTTACTGCTGCATCTTTACACTTAAGCTGTTTAATTTTCTATTGCTTTGTTCCTTTTCATCTGTTTATTTTGTGTCTTATACTACACATTCATATGATGCACATTCTTGCATTCTCTATCACAAATTTTTTGCATGTTGTTGGTGGCTCTGGAGGTGTTTTGCAGTGTGGCAGCTGTGACTGTTGTGAATTTGCACTAGGTGTTTGATGTCCTGCTGTTTATCCTTGGTCTGTATATATGGAAGCCGGAGGTCATTGCTTATGTTTCATCACTATAGCAGGGAATGATTGCTTGTTTGGATGGATGTTTTTTTATAACTAGTGGATTTCACACATGCGGTTCACTCAAAACTGCACTGCTGACTTGGGCTTTGTCGGAATATGATTGCAAAATAGGGCTCAATAGACAAAAGTCAGGGTGAATGCCAAATTGAATTTCATGTGGAAGATAAAAAAGGTGCATTGTATAGACTTGCAGTCTTGCAGTTTACAGTGGGATGCCTTGTATAAAGATCACATGAAATTTTCCAAAAAGGTTTGTTAGAAAGATATTTCATCAGTTGAACAATTTGTTAAACAACAATCCAATCCAATGAACACACTGTACTTATTATATGCCTTTGTTTTTAGTCCTATCAAAAATTAAATATGAAGGAATTTTCCATATTGATTATTTGCAGGTGTTTACCTGTATTACGCATTGAACTGTGTTTTGCTTTAGGGTTAAAGGAAATGTCTGTAAACTTGTCCTGGCCAGGGGCGTCACCTTTTTAAAACACCACTGTGGGCCAATAAAATATCACTGATAAATACTAATATAAAGATTACTGTACACCTACCTGTAAATCTTTTTTTTTTTTTTTCTGATATTATCTTATCAATCAGTTTTTCTATGAGCTCTTTAGAATCAGAACAAGTGATGTCAGATTTGTGAATGAATCACTATAGGTTTGCAAAAAGGTCTAAAACTGTTTGCGATTCGGTTTGATTCATCAGGACAGTTTACTCAAGTACTGAATTGCTTGCAGTGGATTCTAACATTGCAATACAAATAGGATATTTTTTAAGAGAGAAAACAAAAAGAGGGCTGGATGAGGTCGATAGCAGTTCTTTATTGCATGTACAGCTTATGAACGAACCTGTACTGCATGTAAAAATGATTCATATCAATTTTTAGTCAAAACAGTATTTAAAAAAGGGGAGAGTATCAAGATAAGATTCTCAATATACAAAATATTTTTAACTGATCAAAGTCTAGAAATGCCCCTGGCCCTGGCAGAAATTTACCAGTACATCTTCCAATATTTTGTTTCCCTGAAAAAAAAAAAACAAACAAACAAAACATTTGGCATTATCACTGCAGAATTTGTAATGCTTATACTGGTTATTATGGGACTTGTATTGGTTTTAATGGAAACTGTAATGGACCCTGTGGGTTTCTACTGGTAATTGGTCGCCTTCTATTGGTGGCTTGTTAAAATCACTAAATCCTAATGGAAAATACCCCAGAAAACACTACAGGAAACCATTTTTAATGGTTTTAATGGTTAAAAGTTGATGGTTTGTAATGTTGTAATGGTATCTGTAGTGGAAACCATTAGAATTTCTGTGATGGTTTCTAGTTTTTTTTTTTTCAGCAGGGTTGTTTTCTTCCAGTGTAGATTGTTAGTTTTTATATTATTTAGTATGTTTGTTTGGTTTAGATCAAGTAAACAATTATACACTACCAGTCAAAAGTTTTTGAACAGTAAGATTTTTAATGTTTTTAAAGAAGTCTCTTTTGCTCACCAAGCCTGCATTTATTTGATCCAAAGTATAGCAAAAGCAGTAATATTGTGAAATATTTTTACTATTTAAAATAACTGCTTTCAATTTGAATATATTTTAAAATGTAATGTATACCTGTGACCAAAGCTAATTTTTCAAAATCATTATGAATAGATAATTCAGAAGAACAGCATTTATCAGAAATATAAATCTTTTGTAACATTATGTCAATGTCTATATCATCACTTTCAATCACGTTTGAAACATTTATTATTATTATTATTATCATCATCAATATTTAAAACAGTTTTTTTCACAATTATCTGATGAATAGAAAGATCAGCATTATCTGAAATTTAAAAAAAAAAGGTTTTTGTAACATTATACACTATACTGTTCAAAAGCCTGGAGTCAGTATAATTATTTTATTTTTTATTTTTGGAAAGAAATTATTATTATAAAATTATTACTTTTATTTAGCAAGGATGCTTTAAATTGATCAAAAGTGATGATAAAGACATTTATAATGTATAAAGATTTCTATTTTAGATAAATGCTGTTCTTGTGAACTTTCTATTTATCAAAGAAACCTGAACAAATTTTCAACCTAATAATAATAAATGTTTTTGAACAGCAAATCAGAATATTAGAGTGATTTCTGAAGGAACATGTGACTGGAGTAATGATGCTAAAACATTGCATGTTAAAATATATTCAAATAGAATCATTTTAAATAGTAAAAATAAATAATAATAATAATAATATTTTTTTGTTTGTTTTAATTTTACTATTTTTGCTGTACTTTGGATCAAATAAACGCAGGCTCAGTAAGAAGAAGAGACTTTAAAAAAAAAAAAAAAAAAAACATGAAAAATCCTACTGTCCAAAAACGTTTGACTGGAAGTGTATGTCCCAAAACACACTACAGGAAAAACATTTTTGATAGTTTTCATGGTTACAAAGTTGGTTTGTAATGTAATGGTATTTGTAGTGGAAACCATTAAAATTTCTGTGATGGTTTCTATTGTTTTTTTGTTTGTTTGTTTTGTTTTCAGCAGGGTTGTTTTCTTCCAACCCGAGTTTCGATTATGTTCGTTTTTATATTATTTAGTATGTTTGTTTGGTAGAACTAGCAGCAACTGTTGAACTGTATGACACGGCAGGTCATGTGATGTCAACATGGCGGCGTCCATGAGGGGGCGACCTGCTCATTGTAGAATAAAACAGCTTTTTCTACAAGACTCCTGGCTTATCGCCTCATCCGTATATCATTTTAATTATACTCCTCGAAGCGCTGTTCACCTCTAAATCGTTTAATTCGCAAAACGCATTTCTGAGAGCACATTTACAGTATAGTGGAAGTGAACTGAAGGCGCTCTTCACACTCCAGGGTTTTCTCGCCTTCATCTTTTTTTTTTTTTTTTCTCCAGGCGGCAGTGTGATTTCTGGCCGTGTGCGGCGCTGCACATCTCCTGCTCCTCTCTCTCACTCACTCGCTCGCTCTCTCACTCGCACACGGGCACAGGAGTGTGAGAGACAGCCATGGAGAGGTGGAGAAGCGACTGTTTTCTTTGTTATTTTTAAACTCCGGGATCCGCATCGATGACACGATTCACATCTCGCCGCATACAACGCTATTCCCGATGCGCTCGAAAACGGAAAGTAGGTTCTCACAGGTACAGTACGGAACACTTTTTTTTCCTCCTCCTGGCTTGGGTGTAATGGGGGTTTGCGGTAGCGGAGAGAGAGCGAGCGAGAGAGAGATGAAATGCAGTGCACCGTCGCGTTTTCGCTGCTCGCGTTCGAATAGAAAGCTCGGATTATTGGCGCGCAGTGCGCATTCTGGAGTTCGAAAATCTGTGTTCCAAAGTTGCACACTAGTCCCTGGGCTGCGGAAGGGCCTGGCTGTGTGTGTGTATGGAGTTTGTTTCTTACTTTCCCCTCCCCCATCCGCTCCTGCTGCTGCTGCTGAGGCCGAGACATGAATGCGATGAATGTGGGGCTCACTTCAAAGCAGATCGTGAGGGCAGCGAAAGGGGTGTTGTAATGTCGTCAGCGAAGGAAAAACGCAGCGAACGCGATCCGTTTATAGATGGCCGTTTTTTCTCTTCCCGTGCGTAAGTGGGATGATCGGATATATCGGCGTTTGTAGTGGTTAAAGATGGCTAGCGTGCTGTGACAACGTGTTCTCACACTAGTTGAGTCGGAACAGCAGAACAAGCTCTGTAGAAATGTCGGCTTGTGCACTCAAAGATGGTGAAAGTGTTTTTCACCATCTATGCTCACTTGTTCGGGAAGGTCTCGCTCCGCACGTACTTCCTCTCATCGCGCGTTGCGTTCTTTGATGCGGTTGATGTTCGCTCTATTTATGTTTCTAACTTATCGCGGCTTGTATTGCTTTGTGGCTAGTTAGTAGTCCCCTTAGGTTGATGTTTAGCGTGGCTTTGTTTTTAAATAACGGCATTAGCGTGCGTCAAATGTTTATAAATTCGCGTCTTGTGCTGGATTAGCCTGCTAGCTCATCGCCATTGAAGTTCGCGCTGTTAAAGTTATTGACTAGGAAAGCTCAAGGTTTCTTTCCTCCTCGGCTCGCTTATCAAGAACATCAGACGAAATCTAGTTGGCAGGCAGTCACAGGTTTTAAGGTCGGAACTTGAAAGTGTTGGATTTATGGTCGGTGTCATAAAGCGTGTCACAGGTGAGTTCAAGAGTGTTTGTGCCATGATGGCTGCCCTTTTTTATCTTTGCTTTGTAGGTTTGATGGGGTTGTAGATCACTGCAGTGGTTAATTACACCTAGATAGCACGGGTTTTAAATTGGCCGAAAGGTGTAGTGTTGGAGCCATTATAACAGTGTAATTGACTCGTATCTCTTTAACGTTGAAAGTGTTAATTTCTTGTACAGTAGCTCTTTATTTTAGTCACACATATTGCATGTACTTACTATAGGAATAACAGTAAATTTTGCGTAATTACAAACAGCTTACTCTTTAGTAAATATATGTTGTTCATTAATATTTGTGTGTTTACGTTGTAACAAGGACAGCTAATGCTGCGTGAATTGCACAGATGTTGGGTATATAGGCTTATTTAGCTTTTTGTGACAATTTGTGATACATAATTGATTGTTATAGTGATATACAACTTGTCACATAAAATCCAGTATACTGATAAGACACTATTATGAATTATTGGTGACACCATGTTGTTTTCTTTGAAATGTTATTCTCTCATTTTGGATATTTGTGACCCTGGACCACAAAACCAGTCATAAGGGTCAATTTTTAAAACTTTTTTTTCAAGCTGAATAAATAAGCTTTCCACTGATCTATGATTTGTTAGGATAGAACAATATTTTGCCGAGTCACAACTATTTGAATATCTGCAATCTGAGGGTGTAGAAAAATCTAAATATTGAGAAAATAACTTTTAAAGTTGCCCAAATGAAATTTTTAGCAATGCATATTGCTAATTAAAAATTAAGCTTTGATATATTTCCGGTAGAACATTTGCAAAATATTCTTCATTTAATATTCTAATGATTTTTGACATAAGAAAATTTGATAATTTTGACCCATACAATGTATTTTTGGCTATTGCTGCAAATACACCCATGCTACTTACGACTGGTTTTGTGGTCCAGGGTCACATTTGTGTTAGTTGATATGCAGCGTTACACCCACATTGAGATTTTGCTTTACGTGTTTGGTTCTTGACCTTATCAGCACTATTTTACGCATTGTTTTACATTGTTTTTGGACTGATTGAGCGTTTCTGAATGTTTCTTCATGCCTCTTCTCTTATAGGAGGAATTCTTTCGCAGTGGCATTAATAGAAGTCTGGATATAAACTTTCTGCCTTGTGGGCTGTACTGGGACAGGGTGCAGGGACACTGTGAGCATGAGCGTAAACGAGACGGGCTGTTATCTGCCAGACGTGGGCGGCAGCTTCACTGAGGATGCCCCCAGACCCCCGGTCCCAGGGGAGGAGGGCGATCTGGTGTCCAGCGATGGACGGCAATACGGCCACAGCTTCTACTCATCTAAAAGCGAGGGCCTCAAGAACGAGACCTCCATCGCGACGCCCCGAAGGCCCGACCTGGACCTGGGCTACGAGCCCGAGGGTAGCGCTTCCCCGACGCCACCCTACCTGAAGTGGGCAGAGTCCTTGCACTCGCTTTTAGACGACCAGGATGGCATCCACTTGTTCAGGACTTTCCTCAAGCAGGAGGAATGCGCCGACATGCTGGACTTCTGGTTCGCCTGCAGCGGCTTCCGCAAGCAGGAGGCCAACGAAGGCAACGAGAAGATGCTGAAGCTCGCGAAAGCCATTTACAAAAAGTACATCTTGGATAACAACGGAATTGTGTCCAGGCAGATCAAACCGGCCACCAAGAGCTTCATCAAGGACTGCGTGATGAAGCTCCACATCGATCCCGCCATGTTCGACCAGGCGCAGACCGAAATTCAGACTATGATGGAAGAGAACACCTACCCTTTGTTTTTAAAGTCCGACATTTACTTGGAATACACCAGGACGGGCGGAGAGAGTCCTAAACTGTTCAGCGACCAGAGCTCGGTGTCCGGCACCGGCAAAGCCCTGCCGGGCTACCTGCCGACTCTGAACGAAGACGAGGAGTGGCGCTGCGACCAGGAGCAGGAGCAGAGCCACGAAAGCGACCCCACTCCCAGCAACAGGCTGACCCAGAAGCTGCTCATGGAAACGGTGCCTCAGCGGGTGGCCAGCAGTAAAAGATATCAGGACAACCGTGAGTACAGGTAAATCCCTGCAGCTTTGAAAAGCTTCTCTCCCTTCTTCCATCCCCCTTCCCCCCCTCGCGGTGCAAGCGCAGTCAGAAGAAAAAGATAAAAAGGGAATCTGAGTTAAGCACAGCCTTCCACAGGAGATGAGAGGAATGCAGTATAGGCAGAAACCTCTAAGTAGCTGCGACTGAGGTAGCAAGACAGATAGCGGGTCGCAGCGTTGTCTTTGCCTACTGCGAGTTGGTGCAAGTGGGTACTCTTTGTGTTCTCCATGCAGGTGTCTCTTGAATGGCAGGCTTTGCAGCAGAATAAAGGTTTCTTCAGGAGAACCACAACATGGATTCTCTTTAGAATGTGCACAAAGGAAGAAACTGCATTGAATATTTCGAGAGAAAGAAAGAATGCGCGCACTCCAAAAAAGTTTGCAGGTATAGATTGAACAGATGCGTTCGGGGACGTTTTACCTATCTGATCTAATGCACTTTGAAGCCCACAGCTGTGTATAGATTTGGTGTGTTTCTGAAAGTGTTCAGATCGCTATCTCTCATACCACCCGTGGTTTGCGTGCCGAGCACACGTATTGGAATGTATGCTTCAGGTATTGTGTTTTGTAATGAATTTTTTGTGCTCAGACATTCCCCAGGCATTCCTCGCCACCGGTTCTGATGGCCTATTGTGCTCTTTTAGCGCACGTATCTCTCTCGTTCCTATCGAGCGTCGCACCGACATCGTTTAATCTGGAGGGACGTGGTTTTTAAGCCGTGCTGTGAAATTTACAGCAAATCACTTGATGCATCAGAGCCTCGAGTCCCTCCATATGAGCAAAATGGGATTTAGAGATGTGACTGCTAAATACTTTAATCCTTGTCCTGCTGGAATAGAAAGCTGTGCATGTGGGCCTTTGAACAGCCTCTGCTGAAGATTACAAAGCTTTCCATCCTAGATTTAAAAGCAAATATCGACAGGTGCTTTCACAATCACATTTCAAAGCAATAAGCCACTCCAGGTATGAGGTGTTCATACGTTTCTACCGTGGTAAAATCACTTTTTGCTTTTATGTGCGCTGATGTATTCAAGCCGCAGCAGCTTTTTGTGCAGTCAAGCTGCAAGCTTTATCTGTCCACATATGTGACCCTGGACCGCAAAACCAGTCTTAAGTAGCACAGGTATATTTGTAGCAATAGTCAAAAATGCATTGTATGGGTCAAAGTTATTGATTTTTCAAAACTGACCCTTATGACTGGTTTTGTGGTTCAGGGTCACATATACGTTAAGCAGTGCATAATCGAATATGAGAAGGGTTAAATGCATGTTGCTACATCTGTCAAATTTAGTCAAATGTAAAAATTCCATCATTTAATCACCTTTGAAACCTATATGACAGACTTTCTTCTGTGGGACATAAAAGAAGATATTTTGAAAAATGTCTAAGCGTTGTTGTTCATACATTGGAAGCCAGTGGTAACCAAATTATTTGATTAAATGGAATCTTTTGTGATCTGTAGAAGAAAGTAAGTGACGTGTGGGTGAGTAAATGATGACTGAATGCTAATTTTTGTTGAACTATCCATTGAAAAAAACTGGTTTGGTGTAATTTTGGTCTGAATGAACTTTTAATGTTTGTGTAAATCAGTGGTTCTCAACCTTTTTTCATTTTAGGGCCCTCAATGTTCACAAAAATATTCGAAGGTCCAGTGATGATTTTTTTCCCCCTCCAGTTGTTTGTAATTTTACTGGATAAGAATTCATCAAAAAAAAAATGCAAGTCATTTTGAGGCACCGTCAGATGTTTTCTAAGGCTCCCAGGTTGAGAAACACTGGTGTAAATGGTTTACTCATAAGGAAATCCAATACTGAGATCTCATTTTTATACTGTACATTATAATGTTGTTCTAAATTCACTTAAGAGCTTTCAAAACTATTGATTTTAGTGTAGTGTTTTATTTTTACATTTTAAAAAAAGAATTGTTATATCACCCATTTATTGCTCAGTTTTACACCACCATTCAAAAGTTTGAGTCTGTAAAATGTTTTTGAAAGTAGTATCGGCAACACTTTACAATAGGGTTCATTAGTTAACACTAGTTAACTAGCTACATTAGTTAACATGAACTAAGAATGAACAATACCTCTACAGCATTTATTAATATAACTTAATATGTGACCCTGGACCACAAAACCAGTTATAAGTAGTACAGGTATATTTGTAGCAATAGCCAAAAATACGTTGTATGGGTCAAAATGGGTAATTTATTAGGTAAGAATTCATCAGAAAAAAAATCAAATCTACCTGCTAAAAATATTTTAGAGCTTGGCCAGTAGAAAAAAATGCATGTACATTTCCTAAAAAAAGGCCATGACGATTTTTGTTATTTTATGACTTTTCCACATCTAAAAATCATAATTTTTTAAGACCATGGGTAGGGATGAGCGATATGGGCTTAAACATTTATCACGATAATTTCTGGTATTTATTTCGATAACGATATCAATGACAATAATTCAGGGAATCCTGTTTCTTCAGAGAAAAGTATTATCTTTCCTGTTTTTACTGAAGAATCATGAGCATAACTGAGTACACACGTAATGCAATGACTGTTTAATTCACTGGAATGTGAATTAAATTTTTGTACTTTTTGTCGCTTCGAACACCAAGAGGAATTCCTTGTTTGTAAACACACTAAATAAAGCAATAAAGCTCTTTCTGATTCGGAAGCCGGAGGGCGCCCTTGCGCAGAAACTCCACATATGCTTTATAGCAGCAGTAGAGGAATAGTACTGAGGACGCTTCAGGAATCTCTAATCCAGTTATCGCTGTAGCTGAATAAAACACAGATAGAGGAATTTTAACTGAGGAAACATGAAGACAATAAACAGAGGATTGCTACAATATATGGTTTGTCTGTTTTCTTCAAGCAATGCGCGCAGAAATATGTCAACAACTAGACTTTATCGTTATTATTGCGGGAAGACTACTTCTTATCGTGGGGAAAATTTTTACCGCTATATCGCAGATGATAAGATATGGCCCATCTCTAACCATGGGACCTTTGCTTCCTCAATCAAAAAAATAATTACATAAATTGTGAATTAAATAAGAAATCTTGATTTTGGTTAATGTTTTTTTTTTTTTTTGTTATTGTTATTTTAAATGATTGCAAGTCATCTTGAGGCACCTTTAGATGTTTTTCGAGGGTCCCTGGTTGAGAAACACTGGTGTAAATGCATTTACTTTGAACAGCCCATTACTTTTATAAAACTAAATATTAAAACAGCAATATCAATAGTTGTCAGTAATCACTGTCGGAATAAACAATTATTCTGTTGACACAACAGCTGTGTTAATTAATTAATTTCAAATGGCATTTTAACTTTGACTTTGAATGCAGGTCATCCAATCAGTATCTGAGTCTAAACTATCATTTTCTTAATGTGAATTTCTGCATTTGTACAACATGTTTTTTTCGCCTCTCGGTGCGAAAGCTTAAATTCTAAGCAGGCATGGAGGAGCAGGAGGAGGATTTACACAGCCTGATTTAGCCTCTGTAAAATGCTCAAGCATACATTGTGCTCGGCTGCTCTGATGTGCTCAACTGCACTGTGTTCACTGCTGGCACTCCTCCCGCAAAGAGATTGAAAATTGCGGAAATCTACCCCTAGAAGTTGACCCAGTTTTCTCTCAACTGTCTGAGACAAACCTTGACATCTGTTGATGGTGCAGTAACCCTGTTCTGTCCAAAACCTCAGCGCTTTAGATGTTCAGGTGAGGTATAAAGATGAGAAACATCCCCAGGAGTGTTCTGAAAGGAAATGCGCCTCTCTTTGAGATTGTTTTGCAGCATCTTCCTCTTCCTTTCCTCCTTTTGACTCGCATCTTCTCCCGACAGTTTATGTTTAGCGTCGGCAGGGCTTTGCGTAGCATTTTAATTTTTGAATGTCATTAAAGGGTACCTCTTTTAACAAGCTTTAATGTGACAAAACGAAAGAGTCGATGACAGATTGATATTGTTAAATCGCAGAAACACCCTCCACTCTCCACCCAGCACAATGTATATTCCATTGCCTCTGGACCTGATGTGTTTTTAATTAGCGGGCGCGATGCATTTGTGAGGCTGTGTTCAAATGATTTTTTCATTAGGCCTACATGAAGTATTTGGCTGGAATTACAGAAAGACATCACGTTTATTTTTTAAATAGCCTTTTAGGTAAATGCTTTAGGGTTTCATGCATGTAAATTTTGCAGGAGTCGTATGTCTTTGATTTGCTGGCAAAAAAAGGGGAGGGAGGGAATTCAGAAGTTTCTCAGTATGGAAATGTGCTGCCAGTTCGTTTGGTAAAAAAGCCACGGCGATTGTCTGTAATGCGTATCGTTATGTCTAGAAATAAATTCTAGGCTTTACCAAGAGCGCTGGTCAAAATATAAATCTAATGCTAGAAGAGGAATTTGTTCCAGCAGGAATAAGTATGAAACTTTTTTTTTTTTTTTTTTTTTCTTTTTCCTCTCTTTCCTCGCTTCTGTTTTTGATCTCTTACACTGAAGTAGGAATGCACAAAATATATGTGCTGATGTTAGAGGTTTTTGTTATTGGTTGGTATATTACATATATATTTGCCTGTTTTGGGTATTTAATTGTACATGCTCAATTCCACTATTTTGGTTTAGATGCCTTCATTAAGTTAATCTTAACTAACATGGAAACAAGGAAATCCAATACTGAGATCTCAAATTTTTATACTATACATTATAATGTTGTCCCAAATTCACTTGGAGCTTTTAAAAGTATTGTTTTTATTATAGTGTTTTGTTACAATTAAAAAAAAAAAAAAAGAAGAACAATACTTCTACAACATTTATTAATGTTAGTTCATATGTGACCCTGGACCACAAAACCGGTCTTAAGTAGCACAGGTATATTTGTAGCAATAGCCAACAATACTTTGTATGGGTCAAAATTATTAATTTTTCTTTATGCCAAAAATCATTAGGATATTAAGTGAAGATCATGTTCCATGAAGATATTTTGTAAGTTTCCTACTGTAAATGTATCAATGCTTAAGTTTTGATTAGTGATTTGCATTGCTAAGAACTTCGTTTGGACAACTTTAAAGGTGATTTATTTTTTTTTTTTTTCAATATTTTTATTTATTTATTTTATTTTTTTTGTACCCTCAGATTCCAGATTTTCAAATAGTTGTATTTTGACCAGATATTGTCATAACAAAGCATACGTCAATGGAAGGCTTATGTATTCAGCTTTCAGATGATGTATAAATCTCAATTTAAAAAAATTGACCCTTGTGGTCCAGGGTCACGCATTAATTTAAACGTTTACTAATGTATTCAAACCACAAGTTGTGTTTGTTAACATTAACACTAGTTAATGCACTGTGAACTAACATGAACTAACAATGAATATTTTTAGAAACTAATTTTAGCAAAGATGAATAAATAGTGTGATAAATATATTGTTCATTGTTTGTTTGTTAGTTAATACATTAATGTTAACAAATGGCACTTCATTGTAGTTAAGGTAGTCTCTTATGCTCACCAAGGCATGCATTTATTTAATCAAACACACATTAAAAAGAATAATAATAATAATAATTTTGAAATACTACCATTTAAAAGTACAGTTTTCTGTGTTAATATATTGTAACATGCAATTTATTCCTGTCATGACAAAGCTTTTTTTTTTTTTTTTTTTTTTTTTTTTTTCAGCATTTATTACTTCAGTCTTCAGTGTCACATGATCCTTCAGAAATCACTTTAATATGCTCATTTTGAAACATTTCTTATTGTTATCAGTGTTGAAAACCTTTTTCAACAGATTTTCAGGATTCTGTGATGAATAGGAAGAGCATTTAGTCTTTTGTAACATTTATAAATGCTGTCACTTTTGATCAATTTAATGCATCCTTGCTGAATTAAAGTTGCTGAATTGACCTAAATCTTTTAAACTGTAGTGTATAAGAAAATAATTACAGTCTTATTAGTATTGGAAATAATTGTAGTATCTGTGCAATCCTAATTAAATAAGTAATCCTAAGTAAATCTAATAGTAATTCTCTTTGAATTAAGGTGAATATGGCCATCATAACTAAGGTGTTAGTTCTTGTTAAATGTTTTACTGTCTACGTCTAATATGTGATCACAAAACCGGTCTTAAAGGGGTCATCGGATGCAAAGTTCACTTTTACATGTTGTTTGAACATTAATGTGTGTTGGCAGTGTATGTACACATCTACCCTATAATGATGAAAATCCACGCAGTGGTTTTTAATTAATCTGTAAAAATAATATCCCCTTTTTCAAATTGAGCCATTCTCAGAGGCCGCTCCCACGATAGTTGATTGACATCAGTGTCTTACCTCAGACCCGCCTTAAATCAGCTGTAATAGTCTGACCTCCATTGTTTCGATGCCGGAGCAGGGATGTAAGTTAGACGAGAATATCTCCGATTGAGTGATTAAGGTGTTGTGTTGTTGGATGTAATAATGAACATAGTGGTCTTCATTTACTCCCGACATCTGAGCCGCTGAAGATGCAGTGGATTACGTTTGTTTGTGAAGGGAATGCGCCTCCCGATCTACATAAATGCGTCTATGTTCGCGTAAATCATTCGTGATCCAGCTTCACTTACAGCAGAAGTGAGTACAAGGGTTTTTTTAATGAATCTCTGCAATCACCTTTCTTATAACGTGCTAGTTAGCAAGTTTAGCGGCTAAACCCGGCTAAAGTAAACAGGCTCGTCACTCCACAGAGAGAAGAGAGAGGCGGGGCGAGCAGAGCTCATTAACATTTAAAGCAACCTCGACCAGAACAGGATGATTTTTGCAGAGCTCATTTTGACAAGGTAAAAAGGGTGTTGTTTTACACTACCATTGAGAATTTTTAACCAAAGTATTTTATGGACTTTTCATTAAGACCCTAAAGAATCATATCAACTTGTGGAAAATGGGCATCCGATGACCCCTTTAAGTAGTATTGGTATATTTGTATGGGTCAAAATTATTGTTTTTTTTTTGTTGTTGTTTCTTTTATGTCAAAATCATTAGGATATTAAGTGAAGATGTTCATGTTCCATGAAGATATTTTGTAAGTGTACTACCGTAAATGTATAAAAACTTAATTTTTGATTAGTAATATGCATTGCTAAGAACTTCATTTGGGCAATTTTAAAGGCGATTTTTTTTTTTTTTTTTTTTTTTTTTTTTCTTCAATATTTTAATTTTTTTGCACCTTCATATTCCAGATTTTCAAATATCTGTATCTTGACCAAATATTGTCTTATCCTAACAAACCAAACCTCAATGAAAGCTTATTTATACAGATGGTGTATAAATCTCAATTTTAAAAAAATGACCCTTATGAATGCTTTTGTGGTTCAGGGTCATAAAATCAGGATGAAATTGTGAAGTTGAATGTCACGATCTCTCCGCAGTTTGTTCATGTTTTTTATGTGTGATGAAGTATGGCTTTCTTTGTATGTTGAGAGCGAAATTGCAACCATTACATGTTGAGTATGACAGTATGATGTAATAAGACATGATACGACAGTCGTTCAGTAGCCGGTCAGTGATTTCTCTTTGATTTGTGTGATACGTGGCTCTATTAGAGGTAAAGTGTAATCCGAATCTCTTTTTACCTGAGCTGCCTTTGAGGGTTTAATCTGTAGGAGTCTGGAGTCAGCTGTGATCACATGTAAAATGGGATGACAAAGAGCTCATAATTATTCTGAATGTGGGGAGGTGCACAAATCTCGGGCGCAGCAATGTAACCTGCGTCTAGGTAATGGCTCCTTTCAAATGCGCATCGTGCTTTTGTCCCAGTGGAGTTGCTTTGGATGCAAGGATTTTTAAGTGGTAATGGGCTGCAAGGGGAGCCGGTTAAATCCTAACGTGCCTGTGCTTTTTATTTCGTACTGTAGCTCTGGCTCTTTTCTTTTCTTACAGGAGATGTCACAGTAATTAATGTGTTAGCTCAGTTGGATGTTGGCATGTGTATGTTATTGGGGGGAAGAGAAGCAGATCGATTCGTTTTGAATCGCAGTAATGATTCAGAGATTCCAAATGCCCCCTGCCTGTTTTGGAGCCTTTGTTTTGTGAAGAATCAAATGGAATGGGGAATGCTGGGCATGTGGAGAGAGCTGCTGAAGGCTCGGGATCGTCTCTGAAGGATTCTGGGTATCTCTTATACGGTGAATATTGACATGGCTGCTGCTTGAATCATTAGAAGACCGTGGATGGGTTGAGAGCGAGGGATAATCACTGGAGACTGCGGAGAGCCTGGGTCTCTCTCTCGCTCTCTCCCCCCTCCTTTCTCGTATTCTCTATTTTTCTCGTTTCTGTCTGTTTCTTTCTGTCCCTCTGCTTAGTCTGGTCATAAAGAGATGTTCTGTCTCGGTTTTTGAGAGGTTCAAGCAGTGCCTAGCTGTTCCCGAGTGCCACACAATAAACAAGCCTCGTATAAACAGCGAGAATACCATATTCTGAAATTATACTTCAAAACACTTCCTGCTTCTTTTGTAGTATTGTGAAAATTACACGCATGCGGTAATGAATAACTCTAGAAGCATTTCGATTTGTGTCATACCTGTTCTTCCAGCAAGGAATCTATAGCGCAAGGTTGACTACTTTTTTACGTTGCTCTTGTTTTCATCATCTCTGTGTCAAGCTCATATTGGCCATCCTGGATTCGGTTACATGCCTCCGTTGGCATGATGTATGTTAGCTGGGTAAATTCAGTCGGAGGGAAGCAGAGAACACTGACATTAATATTAAAATGGTAGGGGATGTAGAAATTCATATTCTTGATGATGTTTTCAGTGCCACATCAAAAATGCTGTGTTTTTGAACAGTGACATGTTATTATTTTGATAATACATGAAACTGAAATAATGGCATGTGGAATTTAAGAATTTCTCAATTGTGTAAAACTTGTAAATATTCATAAGTGGTCAGTAATAAATTATTTGATTAAAATAGTAAATTATTTAAATTAAAATTATATCAGCTGATATAAATACAGCCCTATGAAATAGGTTTTGTTTTTTTCCCAAATTCAAATTCCCCTGAAATGTTTTCTATTTTTCTAAACTGTGTTATCATTAATATTAATAATTCTTTAAGAAGGACGAATAAAATTCTGGTGTGCGATAGTAATATATTAAGTTAAGATTAATATTCCCAGACGCTAATAATTACAGTAGCAATAGCCTAAAATACACTGTATGGGTCAAAATGAGCGATTTTTCTTCTATGCCAGAAATTATTAGGAAATTATGTAAAGATCATGTTGCATGAAGATATTTTGTAAATTTGCTACTGTAAATATATCAAAACTTAATTTTTCATAAGTAATTTACATTGCTAAGAACTTTTGGACATTTGGACAGCTTTAAAGACGATTTTCTCAATATTTTGATTTTTCCATGTGCGCTCAGTTTTTCAAATATCTGTATTTCGGCCAAATATTGTCCTAACCTAACAAACCATATGTCAATGGAAAGCTTATTTATTCAGCATAATTCAGTATAAATCTCAATTTAAAAAAATTGACCCTTATGACTGGTTTTGTGATCCAGGGTCACACATAATATAGTATGTAGTATTTATTGGTTTATATTAAAATATAAATGTAAGTATAAATAAAAAGCATTTTCTATTTTTAGTGTCTGTTTGGTCAAATAAAAACATGCAAAGTGCATTTTTGTTGTCCAATTCTAAGCTTGACGAAGGGGACGGGTTTTTTTTGTGTATTATTTTTTTATTTTATTTTTTTTATAAATATATAATCTCACGTAAAGCTAATGTAATCGCATCTTGTAATTTGCACAGTAGAGAGCATGGTGCTAACAACTCCACAATTCCCAGGGAATGCATGGATATAATAAAATGTGCACCTTCAATGTAATGCCTAAGTCACTTAGGAGAAAAGCATTTGCCCAAATAAATGTGAATAGTAAAACATTCAGAACATTTGGAATAATGTGTAAGAGTATGTACTATTAAAGTGCGTTCACACTTGTAGTTCGGTTCGTTTAGTTAATTTGCTCCAGACCAAAAAGGAAAATGATACATTTGGTCTTGGTTCACTTAGCGTTCACACTGGCATTTTTGACAGCGAACCTAAAGATACCGAACCTAAAGGCATAGTGATACATTCGCAACCTGATTGGTGGGGTTGAATGTCGTATATATTTGGAGTGGAACTCACTGAACACCCCAAACAAAAGCTGTGTTCGACTTAAAGCGGTGCTGCGCAGACCGATCGGTATATGACACAAAGCAAAGTGACCATTCACTGGTCGATCTGCTTAGCGCCACTTTAAGTTGAATGCCATCTGCTGGAATAAGCACACTTGTTGCGTGTACATATGATTTTATTTTCACTGCCTGCAAACTCACGAAGAGCTCATAAAAGGCACATTACCACCATGTTTGCTCTCTTATTTTGTTTTGGGCACACCGCTTGTTCCCTTGAACAAGAAATCATGTCGTGTAGCATCACATCTTGTCATTACATCCTGTTTTGGGTTTGTTTGGGTTTGGGTTTGAAAAATTTGGTCCGTGTTGCATTCATATTTCATTTGAACCACACCAGAGTTCATTTGGAAGTGGATCGAGAGCCATCTTTTTAGCGGCCTCGGTCCGCTTGTTTGGTGCGCACCAGGGTTCAGATGGCAGCATTCACACTTACTCAAAAATGAACCGCATTATCAGAGCAATCACACCAGAGTTCGTTTTAATCTAACCAAACATGACAAGTGTGAACACGCCCTTAGAAAGTTCCCAGAGTCAGTTTCAAATTGCTGTACATCAAAGTAACTATTGTGTTAAGTAACTGACTATTAACTGTTCTATAAAAATGTCATTTTGCAAGTAGTTAAATTGTTTTCTTGTTAGGTGATCTCTCTTTATTTTCCCAGTTTAAGTTTATTTAAGCAGTTTAAGACAATAAATTTACATCTCAGGTTATTATGATAACATATTGCACAGTTTCATAAGAATGCAAGCTAGGAGTACAGGCATTAACCCAATTATATTTTAAGAGCTCTTAAGCCGTGAAACACTTCTTGTTGCAGTTTTCGCATGACAAGCCGGTGTCCTCATCTGTGTGGTATGTTTTTGTTCTTTGTCGGCATTAACTGATTGCAAGATAATTTGGTTTACTGAGAATTTGATTGTCTGCGTTTTGCCTCCACCCAAACGAAAGCTCATTTTAAGAATGTTTAAGGTTAATTATGTGATGAAACTCTTGATTAGATGTGTGCTGTCATTAACAGACGGCAGGCCCTTTGTAAAAAGGTTTTTTTTTTTTTCAATAATAAGATGGAGCAGGCAGGGCGTAGTGTTATCTTTATGACTTGTTACATTATTGTGTGTAATTATAATTGTATGACGTAGGGATGCTCCAATCAGATTTTAACAGCAATGCGCTTTTGTCTTGTCATCTCAGTAGTCAGAAGTCCATCCTTATTTATGTTTGTTTTTTTTTCTCCAGGTGCTCTGTCATAACTGGTTATTTTGTAAGCTTTCTGCCCACTGTGACTTATAACATAATTATCAGTTAATCAACAGTATGACAACAGCTGTGGTATTATTTGTATATTTGTAGCAATAGCCAACAATACATTGTATGGGTCAAACTTATCGATTTTTCTTTTATGCCTTAAATCTTTAGGATATTTAGTAAAGATCATGTTCCTTGAAGATATTTTCTACTGCAAAGAACTTCATTTGGACAACTTTAAAGTTGATTTTCTCAATATTTAGATTTTTTTGCACCCTCAGATTCCAGATTTTCAAGTTGATGTATCTCGGCCAAATATTGTACTATCCTAACAAACCATACGTCAATGGAAAGCTTATTTATTCATGTTGTATAAATCTCAGTTTAAAAAAATTGACTTTTATGACTGGTTTAGGGCCCTATGATTTCTGCGACGTGGATGGAATTGTGGAATCCAGTCATAAAAACTGAATTTTTACAGTTTAACACGGAATATCACGGAATTTATCAAAGTTAGGATGATTTAACCAAAAGTAGGTCGGTACACTTAAATCAAATCACGATATAGACTAGGATCTGTAAATAATAAGGCACGAAAAGGACTATTTAAATATAAATCCTGGATGTTCTGCGTGTCTCGTTCTGAATGAATGAATGAACGGCACAGACGTGTGGTTTTGTTTACTACACGTACTTAAGCACGCATTGATTTCAGCATCTGTCGTCTTACTAAATGAGGACATGAATGCATGAACAACATCTCCAGAACTGCTCAGAGTCACTTCATTAGCATTTTACCATTTAATTTGAGTAAAACTAGCATCATCATACACATTTCATTTTAATTAATTAAAAGATAACTTGAAAATAAAAAATTCGTAGGCCACTAATTTTTGTAAAACTGATGTAAATTGATGTTAAATTGTATAATTTTCATGATATTAATTAATTAGAAATGCTTTTTGATTAATAACATTTAATTTAATCATTTAAAAGGAGTCCAGAACAATTAAAAAATTAAAACAGAAAAAATGGAATTTGGGAAAAAATAAAAAGGATTTCATAGGGCCTACTGGTTTTGTTGTCCAGGGTCACATTTATAAAAATTAAATAAAACATTATTTTTTTTTTTTTTTAAGTTTTTAAAAGGCCTTAAAAGAACAAGTATGCATGCACAAATTATCCATTTTAGGGTACATAGTCGTATGAGGAAGTAATTAAATTGATATTCATTTTAACTTGTTGGCGTAATGAAGCTTAATGTGAGAGCTTTGTGTATTTATTCATTATTGTTGATGATTGACAGTTGTTGGTATTTAATTCTTCATTCCTTCAATATTTATTTAATTTCTAAATAGTGTTTATTGAATTATTTATAATTACATTCTTTGCCTTTCCATTTTGTTAGTGTTGGTAATACTAGTTTTTTTTTGTTATTTGTGTAGTGCTGTTAAAGTCTTAAAACAGACTGGTGTCTATTGCATTGCTGAAATGTGATCTGGTCAAGTTGACAGACCGACAGTCATAGAAAGGGATTATCCAGTGATTACAATCAGCTGAGCGTCCCTCATATTGCATTATTACTTAGAAATGAGTGAATATAATGCGTTGTTTCGCTGAAATGACCTGCATTGTCTTCCTAATCACGTGTCTAACGGGAATCTCCTCTGTCCCATTTCTCGTCAACAGACACGCGTCATGGAGGGAGCCCATCAACCCGTACTACGTGAACACCGGCTACGCGCTGGCTCCCGCCACCAGTGCCAACGACAGCGAGCAGCAGAGCATGTCCAGCGATGCAGACACTCTCTCCCTGACCGACAGCAGTGTGTACGTACACATCTATAGACGCACAAACACACACGGATTCATCCTCGCCGCCGCAAGCTGGTGGAACATTCCATCCGAGAGCTTAGAGCGATTCAATTTCACCACGTCGTCCTGAGTCAATTTGGCAGGATTTTCCTCCTCCAAGAAACTTGCAGCCGGTTCTGCAGAAGCCTAGATATTTCGGCAATCGAACGGGAAGATGCGCAGACAAAGCTCGATATTACTCGTCATTGGCGCGTCTTAAGCCGAGGCTGGCAGCCGTTAGCAGAGGCTGGTCTCAGAGCAGTGTCTCGTGCACGCAGAATTAGTGCCATTTTCCCCCAGCTCTGCTCTGGGAACAGAAACAAATCTGCTCTCCTCTGAGGAGGACCATCTGCTCATTATCCACACCAATGAAAGCTTCTAAATGTCATTACTTATGCTAATTATAGAGCTTCAAATTGGGAGGTATGAGGCGCTGCAGGCTGTAATTTGAAGGCATTGACTTGTTTCCCTTCAAATTAACTTTCCCTGAAAACAAAGGAAATGGCCTTCGCGTTGTACTGTACACAAGCAGGTTACGGAAGGGAGCAGGAAATGAAATATAGAAAACAAACAGGGAATAAATAGTGTTTTGGCCTTAGGTGTAATCAAATTTGTCCACTCATTTCATGGCTTCCAGAATATTTCGGCCTCGTGCAATTATTTTAAATGGTTGACACGAGGACGTGGTCGGCTGGAGAGCGTATTTTGATATGAAATGATTTTCCATCCATTTGTGTGAAAGTGGTTATAAATTTAAAGCTTTTAAAAACGTGTATTTTTAAACCTGCTAATGTAGCCGGCACTCAGTCAAGGTGCGGTCACATTAGTGAAATTTCGTGGTCCAAAAAGGTCTATTGTCAACCCGTGCAAGTTACTTTCAAATCAAGGAGGTTTCTGTCGGTCAGTGCAGCATTCAAATTGAGCCTGTTGTGAAATCTGCATGGGGAACTTATTCACCATAATGTGAAGCTCCCAAATGCGAGGTTTCCTATTGAAATCAGTGGATTTTGCCTATGAAGATTTGCTGAAAAACAGTTACCCATTAGAGACTATAGTTTATATAGATTGTTAACATGGCCGTAACCAGGGTTTGAAAATTTGTGAGGTCTGAGGTTAAGAATTGTGCTATAATAACCCCTACAAATAGGCTACAACTTATGAGATATACTGTTTTTGATAGCGTTCATAACGTTTCTGACAGAGATCATGATGTTTTTTTTGCGTTTGCTTTGCTAAATTTGTTATTCTGTCAGCAATAACCTGTCCATGGGCTTTTTGATTACTGTCAGTTTAAGAGCCAGCGATACAGTGTTGGCAGATATTCTATGAAAACAAATAAAAACCGACAAATAAATAAATAAAGCGAAATTACTTTTAAATCTTCTGCGAATAATATAAGATAAAGATATCGCTATCGCAAAACTGCAACTTCTCACTTTATTAATTTTCTAAGCTGTCCAATTAAGCGGAAAAGACAAATCCAAAGACGTTTACAAAAACTGGATCTGGCAACACGGCTACACATGTGTTCATGTGAAATTGCATGTAGTGTGAATTTATGTTAAAGGAATAGTTCACCCAAAAATTTAAGTTCTGTCATTAATTTTCACCCTCATGTTGTTCCAAACCTGCAAGACCTTCGTTCATCTTCAGAACACAAATTAAGATATTTTTGATAAAATCCAAGAGCTTTCTGACCCTGCATAGACAGAAACGCAGCAACCACGTCCAAGACCCAAAAATGTAGTAAGGACATTGTTAAAATAGTGACATCAGTGGTTCAACCTTAATAATACTATTTGAGCTCAAAGAAAACAAAAATAACAACTTTATTCAACAGTTTCTTTTCTTTTGTGTCAATCTTCACTTGCAACGTTGATGAATAGTGCTGTCAAACGATTAACCATGATTAGTCTCATCCAAAATAAGTTGTTTACATAATATGTATGTGTGTGCTGTGTATATTTATGTATTAATACACACATATACATGAATAATTTTTAAGAAAAATGTTATTTGTATAGTAAGTATATTTATATATAATGATTATATGAATAAATTCCCGAAAAATACAGGTAGTGACAGCTGAATTTACAGAAATTCTGTGCAGCCCTGTGGTATTGTCAGTGTTGCCAGATCTTCATAGAAAAAACAAACTAGGACAAGTGCAAAAAACACTAAACACTAAAACACCCAAATGCTTTGTTCTATAACACCAAAAAAAAAAAAAAAATCATGTATCTCATATCTGCAACAGACCACTTCATTACCTCCATAAACTGCCTAGCTTTATGAGCTAAGACCTAAAAGCGCTTGTAAATATGAGGACATGGCAACACTGCAATACAGCACTCTCTAAAGCAGCCACCCGAGCATAAACAAAACACAGCACATCTATCAGCGGTAGTTTAGTTAAAATCAACGGATAGTCTTTAGTTGAAAAATGACAGATACCAAATGGCTGAATTCTTATTCACTCCTGAAAGGTGCCAAAATGTTGCTACGGTTACGAATGCGGGAGTCGCTGCTTTTCTGTACACACATGGGACGATAATTTACGGGACTCACTCCCGTATTTAAATGCGGTTGTCACTTCTGAAACTTGCAGTGTGTACATGGCCCGTATTAAGGTTGATTATTTTAACGATGTCCTTAACACCTTTTTGGGCCTTGAAGTCTATGCTGCATCAGAAAACTGTTGGATTTCATCAAAAATATCTTAATTTGTGTTCCAAAGATGAACGAAGGTCTTACGGGTTTGTAACGACATGAGGATGAGTAATTAATGGCAATTTTCTTTTTTGAGTGAGCTATCCCTTTGAAATGATGGGATTTTGTCAGTGAAAATTCACCTGAATTGTGGTCACATTAGTGCAATTTTGCAGACAAAGGACTATTGTCTATTGTCTGGCAATAGTGTAAAAATCTCATGGATTCCTATTGAAATGACTGGATTTTGCCCACAGTTAATGTGCAGTTAGCAACTAAGATATATATTGAACCTGTAGAAAAATATATGTAGATTTTATCCATCTACCCTCACATGAAATTGGCTGGATTTTGCCTATGAAAAAGAAAAATGATGAATCTGACCGTGCCTGAACTACAATTTTGCAGAAATTTTCAGTTTCGTCGTCTTTCACAGAAAATGAGTTCATTTTTTAATGCGTTTTGGGGGGATTTCGACTAGAGATGGTTTTAGCTGGAGAAGCAGCAACAGGGAGTGTGCTGAGTGCAGAGATGGCATGAGTGATCCGTGTTGCACAAAAAAAACACATTAAAGGCACATCAGGGCAAAAACATGTGTCTGAAGTGGGCTAGATTAGAGGCCATTATCAGCTGTTTGCCAGGCAGAGATGCAGGGGGGTCCGCAGCAGGACCTGGGGGGATTAAAGACTCCCTGTGCATGTGTCAGTGAAGGACCCCAAACATGCTTTGCTATGAAGCTGTTGCCGCCACTGCCCCAGGGATTCAGTCAGATGTGGGGAGGGCCTTTTTTTTTTTTTTTACAATTTCAGTCCCACAACAAAAACGTAAACGCCTGCTATCACTTTAGCTTTGCAGTCTGAGGTCTGTTGTCGCACAAGGACCATCTTGTATGCACATATTCATTGTTATGAAGCAACAACACCATTTTGTTCCCTGTAGAACTGACATTTCTTTATAAATCACACATGCTTGTGAGGTAACATTTTGCATTTAGCAAGCTTATTTGAAACTCCTGGTGTTTAGTACATGTTTTTAATCACAAGTTTACTTGCTGGAACAAAAAACAACATAGGACGCTTTCGCTAAATGATTGTCAGAGCCAGTTTCTGCACTTTATGTGGATTAGACCAGCGGTACTATGGTTGAAGGGATAGTTTGTTTAAAAATGAAAATTTTCATTGTTTACTCATGCACATATTTTAAACCTGAAAAAATAAAATTTTGTGGAACAGAAATGTTTAGCAGAATGTCTGATCTACTCTCTTTCATACAGTGAAAGCAAATGGGGCCACAAACTGTCAAGCCTTCAAATGGGAAAAAAAAAATACCTTAAAAGTCTCATACATAAGGCTTCTGAAATCATATGATGGCTTTAAATGGAATGAAATATTCAATGGAAATTTAGCTTTACAGTCATGGTCACAATTTAATTAACTGTATAGAAAAGAGCTTCGGTATCATTTATATACTATTGCAGTATTTAATAGGGATTATCAATAGGGAATAACGCGACAGCAAAATTGTCTCGATATTATCCAGGTCACATGACAATATGAAACGATATGTCTTCCGGGCAAAAAACGTAGTTTTTAAAATGTATTTAAACTTCTTATTCTAGCATAAAAGGTCTTAGAAGTTTGACACAGCATCTGTCAAACTAAATAAACCCAAAAGCGGAATATGGCTTAATCTCTTCAACAAGTCTGTTTTTGCTGCGCTTTTCAGTGCACACTTCATTTAGGCAATCAGCTCGTGATCTGTATTTTCCACACCTCAGACAGTCACTGCTATTTAATATTTTGAATTGGCTTACTTTTATATTTTCAGTTTTTCATTTAACTTTAGTAATTGCATGTGCTTTTGCCTTTTTTTTTATTTTTATTATTTTTTTTTTTATTAGTTTTTGTGGTGACGCCTTGCATTAATAAAAATACTTTTAAAGTGTTTATTACAGCATGTACTAATACATTATTAAAATCAAATGCTGTATCTGTGAATATTATTTAATGAGCTAATATGTACAATGAACAGTTTTTCCATTTTTAACTAATGTTAGTAGTGATTAATAAATGCTGTATTAATAGTATTGCTCATGGATTAACTAAAATTAATTAATGGTACCTTATTGTAAAGTTACTATTTATTATTATTGATATCATTTATATTAGTAATATTGATAGTAATATCAGTCATTTTACTACTTTTACTAATTTTCATCTAATATTTAAATGTCGTCTTTCTGTTAATGAACATGATTCTTAATCATTTATTTTTGGGTTTCCATCCAACAGTGCAAATTGAACTTTTTAAATTTAATTTTAACAAATTATACGTATATTGTGTAAAACATTTGCGAATAAGCGCCGTTTTCATCCAAGTAAAAGAGGACAAAATTCACTTCCTGATAAACTGGCACTAAATATCACTAAGAAAAGTAGGAGAAGCCACTGAAAATAACAATTTTTATATATAATAAGTTACTTGCGCTTTAGAGCGAGCAGATGAAGCACAGTAAATGCAGTCATTGCTTTCGGAGGTTGATGTCTGATGTTTGGGAACGCAGTCGTGTAAAACCGTTCTGGGTGGCAGTTATACAGAAATACTTTGCTGACAGACTTTGCTCGGGCATTTAAGAATGACCAAAACAACATTTCAAATGCTGTGCAACAAATTCGGCTGTGCAACAAATTCAAGCGAGCGTTAAATATTATTTGCGAAATTTCCATCACTGATGCAATACTTCAGTGTGAAGTGTGAAAACGTAACTAATAATAGCACTGTCTTAGACATTCTGCTAAGTATATCCTTTTGTGTTCCATGGATGAAAGAATGTCTCTTTGTTTCTTGTTTTTTTGTTTTCTCAAGGTGTGTTGTATAGAAGACTTCATATGTTGTGTTTTTGTATATTAGCACAGATTGAGAACTGAAATCATCTTATGCTTCTCCCTACAGAGATGGAGTCCCACCTTATAGATATCGTAAGCCGCATCGACATGAGATCCACGAAAGTGCCAAAGTTAATGGGCGAGTGCCACTACCTCATATTCCTGTAAGTATGCTTTGGATTTCTAGAACACCTTGTTGGCTTTACAACACTTTTTGTGTGTGTGTGTGTGTGTGTGTGTGTGTGTCTCTACGTTTCTTTCCATCATTCCTCTCTCCTTTTCTCTTCCCCCCACTCCTTCCTTTTATTTTATTCTCTGTGCCTTGTCTCCGTCCATCATCTTCTGGTCTTTCCCTGTCATTCTTCGTCTCTCTTTTCTTCCCCCTGCCTTGTCTCTCCCATCGCCCCTAAAATGAATGTGCATTCTTAAGATGCACAGCGGTGGCTGGGGAGCTTTGATCATGTGCCGGCGAATAGCTGATGGAGAGTGAGAGAGCGCGAGTGTGCTGTCTAAAGCGTTCCTGATGCTCTCGTCAGCTCTGCCTGCTCTGCCCCAGCAGATGTGAAGCCTCCCCCTCTGATGGCTCGGCTTTCCCACTGCACCGGCTCCAGCATAATTGGAGCCTCTGAGATAGAGCCCAATTTAACAGAGCAAACATACACTTCCCCTCACCGGGGCCTTTCACTCATCCTATAGAGACTGAAAGCTGTGGAGGCAGCGAAGACGCCTCAGCTCGTATGCGCGTGTGACGTACTGGAGACTCTTTAACGTGTTTTTTTTTTTTTTTTTTTTCCGTCGTGCACACCAATGTCTGATTATCGGATGACAAGTTGCAGATGTACAAACTTTCTTAAAGGGATAGTTCACCTGAAAATGTAAGTTCTGTCATAGTTTACTCACCCTCATGTCGTCAAAACCGGTTTGACTGACTTTATTTCATGAAACGCAAAATGACGTAGCAGGATGTTTTGCCATGTCTAGGGACAGACAAGCTCTAAAAGGACAAAAAGAGCCACACAATTAGTGTTGTGACTTGTGCGGCATTCATCTTCTGATCTATCTGAGATACTTTTGTGAGAAACTGACTCAAAGTTAATTATTCACTGATTCCAATATGACACAACAGTGATGCCAAATGTCTTTTTTTCTGATCTTTCAAGTCTTTTAATGTTGCAAAAATTCTGGATTTTCTAATGTAAGATTTTTCTAATGTCTTTGAAAGAAGTCCAAGCTGCATTTGCGCTACCAGTCAAAAGTTTTTGAACAGTAAGATTTTTAATGTTTTTATAAAGAAGTCTTTCTGCTCACCAAGCCTGCATTTATTTGATCTAAAGTAGAGCAAAAACAGTACAATTTTGAAATATTTTTACTATTTAAAATATCTGCATTTCTATTTGAATATATTTTAAAATGTAATTTATTCTGGAGATCAAAGCTGCATTTTCAGCATAATAACTCCAGTCACATGATTCTTCAGAAATCATTCTAATATGCTGATTTGCTGTTCAAGAAACATTTTTTATTATTATAAATATTTAAAACAGTTAAGTACTTTATTTTTTTATTTATTTTTTTTTTCCCCCCTCTTTCTCCAGGATTCTTTGATGAATAGAAAAATCCAAAGATCAGCATTTATCTGAAATAAAAAGCTTTTGTAATAATACACACTATAACCATTCAAAATCTTGGAGTCAGTATAATTTTTTGGGAAAGAAATTTTTATTTATTTAGCAAGGATGCTTTAAATTGATCCCAAGCTATAATAAAGACATTTATAATGTTACAAAAGATTTCTATTTCAGATAAATGCTGTTCTTCTGAATTTTCTATTCATCGAAGAAACCTGAAAAAATTCTACTTGCCTGTTTTCAACAATAATGTTTTTTTTTTTTTTTTTTTTTTTTTCCTTTTTGAGCAAATCAGAATATTATAATGATTTCTGAAGGATCTTGTGATTGGTGTAATGATGCTAAAAATTCAGCTGTATAAATTACATTTTGAAATGTGTTCAAATAGAAATCAGATATTTTAAATGGTAAAATAATTTTTGTGTTATTTTTACTGTTTTTGCTGTACTTTGGATCAAATAAATGCAGGCTTCATAAACAGAAGAGACTTTTAACTGATGGTGTATTTACTGTAAAAACAGTAATATTATAAAATATAACAATTTGAATATATTTTAAAATGTAATTTAAATAATTTTATTTTCAGCAGCTGTTACTCCATACTTCAGTGTCACGTGATCCTTAAGAAATCAGTGTAATATGCTAATTTGGTGTTTAAAAAACATCATTCAAAATGTTATTAAAACAGTTGTGCTGCTTAATGTTTTTGTAGAAACCGTACATGTTATTTCAAGGTTCTTTTATGAATAGAAAGCTTATGAATAGAAACCCCAAACTTTTGAATGGTAGTTCATATTCAAACCACACATTTTTGAGAGTTATTAATGACACATCTTGGCCTGTTCTTTGCATAAAGAATCATGTGACTATTTAGGTGCTTTTTAGTCTTTTTTTTTTTTTTTTTTTTTGGATCTTGACAGCCCGTGTTAACCATTCAGATTAATTGTATGGAAAAGAACAGATTGAACATCTTGCCTAACATTTGCTTTTTTTTGTTTATCCAAAGAAAGAACGTTATATGGGTTTGGAACAACATCTTCCATTTTCAGATGAGCTGTTGGCTTTTGATTGCTATTACTCCACTTTGCTCCGGTTTTCTCCTCTTGTACATTATGTTCACATTATTTTTATGGTTCTAAACCTTTAACTCTCTCTCGCTTGGATGTTTCTTTTTCCCATTTGGTTGCATTCTCGCGTTCTGTCTCTGTTAAGTTTAAAAGGCTCTCTTATATTCTGTAAGCGTGGTCTGCGGCAGGGAGGCAGTGTTAGTAACCAAAACGCCTTGTCAAGACTTGACAGATTCTGCAGTTCCACTGGGCATGTAACCGTGTGGGCTGCGGAGGAGACTGATGAATCTTAAGCAAACAGAAGGCCAGAACAAAGAGAGCTGAAACAGACTTTAGATCAGATTTGGCCCTGTAATCAAAATTTTAACGGCTCCTGTATGGTTTTATTGGACCTTGTCCAGGCACCGCCTGCAACTATATTTCTTCATGTGTCTGTCCTCCTCCCCCATCTCTCTTTTTCTCCTTCTAGACTTCTGGAATAATGCATTTCCTGAACTTAAGTTGTTTAGAGTCCTGTTGAAAATGCTACAATAAGGGTCCATATGCACCTTTCCATCCGTCCCACCTAATCTGCTCAGATAAGGAGTGATTTTCTGATTTTTAGATCTTTGTTTTAAGTTTTGGGTTCACGTTGCAAGCTAAATATGTGAAGGTTTTTTTTTTTTACAATGAGTTTCAAAAACTCCTGTTTGGATCATAAATCATTGTGCCGTCACTGCTGGCAGACTAAAGGGGGACAGTGTGTATGAGTGTAGTTTAGCCAGGAATGATAAAACAATAAGCCCCAAGAAACCATGGTTTACATTGAATTCATAACAGCTAAGAGGTGTTGTTAGATGAAACGCAAAGCGGAGTGCCTAAAATTCCCCCCCTTATCTGTTATAAATTCACTTATTGCTTATTGCTTTTATAAAACGGTTATTCCTTATACGTAGTAAGGTTTAACTAAATAAAACAGAGCAAATAAAGTTTTATGATATAAATAAAACCATATTCTTCCACCAAACAATGTAGCTCCTCAGAAACTGTTGTGGTTGCAACAAAGTGGTTGCCAAGCAACACACAAAAGTAAATAAAGGTGTATGTTTGCGAGTATTTTACAACAGCTTAGAACGCGGCTCAACCAGTCGGAATTGAGGACCGGGAACTATCCATTTCATAAAAAGGCCCAAGAAGCCGTGGTTTACAGTGAATTTAGAATGGCTAAGGTGCGTTGTTAGGCGTGACGCGAAGTGGAGTGCCTAAAACCCTCTTAGTTGTTATGAATTCACTGTAAACCATGGCTTCACAGGGCTTATTGCTTTTATAAAATGGTTATTCCATAAACGTAGTAAGGTTTTACAAAATAAAACAAAGCAAATTAATTATAATGGTATTAATAAAAAACATTATTCTTCCGCCAAACAATGTAGTTCCTCAGAAACAGTTGTGGTTGCAACAGTGTGGTTGCCGAGCAACACACAGCTGTAACTAAAGGTGTATGTTTGTGGAGTAATTTACAACAGCTTTGAATGCGGCTCAACCAATCAGAACCAAGGACCAGACCTATACTGCTTATTACTGCTTTATATAAAAGCAGTAATCCCCAAGAAGCCGTTGTTTACAGTGAATTTATAACCGCTGAGGGGCGTTGTTAGGCACGACGCGAAGCGGTGGCATGCTAATAAGCAATGAGTTAATAGTGAGAATTGGTCCCTATACTAAAATTTTTAATATATGTTAAAATGTAAAATGTAATTTATAAAACGGGTAGTTCTGGTCCTTGATTCTGATTGGTTGAGCTGTGTTCTAAGCTGTTGTAAATTACTCTACAAAAATGCACCTTTGTATATGTTTGTGTGTTGCTTGGCAACAACTTTGCTGGAACCACAGCCATTTCTGAGAAGCTACATTGTTTGGTGGAAGAATGTTTTATTAACAATTTCACTTTATTTGCTCTGTTTTATTTTGTCAAACCTTTACTATGTATATGGAATAACCGTTGTATAAAAGCTATAAGCCCCATGAAGCTGTGGTCTACAGTTAACAACACCCCTTAGCTGTTATAAATTCACTGTAAACCACGGCTTCTTGGGGCTTATTGCTTTATTTTAACATATTAAAATAGAAGACAATTGATAACATTTTACTATAGGGACCAATTCTCACTTTTAAATCGTTGTTTATTAGCATATTGGCTGTTTATTAGTACTTATAAAACATTTATTCTACATGACCATATTCTGCTTTGTTAATCCTACCCAATACCTTAACAGCCATCTTAATAACTATTAATAAGCAGCTAATAATGAATTTAAGGCAAACATTTAAGGTAATGGTTTGTTTATAGTGAGAACTGGACCTTAAAATAAAGCGTGACCAGAGAATTATTTTAAATTGTGGTAATAATTCGCAGTATTACTGTTCTATTGTCTTTTTGATCAACTATATGAGCCTTGGTGAGCATAAGAAACCTTCAGAAATGTTGAAAAAAACGTACCGACCCCAAAATAGTGTATTAAAAAATAGTCTCTCTTTGACCTTTAGTAGTGCATTCCATTAAAGCCTATTAGTTGTTGTTGTTGTTGTACTACATGTAAAATCTGTGGTTTTATTTATTTATTTATTTATTTTTTTTTTTTTTGTGTGTGTGTGTGAAGTGTGGTCACATCTATAATGCGTCTTGTGATCTATAAATGTTATCCAACTAATTAGATTATTTTTAATGCCTGTTACAAAAGAAACATATTTAAGACTTTTCAGACATTCAAATTATAAATAACTCAGCCAGTCTCTCATTCTGAGTCAGCAGCAACAGCGCAACATGAAACAATAGTGCAAAAGCTGATGCAGTTTGATTACGTAATTAAACATTCTAATCAAGCCGGTTTGATTTTGCCATGTCAAAGGGTTAATATTTCATAACTAGTTTCTCCATGACAACCACATGGAAATGTAGGCGTGAATCCCCTGATCTTTGCTAATTCATGTGTGTACAGAATAGAGTTAAATGCAAAATTATGATGATTGGCATAGCTATAACTATAGCCATATTTTGAATTCTCGCAGCTGTGAACTAGAAAATGGATGCTAGTTTAATTTGTTTGGTGGAGCTGTTTTTGACCAAAGTAATATCAAGTGATTGAAGATGTTTCGCTTTTTGTTTGTGATGCACAATTTTGGCAACCAAAAATAATAATCTGTAGCCAAAAAACAAATATTTTAAAAATAAATAAACTCCAAAGAGGAGCATTTTTCTAAATGTATGCACTTTATTACATTAACTATATTTTTGCTTAACCTGTTGTCTTCATGTTTTAATATATTTTAGTCACAGAAACAGGTTTTTATTAATTAATTTGATTAGAAACATAATTATATCATTAAAAAAGCTGATGGAAGAAACATGCAATTTGCCTAAACACATGCAGTTTAATTGTTTATCATTAAATTAAATTAAGATTTAAATTCATGATTAATAAACGTTTTCAGTTTTGGCTAAAAGAAGATTGCAATTTTAATTTTTTCCTCTATAAAAAAATTGTGCATCCATGTTTCGAACTAAAAATCACACTAAAGTGTGTGTACAGAAGCAGTGCATTCATTCTCAGTGGCATATTATTAAAAATGTCAATCTAATCAAATACAGTCAAACCAAAATTTATTCAGACACCTTCAACATTTCTCACATTATCACAGTTTATGTTCTATGGTTTAGAAAATGTTAATAAAATATCACAAGAACTCTTTTATAGAAAAGTACGTAATTGATTACAGTCAACCAAAAATACTGTTCGTATGACAATATTTACACAACTATCAATACTTTGTTGACCAATTACCAAGCAATGTTTAATTTTTTTTTGGTCTGTGGTGTAAAAAGGTCATATTAGCAATTAAAGAAAAAAACTCTAAAGCAAAACATGGTCAGATTAAAGTTTTGGTCCCAAATGTTTATCATTTTTACTGGTAATCTACTTTATTAATAATTTTTGGATATAATATGTCACGGTTTACTTTATTTTGCTATCCTGGCTTACATAAATTACCTATAGTGTCCTGCACCCACTAGTAAAAGAAAAAATATAAAAAATGACATCTGGTGTTTGAATAATTTTTGGTTTGTCTAGCCTGTGTTAATGTTCCTTTGCTTTCACTATAGTTTTAAACTGTCATATATTATTTTCTTCACATGCCACATGTGTATAATCTAGCTGTAGTTCTAGTTTCTTTTTTAAGTGCATCACATTAATTGTGAATAGTGACCTTGAGTCGCATTGTCTTCCCATCAGCGCACAAACCGGATGCCAAAGGATATTCACGTTGAGCCGGAGAAGTTTGCGGCGGAGCTCATCAGCAGGCTGGAGGGGGTGCTGAGAGAACGTGAGGCGCAAGAAAAACTGGAGGAGCGGCTCAAGAGGGTTCGACTGGTGAGTGAGCATCCAAATCGTCTTGTCACGTCACTGCCGTATTTTGAGCTGTAGTAGTTTTTTGGTTTCCCTTTGTATCAAACGCTGATGTCTGTGCCGCTTCTGTTCATGAGACAGTCAGATGTGTTCTAAAGACTTCCTGTCTTATCAAGGGGACTCTGCTCATTTCTTTGGTCTTTCTGTTCAGTGTCAGGTGAATCACCTGCCGAGATTGAGCTACTTGCTAGTCTGCCTCAGCGTAATGACTTTGTTTGAAGTCAGTCGGGGCGTGAAGAAATGCTTGCGCGCGCCGCAAATGGGAATCTTTTTCCCGACTCAAAGCCAGGTGTTAAGTCTCAAGGCAGATTATTTATGTAGTTTGGCCTCCTGGAAGAGGAACTTCCGTCACAGAACAGTGACTTTGAGTTATTAAGGGCCGAAGGAGGGATGTCATTTGTCTCCTAATTGATATTCTCACTGGTGCCTCAGCTTTCAGCAAACTTGTTTTAAGTTTTCTCTACCTATCAGCTGAGCAACCATCTTCTATATACAGCGCTTGCTCGCTTTGCTCCACCGAGCAGGATGGACTCTGACAGTTAAACGTGTTTTTGCCGCCAACTGAACCCTGACAAGTCTGAATAAACTCTGATATCGCCATTCTGGGGTGTTATTCAGTCATTTTCGGTCCGAATTCAGTTTTTAGAGGTCGACTTGGTGCATGAAAATTGGCTGCTTTGCGCATTGCGGTTGGATTTGTGTTGTGTCTCCCGCCTCATCTCTCTTTTTTTTTTTTTTTTTCTGGCATGATCTGTCAAAGATCATCCAGAGCGCTGACCCGCACAGCTGTTCAGTAAAAATAAAATTATGCATAAGCCAAATCCTCAAAATTCCTTATCTCCTTGGACTTCACTACCTGGAGAGAGAATCAAAGCATTGCACACAAATGACCTGCTGTGGTTTCAGCTTAATTGACTTTCACGATTATGAAAAAGAGAAGGCAACCAAATGAAAACATTTTGATGGAAATAAATGCAAAATATGACTGCATTGTTAACAAAGAATCAAATAATATATATATTTATATGTATATATACTGTTACTACCATTCACATGTTTTGGATCTAAAATTTATTTTATTTTATTTCATTTTATGTAATTTGAAGAAGTCTCATCCTCTCCAAGGTGGCATCTACAGTTGAGGTCAAAAGTTTACATACGCCTTGCAGAATATGCAAAATGTTAATTATTTTACCAAAATAAGAGAGATTTTTTTATTTAGTAACATGTACTAACGTGTAACATGTAAGTATCTTCTGTAAATTTGAAGGGCAGTACTAAATGGGGAAAAAAATATGATATTTAGGCAAAATAAGAAAAATTTACACATCTTCATTCTGTTCAAAAGTTTTCACCCCTGGCTCTTAATGCATCATGTTTCTTTTTGAAGCATCAGTGAGCGTTTGAACCTTCTGTAATAGATGCATATGAGTCCCTCAGTTGTCCTTAGTGTGAAAAGATGGATCTCAAAATCATACAGTCATTGTTGGAAAGGGTTCAAATACACAAAAATGCTGAAAAACCAGCAATTTGTAGGACCTGAAGGATTTTTCTGAAGAACAGTGGGCAGTTTCACTGTTCAAGGCAAACAAGGGACTCATGAACAACTATCACTAAACAAAAAAAAAAAAAAAACAGCTGTGGATCATTCAGGTAACAACACAGTATTAAGAATCAGGCGTATGTAAACTTTTAAACTGGATCATTTTTATAAATTCAACTATTATTTTCTCTTGTGGGCTATATGTAAACATCTTTTATGTGAAATATCTTATTTGCGTTAGTACTAAATAAAAAAAAAAAATAACATGCAATTTTGTATGATCCCTCTTATTTTGGTAAAATTAACATTTTGCTGATTCTGCAAGGTGTGTGTAAACTTTTGACCACAACTCTATTTGATAAAAAATAATGTTCTGAAATATTATTATGATTTAAATGAACTGTTTTCTGTTTAGAAACATTATTAATATTATCAATATTGAAAACAGTTGTGCTGCTCATGTATTGCTCATATTTTATGAAATCTGGATATCATGATAGAATTTTAGGGTGTTTTTTTAATAAATGGGAAGTTGAAAAGAACAACAGTTATTTGAAATACAAATCTTTGTAACAATATAAATGTTTTTGTCAGTTTTGATCAAATTAATGCTTTGTTGCTGAATAAAAATAGTAATTTCTTAAAAACAAACTACTGAACAGTAGTGAGCTGGGAATTCAATGGCCAAGTGGAACATGTCTGACATGTCAACTGATCACGAGATCTGTTCAGATTTAAAAAAAAAAAAAAAAAAAAGTGATTTTAAGTAACTAGCAGCAAAGAGAATACACAAAAGCATAGTTTATCGCACTTCAATATGTGACCCTGGACCACAAATCTAGTCATAAGTAGCATGGGTATATTTGTTGCAGTAGCCAATAATACATTGCATAGGTCAAAATGATCTTTTTTTTTTTTTTCTTTAATGCCAAAAATCACAAGCATATTAAGTAAAGGTCATGTTCCATGAATACATTTTGTAAGTTTCCTACAGTAAACGTATCAAACTTAATTTTTGATTAGTAATATGCATGGCTAAGAACTTTATTAGGACAACTTTAAAGGCAGTTTTCTCAATATTTAGATGTTTATTTATTTATTTATTTATTTTGCTGCCTCAGATTTCAGATTTTCAAATACTTGTATCTCGGTCAAATATTGTCCTATCCTAACAAACCATACATCAATAGAAAGCTTATTTATTCAGCTTATTCAGATTCAAAGTGACCCTTATGGCTGTTTTTGTGGTCACGGGTCGCATATAATACAAGTAACAATGGCGCCGCATTACAGCTAAATAAATGTAATAACTTGGAAATTATTCCTTACAAATGGTATTAATTAAAACTGTTAAACTTTCACATAAAATGATTAATTTTATGAGGAAAATGATCGTAATTGCTTGACATTACAGTATGCATGAACTTCTGCAAATGCCCCAACCCAGAGTGACACAACCTGAATCTATAATATGCTGAATATTATTCAGATTAAAGATATGGTGGGAACGCAATTACACTTTAATTAGATTAAGGTCATAGACAAAACTATGGTTTTTTCATTGTCTGCAAGTAACAATACACAATGTGACTAAAATGCAATTTAGTCACCAGACTATGAGTAAAACTAAATTTGTCAAAGAACTCAGTGTTTTTTGCAAGTAAAATCTAAATCAGAGAAGGGCACAACAAATTATCAAGTAAAATAGTAAATCTTGTTAAGAGAACAGGCATGTCAGATCATTTATAATCTAAAAAGAGGTCTGCTTGTTGAGAAGGGTTTTTAATGATTAAAATGAATATTAATGTCATGTTTTAGGCAACAAGGGAATTTTCTCATGGCTGTTTGAGGTCATTGTATGTTTTCAATGTGACCATAACAAAGGCATATCAATAGAATCTTAGGAAGCCTATAAACGTATGACATCTGCTGGTTTAAACGTGTTACTGCACAGTGTTTCTACAGCCCATTGTTTTCTACACTAGACTTGCTTCATCAGTCAAATTTAACATATTCAGTCACACACTATAAAATGTGTTTTTCTTTGAGTAATATGGTTTCAGATAGTTCAGAGCAATTTTTTGTCACTAATCAATAATCTCTCATGTCCTGTAGGAAGAGGAAGGTGACGATGCAGACATCTCAACCGCTCCCTCCTTGGCCAATCACAGGATTCCTCCCGCAGTCCACGTGCAGCATTACGGTGGCCGCTACTCTGAAATGAGCTACAACGGGCTGCAGTTACGGGACGCGCACGAGGAAAACCCCGAGAGCATCCTGGACGAGCATGTGCAGCGTGTTATGAAAACGCCCGGCTGTCAGTCTCCGGGCACGGGCCGCCACTCTCCAAAGTCCCGCTCCCCTGACGGGCTTCCGGCGGGCAAGATTCCCGGGATGATGATGCCACTGTCTGGTGGCCAAGGCAAGCACCAGGCTCGGCTGGGCCCGAAGGGTGAGGCATCGCACCTGCATCATCACAAACACATTCACCACACACACTATGCCGCGGCGGGGAAACCCAAAGAACAGGTGGAGGCGGAAGCCATGAGGATGCACGGAGGATTCGCCTGGAACATGGAGCAACACCACTATGGATCCAAGCCACGCAATTTTGCAGATGGAATGAGTGTCGGCCCAAATGCCATGGACCCTATGGGTTACGGGTATGTGCCTCAATGTCTTTTATTAGGTATGTACACTACTGTTCAAAAGCTTGGAGTTGATAAGATTAAGTCCTTTATCCTTAACAAGGCTGCATTTATTTCATCCGGAATACACTGAAAACACTAATATTGGGAATATTATTACAGTTTAACGAATTTTAAGTTTTGTTTTTTAATAGTGTCACATGATCATTTAGAAATCATTGTAATATGCTGCTCAGGAAAATTTCCTTATAATTACGATCAATGATGAAAACAGTTGTGCTGCTTAATATTTTTTGTGGAAACTTTTTTTAGGATTCATTGATGAATAGAAGGTTGAAAAGAACAGCATTTATTTGAAATAGAAATTTACCTTCAATTTTAATCAGTGTAATGTTTCCTTGCACATCAAAGTGATTTCTTTAAAAAAAAAAAAAAAATGAAAATTGTATTGACTCCAAACTTTTGAATGGCAGTGTAATTTGGAAATATTTAGTGAAGCCATTTATCTCGAGCGTCAGTGATTTTTGATGTTCTCGTGTCTCATTGTAGCAGTAAAGGAAGCACGCTGTCAAAGCGTCCGGTCAGAAAAGGAGATGATGGGCGAAACTTTGAGATGCGAGAGCCCTTGCCCTGTGATGATATGGAGAGGAACCAGAAGATACTGCAGTGGATGATGGAGGGTGAGAAGGAAGCTGGACGCTATAAGAGGAGTCCTTATGGGTAAGAACCCTTACGTAATAAAGTTGTCTAATTTAGCAATTCAAATGCCTAAACCTTTCGTTAACTTTGTCCTAAAACCAAAACAATACCCGTTCTTGTCTTAGGACAACTTTTTTTTATCCTCTTCAAATTAGAGATAGATAGATATTTTTCAAAATGAATCATGTAAACACTAATTTTGGTGTTGCTTATTTCATAGGAGCATCTCTGGCTCCAAGAAGGCTCAGAGTCACGAGGTGTCGAGGCCCAGCTCGGTGGAGCGGCCGGGGGCTGTGCACCCTTGGGTTACCGCTCAGCTCCGCAACAACGTGCAGCCCTCCCATCCCTTCATCCAAGATCCAACCATGCCCCCCAACCCAGCACCAAACCCCCTCACCCAGCTGGAAGAGGCGCGCAGGCGGCTTGAGGAAGAGAGGAGGAAGTCTGGAACATTGCAAGCTAAGCAGAGGTGAGAAGACGTGTTCACCTAAGGTCATTATTCGTATATGGTGGCTTGATTTGTTATTGCATGATTATAATCTCATGCGATTTGCCTTTGGGTCTAAGACATTCACTGTTTGGTCCAAATCTATTTGAAAATGCACTTAAAAGCAGTCCTTCAGGATATTTTCTGAATTGAAAATAATTGTTGAGAGATCTTTGGGGGAGAATGTCAATGTCAGGATGAAACATTTCTTATATGGTAACGAAGAAAAATGTATCTTAACAGAATTAAGTACTTGAGAAAAGTCTTAAAGGATTACTCCACACTTCCAGAATAAAAATTTCCTGATAATTTACTCACCCCCATGTCATCCAAGATATTCATGTCTTTCTTTCTTTGCTCACAAAGAAATCGTTTTTTGAGAAAAACATTCCAGGATTTTTCTCCATATAGTGGACTTCAATGGTGCTTAATGGATTGAAGGTTAAAAATGCAGTTTCAGTGCAGCTTCAAAGGGCTCTACACCATCCCAACTGAGGAATAAGGGTCTTATCTAGTGAAAATGATTGGTCATTTTCTTTAAAAATTAATATTTTAAACACAAATGCTTGTCTTGTCTAGCTCTGTGTTGCGCATGTGTACTCTGTGCACTCCAGTTCAGTACAGTTAGGGTATGTTGAAAAACTCCCATCTCATTTTCTCAATTTTAGAATTGCCCCACATTGCTGTTTTACCTTTTTTTTTTTTTTTTTTTTTTTTTTTTTTTTTTTTGTGAAGGGAGTTTGATCCTCTTTCTACGTTCACTTTGTAAACACTGGGTCGGTACTTCTGCAGCGATGTAGGATGATGTTGAAGTTGAAGGAGAAAATGAGATGGAAGTTTTTCAACCTACCCTAACTGTATTGAACCGGAGTGCACAGAGCTAGACATGATGAGCATTTGAGGTTTAAAAAGTATATAAATTTGGTATTCTTTTAGAAAATAACTGATAGTTTTGATCGACTGGGATCATTTAGAGCCCTTTGAAGCTGCATTGAAACTGCATTTTAACCTTCAATCCATTGAGCACCATTGAAGTCCACCATATGGAGAAAAATCCTGGAATGTTTCCCTCAAAAAACTTACCTTGTTTGTGACTGAAGAAAGACATGAATTCACCCCTATGTGATCCAAGATGTTCATATCTTTCTGTCTTCAGTCACAAAGAAATCAGGTTCAAATTGCAGTTTCAGTGCAGCTTCAAAGGGCTCTACACGATCAAAGCTGAAGAATAAGGGTCTTATCTAGCAAAACGATCTGTCATTTTCTAAAAAAAAAAAGAAGAAGAAAAAATGTATAAACTTTTTAACCACAAATACTAGCTTTGCAGTGCGTGGCTACGTCTTCACGTGCTTCATAATCACATTAGGGAAGTCACACGCGATTAGTTCTTCATCTGTGTGTTCAGAAAGGTAGGGTAGGGTGAAAAACTCCATCTCATTTTCTACTCCAACTTGAAAATCGTCCGACATTATTGTTTTAACTTATGCAAGTTGCAAGTTGAGCTAGTGCAAGACAAGCATTTGTGGTTAAAATCTTTTTTTTTTTTTTTTTTTTTTTTTTAAGAAAATGACTGATTGTATTGCTAGATAAGACCCTCATTCCTAGGCTGGGATCATGTAGAGCCCTTTGAAGCTGCACTGAAACTGCGATTTCGTGATTTGGTCCGTCAACCCGTTGAGTCAAAGTCAAGTTGAAAATCCATATGAAACCAACAGGAGCAAAGATTTTGCATTTACAAACTTTGCATTGCGAACTTCATCTTGGAAGCTATCATCTTAGTCAATAATCCCTCACAATGCAAGGCTGCGTCCTTTCCCTCCTTCCTTCTAGTCGAAATGTTCCCGCACACATTGTGGCTGGCTTAGGTGCATGCATATATAATGAGGCGATGTGAGCCTTCGAAAGCAGCCGGTGTGTCTAACTCGGGGTTGTTCCTCAGGTATGTGATGGAGGTGATCCAGAGGGGTCGCACCGCTGTCAGGCCCGCTCTGTTCCCCACGCTCAGTGTGGTGCCCGCCGTCTCCGACATGGAGCTCTCAGAGGCCGAGTATGTCCTCCATGCTTCTCAATAGAGCGTAGCCCTTCCTTTCGTCATCCCATGCTACTGATACAGGCACTAGCATGTGTTTGCCGAGCTGTGCCGTCACGTAGTTCACTAACGCTTCTGTGCATAGCGCTATCCAGACATCTGTGCGTAGCTTTTAAAGGAATAGTTCACCAAAGAATTGAAATTTACTCACCAGATTTCGATAAATTTAGCATTACATCACTTGCTCACCAATGGATCCTCTGGAGCGAATGGGTGCCGTCAGAATTAAAGTCCAAACAGCTGATAAAAACATCACAATAATCCAAAAGTAATCCACATGATTTCAGTCCATCAATTAACATCTTGTAAAGTGAAAAGCTACATGCTTGTAAGAAATAAATCCATGAAGGCTTTCTCCAGTGAAATCTATCTTTTCTGAAACAGAAGAGAAATCTGCACAGATCAAAAAACGCTCTAAACAAATATGTTGGTAGATTTTGATATGAGAGGACAAGAGGGAATAAAATTTTTCACTGGAGCAAGTGTTATGGATTATAGACTCGTATTTTGGCCAGAAGCAAACGTTCAAAGTTAAAATGCCTTGATGGATTTGTTTCTTACAATCATGCAGCTTTTTGCTTAAGTTGTTAACTGATGGACTGGAGTTGTGTGAGTTACTTTTGGATTATTGTGATGATTTTATCAGGTGTTTGGAGTCTCTGACGGCACCCATTCACTGCAGAGGATCTGTTGGTGAGCAAGTGATGTAAAGCTAAATTCCTCCAAATCTGTTCTGATTAAGAAGCATGTAAATGTTCACCAAATTCAGATTTTTTAGGTGAACTGTTCCTTTAAGAATATAATATAGTTTGACCAGATTTAGTACATAGTTTCTCACCGATTTGGTTGCAGTGAAGTGTCGTTCTGGCGCATTAACCACTGATCAGCTGCAGAAGAATGGGAGGCTGGGGATGTGTGTCTGCTCCTAATGCAGATATGGAGTTTAGTGACATCAAAGCTTTGGTGTGGATGAGATGAAAGCGGCATGTCGGTGCCAGTGTTTTTTTTTTTTTCTTTCTGAGGAACATTTGTCAGGCATCTGGAATCCGTTTTACTTGGCAAGAGTAAACCGATCCTCTGACGCCCACCAGCACTCGTGCCCACTTCAAGCCCAGCAGAGCACATACAAAAGCCTTTCAAATACGGCTCTGGTCCAGACATCCTTTTGGGATGTTGTACTTCTCAGTTTGTTGCTAGAAAAGCAAAATGCATCATTTTATTCCTCCTTTTTGTATGAGAAATGTTTGGGTTGTTTTTCAAGTACCTCTTGGTTCATTTGCAGGCATAAGAATATGAAGAAGCAGCCCTGTGAGAACATCACCGTGGCCTATTACTTCTGCGGAGAGCCCATCCCATACAGGACGTCCGTAAAAGGAAGGATCGTCACGCTGGGACAATTCAAGGAGCTGCTTACTAAGAAAGGGAGCTACAGGTAAAGCTTTTCCACTTGTTGTGTTTATAGCACCAGTAGGTTTTTGAGAACTGTTTGTGGCGTTTAGTTGCCACAAAATAAAGATCCTGTCATCATTTACTTACTTTCTTGTTACAAACTACATTCTGAACAACAAAAAAAGAGAATTTCTGAAGACTGCTTATCACATTGCAGTCATAGGCTACATTTACACTAATTTAAATTACACTGATTTTCATTAGTGTGGTTTTTATTTTAAAATGCATAACCTTTGTTACGGTTACGTTTACACTACTCGAAAACGGAGACTTTTGAAAACGGTGCAGACCCTGTTTTAGTTCCAGGGTTATGTTTGTGTAAACAAGCAAAAATGGAGACTTTTAAAAATGATGGCGTGACTGTACACTGACAGTGAAAACACCAGTGTAGACGAGGATCGTTTTCATTTTAAAATGACGTTTTAAAATAAAAATGCAGTAGTGTAAACGGGAGATTAGAATGAAACCTTCAAGCTTTACAAAAGATAATATCAGTGAAAAAGTATCATAAAACTGGTCTGTACAACTCATCCATTACTCAGGTTTTCTGAAATCATTCAATAGCTTTGTGTAAGAAAAGACCAAAATATAATTATTTAATGATAATTTACTGATGATTTAATTTTGGCAAGGACACATTAAAATTGATTAAAAATGATTAAAAAAGGATATATTCTTTAATAAAAGATAAATGATGAATAAAAACATAAATGGTGTTCTTTTGAACTTCCATTTTATTAAAACAAAAAGATCAGTTTCCACAAACAATATTAACTCTTTTCAGCAAGATAATGTTTCTTGAGCTGCAAATCCGATATCAGACTAATTTCTGAAGGATCATGTGACACTGAAGACTGAAGTAATGATGCTGAAAATTCAGCTTTGCATCACAGGAATAAATTATGTTTTAATACACACTACCAGTCAAAAGTTTGTGAACAGTAAGATTTTTTTTTTTTTTTTTCTTCAGAAGAAGTCTCTTCTGCTCACCAAGCCTGCATTTATTTATTTATTTATTTATTTATTTATTTATTTATTTATTTATTTATATATATCCAAAAAAAGCAAAAACAGGACAATTTTGAAATGTTTAAATGAGATATTTAAAATAACTGCCTTCTATTTGAATATATTTTAAAATGTAATATATTCCTGTGATCAAAGCTAAATTTTCAAATCATTCGAAAATTCTGATTTGCTGCTCAAAAAACATTTATTATTATTATTATTATTATTATTATTATTATTATTATTATTATGTTGAAAACAGTTGAGTAGAATTTTTTTTTCAAGTTTCTTTGATGAATAGAAAGTTCAGAAGGAACAGCATTTATCTGCAATAGAAATCTTTTGTAACATTGTAAATGTCTTTATCATTACTTTTGATCAATTTAAAGCATCCTTGCTAAATAAAAGTATTCTATAATTTATATTTAATTTTTTTCTTAAAAAAAAAAAATACTGACTCCAAGCTTTTGAATGAAATAGTGTATAATGTTACAAAAGCTTATTATTTCAGATAAATGTTGATCTTTGGATCTTTTTATTCATCAAAGAATCCTGAAATAAATGAACTCAACTGTTTTTAATTTAACAATCGTAATAAAAAATGTTTCTTGAACTGCAAATCATCATATAATGATTTCTGAAGGATCATGTGACACTGAAGACTGGAGTAATAATGCTGAAAATCACAGGAATAAATCACATTTTAAAATACATTCAAATAGAAAGCAGTTATTTTAAATCGTACAAATTTTTTCACAATATTACTGCTTTTGCTGTATTTTGGATCAAATAAATGCAGGCTTAGTGAGCAAAAGTGATTTCTTTAAAAAAAAAAAAAAATTAAAAGTCTTGCTGTTCAAAAACGTTTTATTGGTAGTGTGTATTAAAACACAATTAGGTTCTTTTAAAATGTAATAATATTTCACAGTTCTTGGGTTTTTACTGTATTTCTAATCCATTGTGGTGAGCATAAGAGACTTTAACAACTTGAATAAAAAAAGAAAAAACTATTGTAGGGCTTCAAAAGCCTCACACACTTGCACATTAGTAAAATTTCACTTTTATTGTACTTCTATACCTTTTAAAGCTTGAAAGCCTGTCACCTTTTCATATAATTGCATGGAAAGGTCTTCAAAATTGCTCCTTTAGTGAAGGAAGTCACACATGCTTTGAAACAGCATGAGGCAATCAAATGATGACAGATTTTTCATTTTTGAATGAACTCTTTCTTTAAACTTATTTCCAGTATCAAATGGCAGTGTATGTGTATATATAATGCCAACTAAATGGAATGGTCTGTTAAACCATCCCCATACCTTTTCCTCACCACATCCTAGGTATTATTTCAAGAAAGTGAGCGACGAGTTTGACTGCGGGGTGGTGTTCGAGGAGGTACGTGAAGACGACGCCATCCTGCCCATCTTTGAGGAGAAGATCATCGGAAAAGTCGAGAAGATCGACTGAGCCCAGAAGGGAGGGAGGTGGGAAGAAGAGGGACTGGAGAAAGGAGGAAGCGGCGAGCAGGTGCTGAGATTGGTACAGCGAACGTGGACGTGCAGGAGAGCGAGAGGTGCAGAGCAGGGACGGTTGCTGTGGAAAGTACACTATTTACTCCGAGGCTTCTACCTCCGCACGACGGCTGCTCAGTGCTCAAGATCACTGCATTGTGCACGGAGAGCCCTTGGACTCACAGAGACGAAAGCATGAGGCAGCATTCTCTCACTTTTGCTATATTTCTAACTCTGAAAAATGTAATGTAGCAATGTAAAGTTAGCTTAGAAAAAAGTACTATGAATATGTTTACTAAAGCTGCATATTTTTGATATGACGTATCAGAAGGAACATATCCTTTCTAATTTAACAACTCTTGTAATTTTATATGTACTGGTACCAGATGTGTACAGACTGTCTGTTTAAAAGGAAAAAGAGAAAGTTTTATATCTATTTAAATATTTAAAAAAAAGGACAAAAAAAAAAAAAAGAGGAATCGGTTCACCCATATCAAAGCTGCGGCAGCATCAACCCAATACGGCGGTAGTTTTCACAAGGCTGTGGTTACGAAGAAATCATAACCCACGCTTTACCAAGTGCTTTTATAACTCGTAAACCGGTTTGTTAGTCACGTCGGAGAGGGAGGAGTTAATAGGCGCCGCACTTTTTCACCGCATTATGCATTGATGTCAAAGGAGAGCCGCTTCGAGCGGACGTCCTGTACGACGATGCCTTCACATTGCTCCGTGTCTTTCGTTGATGTCACGACATGCATAATAATTCCTCCCCCTCTTCATGATTTAAGCGCGACGAGTGCGCCGATTATATCTCAAGTGGCACAATTTATAGGTCTATAGTTTATATCCAGAATCTGTAAGGTCGCTTAGCGCTGACGCCTGTTTAGGAGCAGGAGAATGTGAGACTTGTGGAAGAGGACACGACGTTCTGGTCGTCCTGGGGTCCATCGTCTATCTAGTGCCATTGGACAATATACTGATCATGTTTACACTTACCTTAATGTATTACAGAACAAGAAACAAATAGAGAATTGTAGCCTTTTAGCTTAACACGGCTAAATGTGGTGCCTGGCGAGAATGAAATGTAGTTTTAGCCTTGTTGAGATCATGAAACACCAAAGAGAACAATCTACCACAGGAGTCGAATAAAATCCGTTTGCGTCACTTCAGCGACAAAAATGAAGCTCCTTCATAGAGTTTTCAGGCTGTGTCTTGTAACGAAAACACTGAGAAGTGTACTAACCGCTAGGAAAGGCCTGGCGAGAACGAGCCGGACATGGTGCTGTAATGTTCAAATGCTTTCTGTTGATCTGGCATCCCACTATTTTTTTTTTTTTTTTAAATTCCCCATTGTAGTTTGATTTAAGTTGCCGTTGTCATCAATGTTTGTCATGTGTTGTTTTTTTCTTTTCCCCCACGTTCAGTTCGAATTGTTTTAAGCTTTCATCAACTTGAACAATATGGGTACTTGATGCAAAATATGGAACATTTCTCATGTTTGTTTTGACTTTTTTTTTTTTTTTTTTTTTTTTTTTTTTAAATTACGGTGTAATTGTCAACTGGGATGTAAAGAGTTAACTACTGTGAATAGCCTGGACGTGAGCTCTTCTCACTGAATGATGGATGACCTGTACATAGACATCACAGAGTGCCTTTCTGACCATTCTCATCTCTGATCCACTGTCTGCTCTCCTCACTCCATGTGTCCAGTACCAGGGACTTGCATTATGTTTTTAAGTTTCTTAAGAACTTTTTTTTGTTAGTTTCCTATGCGAAGAGCATCAACACACTTTAAGTCTATGTAAATATGTACATTTTTTTTTAATGTGTCTTCAACTACAACCAGCAACCCAAATTGGATATTTAGTGCCCTGGTTCTGCTTAAGTGTGCCGAGTTGTACAGTTATCATTTTATGGTACTTTGGACAATAAAGACATGTAATAAAACAAATATGGAGTTCTCATGTTACTTTTTGTGTGAATTTATATTTTATAAATTATGTATATCAGCCTTGTTTTTTTCTTTTTAAACAGAGTAAACAGATGATGGCGCTCTTGTTTCCTAGCAACAGATTCGTGAGCTTTGCCAAGATCTCATAAAGCCGGTGGCTGAGGCTCCACATAAACATTGAATTATGACAGATCATATAAAAGCAACTATTAAAAACGTATTAAAACTGCAGTACGTAAGATTTTGGGGGTGAAAATCAATTACTGAGCAAGTAAATAAAATCAGCTGTCCTTGCCTTTTGCCGATTCACAACGGCACGCTTATAATAGTGATTTATAAGCTGTCGGGTCGGATTTCGCGGGCAATGTCATTTGCCCGCGTAGTTTTATTTAATTAAAAAAACGGCTATTGCAGCACTTGTGCGGTGAGGAAATGTCTCAGTTCTGGCAGCTTGTAGGCATAGCTAATGATAACTAATGAGCATCATTACTAACACAATAAATCTTTCAAAAAGAAACCATCCGTAAAACTAAGAAACCTCATTCAGAGAAGAGTTTACAAACAACTCGTATCAATAAGCCGAACTGTTTTACAGAGATGGTGACAAGTCCGAGATTTGAAACACGACCCGGAGATGGACTTTTTCTAACCCTGCAGGTAAGATAGTGGTTACTTGTCATTTATTTTAAAAGTGTTTTCAGAGTCAAAACAAACGCGGAAGACAGTTGCTTGATCAGAAAACTGTATTTACGGACATAGATCTTTTAATTGTTTACCATTTAGAAGGTGAGTTTAGTGTCGTTATTCGCTCAGAAAAATAGTTCATATAAAAGAAACTACTAAAAAAGTCTTAAAACTGTAGTACAGGAGATTATTGAGTAAAAATCAATTGTTGAGCAAGTAAATAAAATTGTGCAGTGCTTAAAACGTAAACGTTTTCCCGATTCACAAGAGCACGATTCTATGATTTACAATTTGTGACCCTGGACCACAAAGCCAGTCATAAGGGTCAATATGCAATTGAGATTCATACATTATCTGAAAGCTGAATAAATACGTTTTCCATTGATGCATAAAAAAAGAAGAAAAAAACATTAAAAGTTGTCCATATGAAGTTCTTAGCGATGCATTTTACTAATCAAAAATGAAGTTTTGATATATTCACGGTAGGAAATTTACAAAATATCTTAACGGAACATGATCTTAATATCCTAATGATTTTAGCATAAAAGAAAAATCGATCATTTTGACCCTATACATAAAATGTCTTTAGCTATTGCTACAGATATACCCGTGAAGACTAGTTTTGTGGTCCAGGGTCACATTTATGCTGTCAGGTCGGATTTATCGGGCAATGTCAGTTGCCCGCATTTGATTTATGAAAGAAGCCGGCTATTGCAGCGCAATAATTGTCTCGATTCTGGCAGCTTGTAGGCATAACTAAGGATAATTAATGAGCAGCACTACTAACACAATGAACCTGTAAAAAAGAACCATCGATAAAACTAAGAAACCTCCTTCAGAAAAGAGCTTACAAGCAACTCGCATTAATAATCAAAACTGTTTTACAGAGATGGCGACAACAAATCCGGGACTTTTCCCAATTCACAACAGCAGGCTTCTAATATTATAAATTAAGCTGTCCGGTCGGATTCCGCGGGTAATGTCATTTGCCCGCGTATTTATTTTATTAAAGAAGCCGGCTATAGCAGCACATGTGTAACTAATGACAACATAATGAGCAACATTATTAACATAATGAATTGTTCAAAAAGAAGACCATCCATAAAACTAAGAAACCTCGTTCTGAGACGAACTGCTTTACAGAGATGGCGACGACTCCGAGACTTGAAAGGATTTAAACCCGATTCGGAGATGGACTTTTTCTAACCTAACAGGTAAGATATATGGCATACCGTTTTTAGGAGGTGTGTTTATGTCGTTATTCGCTCAGAAAAAAATTATCGGCTGTAAACGCGCTAAAAAACGATGTTTCAGTTTTACGCCTCAGTCGCTAGAGGGCCACATATTCTGTACTGCAGCTTTAGTGCCAATCTTGTCTTTTTTTTACTTTTACTAAAACAACACCCTTTTGTCTTTGTAATTAGATATGTGTGAATATAAGCAGTTTATTTATTTATTTATTTATTTATTTATTTTTTCAGGGTTTTTGTGAGCATCCAGTATGGCGCTGTAGGGACTCTGAGTGCTTTGTTAGGAGGCTTTCTTTTGTAGACGGCACTTCTGAGACTTAATGGGTTTTTAAAGAGGTCCTTGAGAAAAATAGCCACAAAAATGCATGACTTGATGGACTCCGTTTAACTCGAACGCTTCATATAGTAGCTATAGCATGAGAAAATGATTTGATCGGTGTCTGCTTCCGTTGAAGAAAAATAATAAAGGTGTATATTGTCTTGCAAATGATTGAGCCTGTTCAATTAAAGTATGTTCGCCTTTTCTTTTTTTTTTTTTTTTTTTTTTTTTTTTGTTTGAGAGGCTGATGGTGCTCTTACGTTTCATGTTTTCTTCACTTTCACATGTGAAAGTACCTTGAGGATGCTTGTTGATTAAGGTTACTCTCCCTTATTGGACTTGCAATTAATTCTGGAACACTGCGCTAGGCTCAGGTTACGAAAACTGAGCTGCCTAATTGAAAAGGAAAGATCATTAGGGTGTTCTGGCGCAGTACCTAACCAAAGTCTAGAATAAAAACAAAAAGACTTTCATTAGCAGATGGTACATCTTCAGGATATACATATGCAGTGTTTTTCTCAACTCTGGCCTCGGTGGTCCCCGTGCCCTCTGCGATCAAAGCTGCTGGGTAAATGTTTGATTTATGGCCCTCACTCATCAAAAACTGATCTGATGCTGTGGTTCACACCTCTGATTAAAGCTGGATCAGATCAGACCACCTGTACCTCTCCGAGTCTCACTGGCCCTGTCTCGGCTTCATCAGTAATGATGACTCCTGCCCACTGTGGCAGGTATAATGTGTTTTTGGGCCAGCTGCTCTGATGAGAAGCTTTCTGGCTCCCTGTGGTTGTGTCAGAAACTGATTTTGTCATGCTGTACAAGTTGTGCTCAGTGTGCCCATTTTGTGATTACCTTGACAACCACAAATCAGTTTTCAGCAAACAATGCACTCACAGGAAGTGGGACTGAGTGACAGTGCTTAAAATATGTCTTTATTTTATTTGCCTCATGACAAAATTCCATTGATATAACTGCAATGAAATGGAATTTCTTTCAGTCAAAGAAAAAAATATGCATAATTAAATTAAGTAATTTCGTAGATTGAAGTTGCACGGTACAGTTCAAAAGTTTAAGGTTGGTAACTTTTTTTTTTTAACACTTTCATTCAGCAAGGATACATTAACTTGAGATATGACAGTATTCACCTTATATTTTCTGTAAAAGCGGGAGCGGCCATTTGTAAATTTTATGGGTCTGGCTTTCAGTCTCATCCACGTCCAGCTATTTTTAGCTGTACAAAACAGTTTTTGTTGCTTGATATTGCAAATTGGTGTGTCTTACCTTATTATTTTAACCCTTTAACTGTCACCGTCCACTCTGTGGGAAGTTTACTTCACCATATTACAAATAATTTCTAATCTAATCATGACAAACTATACATCGCTGGAAAGGTCTAAGACTCCTAAATAGATATTTTACCATATTTTTGTGTTACAAATTATGTAGGAAAAGTAATACATTGATATATGTCAAGAGTGCAACTTAAAAAATCTACATCATAACATGAGTTCTTACCTCTGTCACAAAAGACTTTCTTCGTTTCCTTTTTCCCTTTTAAATTTTTAAGAATTTATATATCAGTTCAAAACTTAAAATCTCAAAATTCATCCTTTGAAAGGCATTTTAAAATCAGACATTGCATTACATGGAAAATTTACATCAAAATCATATTACAAAATGTTTTCATTTATGAATTATACAAATTTAAGTCTGGATTGCATTTTTATATCTGTGTTCAAAAATGGGAGTGACAGTTAAAGGGTTAATGTATTTTCTTATAGTGAGAGGAAAAAAAATGTTTTAGCAAAGACTATAGAAATACAAAGACGTTCATTCCAATACTTATGAATGGGAGAAATGGCAAAGCACAATATGGCGGAATAGTCCCACCTTCTAATGGAAAGAGCCAATCGCTCATTGGTAAAGTCATTGCGTCACTGCAGCGGCCATTAGAAGCTCCTTTTCCAATAGAAATCTGAGGCGTGTTATGACTGTGCATGCGCATTGGTTGGTCTAGCCTGAAAAATAAGCTTTTTAAATGCTATTCGAGCATCAAGAAGAAACAACATTCATGGGGGAGTTCATTTCAGATTTTATTGCTGATTTGAAATATGTAATTTAACTGCAGTTTTTGAGTTTTTAGGATTCCCCCATACATTTAGTTAGGACTTGGTCTTGTATGAGCTGCCTGAGGAATTGCAAATATGGCCGCAGAGTAAACAGACTTTACTTGAAAGGGACTTTGGTTTTGGTCACATAACATTGTTTAATGGAAACGCATCATTTTCGCAATAGTTTTTATCGATATTTCTAAAATATCGCGAAAGTTTTGCACCAGGCTTAAGTGAAATGCACATGCTTCACTCTGTAGTATTAAAACCGGCAGAGCATATACTTACTTGCCGGCAACCCGCCAAAATAAAACCTTGCCCATTTTAGGTTTAAAAATGATGAAAATTCATATAAAAAGTAAAAAATAAATAAAAGAAAATGAAAATGTAAATATTAGCATTGTATTTTTAAGTGCACTATATAATAACAATTATATTTTTATTTAATAAAATAAATATAAATTTACATGTAAAAAAAAAAAAAAAAAAAAAAAATATATATATATATATATATATATATATATATATATATATATATATATATATATATAATTTTATTTTATATTATTTTATTTAAATAAAAACTAAATAAAGTGCAGTAATACTATTACTATTATAATAATTATTTTATAGTTAATGGATCACATATGTGCAGTGTAAGCACCAAAACCGAAAAACGTATATACATGCCTCAGTATAGACATTTATAATATCACAGAAGATTTTTATTTGGAACTTTTGGAAATGTTTCTTGATATCAGCATATTAGCATGTTTTCTGAAAGATCACATGACACTGAAGACAGGAGTAAATTCAGCTTTGGCATCAAAGGAATAAATTACATTTTTAAAGATTTATATTTATATTTTGTAATATTACTGTTTCTACTGTGTTTTTGATCAAATAAGTGAAACCTTGATGAGCATAAGAAACTTCTTTCAAAAACATTAAAAAATCCAACTGACCCTAAACTACTGATAATGGAAATAAACCAATTTTACATTTACTTTGCATTTACTTTAATGCAAATTTTCCTAGGAGGAACTCTGTAGTTAAGATGTGAGTTAAAATAATTGCTAAATAAATGATGTTGTATAGTTTTATATCACCAGAAATTCTTCATTAATATTTAATATATAATCCAGTATAAACACTGAACAAATACACGGAAGGGCCAGAAAAGAAAAGAAAAGAAAAGAAAAGAAAAGAGTTGAGCGCACAGCAAAAACATTTGGGACAGGTATGATATTTTTCACTTTTTCTTTAATACTTTTTTTATATAACAGATATTTCATCCATAATTTTTTTATCAAACAGTGTACAAGATGAGACCATAAAAGTTTGAAAGTAGCAAAGCAAAATGAGTATCCATGTTCCTATAATAAAACGAAAATCCCAAAATCTCTCTACGTATAATCCTGAGGAATAAAGCTGGCTCTCAAAGTACTACATTGCTGAGTCTGGATTGGGCTAACATCAGTGGATCCTGCAGTCTCCATGGTTACCACAGCTCTGAAATGCACCTAGGTTCCTAATAGCTCTACTGATGAAAGTGCAAAACTGAATATTTAGGATGACACTCTAGAAAAAAACTTTCAGATGGACACACTTGTAGTTCCTTTTACAGACAGAATATGTGAAAATTAGGCTAAGTATACACTGCAAAGGTGGCATAGAAGTGCTTCTGAAGTGGCATTTAGATATCTTAACACTGTTTAATGCTGCACAGAAATGGCATAAATGCATTTACAAAGCACTGTATGTGGTACTCTTTAGTCTGCATGGTTTAGCACCACCAGTGTTTACAAGATACACGAATAGCAAAACACTTTCTTTATGATGGCTGAGGAAAAAAGTTAATTTTGTTTGTTAATGACCTCACTTCCCACACATACAGCCAATATCAAATGTCAAAATGGCATTAATGATGTTAAAAAACATTAATTTTTGCAATCTGAAAAGTCAAGAAAAATAAAAAGCATGTTTTATGTTAAATCAATTGAAGAGGCTATAGAAATTCAATGTCTTTATTTTGCAGCACTTAAAACTAACCTTGAAACAAGGTTTTCAAAGGGAGAGGTGATTATTTGCTCTGCGTAAACAATTGGAAGTGGTCCAGTTATTTGCTTCAAAAGCAAAGAAGTCTTTATGTGAAACTTTTGAAGTAAGATTACTGTACTGTGGACACAGTTTTATGCACTGCCTCTGTGAAGAGTTTTTTAATCTTTATTTTATGAAACGTAGGCATAATTATTCTCACTGTTGACTTCCCGAATGGTTGAAAATGAACAGCTAAATATAGTGGGTTCAGTTTAATAATGAACTGCCTTTTAAAGATCACAAGACAGCGTTTGCCCAAAGGATCCATAGACTTAGTAACAAAATTCCTGTCAGTTTTCGTAGAATAAAACTGTTGTGAATAAAAATTTTTGTAGTGTTTATATTGCAACAAATATATATGCTGTTAACTTTAAATAACATCTGTCCCACTTCTGCAGTTCAAACGGTTCAAGTGAGATTGTGTTCAATAGTCTGTTATTATCATCACATCGAACTTATTTTTGTTCAATATACTTGCATTTGAGAGAGTTATGTGATCGCTAAAAGCTCAAAGGCCGAAAGCTTTCATCAGTGCTCAATTTTGAATCTATCAAAACGATTTCACTTTCGCATCATTAACCTTACTCAGAAAGGGTTCAGTCTTGAGCTCTTTTCTTGTTTTTCACCCACATTGTCAATTACTCTGTACAGTATCTGCACTCAGCACAGACGCTACTTTGTGGTCTATTTTCTGCAGCCGTGGCACAGTGACTGATTGCTTTAAAAGTCGCGTAAAGATAATTCAGCGCGAGTATGAAAGCATCACGACTGTTCAGAGAAATGCTCAAACACCTGTAGGGTGCCGCTGCTCTTTTGCTTTGAACATGATGCCTTAAATGCTGCACAAAAAGATGTGAATGAATTTTGGCTTCCAGTGACGTGGATAGTGCTTGTCATTCATGTGAAGTATTGAATGCAGCGACTATTGAAAATATTCACTCTAAATATGAGGAAATGGTTAAGATGTAGACAAAAGAATGAGCAGAGCCACCATTTTTCTTGAAAGGAAAATCACTTGGGTTTCAGAGATATAGTACATGTGCTGCAGGAATCAAAGATGTGTGCAAACAATTCATTTCTTCTGACAGTTCCTAATCCAAGAAAATATTCAACATGTTCTCAGTAGTTCCATCCTATAAATGAATTCAAATCGCTATTTTATTAGGGATGCACAATATTATCAGATCGGAATCGGCCGATAATGGCTTTGAATGTATCGGCATTGGCCTGATATGAAACATTCATGTCAATACGTGTTGTCAAAAAGGGGATTAACTCACACCTGCTCAGGGTGCAAGCTTTTAATTCTATAGGGGGCGCTGTTGGCCTACTTCTAATAAAATGAAAGTAAACTACACAAATAACATGTAGACTGTGTTTCTGATTAAATAAAGCAGTAACTGATGTCATAAAATTATGAGTATGTTTTGATTTAAAGGTCAGAAGCTATAGCTTACATGAATAAAAATTACAAACATGGCACTTGTAAATTAAATAATTTTATATATATTGATGTGAGTAATATGTTGTATGAGCTCTAAAAGATTTTCAGAATTTTTACAACTCTTTTGCTTTAGACCAACTAAAAATGTTTAATATATATATATATATATATAGTTTGTTTATAGTTATTTTTTCAAAGCTTCAATGTACTGTCATTATAAAAGATCTTATTAACAAAATAATTTGCTTATAATTTCTGCACAGGAGGGACTTGTGGATGTTGCTTCCAAACAAAAGGAAATATATCGGCAAGTTAAAAATTATAGGCATATCGGATATCGGCAAAAATCCAATATTGTGCATCCCTATATTTTATGATTTTATTACAATTAATTCTTAAATTGTTAGCTATTGGAGAACTGCTCAACCATTTCAGACCTGTATGACTTTCTTTTTGATGATTTGTTAGCTTAGTATTTTGAAAACTCTCTTGGTGTGTGTTATTCAAAAACATTTTCTTTTAGATTTTTCGAAGGAGAACCATATAGGTTTGGAACACAGTAGTGTTTTTTGTTCCTGGATGTTTAGAATGAATCTGTTGAGTGAATAATTCAATGACTCGCTTATAAATTCAACCACTTGTTTGATCACTTAAACGAATCTGTGTTTTGAATGAATCTGTTGAATGAATGATTCAGTGACTCACTCATAAAAACACTCACTTGTTTTTGAATGTTTCTGTTGAGTGAACATTTAAATAATTAATTTATAAATTCAACCTTTTCTTTCATCCCTAAATGAATCAGTCCCTGCATCCCAATGTTCATACTATCCATCCTAAATAGATTAAATGTGAGATTAGAATAACTGTGTCCCAAAGCAAAGTATGATGAAATGAATATGCCAGAAGTCGTCGGATGGTCTACTATTTCTGGTAGATTTTTAAAGTGTGGAACTGTGCACACTCTAAAGGCTAAAACTGCCCACAATCCACTGCAATTTGGTGAAGAATTCAGTTCAGATCTACAAACACGACAAACATGGGGGATGTGCGTGACTTTCAACAAGAAGGTTTCTTCTGGTAGCTAACAGGAGAGATATGCAATTAATCTCGTGAAGACATCTGTAAACAAACAATCTTTCTTTACAAATGTTTGTGCACCAATTTTTGTACACATGCAGCACTGCAAAATTAGAACATGCTAAAATATCATCTTATTTAACATGCAATACCTGAAGGTAATAATCCAAAACAGGGATACAAACAGAGGTGAAGGAATAATTTCTATAGCCCCCACACCTTCATCATGATGTTGTGAATTCATTTAAATGTTTAAAATCCACTTCTAAATGTCATAAAGTATGTTTTGTTTTTCTCTGAATAGGAATCATGGGAAACACACACCTGGTGAGAGGTGAGTTAATATCTATAGGGCTTGCTGTATTGAGCTGTATGTAAAGTATTGTTTTAAAACGTTGAGCTACCTTGTCACTCTGATCTCTGAGGTTTAATTTTATATATCAGTCCCGTGTTGTGCTCATTCAAAAACAAGGTTATTTATTTGCCAGCAGTAGCAGTTAAGTCAACAGATTTAATGTGTGAGCGCTCTATTGCGGCCAAGTAATTTCTTCTACTCAGCCTCTACAGCAACGACTGCTTTTCTCTAATGATATCTGAGCTAAACAGATAAGCTCATGTTTATTTATATGTAAAAGAACAGGCTTCTAATCCAATCACAATTATGCCATATATTACTGGTTGTAGCTGGGCAGCCAATCATAAAATTCAATCTCAGTTTGGATTTCCAACCTTTTTAAAATGATGTGGTTTTTAATAAGATGCTTTTAACATGTTTGTACATGGTGTCAAAGTGAAAATTTTATGAGAATTGTCCACAATGTGGTTGTATGATAATTGAATTTATGTTTTTGCCATTAACTGTGTGCATCTATAAGTCCAAGCAGCATCAAAATTCTTATTGAATCAATGCATCAAGCATGACTAATGTTTGTGTGTGTATGTGTACAGATTACATGTATTACATGGTGTATAAAGATAGACAGACAGACAGATCATGACAGGGAGCTCTGGGAACGGGTTCAGAAGTGACAGAAAAAAGGACTGAAGGGGAATGTACTATGAAACTCTACTATGGAACAGCACAATGTAAATACAAATCAAAATTTATTATACATGATCTTACAAAACTCCTTATACATTTTTTTATATATATATTCTCATTTCTTATAAATTTTCTGACAAAATGTTTAATACATTATCTTACAAATTTTCTTACTAAATTTCTTGCACATTTTCTTACAAAATTTCTTATAAACGTCTTACAAATTTTCTTACAAAATGTCTAATATATTTTTCTATAAATATTCTTACAAAACTTCTTATAATTTTCTTACAAAATATCTAATGCATTTACAAATTTCTTATACATGTTACAAAATTTACAAAATGTCTAATACATTTTCTTATAAATGTTGTTACAAAATTTACAAAATGTCTAATACATTTTCTTATAAATATTTGTACAAATGTCTTACACAACATGTTGTTACAATATGTACAAAATGTCTAATACATTTTCTTATAAATATCTGTACAAATGTCTTATACAACATGTTACAAAATGTACAAAATGTCTAATACATTTTATAAATATCTGTACAAATGTCTTATACAATGTTGTTACAAAATTTAAAAAATGTCTAATACATTTTCTTATAAATATTTGTACAAGTTTCTTATACAACATGTTACTAAATTTACGAAATGTCTGATACATTTTCTTATAAATATCTGTACAGATTTCTTATACAACATGTTACAAAATTTACAAAATGTCTAATACATTTTCTTATAAATATCTGTACAAATGTCTTATACATGTTGTTACTAAATTTACAAAATGTCTAATACATTTTCTTATAAATATTTGTACAAATGTCTTATACAACATGCTGTTACAAAATTTACAAAATGTCTAATTCATTTTCTTATAAATATTTGTACAAATGTCTTACACAACATGTTACAAAATGTACAAAATGTCTAATACATTTTCTTATAAATATTTGTACAAATGTCTTACACAACATGTTACAAAATTTACAAAATGTCTAATACATTTTCTTATAAATATTTGTACAAATGTCTTATACAACATGCTGTTACAAAATTTACAAAATGTCTAATTCATTTTCTTATAAATATCTGTACAAATGTCTTATACAACATGTTACAAAATGTACAAAATGTCTAATACATTTTCTTATAAATATTTGTACAAATTTCTTATACAACATGTTGTTACAAAATTTACCAAATGTCTAATACATTTTCTTATAAATATTTGTACAAATGTCTTATACAACATGTTACAATATGTACAAAATGTCTAATACATTTTCTTATAAATATTTGTACAAATGTCTTATACAACATGTTACAAAATTTACCAAATGTCTAATACATTTTCTTATAAATATTTGTACAAATTTCTTATACATGTTGTTACAAAATTTACAAAATGTCTAATACATTTTCTTATAAATATTTGTACAAATGTCTTATACAACATGTTGTTACTAAAGGTAAAAAATGTCTAATACATTTTCTTATAAATATTTGTACAAATGTCTTATACAACATGTTACTAAATTTACAAAATGTCTAATACATTTTCTTATAAATATTTGTACAAATTTCTTATACAACATGCTGTTACAAAATTTACAAAATGTCTAATTCATTTTCTTATAAATATTTGTACAAATGTCTTACACAACATGTTACAATATGTACAAAATGTCTAATACATTTTATAAATATCTGTACAAATGTCTTATACAACATGTTACAAAATGTACAAAATGTCTAATACATTTTCTTATAAATATTTGTACAAATGTCTTATACAACATGTTGTTACAAAATTTACCAAATGTCTAATACATTTTCTTATAAATATTTGTACAAATGTCTTACACAACATGTTACAATATGTACAAAATGTCTAATACATTTTATAAATATCTGTACAAATGTCTTATACAACATGTTACAAAATGTACAAAATGTCTAATACATTTTCTTATAAATATTTGTACAAATGTCTTATACAACATGTTGTTACAAAATTTACCAAATGTCTAATACATTTTCTTATAAATATTTGTACAAATGTCTTATACAACATGTTACAATATGTACAAAATGTCTAATACATTTTCTTATAAATATTTGTACAAATGTCTTATACAACATGTTACTAAATTTACAAAATGTCTAATACATTTTGTTATAAATATCTGTACAAATTTCTTATACAACATGTTGTTACAAAATTTACCAAATGTCTAATACATTTTCTTATAAATATTTGTACAAATTTCTTATACATGTTGTTACAAAATTTACAAAATGTCTAATACATTTTCTTATAAATATTTGTACAAATGTCTTATACAACATGTTGTTACTAAAGGTAAAAAATGTCTAATACATTTTCTTATAAATATTTGTACAAATGTCTTATACAACATGTTACTAAATTTACAAAATGTCTAATACATTTTCTTATAAATATTTGTACAAATTTCTTATACAACATGTTGTTACTAAATTTACAAAATGTCTAATACATTTTCTTAAAAATATCTGTACAAATTTCTTATACAACATGTTGTTACTAAATGTAAAAATATCTAATACATTTTCTTATAAATATCTGTACAAATTTCTTATACAACATGTTGTTACTAAATTTACAAAATGTCTAATACATTTTCTTAAAAATATCTGTACAAATTTCTTATACAACATGTTGTTACTAAATGTAAAAATATCTAATACATTTTCTTATAAATATCTGTACAAATTTCTTATATAACATGTTGTTACAAATTTTCTTACAAAATGTGTAATACATTTTCTTAAAAATATTCTTTCAAAAATTCTAATAATTTTCTTACAGATGTTCTTATAAATATCCTTACAAATATTCTTATTTTTTTTGGATCAATTTTCTTACAAATTATCTTATAAAGTTTGTTACAAAAATCCCCAGAAATTCCCAAGCAAGCAATACCGCCAGACACCAGTATTGCTGCTTCAAGTCAAGGCTGACGCTACCAGGACTTGTTAGCCTGAGTGCTATGATGGAAAGGCCACTATTGTCAGCCCGCCAGACGCAAAGCTGACTGAAGAAAGAAAACAACAGGGTGGTCATGACAGGAGTTGTTTTCTGAGGTTCTTTGTGTCTTACTCCGTGACCTGAAACAAAAAGATAAAGTCAGCGATTTTTGTCTCAATTCATCACATTTAGAGAAAAATTGACTCCGAGTTAATAATGACTGGAGATCAAACCAACAAAAGCTAATCTTAGACTTTGTACCTTAAACCAGTCATGTAGATGCATCTTGTCCAGACTGAGTCTCTTCTTTGGCTTGGGCTGCAGGCAAGCACAAATCATCTGACAGCATTCTGTGCAAAAAGACGAGAAAGACATTTGATTATAAATTTGTACTTTATACCTGCTCTTTTTGAAACTACTGGTCCTTTTTGTATGATTTGGAGTTCTTTGTTGAATGATGATGAAAATCTCACCTTCTGACAAGCCAGGTCTGGTCCAGAGGTTTACGCTAATCATGTGCCGGTCGTGGGGTTTAGGACATTCTCCACACAGCATTTCATACAGCATGAACCCTAGTGTCCACACTGTCGTCGGTTTTGCGTGGTACTTGCCCTTCATTAAGAACTCGGGTGGACAGCACACTCTTGTGCCTGCAGGAAAAATATCTCATGTTTAATACACTATCGCAGCATTCTGACTATATATAGGATGCGTTTCTGTGAGATAATTAACAAAGCAGTTCATAACACATACTGTACCTTGAAAGAAGCTGAAGGCAGATTTCGTCATGAGCGTTCCGCACCCAAAGTCAATTAATTTGACCTCCATGGTGTCTGGCTTCACCAGCAGGTTCTCCAGTTTTATGTCACGATGAAAGACGCCACGTTTACAGCAAGTTTGAGCAGCATCAATGGCTTGCCGCATAATATTTCGTGCCGTCCCTTCGTCAAGCCTTCCTCCATGGAAATCCACAAAACTAAACAAGTCCATGCAAGGCATGGGCCGCTCTATAACCATCACGTAATGGTCTTTGTCGTCCACCCAGTCAAGCAGCTTAATAATCTGGGGAATGCTGGGACCCTCATTGGCCTTGAGCATCAGGCCAATCTCCATGGGGAGGTGTTTGGGATGACCAGGCTAAAAGAAAGAAAATATGAAGCTTAGATGGAGGTGGTTTCCCAAATAATGACTTAGTTTACAAATCAAAACAGTTTGCTCACTGAAAACTCGTTTGTAGTCCTTAATTAACAATAATATAAGATGTTATATATTGAAAACAGTGACTTAGAGGCAGAATGCAGTATACTTACCACTCTCATAGATGACATGCCCTGCATCTTCATCACACATTTCACAGCCACCTAATCAACAAAACAAAGAATTAACAATTAGCATGTGCAAATATTTGATATCACTCCAGTCAATAATTCTGAACAGATATGCAAAGATTTTAAGTTAAAAAACAAAACAAAAAAACAACTGAAACCTTAAGTCCGTCGCTGCAGCGGGTCCCTTCATAAATGGTGCCACATCCTCCTTCACCCAGCTTGCAGCCAACTTTATACTGGCCACGAAGATGACCTATTAACAGACAAGCAATTGTGGTTAGTATGAAATGCAATTTCATATTATACTGTATATGACTTAAAACAACTTTTTGTAATTCTCATAGATTTCCTATTCTTACCCTTGTCCAGTATGTTCTGCATAAGCTGTTCCTCAGTAGCATGGTCTTCAGAAGCTGGAGCTAAAATATGAATCAAATCAAATAAATATTATAAATAAAATATTGCACACTCATATTAGAATGGTTCTTCATTTACTTACTTGATATCCTAAAAATTAAACTTGAAAAATTTAAACTGTTACTTTAAGATGTTTAGTGTGATAATGACAGCAGTGTTTGTTTTAATTGGAATAACAGAAGTTCCTGTAATTGTAGAACCAGTCATTTATCAATATTTGCATCATTATGACATGTTGATGTAATTGTACCATTGCTATTTATCCAGGAATTTCCTGCCTCTGTCCCGTAATTTGTCTCAGCATTGTCCAGGTCGTATGATCCAAAGCTGAGGCAAGGAAAGTGAAAAGAGGGCCACTTCCAGAAGCGTCTCTTCTTCTTCTTCCCTTTGCCTGCCTCGTTTCTCCCTCCATCAGTCTCAACAGCACCATCAGGCAGATTAGGATTACTGTTCTCTGATCTGGTGGGGGTCTCTTTGGGCTGTACACAGGGCTCGTTTACACTCTGGCCTATTAACAGACAAACAATCGTGGTTATAAAATTCAATTTTAAGTATGTACAATCAAATGGTTCTTCATTTAGGGGCAGTATTGAATTGATATCTTAAAAATTAAACTTCTCTACACAATGCAAATCAGTTTGGCTACGTTAACACTGCGATCCTTAGTGGTCAATTCCAATTTTAGCTCAGACCCGATCTTTTTGTATAACTGTTTACATTGTTGTTTTAAATGTGGCCAATATCAGTTTTCCAGTGTGAACAGATCTTGGCTCTGAACTGACCCGCATGCCCAAAAAACAATACGAACAGAGCTGTCACATTTTCACAAAATCCGCCCAACTGCTTCTTAAAACTAGTCCAAAACTAGCCCAATCGCGTCCTTAGGGGTAAATTTCGCGTTAGTGGGGTTGCTTCAACCCACGGAGCTAAAAAACAACCCGCAGCAACAGTAAAAACTGTGGACTTGGTAATACTTGCACAGGAAGTAAACACGGATGATATAAAGTAAGCGATTATGCATTTATTTATAGTGTGATCTGCTGCAGAAACCAGCAAAATTATGCACAGGCAATATAAAAAAAAATCAAAGGAAAGGATGTGAGAGAAGAGTTTTGAAACTTTATAATACAAGCTCTCGTTTTGCTTGTATATACTGTCACTGTAATGTCATTGCACACTGAGTCCGAATTTTTCGTATGCATTTTGTTCGTTTTCGTCATCCTTTCCTATCAAAATGCTTGCGAATGCGAAAACACAGAAAATCGAACCTGATCCAAATGCAGATATGGCTGTTTACACTTCGATCGTATTGCAAAACATCTAATTTACTACCACATATGGAAGTGACACAAATTGGAATTAAAAAGATCAGATTCCATGTAGTTTGTGCTGTTTACATTGTCATGGGAAAAGCAGATCTGATTCACATGTGAGCAAAAAAAGGATTTTGGTCACATTTGCCTGCGGTGTGAATGTAGCCTTTGTTTCTGGTAATGACATCTACTAAAATTCAGATTCTCAGATAATGTTCAGATAAAAAAATCATTCCGTTTCTCATATTTAAACTGTTACTTTCACATGTTTTTGTTTGCTTGTTTGTTTTTGCTTTTTTAATGAAAAGGAAGAGTAGCAGAAGTTCCTATAATTAAAGAATCAGTCATTTGTCTAGTTTTGCATCATTATGACATGTTGATGTGATTGTACCATTGCTATGACTCCAGGAATTTGCTGTCTCTATCCCATATTTCATCTCAGCCTTGTCCAGGTCATATGTTCCAGTTTTGAGGCAAGAATAGTGAAGAGAAGGCCACTTCCAAAAGCGCTTCTTCTTCTTCTCTCTCAATGCCTCATTTCTGTCTCCATCGGTCTCAACAGCACCAAAAGGGGCCTCATCAGGAGGATCAGAATGATGGTTCTCTGACATGGCGGGGGTCTCTTCGGGTTGTTCACAAGGTTCGTGTACACTCTGGCCTATTAACAGACAAACAACTGTGGTTAGGAAATTCAATTGTTTGTATGTATGTATTTGATTTATTTTATAATTTATAATAGCATTTTCTAGGGTAAATGTACCTATTAAGCTCACGTACCCATTAAGCACACTTCCATATTTGAGCTTAGATTATAACATGAAAAAATAATGTATTATCCTACTTGATGTCTTAACCAATTTATGTGTACATAACTCCTGTAATTCCAAGTTAATCAGACCATTGCAGACCAAGATATGGGTCTCCATGTCTTGCCATTTTGAAAGCTGTCAAAGGAGCACTTTAAATGTGCACCTCCCCCCCTCTATTTTGGGTAAGTTTCACTACTTACTGTAAAATTAAAAGATTAATGTTTAGACTTTTGCATATTATAACCTTTTGGGTGTGGGAAATAATTACAGTTATATCCAAAAGATAGTTTTAGCAACATAGCGCAGATGCTACACAACAGCAATATAATCATTTTTAAATAGTTGACTTAATTAAAATAACCCAGCATGTGTTCTGTCCAATATTTACCCAGCGCTGGGTTTCCAAATAACCCAAGTTGGGTTGTTTTTATCCCAGCATTGTTTTTTAGAGTGTACTTCTTGTACTGAATCTAATATCGTGTGCCCTAAAAATGTCTTTGGTGAGCTTAATAGGTACGTTTACCCTAATTCTCATATATTTCTTATTCTTATCATTGTTCAGGACAATCAAGTGAAATAAATGAGTAAAATATGGCAATCAAATTAGTGTGACCGTTCATTTAGGGACAGTTTTGAATTGATATTCTACAAATTAAACCTCTACACAATGGAAATCAGTTTGTCTCTGGTAATGATGACATCTAATGAAGTTCAGATTCTCAGATCAAGTTAGCAGTTTCTGATATTTAACTGTTACTTTAAAATGTTTGGCGTTATAACAATAGTATTTTGAGAGAGTTTTTGCTTTTTAGTTTTTGCTTTTTTTAATGGAAAAGAAGAATTAACAGAAATTCTGGTAATTAAACAATCAGTCATTTAGAAATGTTCGCATCGTCATGACATGTTGAGGTGATTATACCATCGCTATGTGTTCCCGACGCTATCCCGTATTTCTTCTCAACCTTGGTCAGGTCATATTCTCCACTTCTGAGGCAAGGAAAGTGAAGAGAGGGCCACTTCCAGAAGCGGTTCTTCTCTCTCCCTGCCTCTTTTCTTCCTCCATCGGTCTCAACAGCACCGACAGGTGCCTCAACAGGCGGATTAGGATGACGGTTGTCTGCCATGAGGATATCTATCGGTTGTACACAGGGTAAGCGTAACATTTCACTCTCCGAAGCAGTCGCTCTTTTCAGTCTTGAAAGCAGTCCCATAACAATATTGTTTGTGGCTAATAGGCGCTATCAAACACTCCGAAACTTCAACTCATGAAAATGAGCAAGTGACTTTTATGCCTTTAAATACCCTAATAAGCGAGCTATGAGCAAGTGACTTTCATTCCTTTAAGTACCGCAATAAATGAGCTCAGAGCAAGGGACTTCGAAGTACTAGGCGAGCTGTGACGTCATAAAGGCTCGCGCCGAATGGAATGCGTCACGTGCTCTTTTCGAACGCTAGAATTCTAATCCAATTATATTTGAAACTAGTGGAAGTTTGCTGTATAGTGTACATTGCGGGTTGTAAGTATAGCATTTTTATCAATTTTATGACACTTTAAAGCCATACAAAGAAATATGACAAGATAGAAAACATCTTGTATTCTTGTAAACACAGTAACGTTAGGTAGTTGGAAATCACAACCGTTTCAACATCGCGAGTGTTTAAGTGACAGCAGCCTATAGTAAGTTACCTGCTGCAGTCTGTATCAAGGAAGAAGTCAAAATCACTGGCTGCTTTTGTCTGAATAACTTCAGCAGCCTTAAGAATCTGTGTCTATTTAGTTTACACAGTAAAAATAAAATATAACATTTTTATTTTGTTGTATATGGTCTTTATGTTTTTGTATACAAAATGTGTCTGCCTCGGAGTCAGTGTGAATGACAGATGAGATGCTGTAATACCAGTGTTGTCTACATAATATAAGCTTATCCACAATATAATATTTAGGTTTTCTAATGTTTTTCCAATGGCTGTTATTCATTCATCATTCATTCTTTGTTTATTTTTTGAAGTGAGTTGTTTCTATTGAAATGTATGCATTTTTACTTTTTCATCAAGCCCTAACATTTGCTTTAAAAACAGAAAATATTTGGAAAGATACACAGCACATGAGTCACTGGTGTCCATATTGTCCACCTAAGCCATTGGTGCTTTGACCCATATTTATATATTTAAAATTGTAATGTGCACTACCATGACCCTTCGTTGACCCTCTTTGACCTGTATAATTTCTCTAAAAATTAAAAAGCCTGTATCCTTGACCTGAATGCTAATTAATGCCTCAGAATGGAGAGCCTGAATCATCAATTCAGATATTTTTATTATCATGCTTTTCAAAGTCACATGATGAAATGTTGAAATTCCCTTCTTAAATGTTGATTTTCTAATTGTTTTTATTGGCTCCAAAAAAAGAAAGAAAAAAAAGTACAATATATGTCCTACACCAAGCTTTGCATGAGCTTGAATGTATTCCGTTTGCTCTTCTCTTTCCTCCTGCGAATGCCAGAAATTTCATTTCTGTCTGAATTATTAAATAATCTCTGCTCATTAATTCATTTGGGAAATTATGTGTTAATTATGCAGCCGGGGAGCACCACACCAAGTCCTGGGCCTTATTATATTCATAACCATGTGCTAATGACTGAATCGCTGATTGATTAACAAGACACAACTACTGAACTGTAATAATAGAGTAATTCTGTTTTGTTCATGCTTTATTTTTCATGGATCAGCTCTCTGTTGTGCCATATAACAAGCCAAAAATCAATCGCATCTTCATTGTCGTTCCGCAAAGGATCAACAAAGGTCTTGTGAATTGATTAGTCTGCTGAGCATTAGCAAAAATGTGTCCATTTTAGTGCTTTTTGCGCATTGATGCTGCTCTTGTCTCACTGCAGGGGAGTCAGGGAAGGTTTCTGATTCATACAAGGCCATTCACCCAGTCAAGAAGGGATCAATGATATGAGAATAAGCGCATGGAAGACTCATGCTTTCAGCTGCTAGGAGACCACAGGATACAGAGAAAGGCAAGCATAACATTTCCTCAAGTAATCTTTTAAATACTGATGCATCAGATCAGTCTTTTTCCTCAAACTAATTGTGTTGTGATGTCATGTTTGCGCTCGGAGAACTAAAGTGAATTAATTATGGAAAATACAAGTGGTTGGATCAATGATTTATGTAACAGAGTCTATCCCATGGGGGCTATTAGAGCTACTCAATCTTTTGCACGAACTAATTATTTAAAAATGAATGTAGATAGAACAATGTATTCTTTTATGAGCCCCTGCAACCTGTGTAGTAAATGTGTTTTTTTTTAGTGCCCATTAGGGGAAAAAAACAAATCGGAGTGATGACGCTTTTTCTCAGAAGTGATATAAAAAAAGTATATTCTGCTATCTAAAGCACATTTACATTCACATATTTTATTATCTATGAAAGATGCAAACACTTTATCTGGTGACATTTTATCACAGCTGTCAGTTTGGAAACAGTTATGACACAATTTATGAAACAATAATACATGAAAAAATTAGATCTTTAAAATGTCTAAATTAATTTTTTTATCATTTTATCAATCATAACATGTGTGGCATGGGTTTCAAAGGGGGAAGATTTCAGTAAAAATCAGGAAAATGGTATAGATATAGTTGACCTCAAAAGTGTACATACGCTTTGCAGAATCAGAATTATTTTACCAAATTATTTGACCAATTATTTTACCATACAAAATGCATGTTATTTTTTATTTAGTACTGACCTGAATAAGACATTTCACATAAAAGACGTTTACATATAGTCCACAAAAGAAAATAATAGTTGAATTTATAAAAATCACCCTGTTCAAAAGTTTACATACACTTGATTCTTAATACTGTGTTGTCACCTGAATGTCCACAGCTGTGTTTATTTGTTTAGTGATAGTTGTTCATGAATCCCTTGTTTGTCCTGAACAGTTAACCTGCCTGCTGTTCTTCAGAAAAATCTTTCAGGTGCCACAAATTCTTTGGTTTTTCTGCATTTTTGTGTGTTTTAACCTTTTTCCCAGCAATGACTGTATGATTTTGAGATCCATCTTTTCACACTGAGAACAACTGAGGGACTCATATGCAGCTATTACAAAAGGTTCAAACACTCACTGATGCTCCAGAAGAAAAAAAAAAAAAAGTATTATGAGCCGGGGGGTGAAAACTTTTTGAATTTAAAGATCAGGGTAAATATAACTTATTTTGTCTTCTAGGAAACATGTAAGTATCTTCTGTAGCTTCTAAATGGTAGTACTTAAAAAAAAAAAAAAAGATATATAGGCAAAATAAGAAAAATGTACACATCTTCATTCTGTTCAAAAGTTTTCACCCCCGGCTCTTAATGCATTGTGTTTCCTTAAGCATCAGTGAGGGTTTGAACCTTCTGTAATAGTTGCATATGAGTCCCTCAGTTGTCCTCAGTGTGAAAAGATGGATCTCGAAATCATATAGTCATTGTTGGAAGGGTTCAAATACACAGAAATGCTGAAAAACCAAATATCTATCTTAAAAATCTATCAGAAAGCCAAATGAAATGAGCTAACAGAAAACAGGAAGAAGAAAACAAAAAGCTGTTCATGTGGATCCACTGTTCAGCTTCCAAACTGCTCCAAATGCCCCGCTTTGTCATTCAGGTGTGAGTGTGTTATAAAAATGGAGATTTGTTGGGGTCTGTAGGGGTGCTATACAGAGGGGCAATGTGAAGTTGGCAATGCAATTTAGCACACAAATGAAACAGCCACACTGGAAGCAATTTATTCTGTTCTATTGAGCCAATGTTTCTACTGTGCCTTTTTTTTAATTCTGTTTCACATATGAACAATGAACGGAACATGTACTTTAAGGCTTTCACATGTGGACTGATACTCTGGAAGGAAGAGTGCCACTTCAGAAAGAATAAAATGCAATCTCTAATGTACTGCTACTTCTCCTGTCCTTCACCCAAACCATGTGGTGGCAGTCAGAGTTTCTCCTCCTCCTCCTCCTCCTCCTCCTCCTTAAGATACAGCTATAATGCAGTCCCTCTTGGGATTGACCACTTGGTATTCAAAGGTTATCAGTTATGCTGCTCTGGTAGAGCTGCTGTATGATCTGCTAAGAAAAGAGAATAGACGTTTACTTGTGTTAAAAAAAAAAAGTCTGATTGCTGGGTGTCCTGCCTTGCTTACAAATGACTGTCAGTGGTGCAGTACTTACACAACTGCAGAAAGAGAACTTCTGCCTTTATGTCTTATATCCTATCAGACTGTGAAAGAAACTATAAAAGAGCAATGAGGAAACCATTAGCAAAGAAATAGATGCTAGATGTGCAGCTAACCTGTGCATTCGTGATTTCACCATCGCTGGACTGGGCAAGGGGAATGAAGACACTGGGTGTGACATTTAAATGCGATTTAATAAAACGTATAATATAAATATTCAAATAATAGAATAAAATATACAACATAATAAGGTGCTAAACTAAAATGAGGTGCAGACTGTACTGGCTTTTTAGGTGAGACTCATCACAGATGGACACATTGCGGCACCTCGAATGCATTTAAAGCACCGCTGTGGGGGGAGATGGTCACTCTAATTTAATAGTCATGCTAAAGCTGCGTTCACACTAGCAGCGACTTCTGTCACTGCATGTCGCCAGAGGCTGGCGACAAGGTTGCTAGTGGGCATTCTCACTACTGGTTGTCTTGACAGTGAATCAGGTTTCTTGCCGCTAAATACAAACATTTTGGAGGCAAAAGACTAAATATAATATAAATATAAGTTAAATCTGTTCATACAAACAAAAACGAATGAGAAGCAGAGCCTACTTTTTTCCATTGCATATGTTTATTTATGGCTGAGAGGAGAACGATCACATGAGCTCTACCGTATTCTTTCCTATTGGCTGTCGGTCCCGAAAGTCGCTCTTCATTTGCATAAAGTTGCGGGATTCTGAACTTTGTCGCGTCGCTGGACACGCCCCATCCGGTCGCCAACGGTCGCTGTAGCTCGCTGTCGCTCTTGTCGCCGGAAATCGCCAGCTCTCCATTGAAATGAATGGGATCACGTCGCTTTGTCGCTGCGTGTCATGTGTAGTGTGAACGGGGCTTAAGACCTTGAGCATGAGATGGTGGAATAGGGTGAGCTGAGGTCTTCTGGCTCTTCTGAGAGCCAAGTCAAAGCATGATGCGTCAAGTTCTCAGAAATGTACTATTTATATACATGGTGGTTTGAAAAACCTTTATACCATTTTAAAACAAAAGTTTAAACTTAATGAACTCTTAAGCCCCGTTCACACTAAATGCGACAGGCAGCGACAAAGCGACGTGATCCCATTCATTTCAATGGAGAGCCAGCGATTTCCGGCAACAAGAGCGACAGCAGGCTACAGCGACCGTTGGCGACCGGACGGGGCGTGTCCAGCGACGCGACAAAGTTCAGAATCCCTCAACTTTATGCAAATGAAGAGCGACTTTTCCAATAGGAAAGAAGGCGGTAGAGCTCATGTGACCGTTCTCCTCTCAGCTGAAGATAAACATACACAATGGAAAAATATAGGCTATGCTTCTCATTCGTTTTTGTTTGTATGTACAGATTTAATTTATATTTATATTATATTTAGTCTTTTGCCTCCAAAATGTTTGTATTTAGTGGCAAGAAACCTGATTCACTGTCAAGGCAACCAGTAGTGAGAACGCCCACTAGCAACCTCGTCGCCAGCCTCTGGCGACATGCAGCGACAGAAATCGCTGCTAGTGTGAACGGGGCTTTACGGAGAAAAACATGACAGTGTGTCATTCCTGTAATAAAATTGCTTCTTGCACGTATTGTTGCATTTTTAAATGGATATGTCCAGTAAGTGGTGCTAGGCAGTAAGGCATTTGTGGTTGGCCAAACTGAACCAGGATTTCCAGGGCAAGAATCTCGACATCATTTGTGTTTGTTCTTATCATTTCCTGTCAGGTAGGTGAAATATTAGGCTAATATCTTAATTAATACTGCTCGTACGTATCTTTACTTTATTAACTTTAGTTTGTCAAAATAGTGTGCCTGGTCCTGCTTACTAAGTCCTTCTCTATATTATTTAGCAGCTTCCACATGTTTTTTCCTGTGGTTTAGATGGCATAAATTAGCAGAACAAAGTATTCAGTAGTACATTAACCATGCAATCAGTGCTGTTGTTTACATCTGAGTATTTCCAATATGGCCGCGCATCCAGGTAACTGACCAAACCGTGACATAAGCGCAACCCTCTGTTGTGATAATCCGCCAGGTTTTTTTACTGACAAGCCCCAACTCATAAAGATCGGGGTTTAAAGAAAACCCTGAGCTACCCACTGATTTTTACGACTTTGTGGTAGCGTTCATGAGCTTGTAAATGTGATATTTCCGATGTGATTTGAATGCACCACAAGGCAACATTTTATTATGTTGGTTCTTGCATATATCACGGCGGTTTGGAGATAGATGTCCGGTGACTGCCGCTAGAAATAACAGAGCAAAAAAATATCTATATGGAGTCCTTTATGTGATGCAAGATTTACATAGAATTAGTTTATATATCGTGGTAAAACTGTTTTAAAGTTTACCGTGCAACAAACAGTGCTAAAATCATTAAAGATCGATAATGTGTGTGAAAACGGAATACATATGTATTTTACTGACATTTCAGGCAGAAACAGCAGCCATTTTTCACCAAATAAGAATTATTAACTCATACAGGAGTGTATTGTATGACATTTTACAACCTTGCTGTATCATAAAAAATGCAAAATGCTTAGTATTTTAAGAGATGCACTGACCTTGACACAAAGTCATGAGAGTCTACAGTCACTGGTTATTTCCTGTTTTATAAATTTTTCTGCAGGTTGGTTTTACTTGACTGTTATTCATTCATTCATTCATGCATTCATAGGAAATAATGCCAAACTACTTAAGAAGGATTCCTGCAGACTCTTAGTATTTTATCTTTTGACAGTATCAGGATAGATGTACCTGGGATTTTTAATTCCATTATAGATATACCATTATAGCAGACAGGTTGGCCTATAAACACTAATGCTACCATTGTGCTTTATTGCCTCACTGGTAGTGCTTTTTGTTGTTGTTGTTGTTGTTTTTTTTTTTTTTTTTTTTTTTTTTGCTCCAAGAGATGTGCAACCTACATCTCAGAGAGCTGTACTGGTGGCCAAGGCATCACAAACACACAAACCCTTTGTGTGCGATGTGACAACTGCTGTCACGCCACCTGTCAACCTGTCTATCAAATACAGCCAACTACGAACTGGACCTCCTTGAAACAGAAAGCTCTACTGCAATGCTCTGTGTGTGTGTGTGTGTGTGTGTGTGTGCGTTTATTTTCTCTCTCTGATCTCATGTTCCGTCCAGTTAATGACCAGAAATATTTAGCTACTCAGTTTCAGTTGGATGTTTTCTGCTATTAAGGTAACATCTTATATCAAGAAGTTGATCATCCTGGGTTTTTTTTTTTTCAATCAGTTGAGTTCAAGGAGACACTTCTTTTATTACCTTCAAAATGACAGAGGAGTGAAGTGATAGAATCCACTCAGACTGCTTATAAACAGCTAACATTGAAGGTCAGCTCTGGAAGTAATTTACCATTGATTCTCAGCTTTCCATAAGGTAAAACCGCTGAATTTTAGTGCAAATGCTCCCTGAATGTTAGGCAAAATATTTGAGGTCTCCCAATATGCACATTTCAAATGCATTATGCAAATGTCAGCCGTAAAAGTATTTCTCTTTATAAAACAAGAATGAAATTATGGAGATTGTTGATGGATTCTCTGAAAATAGATCAAGTCTTTCATTTGCACATATAAATGCCCCATGGCTTATAAAAGAAGACATTCATTGCAGGTCCACAAAAGATTGTAGCTTTAAGATGAACACCTTGAGAAGACCTTGAATACAGAATGCCAATGCAAAGCTAGAAATCAAATTTAAGTTGGCTTTTTAAAACCTTAACCATTTTTAGAGGTCATATTATGTAATTCAAGCTTTTGTGCACCAGACATTAATTTACATGATAAACATCCATCTTCTCTGTGATCCCAACAATTAAAAATCTAATGTTTGTTGGCTACACATCACTGATTGGCTACTGTCAAGTTCAGAAAACAATCATTTCGGAAGTATGCAACAAAAACATTAGCACTAGGACATTGAGATCTATCAGAAGGACTGCAAGTATTTTCTCACTTGAAAAAATTCAGAACAAGCCATTTGTGCAGCTTAGCTTGAACAGAAGGTCTTTTTGGGGAGGAGAGGGGAGGGAGGACTTACATTATGTTACATAATCCATGAAACGCCTACATTTCAAAAGATCAAAGAGAGATATATTTTAAACTTGCTTTGATCCCTTTATTTTGGAACTATCAGTTGACTCTCTGTAAATTCAGACATAGTGTTGGAAGCAGCTTAGGACACTATAGTCTGAAGGCACTAAATAGTTAAATATGGAGGCGTTAATTATTTATTTAAAAAAAGATTGTAGGGTATAATGTTATGAACCTGGTCTGCTTTAAATTGAAAATGAAAGGAGTGTGAGATAAATGGCTTCCAATTAAGGTCTGAAGTAAAAGAACATGTTGTACGTATCTTTAGCTGGAACAGCTGGCTGGTAGGCTTCAGAATTACTTCTGAATAGCGTCTCGTGGGAGGTTAATGGAAAACAAAATTATTAAACAAGAATAGTTCAAGTTGAAGAAGTGTAAGAACAGCAAATAACAAATAACAAGCATACTTTTGATGGGTTTTCAAGGTGTAATATAAAATAAAAAATAGTGGATTGGTAAAAAGTTCAATGAGAAAAACAACAAATTTCAAAAGTAATTTACAGTTGTGCATACTGGTCAAGTCATTTCTTATTTGCAACTGTGAAAAATCAATAACATCCTGAAGTAACAATTATATGTATATGTCTAGATATTTGTCTACAAGGGTGATTCAATTTCTCTCCACTTTAGCATGTCAATACTGGCAGAGAGGACAAGGCCTGCAATGTATAAATGGCTAGTCAAAGTGTCAAATGCAATACCGACAGAAAATCCACGAAGAGACGATTACCTGCACAATGACAACAGATTTATTTCACAATCTGTATTAAATTCACAATGCATTTGTTGAAAGTCTTTCTACCATGTGCCTTTGTGTCAAAGGCCCAATTAAATGTAATCAGTAGAAATGATGTAAATTAATCTTAGCAGGCTATAGGTTTTCAATCAAAAACCTGAGTTCAACTAAAAAAAATATAGGAAAACTCTTAACTGTACTGCAATTTTCCCTCTAATGCTATAATTTCTCTTGTAGTGCTATTAACCACGACAGCTACAGCTATTCATTTTTAAATGAACAAGCTCACAGCACGAGGTTTTCTTATTTTATTTCTGAATTATCTTTCGAGCTACCACCACCTTGTGTTTTAACCTTCATATATATAGAAATTATGGAAGATGTCAGTTTTAAAGAGACTGACGTGAATACAGCACTGACTATTGGTGACTGACTATTTTTAAAGGCACTGTGTTATTCTGTAATATAGTTGTTCTGTTATGTTGAAGAGCTGATGCGATTAAGATGGCAGCTAGAGCGCAGATGACAGTCCTGTAATAAGAGCTCTCTTGAGGGCCCCAAGCCTGCTCAAATCAAACTCTCAATTCAATGGGCAAAACTGGATGGGAACTCATGTAATACGACGAGACTTTTGCAAGTCACCAGATGTGTATTTAAGTAAGTACTGTATATGTCAATTTGTGACACTTTTTTTTAGTTTTACAGCTAAATTTCTACTTAAGCTTCAGCAGTGTGTGAAGTTGTGCTTAAAAGAAGTGGGGTGCATCACAAGTGCTATTTTTTTTTATTATTAATATAAATATATTATCCTGTTGGCACTCTCTCATCTATTTTATTATTATTAATATTAATATTTATGTTTATAAATTCGTGCCTGTTCCGTTTCATATCAATGTGCAGTGGTTACATTGTGACTGGTCCAATATCGACTAATCTGTTTAATCACAATGGTGTCAATCTGACTAAAAAGCCTCCACGTCATCACCTCATCAATCTGACCGAGCTTGATCGAAATTAAATTTTGATCCGTTTGAAAGTGGCGGTGTAGATCTTAATCCTTTCAACAGGAACATTTTAGCCGACTGCTTTCTCGTAATGATGAGCGAATCGTTCTTTTGAGCCAGTTCTTAGGAAGTAGCCGAGCAGTTCACAAAAAATCCCGGGTTGATGAGACCCACAGCCGAAGTAGCACGTCGAAATTTAACGAGGACTCAAAAATAGCCGAATGAGCCGGTATATCAGACATATCCGCGTTTATGTCTGTAATGTGTGTTGTAGGTGCGAAACTTTTAGGGATCTTTGTTGTAGGCTAGTCATTTTTACACTGTGTCTGACATAAAGGATCCACGAATGAAACTGCGACCACAAACATCATTAAATTAAGTAAATGAACGATAATCAGCAATATGCGTTCACGTTTTATTTGAATGTTTCAATATGTGTTGACACAAATGGCTTTATTTAAAATTTTTATTGATACAACATGGCACTGAGTTGTTAGAAAAGAGAAACGACGAACCAGCTTTTGAACCTACTACTTTCTCATTAGGATTCAATCGGACGTTTTGCATATGCGCAGTGCAGTGGCGCGCGTGTGTGTGTTTGTTTACGTCTAACGAAATAGTAAGTGGAGGAGAATGAATTAGCCTACTGCTTATTCGCCAATACAGATTTTCTGACAGATTATATCAGCTTTCATTTCAGACATGTCTTTAAAATGCATTTAAATTATGCTCGCGGTAGAATGGGGAAGCTGAACGCATCGATTAGTCTTAAGTTTTACAACCGAATATGGGAATAGGATTGTGAAGTTTACGATACATAATTTAACTTAATTGGAAATTGAATAAGGATTCCCTTCACCCGCAGACTTTCTCTGGTGAGTTCCAGCCCTTGTGACTTTGTTTTGTGATCATCTAGTGTTTAAAACAGTCTCTGGTAGGAATATAGCATAGAAACAGAACACTGTTTGTGTGACTAAAGTGAATATTTGCTGCCAGAATCACACGGAATGTGTGGGAAAATGTGATTTGATACGTTTCGATATGGCTGGCACTGCAGTTATTTGTAATATTTAATACCACCTGTCATCCAGAGTTTAGAGAAACATAATTTGCATTCATAGCAACAAGTGGCCACAAGTTTAAAATGCATTAAATGTTTTTATTATAGCTGTGGGAATTTGTTTGATGGTAGCTGTTTTTTGTTTGATTTTGTGTTGGACAAATTTATTGCATGGCTCAAAGCTGTTAAGCTATTAAGGACTGGTTTACAAGAAAAGGTTTGTTGAAAACTTTGCTCTTTATAAATATGGGTTGTTTCGAACATTAAACAACAGTTTTGTAGATCTTTACAATGAGAGGGTTAACTCCCCAATATTATCCCTGGATAAAATACCTGTATTTGCATTTTTAATTTATGCAGTATAAAATATATTCACTGTTAACTGCATCATCACACCTTTGTACAAAGTGAAAATTAATCAATAGTCTAGAGTTAATGGATTTAAGAAAATATTTTATTGAAAAGCACGTATGCATTCGATTTTTCGACAAATGAGACTGCATTAAAAAATCAAACTGAAAGTGTTTTAACCTAAGTTTCATTACCAGGTAGGGGGAAGAATATTATATCGGTTGTGCTGCATTATTGGTGTGGATTATTTATTTAGCAGTTCTCCAATATTCTCAGCAGCTCTGTATGGTGAGATAATCAATCTAGAGCCCTCAGGACTGAACTGCTCATTCTGCTTCTGTGTCAGCCTGTGTGTCCCCTTAATTAAACCATCCAAGCTAAAGTACACCATTTATTTCGACTTGCTGTTCCTAAGGTACACAGGAACAAACAGAGCGTGGGAAGTGTGCTCAATTGGTCTTAAAACAAATTCAAGAACTACTTTGCTTGCAATTGCTTTTATGATTATTATGATCATAGAAACCGATGTAAATGTAGAAAGAAGTGTGAGTTAGACACATACTTCAGTGTCTTTTTGCCCTGCTTCTGAATCTGTTCAAGTCTATTTTGAGATGTGCATTTGCATATAGTCAGGTTTATTTAAAATGTATCTATAATTTATAATTGAGGCGCAACACCAACCAATTTGCCTCCATTCTATTGGAGTGTTGTCCATGATTTAAAATGCACAGATGTGTCAAGTGGCAGGTGTCCAAAACATGAGCAAAATGCAGTCTCTGTTATTTCCACAAATAATTAGAGAAATATATTTCCCATGAGAATCTCCTCTACAGTCTTACTGCTTATCATCTAATCTGTTCAAAGAGAAGCATCTCTGGGAAAAAGGCTTTCCTTCACACCTACACAGCAAGGCTGGAAAGATTTCATCGCTTTTCATAATGAGTATGCAATGCACCTTTGCTTAGACGTGATTTTCTCTTTGGATACAGAGCCAAGAGTAAATGCTTGATGTCCTTGGACATTAATCATGCAGCTTTTTGCTTTGGTGGGGTTGGAATGATTCACAACAAACTTGTTCTTCATCTAATAAGCATTATGCAATTAGCAATATGGTACTGATTTTACTAATAACATTTTATTTCGCAATGAAATTTTACTGATCATACCTTGTGTTATATAGAGTTGAAGTAAACATCTTCTAGATATAGCATTATGGCTTGTTCTTCAAAAAAAAAAAAAAAAAAAGATTCCCCACTCTGCACAATTTCGTATGTATCTCTTTTCATTTCAGATATTTGTCTGCAATTGCACCACTGATCTAAAGCATCTTATTGAGGCCGTGCTTTTCTAGATGGAAAAATAAGGCCCTATTAAATATGTTTTTTTTTTTTTTTTTTCCCAAATTTCATTTGATTTATTTCCAAATTCCTTTTTCTGTTTTAATTTTTTTGGATTCTGTTTTTTTTTTAGACTTCAAATGGTTAAATAACAATAGTTTAAAATATCAATTACAAAGCATGTCTAATTAATTGATTAATAATAATAATAATAATAATAATAATTTATTAAAAGTTTCAGTTTTATTTTTACCAAATTCTGTTTTCCGTTCATTTTCTGGATTCCATTTTAATGGTTTCAATAAATAATGTAATAATTAAAAGCATCTCTAATTAGTTGATTTTATAAAAAATAATTATTTTATTTTACTTATTTTTTGTCAGAAATAGCCTACTATGTTGTGTATTTTATTTTTTTTCTGGTAAATATTCCTTAAAATAATGTTAATAAATAATATAAATAATAGTTAAAAATAATAATTTTATTAGTAGTAGTCGTACTATCATTACATTAAGTAATATATTTCTTTTACAGTTTCTTCAAGTTAAACCGAACTTTTATTTTGATGGGTTGCCATGAAGACCTTTAAGTTTCTGCTTGTATATATATATATATATATGTGTATATATATATATACACACAGTCGTAGCCAAAATATCAGCACCCTTGCAATTCTGTCAGAAAATGCAACCCTTCTCTCAGAAAATTGTTGCAGTTGAAAAAGTTTTGCTACTCACATGTTTATTTTTTTTGTTTGCATTGGAACAACAAAAAAAAACAGAGAAGAAAAGTCAAATACAAGTCAAAAAATACAATTCCACACAGAAGCCAAAAAATGCACTGGACAAAATTATTGCCACCCTTACCTTAATATTTGGTAGCACCCCCTTTGGAAAAAATAACTGAAATCAATCGCTTCCTGTAACCATGAATGAGTTTCTTACACCTCTCTACTGAAACTTTGGACCACTCTTCTTTTGCAAACTGCTCCAGGTTATTCAGATTTGAAGAATGCCTTCTCCCAACTGCTGTTTTGATTTTTTTTTTAGAAGTTCCACATTATACAGTAAATTCCATTTTTATGACTGGATTCCATGATTCCGTCTATGCTTTTCACATTGCGGAAAAAAATAGGGCCCTAGATAAATGAATAGTTATGAATTACCAGCATAATTCATTTTGGTGGAGTTTGCTTTGTGTAAACTAATATATATATATATATATATATATATATATATATATATATATATATATATATATATATTTATTTATTTATTTATATATATATATATATATATAGTATGGATAGTATGCCGTTTCAGATGCTTTCCTGTGAAAGTTACAGAGTTTCACAAGTTGATCTGATAATGACATGAAGTCGTTATAGATTCGCACAGACAAGGTTGGTAAGTGATTTCACAGCCTCATGCTATGGGCACCTGCACACTAGAGAAAGCTCAGATGGAGAGCTGTACAGATAAGACATATGGTCCATTTTGAAGGTGTAGAAAGAGCATGGTCAGTTTAAAATCATGGGGGAATACAGTGAATTGGATTTCAGAGAGCACAGCTGAACCCTCTTTTCTGACATTCATAATGGTCAGTGGATACCTACGTCAGAATATTCCCAACTTTTCAGCTTTTCCTCTACATTCTTACAATGCATATATGTATATGATATATACAGTTTCCATATATAATATTCATTTTTAAAGTTCAGTACAGTACAATCTGATGCAGGTGCCGTTGCTAGAACTCGTGTTGCGTAACCTTGAATGTTAATTTAAATGGTGTTTGGTAATAACGTGCATTCAATATGAAATGATTGCAGAAGTTAAAATAGGGAAAAATAATATAAAATAAACCTTGTTGTTGCCCTTTTGTGAAAACATGCTATAAGAGTATTTGAGGCAGAAAAAATATTAGTGAAAGAAAGAAAAGCCTTGAATTTTTCAGCTCCTTTTACTTTCTGCAGAATTGTTGTGGAGAAAATAGCACACGAAATATAAAAAATTAAATAAGGAAAAAAAAAAACAGAAAAACACTTAGCTATTCATGAAGTCATGGTTACATTGTTTTTTTTTTTTGAGAAGCAAATATTATTTTTTAAATTCAATTTGGTGATGCAAGTGCCTGAGAAAGTGCATGGTTCACCTTTTGTTTTTGAAAACTCACTCTTCCATAAGTGATTGCACATTAGCAATGCTAAAATATCAACCCTTTAGAAGTGGATTTTGATCACATCACAAAACGTGTTATTATGGGAATAGCACTGGATAAATGAGTGTACGAGCAGCTGAAGAGAGTTAAGCCATCTGCTTTCGCGTCTCTCCTAAGACCTGCACAATTTTGTTTAAGAGGTGCAGGATTGTGAAAATTGTTGATCCATACAAACTATCTTCAATAAATGTGGTAGATCAGTGTGCAGAAAAGAAATGGTGGACTGAGCTGACTTTTGCACTCAAAGAGCTGTGGAAAATGGCACAGGGCAAGATCAAGCTGAAGAGCTAGACTTGTCCTGAATTATTAAAATAAGTAATGAAGACAGACATGATAGGGCTTTCTTCACAGCATTGATTATGCAGTAGGAACTTTATAAACCAAAGTCAGACTTTTAAAAAAAAATTGTGCCTATTTAGATTTGCATAGATGTGATTTTGACTAATGTTGAAATTGTTGATGAATAAAAGATGAAGATATGGAAAGGATACATACATCCTTTACAAATTTGTGTAGTGTCTTGTGGATCGCAGCCCTTTGAGAATAGTACGTTTTCAGACACATTTGGCTAATTGCTTTTATGCAAGGATGTGGCTTTGATCATGTTGAGCCTGTCTCAAAAGTGGGAACATTACTGTGGAAGACATTAAAGACAACCTTGTGTTTGAGGCTTGATGAGAAAAGGCAGTTATACAGCTTTTTATAGCAAAGTCTTTGTTGTAAATTAGATGTGAAAGCCTGTCTTAGATGATGCGCCTGTATGTCGTCATATTTTGTAATATGTGTTTTCACATTTATTAAACTCCGGTATAAACCTGAGGGAGTGAAATCATTATGGCATGTCTGTTTTTTACTTTCTCATGTAAGTAAGTTGTTGGACTGCCACTGCTGAGAAACAAGATTCTTTGAGTCTTTTAATGGCAGACATTCTGCTGTGTGATTTCACAAGATGCAAATTACTGAAATTACTGCACAGTGTGCTTTTGAAAATATCTCGGTTTTATTCTCTCTATTCAGCTTAGCAGTGTTGTTCATAATGAATGAATCATCTCTTTTTATGATTATTTAATCTTGTGTAAAGTGCTGTGAAAAAGTTGCCCCCGTCTGAATTTCTGAGCTTGTGCACATTGTTAACTTTGTGGTCAAGTTTTATTGGGGTTTCAAGGTTTCAGTTATTCAGACTTTATGCAGGTATGAAAAAGCGCCTATGCCAAAGCCCATGAATGGAGTAAATGAATTGTAGTTAATAGGTGATAGTTTTTTTTTTTTTTTTTTAGTTCTAAATCTGATTTTTGCCCTCATAATAATGTTGCTTTCATGCCATGTTGTAATTGCAGTAATTACTAGATGACAACCTGGGACGTTGTGGAGCTCTCTACATCCTCAAAGTCAGAATTATGCATTTCTATGGCAACGCTATCAACGCCAAAACGAATCTGTGTAATTTGAGTAATCAGTAGACAAACCTACAATATTACAATCATTATGCAAATGCCTTATTATAAATTATAGTTTATTTAATTTGATATTAAAAGCATAGTCCACCTAAAAATTAAAATTCTGCCATTATTTATTCAGTTTGCTCAGCCTCATGCTGCTCCAAACCTGTATGACTTCCACTTTTGTAGAACATAAATGAAGGTATTTTGAAGAATGTTGGTAACCAAACAGTTGGGTCATTCCGTGTTAACTCATACGGAGGTCTCTGGCTCATTTTTGATTTTGTCACTATTTTTTCAGAAGAAAGATGTATAGTGATGTAAGCCAAAATATTGTTGAAATTACAGGGGGATAAAAATGACTTTAGTAAGCATCATGCAGCATCATTATATGAAGAGTTCAGATGCAAAACCAGCTAAAAGCCATCTCGGTCAAAAATGAGATAATGATACTGAGTGAATGCTCCTGACACATAGTATACATCCATCAAATACTTTTACTTCAAACTCACTAAATTCCAGCTTCAGCTCAATCAGACGTACCTGTACTTACTTAGAAACCTATAGAAAGTAGCCAGAAAGAAATGCTCACTTTAAAGAAATACATCAGATGGATTTAGAGGCTTTTGCATCTGAACTCTTAATATTATTTTCACAGAAATTGGTATGTCTGCTGGTAAAATCTGTTGAATTTAACAGTCTTTGTTGCAGTATATGCCAGTGGTGACCACTGAAAAATGGGAAAAAACACTTTTCAAGTTTGCATGCCTGTAACTCAAAAAGTATTAAAGATATCTTAATGCCCTTTTAGATATTGTGGCTTAAACTTTCCTTTTGGCATCTTCATTTTTAAAGAAGTCCACTTCCAAAACAACAATTCACAAATAATTAACACACCCCCTTGTCATCCAAGATGTTCATGTCTTTCTGTCTTCAGTCGTAAAGAAATTATGGTTTTTAAGGAAAGCATTTCAGTATTTTTCTCCATATAATGGACTGGCTCCCGATTTTGAACTCCCAAAATGCAGTTTAAATGCAGCTTAAAGACATGAACATCTTGGATGTCAAGGGGGTGAGTAAATTATCTGTAAATTGTTGCTCTGGAAGTGGACTTCTCCTTTAAGGCCATGTTTGGTTCAGTTCCAGAGATGTTGGGAATTAAACATGGCTTAAGGAGTAAGTTGTTAAATTGTACACATTTTCAGTGGTCAAAAACCAAATGTGGGTCATTTTGCATTCAAGAGATTTTTTTTCTTTTAAAGAGGAAGGTCTGAAGAACAAAAAAATGTTGAAACTAGAAATACTACTATACTACTATACTATACTGTACTATTACTAATAGACATACCAATATCGGTATAAAAACAATATAATGGTGTTGCTATTTTTTATGTCCCTGGAATTTGCCTCTGAATCATAGGTGAAAATTCCCATTTTGACCACCCTCTACAACAGGGATAGGCAACATTGGTCCTGGAGTGCCGATAGAGTTTAAAAAAAAAATTTCACCTGCCTGTAGCCTTAGTAATCCTGAAGACCTTGATTAGATTGTTATATACATATGCATATACATATGTGACATTTAATATTTTGGCTTTTATCACTATACATGTTTATCTTTCTTCAGAAAAAATATTGACAAAATCAAAATTTAGAAACTTGGTTGATTTGACATGGAATAACCCAGTTTTGTTTCCCATTGACTTCCATTGTATGTTCTAAAAATATCATAGAAGTCAGTGGCAACTGAAACTATTCGCTTATCATCATTTTTCCATTGATTGTTCCAATATTGGTACATAGAAAAAAAGTCATGTCATGAGTGTTAGTAAATTTTGGGGAATTTTTTAGCTGAAATCTTTGTAATAGCTACAATAAATTTGTATTTTCAAATTATTCTTAGATTATTTAAACATAAACAGTAGACAATTGTAGTAATTATTGAATAGAAATATTACAAGATAACAGTTTGACTAAATGTTATTGCTAAAGCTGCTGTTATTTTAATTGTTTCTACATGACAGTGGTGCAAATTAGAATTCTCATAAAATTCAGTTTACAAATTATAATTACTAGTTCTGCAAGAGTGTGAACGCTTTTTACAAGTGGTAATCTTGCAATCTCATCCCAGTTCTGCATGAATGCACCTTCAAAGTGAACTTATTAGCACTCTGATTGTAGCACCGCTCCATAAAGTAAGGAAATTACTGAAGACCTTCACAAAAACACAGTTGTTGCCATTATGGAAAAGGTTACAGAGCCTCTAACAAACCACAGTCAGAACCAGATTAGTCAAATGGAAAAATTTTGGAAATTGGTTGCTATAGACTGTAGGCCAATGATAATCTTATGTCTAGTGATCTATGGAAATACAACAAACATGTGTCTTTGAATTACCTTGACTTATTAATATATAATTGCAGTCAGCAACAAATAATGACTTTAATTAACTGTGTTTGATTGTATTGTCAGCCCTATTAATTATCAGCAGGCTCCTTCATCAGCAGAATCACATCTTAGCTGAACTCAGAATAGACACTACTTAAAGTGGGTTATATTTCAATAGACATTTTATCAGTTATGCACACCCACAGTTCTGCATCGATTGTCTGATTGTTGAGGCACATTCTGCTGCCTTGAAACTGTGACAGAAGCCCTGCCATGCTCCCACAGGCTGTGCTTCATTAGTGGGTAGTATAGGCATGCCTGACAGCCGCTGATAGGGCAACAGATGATGCCAGAAGCTGTGCCACTTTGTCACGGCATACTTTAGCAGACTCTAGTCTGGATCTGGATCAGAAGAACGCGTTCTGGCATTTTGGGGTGCTTTTGATAAGAGCCCGACATTTTAAACCGGCGTATGATTGATGACATGCGGAGGCTGTGAATGACTCGTAGGACTTGGATTGAAGTTTATTAACAACAATTCATTGATAAATTGTAATGTCACAGGAATCTTCCTCCATTCTCCAAAAATAAAAGCTGATATAAATAGGAGAGGACAGATATGGCGTGTTTAAAGCTATGACCTGGTTTTAATTAGAGAAATACATCAGTTGACCCACCAGCAGTGAAGCAGTGATGTTTATAACATTAGTGCTAGTTAAATGGTCTGTCACGTTAAATGATCAAACAATAGGCAGAAATGTTGAAACACTTGAATAAAAGCACTGTAGATAAAACCTGACCTGTTGTGAACTCACGCCATCCTCCAGCTCTCCTTTCAGCTACAGAGTGAGAAAAAAAAAAAAAGAGATGATTTCAGATGCAGTATAGAGCGGGTTTTATTTAATCATGTATCAAGAGGTGCAAATTAGAGGAACAATATTAAAATGATTAAATATTGAAAGTGGTATCTTTATGTAGGGTTGGATCTGTATGATGGAGGATGAAGAATCTGTTCATTCTCTGGATTTAAGAGTTTTTTAAATGAGATCCTAGCTCTGTCACCCTGTCCCTAGATACAAATAGCAATCTTCCGCAGTAGTTATTATCCATCCATTTCGGGAAATGCCATTAAGTACCTGAAGATGGGCAAAAGAGCCAGATATTCAGCTCCTTTCCATTGTAATCTGATCCACAGAAGTGGCCCTAATAGAAACAGTCCCCTAAATCACATATATTTTATTTGGTGTTCCTGGCAACATGTTTATTGCATATGCTATGGTGTGATGGATTATATGGTCACCAGAAAGACTCAGCTGAGCTGTTGTTATTGATTTCAGAGTGGCAGGAACAGCACAAGGTAATTTACTCTCTTGACTTAACACCCACATGTCCCCATGCGCCCACAACCTAGATATTTATTTTTTGCGAGTGTTGTTTTATATAAGATAAAAACATTCATAGCTGAGTCTTACTTGTGCAAGTCGAGCTGCTGTTTATGTCCCTGAAATCTTGTTATTGAGATGTCTTCAGCAAATAATTACACTTGAATGAAGAAGCTATCTCAGGCTTGGCTGTCTAATTAAGAATCTCGACTAAGTGCCCCTCCAGTCAAATATGTAAATGACTTTAGTGGTTTCTTGATCACACAGCGGTTGAAAACGATGGACCATAGTGAGGTTTGACGTTGTGTTTAATTTGATGCGAGTAAAATAGAGGCTGTGAGGGACAGACAGAACTGCACGACTTTTAGTGTTGTTTTACACAACGGTTCAATAAACAAGAATTTGATAGAGAAATTTACATTTTAGATGCAATACTGGCAGTTAATTTGTCTGTTTTTTTCTGTGGCAACAGAAATAATTCCAGACATTGTGAAAGAGGAATAAAAACCAAACATCACATATTAGCTGTGTTTCGTTCCTGAATTAATTTGTCTTTTTTAACAAATCGGCAGAGTGAATGATTCCATGACTGAGTCATAGTTAGTTAATTCCTAAATGAATCTGTTGAGTGAATGATTCAATGACTCAGTCAATTTTCTAAATGTATCTGTAATTTTAAGTGAATCGGTTGAGTGAATGATTTAATGACTGGCTTATAGTTAATTTGTTTTTAATGAATCTGTCTTTTTAAAAGAATCAATTGAGTAAATAACTCCATGACTAACCCTGTTATTTTTTTTCTAAATGAATCTGTGTTTGTAAATGAATTGGTTGAGTGAATGTTTCCATGACTGACTCTTAGTTAATTTGTTTCTTAATGAATTTGTATTTTTAAATGAGTCTGTTGAGTGAATGATTCAATTAGTGAGTTAATTTGTTTTTAAATAAATCTGTGCTTTTGAATAACTTGGTTGAGTGAATGATTCCATGACTCACTCGTAGTTAATTAGATCCTAAATGAATCTGTGTTTTTAAATGAATCGGTTGAGTGAAGGATTCCATAATTGACTAATAGTACGTTTGTTTTTTAGTGAATCTGTCTTTGTAAACAAATCAGTTGAGTGAACAATTCAGTGACTAACTCAGTTTGCTTCTAAATGAATGTGTTTTCATATGAATTAGCTGAGTAAATGATTCCATGACTGACTCATAGTTAATTAGTTCCTAAATTAGTCTGTTTTTAAATGAATAGGTTGAATAAATGCTTTCATGGCTGACTTATAGTTAATTTGTTTCTTAATTAACCTGTTTTTTTTTTAAATGAACCAGTTGAGTGAATAATTCGATGACTCAGTTCTTTTTTTTCTAAATGAATCTGTTTTTAAATGAATTGGTTGAGTGAATGAGTCCATGACTGACTCATAGTTAATTAGTTCCTAAATGAATCTGTATTTTTTTTTAATAAATTGATTGAGTGAATGATTCCATGACTGACTCATAGTTAATTAGTTCCTAAATAAATCTGTATTTTTTTTCTGTATGAATCTGTTTTTTTTTTTTTTTATTTGATTAATCGGTTGAGTGAATGATTCCATGATTGACTCATAGTTAATTAGTTTCTTAATGAATCTGTCTTTGTAAAGTAATCAGTTGAGTGAGTAACTCCATGACTAGCTCAGCTAATATGTTTCTAAATGAATCTGTGTTTTTAAATGAATTGGTTGAGTGAATGAGTCTATGACTGACTTATAGCTATTTAGTTCTTGAATGAATCTGTGCTTTTGAACAAAACCAAACATCACATAGTCGCTGCAGTGTTTCCCACAGAATTTTGTGAGACTGTGGTGGTGGACCTCGGTCCCACTAGGGGGGTGTGGACCTTGGTCCCACTAGCCCCCCCAGGAGAAAATTTTGTACATTGTAAAGTTAAATTCATCTCTCTGGTGCACTCTGAGAGGTAAAAATTAAGAGCTCCAAAACAGGTCAGTGTACAAACTAAACAAAGAAAGAAATCTGGTGAATTGACTTGTTCTTAAAGTTTACAGGGAACTCAGTCAGTTGTGATATAGTGTCTCAGTCTAAAGTACACTCGCACTGGTCAATTTGGAAGCCAAACAAATTAGAATATTATAATAATAATAATTTTATATAATTAATATTATTATTTATATTATTATTCCTATGACAGGAATAGCCATATATTGTAAAATAATTGCACTGTAAAATAAATTAGTAAATAAATACTTATTAGTAATTAGTAAGTAAAATAAATAAAATAAAATTTGTATTTTTCAGGTATATTATTTTACCTTATTCTTCTGTAGGAAAATTACAATACTTTTGTCCTAATTTCTACACTTGCAAGCAGGACCTAAAACTAGTTTTGCCACATCTGCCAATGGCTGGTGATTTGAGAAAATTTATCAGTCCTAAATATTTTTTTTCCTGGCCATTAATCTGTTTTTGCAGTTGTACTACTACAAAAACTAAACATATTTAATAATGAACCAAAGAACCAACCACTGAATTTTAATCACAGTACAAACAAAGATGAAACACATGTAGCATGAGCATTTTTTAATTTAAATTTGTCTGTATCATTTCAACATTTGAATCAAAAACAGAATGGTCTGACTTTAAAGCTTCGTGAAACTATGCTAAAACCTGCATAAAACAAAAACAACAGACTGAATTTCACTCTCTGACAGCAGGTGGCGCTTGTGAAATAGAGGGGAAAATGCCATCGAAACAATGCGCTTGCTCTGCTCGTACAGTATTTTCTGTGCGCGTGTCTGTTAATTTTAGTCCTTGCTTCCAAGAAATAAACCTATGAGCTTTTATTTTGACGGAAACCGCAGTAGAGCTTTTATTTTGGCGGAAAACTCCAGCTTCAGTGCAAACAGGTTTACAAACGCGTCTCAATACAAATCTAGTGAAATATTGTAAACATCTGCCCATTAAAATGTTGGAAATTATGCTAATGTGACAATGCGTAACTGGTTGCCGTTGCATTCTCAAACGCGCGCTAAACTCACGGCAAAAACAATGTTCACCGCATTGACTGTCAATCAAAGAGTCGCTCTGACTCTGACGCGGCAAACATCAAATCACGAACTGATCGTCTGACTCTGAATGAAGTGCGTGCTCAACAAACAAGCAGCGAAACAGACTTGATGAAAGGATAAAACCATATAACGCTTAGTTCATTTGACGGACACTTTGAGACTCATCATCAGTAGTCCAGGAACTTGATTTACCATCGAATATCAGTGTAGTTGAACATTTGATGTTGGTACAGGACTCTTCGTGTGGCATTCATCTGTGGTGCAGGTATCAGATCACTAGAAAAAAAAACAAAACATCTGTGAGCATGTTAATATCAGGAGCATCTGTAATATATACATGAAGCATGATTTTGTAGTCATAGAACATTTTTTTTTATCATAAAAAATGTACATTTTATATCTGAGAAACTAATTATTATTGTTTAGCACGTTAAACATCTATTCACAAACAGAGTATTAATAATAAACTAATATTACTTTTATATCCTGTTATACAATAAATAAATATGATTTTATAGTCATAAACACAAGCATGCTTTGTATGTATTATACAATACAAAACCATTTTATGTCAGGGAAACTAATTTATTATTGTTAAGCACGTCATAAACATCTATTTGTGAACAGAGTACATGACAGTGACATGATAGTTTTGTCTAAATAATCTTAGACTCTGTCATTCAGTGTTACAGTGTAAACACTATTACTTTTATATCGTGTCATTTTTATTTTATAGAAATTAAAAATTGTCGTGAAACATTTCGATGAAATGAAATGAAACATACTATATAACGTTCCACTTGATTGCAGTCAGAAGTTATAGTTTGGAAAAAATCTAACTACTATAATGTGTACAAGTTATGTCACAGTAACACTACAGCTAACGTAAGTAGGCTAATAAAAGAAAGACTTACTGCTTCGGTGGATCTCGCCATGCATCGCATCGCGCTCTTCCTCTGAGGGAAATACTGTATAAATCTTACTCCTCACAGCGCGTTTTTTTCCAGTAACGATGCAAATAGCCGACATGAACAATGAACACAAGTCTGGCTGGTTTGTTTACGTTGATGTGGGCGGTACGCCGCATGCGCCTGGATGATTATAATATCAAAAGTGTAAGTAGCTCGTGGGCGTGATCAAATTAAAAATAATGAGGTCTGATAAGAAGGAAAGGACATGGCGTTGGTTTTATACAGATTATTTTAACACATGATATTTGTTTTCGATAAGAGTTACTTCATTTAAAAAATAGATATGTTAAGATATATCTCTCATGTCTCTGTGTCAAGTATTCGAGTTTCAGTCAATCAAAAATGACAGAGTAATTGAAGTTCATTTTGGCGTTATCAGAAAAACAGCCACAAACCGCGCCGGCACGTTTTTCGACCCCAGAGGGTTAAGGTGATAATACACAAGGCAATGTTTTTGAGCAATGTTGCTTGGGCACTTACCTATTGTGAATGGACAACAAATTTATAGATGGGTCGTGGGCCCTGTGTCTCACCTGGTTGGCCGTTGACGGCAACATTGCTCAAAAAGTTGCCCTGTGTATCATCACCTTCACTCACTGTAACTGTCACTGAATGAATCCGTGTATTTGAATGAATGGTTCAAATGAGTCACTCATAAAGACTTGTTTCCATCTAGTGGCCATGTAACATCCATAAAGATTCAATGAAAAATCCCCACCACTAATGCACAGAATAAAAGTGAAAATTACTAGTATTACTAGACTGTAAATCAACACTCTTGAGTCAGCCACTCAAATTCAAGGATAAGAACTAATTGTTTACAAGATATTAGCACTGTACAATCCTTTAAACAGACCATTCCTCAGAGCCTTGTTTTCATTCACATCACTTCATTTCATTAAATCTGGCATCTATTTAAACTAAAGTTCATGAACCTTCTCAATTATCCAAGTCTGCAGCATAATTCCATAATTCACTGCTGTAGAGTACACAAACAACTGTAAGAGCTTTTCTCTTTATAAGACAAATCTCCCTCGATTTCCTGCAGGATCTCCTGTTAATAAAGGCCAACAGAAGTGTTGTCTAGTTTGTGTGTTTACATCCACCCTGTTATTAGTGTGATGTCACTGTTATGTAAGCCACAGGCAATTGAACTGTAATACACAGCCGATGTAATTACGTTATGAGGAACACTGAAGTGTTTGGATATTTTTGAGACTATTCAGTATCTAGGGTGAAATATTTATATGGTTACTCTAGGTTAAGTGTTACTTTCGATATACGTTTAAAAAACCCAGCACAAATCATGTCACGACATGAAGTAGATTAATTAAGTATGCTAACATATTAGAGAGTATAATCATTGGTGTTTTGTCAGGCAACACTGGAGTGCTAAGAGGAATATACCGAAACGAACAGGTTGCTGTGTTGAGCTCCTTGTGATCTCGTCACTGGCAAAAATCCATCTCTGAGAGAAAATGTTAACATATTTATTTATTTTCTGTGAGATCAAAGACACATATTTGACAGTGACGTTCATATGGTCAGATCACGTCAAGCATTAGGAAATGTTATCTTTATTCTGCAGCTTGACGGAAATACTAAATGATCTGTAATGACACTGAGAGCTTCAATAAATATCCTTGGATGAAGTAACTGCTGTAAATATGTAGAAATGGCAGCGGATACTTAATTGTGCACGGAAGCTTTCAAATTCGCCATCGACGACTAATATGCAGAACAAGCCAATTGAGGCTTCATTTTCTTAATGCTGCATCACTGATGAGTGCAGCTTGTAATATTGAAGCTTTTTATATTTTCATGACTGGTTTGTTTCATATTTATATGCAATGTTTTGCAGTAAAAGCAAAGAGTGTAATATGAATAAATAGCCCATGTCTATGATTAATAAACCTAAACTCAGTGCATCAGCTAGAAAATAGTGGCTGATTTGTAATGTTTACCAAAATGCTTAGCTTCTCCAAGTGATGAAACATTGTAATTTATGAAGTTTAAGAAGTCTGCCTTGAATAAAATGAAGGGTGATTTTAAAGAAGGCCTCTAAAAGCTTAGAAAAAAGAAGTTAATTATTTGTTTTCACCTTTTAGTTTTTTCTTCTTCATCTTGTTGTCTTTTATGCTGCATGCGTCAGTGCTTCCCTTACTCCTTTGGCTTCAAGTTGTTTTTTCAATGGAAGACATTAAACTTTAATTTTCACTTAATGCTGCAGCTCTCCTATTGAGCCTCCAGGAAAAAAAAAAAAAAAGTTTTGATCTGGTATGAAACATCCCCCAAAGGGTGGTTCAAGGTTACTCAATCTACTGCTAAATGCACTTGGGTCATTTATTTGCATATATTAAAATATTATGCTGGTCCAAGAGGAATATCAATGCACTTTTTATTGAAATTCACTGTCAACATCAAATGTAAAACTTCCAACATAGCATTTGCTGTATAGCTACAGTACATCACACATAATGAATGAACTGGAGACAGATAAAGGAATATTTCAGGTTCTGTACAAGTCTGCAACATGCGTGTTAATGATCACAAAATAATTTTTTCATCTCTCTCTTCTCTTCTCTTTAAAAAAAAAAAAAAAAAAAAAAAAGCAATAACAAGATTACAGTGAAATAGGGTTTTTAACGTTTTAAAAGCATAAATGTAATGTTTATATAACTTTATGAATGAATTATTCTGGTCGTTTAGGTTTTTAGATGTTGTCATGTTGTAAAAACGGATATGACTTTACAAAGAAAAGGTTTCTAAGCGTTTCTTCATGTGTTAAAACATTTTGTGGCTGTACTATTGACACAGTGATTATTTTAACATTTACGTCCCCATTATTAGCGCCATTTGCTTCATTTGTAGGCGCCTCACTGTAACCAAGATTTTGCCTTTTTTTTTTTTTTTAAGAAAAGGAAGCATAGTTCAGAATACTTCTTTTGTAATCAACATTATATCACCATTGTTGTCAACTTGTACTGAATCCAAAATATTCCTTTAAGACAGCACAAGAACCATACGTAGTAAACTGTTGGTTGTCTGTACTCTGAGATTTTCTGTATAACCCTGTTTCTTTAGGGCTTTTGCAATGTAGTAATTGATATAAAACTTACTAATTGAATAATTTAGAGACTTTAAAACATCAGAGAGCTTAGATGCCAGAGCTTAGAAACAGAGGTAAAAGCAAGAACATACCATACTTAACATAAGCATTTTTTTTTTTTTGAAGAGCTTGTTAAGCGAAGCTGAGGAGCATAATCAAAGAGTCCTCTTCAAAGCTTCAAGCACAGTAGGAAATCACAGCTTTGCTCACATAAAGACACAGGGCTCTTCAGATATTAAAGTGTGTTACACACAATAATTGGTAACAAATTTTCACAGGAGAATAGTCATCACAGCATTAAATTGAAACATGCTCAGAGAGTAACACATCAATAGAAAACAAACAGAAAAAAAGAGGAGTTCGTAAACAAGACATAATTTAGCATCGGAACCCAAAACAACGAAGCAAAACACAAAGATGCATTTGTACGAGAACCAAATTGAATGTACGTTTTCAATTTGCCTGGCGATTTGAATCTTAAATAACTACAGACTCCGCTGTGCTCTTTCAGTCAATGCAAAACCATGGTGATGTCGATCAAAGCTGCTGAAATCCTCCGGCTCGGTATGAGTTTTTTAATAAGGCTTCTGTAAGGCATCATTAGCCGTGCGCTTGATTTTCATGGCTGATTCTGGAAGGGTAACGTTATAGTCATAGTGGCGTCCTGCGGCTCCGCGACTGGGCGGTTGACCATTTCGTTCTCGTTCTGTCTGGCGTTCTCTTCGTTCATTTGAGACACTTCAGTGGATCCCGCTTCGAAGCCGGGGACGGTGTTGGCCACGTGGACCACGTGCACCTTATTCCGTCCCTTTTTGCTGAGGATGCAGCTGAAGACCTTCTTGAAGCCCTTACGGAAGTGCTTGGACACCAGGGCGTAAACGATGGGGTTGAGGCAAGAGTTGGCGTAGGCCATGCAGTGGGACAGCAGCCTGAAGGCATAGGTGGTCTGATTGAAGGGAAAGTCTCCGTAGAGGTAGCACAGAATGACCACGTGATACGGTAGCCAGCAGATGCAAAAGAGCACCGTGACTATGATGATCATCTTGGTGACTTTACGCTTGGCTCGTTTCGACTCCGACATCCCGTCGAGAGGATCCACCGCGGTCCAGAGGTACTTGATGGTGCGCGTGTAGGACAGGCTCACGATGAGCACGGGAATAACGTAGCCAAACACAAAGGTGCAGGTGTCCAGAACCTTACGGTTGTGCTCCTCCCATCCAGGCACGCACACATTGCTGTTTTCGAAATCAATGAGGTCGTAGTAACTCAAGTAAGGCCCGGCGAAAACAAGCGACAGGCCCCAGATGACCACCATCGCGACTACGGCGTTACACGGCGTTCTTAGTTCTCTGGAGCGCAGGGGGTAGCGGATGGCCAGGTACCTGCAAAAGAAGAACCCACTGTTCAAATGGAGCTGTGAAATATTGGCTCTTTACTCATGTATAAAAGAAACACAGGAAATGTTCATCAGAAGCGGAGCGGCGCTTGCTGAAATTGAGTTTTGACCCAAAATGATCAATATAGCCACTGGGTTTCAGTGGACGAGATGAACGGTCTTGTTGTTTTCTTCCTAAAGGTAAGGTAATTGCCAATGGGGATTCTCAGTCTCCACTGAGCCCTGGACCATTTTTCACAGAGCAGGAAACCGTCAAATTAACATGCTTTTTCCAAAGGTAAACACTTTGAGGGTGGATGCAGGGCAGCGGGTCTCTTGCTCAGGCTGAGAGGAACATATTACACTGGGGCATATAGGTGGCCTTGTTACATTTACGCCATTATTTCAGCAAAAAGGCTGCCTGGCTCTTCCATTCAGCTGTCTCTGGGTCAGCACACAAGTCCTGCTCATCACCGGTGCTTTAGTTCGACCTTAATGTTACATAATTTTAGCTAACATGCCAGTAAGTGGATACGGGTGGGTGATACTGAAGCTTCTTTTTTCACTGTTTCGTTGTGAAGACAGGACTAATGGGCTGCTGGTTTTTGGAGGTGTTTTATTAATGAAGTAGGTCGTTGGCGATAACTCCACTGACATTTATGCAGTTAAACTCCAACCTTTGGCGATGCAATTTGCAGGACTTCCTTGCATTCAGGCGATCCATTTTGTTAAATAACAACCCCGGCCCTGACCAATTACACCGCTGTTAAGTTCTCCTTTAGGATGTCGTTTTAGACCCCATGGAGCTTTAGTGAAAATGTTACGTGAAGTTATTATGCCTGCAGTGAACTTTACTTGAAAGGATTAATGTTATTTATAATTAGCAACCCTTGGTTGTCTTTAAAGGTCTTTAACTTTTATGTCCCAAGGGTTGACAACATTTATTAAAACTAATAGATTTTATTTTACCTCTGATTGTTAAATATCACATTAACACATTTCGCATATCTTTTTCATTTACTTTTCATGCCTTTTATAAATACGCTACCAGTCAAAAGTAAGATTTTTAATGTTTTTTTTAAAGAAATCTCTTCTGCTCACCAAGCCTGCATTTATTTGATCTAAAGTACAGCAAAAGCAGTAACAATTTGAAATATTTTTACTATTTAAAATAATGATTTTCTATTTGAATATAGTTTTAAATGTAATTTATTCCTGTGATTTCAAAGCTACATTTTTAGCATCATTACTCCAGTCACATGATCTTTAAGACACCATTGTAATATTCTGATTTGCTGCTCAAATTATTATTATTATTATTATTATTATTATTATTATTTATTATTATTATTATGTTAAAAACAGATGAGCAGAATTTTTTTCAGGTTTCTTTGATTAATAAAAAATTCAGAAGAACAGCATTTATCTGGAATAGAAAACTTTTGTAACATTATTAATGTCTTTATCATCACTTTTGATCAATTTAAAGCGTCCCTGCTAAATAAAAGTTTTAATTTTAATTTTAAAAGTTTTCATTTCTATAATTTCTTTCCAAATAAAAAAGGAAAAAAAAAAATGCTGACTCCAAGCTTTTGAATGGTATAGTGTATAATGTTACCAAAGCTTTTTATTTCAGATAAATGCTGATCTTTGGATCTTTCTATTCATCAAAGTATCCTGAAAAAATGTACTCAACTGTTGTAAATATTGATAACAATAATAATAACAATAATGTTTCTTGAACAGCAAATCAGCATATTAGAATGATTTCTGAATGATCATGTGACATGAAGACTGGAGTAATGATGCTGACAATTTAGCTTTGATCACAGGAATAAATTACATTTTAAAAAATATATTCAACTATAATTATTTTAAATAGTAAAAATATTTCACAATTATATAATTTATAATTCATGAATGAAAATATTTTGTAATATGATTTTGATGTACATTTTCCGTGGTAATGCAATGTCTGATTTTAAAATGCCTTTCAAAGGATGAATTTTGAGATTTTAAGTTTTGAACTGATATATAATTTCTTATGATATCTAAAGTTTGATAGGGAAAAAGGCAACAAAGAAAGTTTTTTTGTGACAAAGGTCAGAACTCCTGTAATGATGTAGATTTTTTAAGTTACACTCTTAACATATATTAATCTATTACTTTTTCTACATAATTTGTAACACAAAAATATGGTAAAATATCTATTTAGAAGTCTTAGACCTTTCCAAGGATGTATAGTTTGTCATGATTAGATTAGGATTTATTTGTAATATGGTGAAGTAAACGTAGGCATCCCACAGAGTGGATGGTGACAGTTAAAGGGTTAGAAAATATTAAAAATAATTTAAAACACTAGTACATTCTAGTGTTTTACCCTTGTCTGAGATCATGACTTGTCATTTTATACTGTGAAAATCCAGCATAAAAATGAATGATTATGTATTCAGAATCATATTTTTAACAAAGAATAGAGATCAACCATTTCTATATCTATTGTGTGAAAATAATCTATATACAATTTCATTACTCTTCCATAGTTGCATTATCTACAGGGCACTGAGAAACTTTGCAACTAATAAAGTTATTTTTTTGTGTACTTGTTTATCAAGTCTGTGGACAGTGAAGATGAAATATGAGATGTGACAAAAGCAAAGAAAAGGAAATAAAGGTAAATATCACTTGACAACAGAATATTTTTTCCAAACTCTTTTTCAACTCATGCCCAAAGTGTGAAAATATTATTTAATTGTGTGTATGAGAATTCATAAAATGTTAGCTATAAAATTAGCAGTTAGGAGTTTGCCGTTTTATTTCCAAAAGTGTTAAAAGTGTCATTTCATCATCATTTTCACAGCAGAATACCATTAAACACAAAGCATCCTTTAAATAATCATTTAAAGTGCCCCTATTATGCCATTTTGAATATTGCCTTTCATGCAGTGTCTATGTGAATGTAAATGATTTGCAAAGTTATAAAGCCGAAAGTACATGATAAATAAAGGTATTGTCTCCCAAAAGAAAGAATACATTCTGAACAACCGAAACGAGTCTTTAGTAATTCTAATCTGACTTCTGTGATGTCTACACATCACGGGGTAACACATAACTGTAATTCCCACCTATCTAAGTTGGCTAGCCACAAACAAATTTACCTGCCCTCAAATACGTAATTTTACTGACGACTGCTTCTCTAACACACACTGTATGCGGTAGACCAATCACAACAGACTGGACCATCTGAACCAATCAGAGCAGAGTAGGGTCACAGAAAGGAGGGGTTTAGAGAAACTGAATCTTTGAACTGCTTTGAACAAATCGTTTGAGAATCGCTGGCAAATGAGGTGATATTAAATGCATATTTTGTGAAAACTAAAGGGTTGTTTGATCTTGCATGCATGTAGACCAAAACAATATTAGGAAGCTTAAAAATGGCATAATAGGGGCACTTAAAAAAAAAAAAAAAAACAGTTTGTTCTGTGATGTGAAAAATCCTATAGTTGAAGAAACACCCACCTGTCCACAGACACCGCAGCCAGAGTGAAACTACTAGCGTACATGGTGAGGTTGATGAAGAAGTGAACCACCTTGCACATAAAGGACCCGAAAACCCAACCCTCCAGGGAGTAGATGGTGGCTTGGAAAGGCACACAGAAGATGATGAAAAAGAAATCGGCTACGCTGAGGTTGAGGATGAACAGATTGGTGGTGTTGTACCCAACCTGCCCGCTTCTGAGGAGCACAGCCAGTACCAGACTATTCCCAATGGTCCCCAGGAGGAAGATGAGCGAGAAGACCACAGACACAATGACACTCGCTGGGTTCAGCTGGTAGCTCTCTGAGGCGTTCCAGTGTCCCATGGCTTTATTCAGGTCCTCGTGATCTGACATTTTAAGATGTGAAGTTCCAGAGCTCTGCAAAAGGCCATAAATTATGAGACACTGGTGTGGTTTGTGCTTAGCATTAATCACTAGGGAGTTTTCCATGTGAAGTGCATGGTTGCAAATCTCACATATCTTTTCAGAATCTGAATCGCAGCATGATGAGATATAAAAGCTCTTATGAGAAGCCGTATAGCTAGACCCGCACTGAGAGCAAATATCAGGAGGATCGAACTCGAGATGAACATGAAAAAAAGTACATTGTGATTGCAAAAGATCATGAAAGCCGGTGCAAGTACAAAGAGGATTGAAGAATGAAATGAAGTCAAGACTAAAATCAATTTCAGAAAGCTATCATAACCTCTCCAAGGGCAATGAACCTGTCTTGTCAAGATATGAAGAGCATGTCAACATCTGGTTGAGAACTAATCAAAATGAAAATGGATAAATTCACTTTGTATTCATCAGAGATCTTAGTGGAGCATTGTTTGGGGATAAAATTATAGATGAGTCAATTCGGCACCATATTGTGGATTGAATAGTGCAGTACATTTGATTATATTAGCATTATGTTGTTGGTTTAAACTGGCAAATGAGAAGGAATGGAATTGCTTACCAGCGGTTAATCTCACAGTATGTCCCAATAGGTGTTGCTCAGAAATGGTCAGCATCGATTTCTCCACTTCAAATATTGATCAGGCTATGGGAAGAGAAAAAAAAAAACTCAGTTTTTATCTTTCACATTAACAAGCACACAGATCGAATGATTCATAGTTATCTGGGGAATATAAACATTTTCCCAGTAAATAATATTTTTATAGCACTGTAAATATGCTTTTGATTGATTTGATTGATTTAATTTTTAACGTAGGTTACTTCCATTTCAAAATAGTTAATTTCTGATTACACAGGATCTATAGCCGAATCAGATTACACTGCAAAACCAAGATGCATTTTTTTGAGAAGGAAAATTATGTGAGATAAGATTTGTTTTTAGAGAATAAATATTAACATTTTGGTACACACTAAAAAATGTTGGGTTATTTTAATTTTTTTTTTTTTTGGGTTATTTTTTTTCCACCCAACCGCTGATGAAACAACCCAGGTGCTGAGTTAAAGTCAGAGTGCTTTTTGAGCCCTCTAGAGGAGAGAGCGGTTCTCAGCGGCGTTGATTTGGTGCACTTCTTCAGCGAAATAGAGGTTTGTATACATTTTATTTCATTTATAATGTCTTTACTGTTTTGTAAATTGTATTATTAATTTACATGATGGAAACACCTTTTGCCTTGCGTAAAATAAATGGATTTTATTCGTTATAGCACTGAGTTTAATTTAATTTGATGTTAAAATATGTTCTCTAATGTCAGTACTGTTTGTTTATGGTCAGGTTTTGGAGTCAGTCACGCCATCTTTTAGCTGTGAGTGAAACGCGAGGCCACGGTCTGATGTTCGCAGTTAACCCGGCGAAAAGCAGCCCTTCACCGGCTCAGATTTCAGCAACACACCGGCACGAGAATTAATGCTATTTCGGTAAAAAGCAATTACAGAGAATGGTTGAATACATTAAAATGCTCCTTTTAAACGTTACATTTTTTTGTGTCTAAATGCTTGTTAAACAAGTTTAAATGTATGTAATATTGTAAACTATGCTGTATTTACCCAAATAAATTCACTTTATCTGGTATTTTGTCCATGTGTTTTTACTTAATAATAAATGTTCATCTTTTGATTATTGTTGTTGCCTCTAGTAATTCTGTGTGTGTGTTTTCTAATAAGTTCCAGTCCATTTTAAGCCAGCAATATAATCATTTTTAAACAATAGCATGTTTGGTAAAAATATTTAACCCAACCAGCTGGCTCAAAATAACCCAGCATGTGTTCTGTCCAATATTTGCCCAGCGCTGGGTTGCCAAATAACCCAGTTGGGTTGTTTTTAACCCAGCATTTTTTTTAGAGTGTAAGTTGTTCTCTTTTAATGATATTTAGATATACCACTAGAAAACACCATTAATATTACGAACCAATAATAGTGACAAAGAAATATTTATTTTAATAATTACAATTGAATTAATACAAATATTTAATTACTAGAGGCATCAGCAATATTCAAAAGGTGAACATTTATTAACAAGCAATTTAAAAAAGTTTATTATTTGATTATTCTTTATTCAACTTATTAATAAATGTTCAATTATTGAATATATTAATAAATGTTAATTTCTAACTTATATTTTGGGTTTATTTTAAGCAAGAAATATAGTAATTTTAAGCAATAGCTGAGTTAAAGCTACCCAGAAGGCTGAGTTAAACATTTAACCCAACCACTGGGCTAAAACAACTCTGGGTTGTTGTTAACTAAGCCTTTTTTAGAGTGTATGATCATGCATTCTTTAAACACATGATATTCATTAATAATATATTTAAAAATGCAATAGGTGATTTCTAAAAAAAAAAAAAAAAAAAGTAACGCAAACCTAAAATTGCAAAGGCTTTTCAAAGAGCATTTAAGTGAGGAAAACCAAGAGCTTTCAGGGAAATGGGCTAGCAAATGTAATGCTGTGCTCCCTAATAGGCTGACAAAGTGCATGCTAAAAGTTTGACATAACCAGCTGACAATAAAAAAAAAAATTTGCAGTATATAGGTGACTAATCCTCTCCATGCAGAAATGTGGACGTGTCCTGTTAGGCTATAATTGGCTGTCAGAGATTCAACGTGACATAATTAAAACGTTGATCTCCGGTCCCTCTTCTCAAACAATGTCATTACATTTACTGATTGTTTTGTTTGATGAAACAACGTAAACTGCACGATCAAATGATATTGTTGAGGTTTTTTATTTTTTTTTTTTAACTCTAGCAGGAACAGAGCGTGACTCATTATTTAGCAAGACCTTTATAGTGGCAAATGAACAGGAAGCTGTTTACTCGGAGAGGTAAAGCTCTCCGGGACACATTCATCACGGTTGTTTTCTCGCTTCTGCAACGACTTTATAGGTAATTGAGAGTAAAGGGGAAGTCGGAACGACGTGGAAGGAAAAGAGAGAAACAGAAAAAAAAGAAAATGGTTTCTTTTAAATAAATTACTATTACTCTTACTCTTATTACTGAAGTGACCCCAAAAGCATTTATTTCTCAACAGCAGGCTTAAGAGCCTCTCTTTTTTACTCTCCTAACATAGAAGTGTTTTCAGAAATGACTTGAAAACCACCAATGCTATTTAAAAACAGCTCTGAAGCAGATCAGCACTGTAGGAATCTCGATTAGTGAATTATGCTACAGTCGTATCGATCACTCACAGACTCTTTTGTAGAAATAATTTTAGAGATTAGGTTGTTTATAGATTGCTACCACACAAGTATGCGTGTTAAAGCTTTAAGACACTGAGACACCACTTAAGTCAGCACTGGCACGACAGATGTTGAATGTTTTTGCTTTTCTGGCTTTTGGCATCTGTGTCTTTGTTTGAGCGTCTTTGTTAGGGAACAGTTCCCTTTGTAAACACACCTGACTGTCTTTCATGTGAAGCCAGCTGACTAGCTGCCAGTGAATATAACATGAAGTGTCCTTCAAGGAGCAGGGCTGTTAAACTGATCCCTTTGGTTGCAGTCACGGAGTGCATCCGTTTTGTCACTTGACAAATGGTGCACTGAAACCTCCTCACACAGCACATAGTCTCTCTAACCCCCCTTTTAAACTCATTTGCCATTTAAAATTAATTAAGTCAAACTTTCATGAACTCCAGAGCTAAACAAAAGCATCTCAGTACATGAATGGCATCCCTGTGGACTAAGAGACTCATTCTAACATAAAAAGACTTAAGCATAACATTGAAATACATTGGGAGATGTTGTAACTGAAGCATGCATGTACAAATATAGAGTACACAGACATATTAAGCAAAGAAACAACATAAAGGCTTTGAATGTAAAATCATATGCATTGCATAATTTATCTTGCAGTCTAAAGATATATTCAGATAAATAGATGCATCATCCAAGGTCATCATAGAAATATACATACATTAAACATCATTCTTGAGATGTGTACTAACTGTAAACGCCAGAGAGTCAACCTAACATTGTTAAATCTGATTCCAGTGTGAGAATTTCAATCAGTTGCTTTTACTTACCAGCTTTTAGGGTGAACAATGACTGTAAATCCACAATTTAGATTCATTGTAATACTGAGAAGCTTCTGGTGTCCAGGCGAGCTAGTGATGCTTGCAGAATGTGACAGTACTTGACCAGCCTTCATCTCCTCTCATTCCGCTTCTCCGTTTCTCTATGCGTTCCCTCCCTCACTCCCCCTCACATATGAAGACTCCTCCTCCACATCGTGGTGAAGGCTCACACTTCACTGCAGGAGAGAGAGAACGGCAGTGATTCTTTCTCCACGCACATTCCCACAAAGATCTTTTCATGTGCGTTACTAAAGCCGTACCTGAGCGCCTGCATCAATGCGGCTCAGATACGCACACGCGCAAATCTTGAATATAAACCTGGTAAATTATTCCGAATGAGGCCTTGGTGGTGGTATGAATGGTATTTACTTTTTGCATCATGCTTTGCACATGGGCAGCTTTCCTTTTTAGAACCACAATTTAAAAATGTATTGGAATATATTTCCCAAGAGATGCATTTTTCAGCTGCAATCTGCTTACAGTGTTTTTTCAATTGGATACACACTGTGACCAAATCAATACTCCTTCAAGGCATCATTGCTCATGCTAATATGACAAAAGGATGGCATGTCTGCAAAACTTGTGAATGCACTGTGAAATTGTGAATACATTGCCATCACGACAACTCTGAAGATTTTAGCATGGTAATGGATATGAATGTTAATGTATTTGGTCTTGTCGGAATAGATCTGCTATTCTGCTGCTGCTGTTGGTTATTGCTGTTGTTGTACAACTGACAATGCATATGCTGATACAGTGCTGTAAATATTTAAGACATTCTGCTGCTGCACAAATAGCATATATAATAACCTGTCACAGATCTATACAGGTGGAGCTGGGGAGGTGGAGGGTTTCAGAAGAGCTCTGAACTCTGAAAACGCGCTGCAAACTGCTCTAGTGAATGCTTACCAGCTATTTAAATATAAAGCTGCAAGGTCATTGGCTGTGTATGCAGCATGAACCAAACAGCTTGTGCCGAGTAGTTAACACTGTGAATATCATCAGTTTATGTTAAAGACCCATCAGCGTGCACCATTTAGAGTTGCATGACAGAACTTGTAACGCAATTATAAACTCAACACTTTTTTTTTTGTCCCCATTTTTCATGAGCTAAACTCAAAGATCTAAGACTTTTTCTATGTACACAAAAAGCCTATTTCTCTCAAATATTGTTCACAAATCTGTCTAAATCTGTGTTAGTGAGCACTTCTCCTTTGCTGAGATAATCCATCCACCTCACAGGTGTGGCATATCAAGATGCTGATTAGACAGCATGATTATTGCACAGGTGTGCCTTAGGCTGGTCACAATAAAAGGCCACTCTAAAATGTACAGTTTTACTGTGTTGGGGGGGGTCTGGGGGGGTCTGGGGGGGGGGTTGTCAGTATCTGGTGTGACCACCATTTGCCTCACGCAGTGCAACACATCTCCTTCGATCAGGTTGTTGATTGTGGCCTGTGGATTGTTGGTTCACTCCTCTTCAATGGCTGTGCGAAGTTGCTGGATATTGGCAGGAACTGGAACACGCTGTCGTGTACGCCAATCCAGAGCATTCCAAACATGCTAAATGGGTGACGTCCGGTGAGTATGCTGGCCATGCAAGAACTGGGATGTTTTCAGCTTCCAGGAATTGTGTACAGATCCTTGCAACATGGGGCCGTGCATTATCTTGCTGCAACATGAGGTGATGGTCGTGGATGAATGGCACAACAATGGGCCTCAGGATCTTGTCACGGTATCTCTGTGCATTCAAAATGCCATCAATAAAATGCACCTGTGTTCGTTGTCCAAAACATATGCCTGCCCATACCATAACCACCATGGGCCACTCAATCCACAACGTTGACATCAGCAAACCGCTCACCCACACAACGCCATACACGCTGTCTGACATCTGCCCTGTATAGTGCCACAGCTGTGAGGTGGATGGATTATCTCGGCAAAGGAGAAGTGCTCACTAACACAGATTTAGACAGATTTGTGAACAATATTTGAGAGAAATAGGCCTTCTGTGTACATAGAAAAATTCTTAGATCTTTGAGTTTAGCTCATAAAAATGGGGGCAAAAACAAAAGTGTTGCGTTTATAATTTTGGTCAGTGTATTTTCTTCAAAGTCACAAGTCGTCGCCTTAGAATTATAAGGTTCTATCTGACATTTTTGTCAAAATGGAGTTATTCACATATTCTTATTCAGTGACAACTTATTTACATTATGTGATGTTTTTTTTGTAAGCTGTGTACATTTGGGCCTTTTTGTAGAAAACAAAAATGATTCTATCTATAGAAGTCTATGGAACGCAACAACTTTGAAGCTCAATATCTCAAAAGTGCTCAGTATGCAGATAGAACCTTGTAATTCTAAGGAGATGAAGTATAGACAAACACTTTTTTAAAGAGGATGATCAGGGTATATTGCACATATTTTGTCTTCTCTGAAACATTTAGCTTCTGAAAGGCAACCCCCCCTTAATGTATTGTTTCTCCTTCTTGAACACCAGTAATTGTTTTCACCCTATGCAATAGTTATGTATGAGTCCATCAGTTGTGCTCAGAGGAAGATGAAGAATAGAAGAATTATATCTACTGTGTGCTAGCCCTGTTGAAAAACACAGCATATGCTGGTTAGGTATGTTTTGAAGCATGGCAGCTGGTTTAAGCTGGTCCTTAGTTGCTCATAAATTGGTTTAAGATAGTCCTGAGCTAGTTGTTTAAGACCAGCACATGACCAGCTTAAACCAGCTCATAACCAACTAAGGACCAGCTTAAACCAGCTCAAACCAGCTGCCATGCTACAAAAAATATTTAACCAGCATAGCTGTTTTTTTCAACAGGGAGCTCTTGGTTTGCAAAGGGTTCTTTCAGGCCATTCAGGTCTTCAGGTCACAGTTACATTATACAACACAGCACTGCCTTTGAAATTCATCTATGAATAATGCACAGCTCGGAACACACAATCTGTGCTGCTTTATGATATATTGCACATAGAATGGTTTCTTTCCTTTTACATGCAATTTTTTCCACCACATTCCCCATTTCTATACCCAAATGAGGATTTTTTTCTTCCTGCTTGGTGATGGAAAATGTATGAAACCCATTTCAGCAGTTCAGTATCTCAAGCCACACAGAGTATAATGACATCCTCTGAGAGGCCTGTCACTCTAGGGCAGGGGTGCCCAACCCTGTTCCTGGAGATCTACCTTCCTGCAGAGTTTAGATCCAACCCTGATCAAACACAACTGTCTGTAATTATCAAGTGCCCCTTCAGATCCTAATTACTTGGTTCAGGTGATGTTCAAGCTCCTCAAATCAGATGAAATCATGTTGCCACAAATCATGTATCTAAACGGGATGACACCAGTTCTCCTGTCATGCACAATCCAGAAGAAAAAAAAAAAAACAGATCGGGCCACAGTACTTGACATTGACGCATACAGTTCCGGTCATAAGTTTACATACACCTTGCAGAATCTGCAAAATGTTAATATAATTAATATTTTTTTTATTTAGTACTGAACTGAATAAGATATTTCACATAAAATATGTTTACATATAGCCCACAAGATAAAATAATAGTTGAATTTATAAAAATGACTCTGTTCAAAAGTTTACATACACTTGATTCTCAATACTCTGTTGTTACCTGAATGATCCACAGCTGTTTTTTTTTTGTTTAGTGATAGTTGTTCATGAGCCCGTTGTTTGTCCTGAACGGTTAAACTGCCTGCTGTTCTTCAGAAAAATCCTTCAGGTCCCACAAATTCTTTGCTTTTTCAGCATTTTGTGTATTTGAACCCTTTCCATCAATGACTATATGATTTTGAGATCCATCTTTTCACACTGAAGGCAACTGGTGAAAACTTTTGAAGTTCAGGGGAAATGTAACTTTTTTTGTCTTCTGGGAAACTTGTAAGTATCTTCTGTAGCTTCTGAAGGGCAGTACTAAGTAAATAAATATATATATATATATATATAAGGCAAAATAAGAAAAATCTACACATCTTCATTCTGTTCAAAAGTTTACACCCATGGCTCTTTATGCCTATTCTAAAAGTTTTCACCCTCCAGAGTTTCTTTCTGGAGCATTAGTGAGCATTTGAACCTTCTCTAATAGTGTTAATATGAGTCCCTCAGTTGTCCTCAGTGTGAAAAGATGGATCTCAGAATCATACAGTCATTGTTGGAAAGGGTTCAAATTCACAATATGCTGAAAAACCAAAGAATTTGTGGGTCCTGAAGGATTATTCTGAAGAACTGCAGGCAGTTTAACTGTTCAGAACAAACAAGGGACTCATAAAAAACTATCACCAAACAAAAAACAACAACAGCAACAACAAAAAACAGCTGTGAATCATTCAGGTAAGAACACAGTATTGAGAATCAAGTGTATGTAAACCTTTGAACGAGGTCGTTTTTATAAATTCAATTTTCTCTTGTGGACTATATGTAAATGTCTTTTATGTGAAATATCTTATTCAAGTCAGTACTAAATAAACAATTACATGCATTTTGTATGATCCCTCTTATTTTGGTGAAATAATTAACATTTTGCAGATTCTGCAAGGTATATGCAAACTTAAGACCTTAACTGTAATCCGTATATACACGGATTCACTTGTGGGTATTAGAACCATTTCATTCAAAATCAGCAAATTAAAATGATTTCTGAAGGATGCAACACTGAAGACTGGAGTAATGGTGCTGAAAATAGTATAGCACGATGCATTGATTAAAATTTTTTTCACCTACAGGTATTTTTAGAACAAACCACACCGTTTTATACATGTGTCAGTTTGGTTCTCACTGACAGATTTTTACTTTAAATTCCTCACATCATCTTCAGCACATTCTGTACATATTAAACATTCCCTTAACATCTCAGGGAATATCTTTAGGCAATCTCAATAATGTGTGAAACAGTACATGTGATTTTCTTCTGCAGCTCTTGAGCTGTCATGCTTGCTAAAAGTGGAGCACAACAGGTACAGTGTTCTCATTACCAAAAGAGAGGCTTAAGTAAAACAGTCAATCATCGCTAATAAGAATTCAGTTTACTGTCTGTGCTTTTATTGATGTGTACTGTATTTCTTAAGGGTAAAGATGCCCTTATTGTTATTTTCAATTCTTCACTTGGGGGTTTTAAATTGTTGTGATGAAAAGTCTAGGAGCGGGGGTAGAGTTGGTCATTGGGGAACACTGCCACTTTGATGAAGACTATGGGAATGGATCCCTCTAGCGATCTGCAACAACAGACGGGACTTGAATACAAAGAGCATCATTACAGTTAGGACCTCTGACTGATTGCACTGTGTGAAATAATTTCGTGCCAATTTCATCCCGTCTGTCTTTTTCTTATTTTCATCTATGCTATTGATTTCAGGGCGCTTATTCTTCGAGTAAAGGGCAGGATGCATGACATTTTTATGTTGTCTCTCGTCTGTGCTCTGTTTGTGTTTTGGGGAATTTGTAATATTTGTTGCCACTGAGATGAAGAGCGGGAGGCTACGTGGTCCATTTGTGGAAATGAACTGAACATTGAGATCCTCTCTGTGACCAGTGTGTCATAATAGCAAGTTATCACTGCATGTATAATTGCATGTTTAATTTGTGGAGCTATATTAGGAGCTGCTAAAGATTTTGCATTTAGGCTTTTTCATCAGGTTTTTGAAATTAACAGGCACTTACCACCAAAAATAATAAAAATGCTTCCAAAATTTAAGCTAATTGTGTTGTTTTCACAAATACCAGCACCCTTGCAAAAGTGATATTGATTTTTATACAACAGTTCAATAAAAAAAAGTTTACTCACCCTCAGGCCATCCTAGATAGATGAGTTTGTTTCTTCCTGGGAACAGATTTGGAGAAATTTAGCATTACTTGCTTAGCAATGGATCCTCTGCAGTGAATGGGTGCTGTGAGAATAACTTGAATCCATCACTTCTGGCCAAAATATGACTCCATAATTTATAATAATGCTTTCTCCAGTGAAAAACTTAATTTCTTCTTGTCCTCTCACAACATAATCCACCAACATATTTGTTTAGAACTGTTTTGGTCTGTATTCTATAGAAGCCCATTTCCACCACTGAATAAAAAAAAAAAAAAAATTTCCTTGCAATTGTGATTTTACACCTCATAATTCTTTCTTTTTTCTCAGAATTATAAATATAGACTCACAATTCTGAAAAATGACATCAAAATTGCATGATAAAAATCCAAAATTTTGAGTTATTGAAGTCAGAACTGTGAAACAGATTCGCAATTCTAAGAAATAAACTCACAATTATGATAAATAAAGTCAGAATTGCGAGATAAAAACTCACAATTCTGAGAACATATCAGTCTTTTTCCCCCTCAAAATCAGGACTTTATTAGGACTTTTGCGAGAAATAAAGTCAGAATTGCAAGATAAAAACTCGCAGTTCTGGCTTTATTTCTTGCAATTGTGAGTTTTTTCAAAATTGCGGGAGAAAAAAATCAGAATTGCGAGATACAAACTTGCACGAAAAAAGTGCAAATTGTGAGTTTTTATCTCACAATTTTGACTTTATTTCTCGCAGTTTTTATCACGTAATTCTGTGAAAAAAAAAAAAAGATGTCAGAATTGTGAGGTACAAAGTCACATGTGCAAGAAAAAAAGTCAGAATTGCGAGTTTTTATCTCACAATTCTGACTTTATAACTCGCAATTGTGAGTTTATATCTCACAATTCTGAGAAAAAGGGTAAGAATTGGGAGAGAAAAGAAGTCAAAATTGCGAGATACAAACTCGCATGTGTAAGAAGAAAAGTCAGAATTGCGAGTTTTTATCTCAAATTCTGACTTTATTTCTCGCAGTTTTTATCTCACAACTTTGGCTTTGTTTCTTGCAATTGTTTTTTTCACAGAATTCTGAGGGTAAAAAAAAAGCCAGAATTGTGAGATACAAACTTGCATCGGCGAGAAAAGTCAGAACTGCAAGATACAAACTCATGTGTAAAAAGAAAAGTTCTTTGAATTCTTTGAAAAAAGTCAGAATTGCGAGGTACAAACTCACATGTGCAAGAAAAAAGGTCAGAATTGTGAGTTTTTAACTCACAATTCTGACTAAATAACTTGCAATTGTGAGTTTATATCTCAATTCTGAGAAAAAAAGTCAGAAATGGGAGATACAAATTCACATGTGTTTTTATCATGCAATTCTGAGAAAAAAGTCAGAACTGCGAACTAAAAAAGAATTGCGAGAGAAAAAAGTCCGAATTGTGAGATACTTGCATCTGCGAGAAAAGTCTCCTGATTCAGAAAAGACATTTTTACTATAAAGGACTGGTATTTCAGAACATACTTTTAATATCGCAAACATACTTTCTTTGATATCGATTTGTTTCTGCTACCTACAGGCGGCTGTAGTTTTATATTTAAAGTTTCATATTTCTATATTAGTATATAAGTGTTATATTTAAAACATTAATCTCATTATTTATGCAATTGTAACTGCAGAGTATACATTCAAACATTCTGGATTAAATCCTGATAACACACCTACGTCTCGGAGACGTCTATTTGATGTCTGCATTTACACCTGCAAGACTTATTTTTTTAGAGTGTTTGCTCATCTGCAATACGTCTATGGAACGTTTCAAATCAGATGTCAAAAAGATGCCTTTAAGATGTTTATTATTTAGAATGTATGTAAAACTGACATCTTAAAGATGTCTGTCAGATGTTTACAGCAGGTGCTTTCCAGATCGAGCGATCTTTATCAGACATCTTGCAGACATACATGTTCACTCTGGGAACAGTCCATGTAAATGCATCTAAATGCCACTTCTGTAGTGCAAAATAGCTGAAAAAAAGCAAAAGAAAGTACAGCGTCTGGATTTATAACACACTTCACTACTGATATCTTTTGGCCTCAATATGAATGTCTGCACATCTCAGACTGCAGCCTAAGAGTTCTCAAAAGCTGAGGTGTAAGTCAAGTGTAGGTCAACTTTAGTCATTTCAGTGCAGTTTCTTCAGTTTCTGAAGAGCTGAAACCTACTGGGATTATACACGGCGAGTTTTAATCCGTTTTCTTTCCTGTTATCCATACATCTTGTCCTTCCACATTTTCAAAGTTAAAATATTTAAATACAGCACAATCAAATGAAATTCATAGCACATTCTGAGAATTCTCCCTTGTCGTCATGGCAACACAAGCAGCAAAATCTGGGCCAACTAGTGTGAGTCTCTGTGTAGTTCGGAAATTATCCTAAAATTATCTCTAATGGTTTTCAAAAAGACTAAGTGTGATTGTCCCCTGTTTCACTGCCTATATTTATATGCAGATGCAGATTTCTCTATATAGTGTAAATAAACGTGACCATCTTCTTTTTCGCTTATGCTTTCAAGGTTTTCTTGGTTCTGAGGAACCTGTCACATCTGTTTGTGAAGTAAATACAAACTTTCTTTTCCTAAAAGAATATTTCTCAGTGCAATACAGAAAGACCAAGATCTTCATTCCTATATCCATATTCATGGCTGTATTTGCTATTGAATATTAATATTGATGTTTCATATTTTGAATTACCTCTGAATTCTTTGAATTATTGCATTATTCATGTTTTTCATTCTGTCTCTCTAGTCTATTACCATAATGTCAACTAGTCCACAAGCACTTGAATCAGTTTTAAACTTGCAATAGATCAAATTTCAGATCTGTACAACCCTGACAAAACTGCTCTTTGAAAGACTGCATAATTTTTTAGAATAGATTGTTTGCTTAATCATGTCATTTTGATATTCTTAAAAGGGGTGGACAGCGTGGGAGGCGATGTGACAAAACGTCCATCAGCCAGATGGTTGGAATATTCATCACTAAACATTACAAGAGAACATCAACCATGCAAAAGTCATGTATGAAGAGTGATGTTTCCCATCTGGCTGTCTTGCAATTACAGTCCAGTACAGTTTCAGTCTTTGAATAGATTCTGAAAACACAAAGCTGATTATAATTGACAATTTAATATGAATTATGCCTGTTGCCTTGACTAGCATGAATCAAAGACAAGCCTAAAGCATTTGATTTAAGAGGGCCACACAGGCTAATGTTGGACCTTGATCCTCGCTAGACACACAGTATTGCGCTCAATTTAAGAGTCTGCCTTTATTTTCAACAGCGGCAGACTCAATAGCATGCATTGTAATAGCGCAGAGGTCTGAGCATAAAGGCCATGTTAACAAAAAATGGTTAAATTAAAATGACTGGTAAAAGCTTTGAAGAAAGCAAATATAAAGTGTAGCAGAGCAAACCGTCTGCCTGATAAAGAATTTTAGAAGCTTTGTTTGGATGTGTTTTTCTTTTTTGTTTCTGTTTTTTTTTTTTTTAAGTGTTAGTGTTAGTTCACCCCAAAATGTAAATACTGTCATTAATTACTCACCTCATGTCATTCCAAACCAGTAAGACCTTCTTTCATCTTCAGAACACAAATGAAGATATTTTTGATTAAATCTGAGAGCTTTCAGACCCTGCATTGACAGCAACTGACATGTTCAAGGCCCAGAAAAGTAGGGACATCGATTAAAATAGTCCATGTGACATCAGTGGTTCAATCGTAATTTTATGTCTTAATTTGTGCTCTGAAATGAACAAAGAACTTACAGGTTTGGAACAACATGAGGTGGGTAATTAATGACAGATTTTTTGTGAACTGTCCCTTTAACATCTGTCATCATTAACTAAGGCTATTTATCATTTTCATTGCATTTACTTTCTCAGTGGCACAGCCTGAATCTCACAGGTCAGTGAGTGATTCAAATGTTGATTCATTAGCAGTTTTGTCAGATTCAGTATGTTTATTCAGTGAAGGATCTGACAGTCAGATTTAAACTAGCAACTTAGTGAGTCACTACTGTGGCTACGTTCACACTGTCTGTTTTTTGGATTGACAACCGCGTTTACGTACAGGTGTGAGTCTCGAAACGTCCCGTTCACACAGCAGCTTATAGAAGCATCTCAAATACTGTCTGTATGAACATGCAACGGGAGTCAAGCCCGCATTTCTTACCAGTAACCACAGCAAGAGTGACCAAAATAATATCAAAGATGGCGACGTCCATAAAACTAAAAGTCTTATCACTTTCTGACATGTGTCCAATCGAGCCGCGAGTTCATTCATCAAACCTTCATTAACCGACAACGGCTTTCATATTTGGGTGAAGAGCGGATCATTTGAGTCACGCTCAGAACACTAAACTGACGGGATCGGCTCCAGCGAAGACTGCATATAAAACTTTCAGATGACACACAGCTCATTTCTCCGTCACTGTAAGTTACGAAAAACCACAAATTAAAGCATGCAACACACGGTAGACACGCGGTTGTGTGGCGGAGCGACTCTCTCGCACTGAATGACGTGATGGACAACTAGTTTTCCGGGCATGTGGTTGTGAGTCTTGAAAATTTACGGGTGTGAGTTCGGTTTTTGAATAAGGCTGTCACACCTGTAAATAACCGTACTGTGTGTAAACAGAACTGTAACTGTATTAAGGACTCGAATACAGGACTGACAGCCACATTCTGCTGCCATATTCAAGTTGTTCATGAATTAAACTCTAGGGGGCGGTTTCCCAGACAGGGTTTAAATTAAGCCAGGAATAGGCTTAATCTAGAATAGTTAATCACGGTTTAAAAAATGGCTGTCTGAAACACTGATTAAGTACAGATTGCTAACTCCTGGACTATGGAGTCCTGAACTAAAATAAACTAGATTAATTTAAAACGAACCGTGCTAATCCGAATTAGCACGACAGAGGTTGCCTGTAAAACATGGAATGAACCAAGAAAAGCTTAAAATCGCATGGAACTGAGTCATAATCAGAATTATACTGGCACCCTAAAAAAAAAGTGATCAAAGGTTTTGAAAATACATCTGTATTGTTTATCCTTTTGATCGTTCCAAAAAAAAAAAAAAAGTAAATAAAAGCAAATAAAAAAATCAATAAAAAATCAAATCACATTATGATTTTTTTTTCTTTAATACACATTGGCCACAATTATTTGCAGTCGTAGAAATTATGAGTAAAATGTCTGACAATCTACATTCTCATTCATATTTACATTTTTTTTAACACACCAGGGTAGCTAGGAACATGAAATTATCCAGCCGTAACTTCCAAGAAAAAAGTTAAGAAAATAACACAAAATAGCAAGTCGATAAATAAATGAATCAAAGTAAGAAAAGAGCTAAGGCGTTGAACATTTATATTTCCACCACTAGGACAATAATTATGGAGTTCCAATCAACAGGAAATGTTACAAATCTACCTACAGTCTGTATTGGTTAATGGCAATGTGAGGAAGATGGTTTGAATGGCCAAAGACTCTCCAAGGATCACAGCTGGAGAATTGCAGAGAATAGTTGAGTATTGGGGTCAGAAAGCCTTATAATTGACCATGGTTGGATCTTCTGACAGAACAATGACCATCAAAATCAACACAAAAATGGGTCACTGAGCACAAAATGAAGTTTCTGGTCATCCCAGTTTATCATGGAGCTGGAAATCTGAAGGGTCTGGAGAGATTCTATATGAAGGAATGGTCTCTGATCTCTCGTCAGGTGTTCTTTAACATCTGGCATTATAGGAGAAACTCACAGCTGTTAAACTGGGAAAAGGAGGTTGCAAAAAGTATTGAATAAAGTGGTGCCATTAATTGTGGTCAATGGGTATTAGAGAAAAACAGTTCTGTCATAATGACATTTCATATTCCTTTCATTTTACTTCAATGAGAGAGTAGGGTTTTGTGAATTTTATTTATTTATTTATTATTATTTTGCTTTTTTTTTTTTTGAATGAATGAAAGATCAAAATGATTAACAGTACAGATTTATTTTCACAGGCTTCATTGTTCATATCTACAAAGGGTGCCAATAATTTTGATATATAAAAACTGGAAACACAACGTTAATCTGAAGTTAAACCTGCCTCCTGGTAGGTTTAATTTAAGCCTCAGTTTAGTCCTGAAATAGCTTTAGTCTTCCTCCAGGAAATCAGCTTATTAAATTCTGGACTAGACAAAGTCTAAGACTATTTAAAACCATGACAGAGAAAGCAGATTTCTGTTAGTCTGGTTTTGAGGGCCATTTTAGTCTAGGACTAGGCTTAATCTCTGTCCAGGAAACCGCCCCTAGGTGTTGCTGTTTGTTCTGGAAACACTGCTGAGATTTGCAACACTGTTGTGCGAAATATGTAAGTACAAGATTACCCACCGACAAAGTTTTTAATTAAGAATGAGTCCTTATATTTTTATAGTTCTAACATGGTATTATGTATTTGATCTCAGTTTTGTAAAGAGAGTTGGAAAGATGCAATCTTTGTTTCTGAATGCCCAAGTGAAGATAAATTGTTTATCAAATTTTTTTTCATAAACATTTAAACCCAGCCAGCCAATTCAAAATAAAAGATTAATCCAAACTGCAATATTTCACTTTTTCATGTTGTTTGAACATTAATGTGTGTTGGCAGTGTACGTACAATTCTACCCTATAATGATAAAAATCCATGCAGTGGTTTTTAATTAATCTGTGTTGCTGGATGTAATAATGAACATAGTGGTTGTCATTTACTCCTGACATCTGAGCCGCTGAAGATGCAGTGGATTACGTTTGTTTGTGAAGGGAATGCGCCTCCCGATCTACATATATCCGTCTATGTTCACGCGAATCATTCGTGATCAGCTTCACTTACAGCAGAAGTGAGTATAAGCATTTTTTTTATGAATCTTTGTGATCGCCTTTCCTTATAATGTGGTAGTTAAGAAGTTTAGCGGCTAAAGTAAACAGACTCGTCACTCCACAGAGAGAAGAGAGGGGTGGGGCGAGCAGAGCTCATTTGCATTTAAAGGAACAGCCCCTGAGAATAAGATGATTTTTGCAGAGCTCATTTTGACAAGGTAAAAAGGGTGTTGTTTTACAAAACCATTGAGAATTTTTAATCAAAGTATATTAGAGACTTTTCATTAAGACCCTAAAGAATCATATCAACTTGTGGAAAATGGGCATCCGATGAACCCTTTAAGCTTTCTTCGCCTCATTTTCAATCCCACAATTCTCTGTTTGAACTCTTAGGAATAAACTGAAAAAACCTGCTCTGCTTCACTTATTGCACTGCAGTGCAAATGCACGCATCCACTGGTGTGGATCAGAGTGAGCATTTTCAATTCATTTCTACAGGAGTTGAACTTTACGGTCACGCAGTGAATTGTGGGAATGACAGTAGAGTGAAGAAAGCGCTGAGAGTGGCCGAAAGTGTCAAAAAGGTCACGCTATGCTCAACTCAAATATGAAACAGCCATATCACTGTGAGGTTCACTTTGTGTCTTGAACTGTTTCTGCTGAGTTTCTGCTGGATTTAGTGTGCAAATCATATGTGACCGTGGACCACTAAACCAGTCATAAGTTGCACGGGTATATTTGTAGCAATAGAAAAAATACATTGTATGGGTCAAAATTATAGATTTTTCTTTTATGCCAAAAATCATTAGGATATTAAGTAAAGATCATGTTCCATTAAGACATTTTGTCAATTTCCTTATAATATATTTTGCACCCTATATATATTTGCACCCTCAGATTCCAGATCTTCAAATAGTTGTATCTTGGTCATCCTAACAAACCGTACATAAATTGAAAGCTTTCAGATGATGTATGAATCTCGGTTTCAACAAATTGACCCTTGTGACTGGTTTTGTGGTCCAGGGTCACATATTGTTCACACACTAGATACTTTGCAGTTATTAAATGTTAAATGTCGTAGTTTAGATGTTTCCATTGTGATTAAACTGGCTGAATGTACGAAAGTGTATTAAATTAAATATCTGGCTTTTGAAAACAAAGCTTGCATATTTCCTACTGTAATCAAGCATATTTCTGTTGCCTGTGCGTTAAAATAAATGTAGAGTAAACAAACTCACAGCAGACACACCTCAAAGCGGAGGCATTGTAGAGTTGTCAGCGACACTTTGCAGATTTTTTGCCACTATAGTGGACATTCATATATGTGTCCTGAGTGAAAATATCTCACTCTATTCAAGAGTTATAGCCATTTTAGTAAAACTGGCCCCATTCACTTTGGATGTTTTGGTGTCCTTTTGCGACCGACAATGGCACTTCAGCTTTGTTTTGACACAATTTGCTATTCAGAGAACTTTTCTGCACTGGTTTGGTTATGATTGGGTGAAATACCTAAGACTAGTTTGCGAAAGTAGGTTTGTGTATTTCAGTCATTTAGGAACCTGTGCAAATGTTTCCTAGTCACCCCACTCGTGTTTATAGTGATCACACAAATTTGCTACATTGACCAGCAAAAATCTGTTTGGATTGCAAGAGACTTTACTGAGTGGTTCACACAACATATTTTTGGTTCCCCTGCACTGCCTTTTCATCGTTTTTTTTCCCATTACATGCGCTTGATAGGTGTTTTTCGACTGTTGCGTTGCATTTCTCTGCTTTTCAGCTTCTTGCGCATATGCAACCAAATTCATTGTTTAAAATTGCGCCTCAAGGCCTTTTGTCCTTTTCCATTTCTCAGCATTGCGTCACACATTTTTTAAACAACAAGAACACTTTCTGTCTGATTTTCTCCCATTATTTACTCTCTTCAATCCACAATTTGGTAGCCGATGGTGTACAGTTCATAGGCTTTCAGCTTAGGCATCAAGAGCAGACAACAATGTGGTAAGCTTGAGAGTCTATTAGTCTGTTTTTTAACAGCGTTTCAGTCAGTGATAGTGAATATCACCCTTTGCTTCTTCTTTAAGTATCTGTTCATGTTGGCTACTTCGTACAGTCTGTACAGACAAACTGTTCCAATACACGACCATTACCGTTGCATCCCTGTGATGCTCAATGACAGGAAATCAAAGCTCCTCTTCCTCAAGACTTGTGAGTTTTTAAACAAATGCACTCTAAACTACGTTCAGGTTCTTCTTGTACTGCTTTGTGGCTTATAACGACAGAGATAATGATAGTGACATTTCGAAATTGCGGAGAATAGACCCCATTCATTGGCTAATTGCACTCCTGTACCTTGAGTCAGTAAATGACTGCCTTAATTAGGCAGCATGTCCTTGTGTCCGCTCATCACTGACCGCCGTCTGGGTTCAGAGGTGACAAACCGACTGACAGTGCCCTTTCTCTAGCTCTTATATCTAGTGAGGTGATATTCTGCAAATGTTGTGCAATAAGCTCCTTTACATCCAGTCATTCTCACACGGCGTAAAGCTTCTCTAAACAGCTATTTATCTGCACCACAGGACCTGTCAGTGTGTAGCAAACACATTGATTGCATAATAACTACAGATTAAGATCACGTCTGTGGCATAATGGCCAACAAGCTTAATCATTCTTACCAAACCATCATTTATATGTCTTGTCCCTTGTTAAATACAATCAATATAATCATTTATGCAATGCAAAAGAGCAAACGATCATGCCACATGCACACTAATGATACACAAGCAGTTCTACTTCACTTTTTAGGCTTTTAATCATAATTTTTTCTGTGCAATGTTTTTCACTTGAATGTCTTTTATCTTTTGTCAGCTTCATTAGTGAATGATTGAGAGAGAGAATTATGACAGTTGCATTATAATTCAGTTTTTGAGCGTTACTGTTGTCACTAGCCTTTATTTTTGTTATTGTGGAATCACTCTGACACGTACTCGATAACAATATGTCATTTGACGCTTCACAATACAAGGAGCGCATGACAAAAATGTGTGTCAGTGTGCATGGGCTGGGTGAATATGCTCATACAGAGCAACGTGATAAGCCTCCGCATAGTGATTCAATGTATGTGCGTCATTGTGAAAAAAAAAAAAAACGCATGGCTCAAGAGGGCTTGAAGCTTACAAAAAAACACTAGGCTGAGTGTCATTTCGGGCACACCAAACAGATCTGCCATCAGGTCAGATTGGTTTCACAGGATGTTCATTGACTCAGAGTGTGAGATTGAAATTGAAGATTATTTATTTGCCTTGTGTGGCTGTGTGTGAATTGGGATGCTCTTGTGTCATAGAGTTGCTCGACTGCAAAACAACAACAACAACAACAACAATAACAGTCTGTTTGTACAAATGGCAGTGGATGTGTGGGGAAAAATGCAGGCAGTAATGTAGCGAGCGGAAAATTATGTAAACAAAGCATTGACAGATGCATAAAATTGATATTGTGCAAGCTGTGCTAGAGGCCAAGTAAAGCCTTCAGGGTATCATAATGAAAAATATAGCTTGTGTGAACGAAATAATGTGGAAAAAAATCTGTGTATAATATTCAAAAGAAAGATCATGCTATCATGGTGAAAACAGCAGGAGAGTGTACACTATATGAGCAAACTGGAATGCATTAATACATAGAAGAAAATCATTTAAAATCTGAATGTATGAGGTGCTTTTTTTCTTTTTGTTTATAATGCAAATTGCCTGGGGGAAGAACTGTTTTGGATCCTGTTTCTTTAATGTTGTAATTCTAATTCTAGTGTCATAGCATCTCATTTTACACCTAACTGAGATCTGGTTTATTATGGTTAACTAAAACTAACACTATAAAAAAATAAACAAGTAGAAAAAAAATTTACATTGACTGTGTGAACATGGCAATAACCAGGGTTTGAAAATTAGGGGTTAAGAATTGTGCTATAATAAAACTACAAATACAACTCATTATATACACTAAACACTTTAAAAAAGACATATAGATGTTTGTGAAACGGTTTGCTCTGTTTTGGAGGGATGAGGATTGTTAAATTATATCATACTACAGCAAAATACTTAAGGTTAGGGGTAATTTTATCAGTTGTTTATTATTTATACATACTGTTATAGTTTTCATTAATAAGCATTGCTATATAAATGATAACTTTGTCTGTTATGAATGTTTTTAGCATAGACTTCATGGCTAGTGTTTGCATATTTCATTTCATCCTGTAACCTACTTGCTCTACAGATCTGCTGCTGTTTTTGATAGCATTCATGATGTTTCTTACAGATATTATTATTATGTTTTTTTGTGTTTGACTTACCAAATGTGGTATCCTGTCAGCAATAACCTGGGTTTATTGATTACTGTCAGCATAAGTGCTGGCAATGCAGGGTTGCCAGATATTTCTATAAAATTTCTATATAGTTTAAATCTTTCGTATATAAATCAGATAAAGATATTGATAACCATAAAATGCACTTTTTATGAACGTTTGAACTTTTTAAAGTGTAAAATTAAGTGGAAAACACGAGTCCAAAGACACTTATAATAACTTGATCTGGCAACTCTCTCCAGCCTCGTTGACTCCGCCAGCGCCTCGCAGTGATCATTTTCACACCACAGACGCTAAACATTCTTGCAAACTGTCTAAATTAATTATGCGTGCAGACACTCATAAGTGACCCTGGACCACAAAACCAGTCATAAGTAGCATGGGTATATTTGTAGCAATAGCCAACAAGACACTGTATGGGTCAAAATGATCAATTTTCTTTTGTGCCAAAAATCATTAGGATATTCATTAAAGATCATGTTCCATGAAGATATTTTGTAAATATATCAAAACTTAATTTTTGATTAGTAATATGCATTGCTAAGAACTTCATTTGGACAACTTTAAAAGCGATTTTCTCAATATTTAGATTTTTTGCACCCTCAGATTCCAGATTTTCAAACAGTTGTATCTCAGCCAAATATCGTCCTATCCTAACAAAACCATACATCAATAGAAAGCTTATTTATTCAGAAAGCTTATTTACTCAATTGACCCTTATGACTGGTTTTGTGGTCCACATATGAGGAGTTTTAAACAGCATATTAGTCACAAACATATTTTATTTTAGCAACATTTCTTGTTTTTGCTTAGTCTAAGTTCAAGTAATAAAACGAAAAAAATAAAACTTGACTAAAAACGATGACTAAAAAAAATAAAATTACTGAAACATTTCTTGGATTAATAAAAAATATATATAAAAGTATAGTATAATATGAATATAAATTAATATAAAATTATAAAATAACCTTCAGACTTTTGGAATTTAAGTTTGGTTTTTATGTAGCACTGTATCTTAGCCATAAATTGAATATGCATATGCCTTCAGAAACTGCGTCTGCATACTGAGAATTCTAAAGCAAGTTCTTGTTAAACACGTCACCCAACTACGATCACTGTTTCATCATGGCTAACAATTAGCAATTAGGCTAATTACTGTTGTGCTTTTTGTGCTATGGTTAAAAGGTTTTTAACCACAGTATGAGTGCAAAACACCACATTACAGCCTATTCATTTATATCTTGCATTTTCAAAACTATTTTAGCTACACATAATAAGACTGAATATTAACTTGCAGAAAGACTGATCATGGTTTGTGCAGATCATAGTATGCATATGTATGTATTGTAGAGTGATTTCAGGGCTAAACAATTTGTCAGCACCAGTAGCCTCATTGTTAGTGCGTCGACATACATTGCATCAGCGCTCAAGGCGACCCGAGTTCGATTTCTGTCTCAAGGTCCTTTGCCAGTCCTGCTCCTCTCTCTTCACCCAATGCTTTGCTGTCTGCTCTCTACTCTGTACTATCCTGTCAAATAAAGGCATAAAAAACCCCAAATATAAAAAAAGAAATTGGCACTTGAAGTCCAGTGTAACAAACATTTGAGAGAGAAGGAGAGAGAGAAAACCCCACCAACTAAGACTATACTCCATATAGTGCATCCTTGACATCCCTCAGGACTTCATGACTCACTGAGTATTTTCTCCAGTAGGTTTCATCTCCTTCTGAGAGATCACTTCAAAAAAGCACATCACTTTGTAGCAGCATCTGCTCTTCCTGTAAGGATTTCATTGAGGACAATAGCATGGAACTCAAAGTGTACTCATTTGCTACGCACAATGCATATGCTATCACAAATGCACCTCATTTTGTCCCAGATCTCACTAGTGTTTAGGTTCTGTTGTGAATTCAGACAATGGTAAAATATTAATATCAGTGACATCAATCTTGACAATGCAGACTGCCCACACAGCGTTTTCTTTTGGAGAGCTATGGGCTCATCACCAGAATAATAATGGAGCAGGGAGGCAGGGTGAAGCTCTGTACACTGGCCCTTGCCCTCCCACTCATTAAGCCAGGGGAAATGGAGGCTCTCTTTAAACTCCACAGCACTCAATGTAAACAGTGACCTGTCTCACTGAGTACTGTAATCAGTGGAGGACGGCTGAACACAAAGCAACAGTTTCTGGTCTTTTCAGAGAAACTAAAGCATAATCACTTTTAAAATGAGCTTTTTTTCTGTGACAAGAAAATTGTAGACTTGCTGAAAATGCCCGCATACATATTTTAATTCATATTTACTTTTTTGTCATGTACGTTTCAGTACACTGATACAGTAAACTCTTTGTATCTGAGGTTAGATGATCTGGTACCCCATTTGGGGTTTGAGCCTACAACTTTTGGATCAACTGATAAGCCCTTAACCGCTAAAATACACACTAAGTGAATAACAATTATTATATCATTACAGTGGCACCTGTCAAGGGGTGGGATATATTAGGCAGCCAGTGAACAGTCAGTTTTTGAATTTCATGTGTTGAAAGCAGGAAAAAGTGACTTTGACAAGGGACAAATGGTGATGGCGAGATGGCGAGTTTTGTGAGGTATTTCCAATATGCAGTAGTTGGTACTTACCAAAAGTGGTGAACTGGCATCAGTGAGTGCCCAACACTCTTAAAAATAAAAGTTCTTTATTGGCATCAATGGTTCTATGAAGAACCTTGAACATCCATGGAACCTTTAAAATGCGGAAAAGGTTCTTTATAGTCAAAAAAGGTTCTTTAGATTTTTTGAATGTTCTTCAAAATGGTTCTTTTAGGAACTGCAAGGTTCTTTGGGGAACCAAAAATTGTTCTTCTATGGCATCGCTGCAGAAACACCCTTCGGAACCTTTATTTTTTAAGATTAAAGGCTCATTGATGCATGTGGGAAGTGAAGGCTCTGGTCCGATCACACAGAAGAGCTACTGTAGCTCAAACTGTTAAAAAAAGAGACCATGAAAAGTATCAAAGCACACAGTGCTTCACAGCGTGCTGCATAACCAGTGATGAGCCTTGTCCACAATGGAACTGCAGAACTGTACCCTGGAGCAATGGAAGAAGATTTCCTGGTTTGTTGAATCATATGATGCTTTTAGATCTGGTGAATGGGTGTATGTGCGTCATTTACCTGGGGAACAGCTGACATCAGGATGCACTATGAGAGGAATGCTGGCAGGAGGATGCAATATGTTCTAAGAAATGTTCTTCTGGGAAACCTTGGGTCTTGGCATTCATGTGGCTGTTACTGTGACATTTATTGTACCAATGACCTTAAGACTGTTGCAGAGCAAGACATGGTAATGATGTTCCCTGATGACTTTTAGCAGGATAATGCACCTTCCACACTGCAAAAACTGTTCAGGAATGGTTTGAGGAACATGACAAAGAGTTCAAGGTGTTGCTTTGGTCTCCAAACTTCTGTAGTATGTTCTGGACAAATATATCCAATCCAACTTGCAGGGCTTTAAGATATCACAGGACATGTTCATAGGTGTTGTGGAGTCCATGCCTTGATGCATCAGAGTTGTTTTAAGGGGCTTTCACACTGGAGGAACTTTGCATTGTTCCTAGAACTATTGGGGGAAGTACCTGTTTTTTTGGCATGTTTGCATTCAGTTAGCTCCTACTTCAGAGAAGAACTTCAGGGTCTAAAACAGTTCTGTAGTAACAGTAGCTGCATTTCCATTACCCTTCAAATTGCGCAAATTGAAAATACGCCTAATGGAAACACGACACTTTAGCAAGAACACCCATATATTGCAAAAAAAGTTTTTGCGCTGGCATGAGGTGGTGTTTCAGGCAGTTTGAAAAATACTTTGCAAAATTGCAATGGAAATGCTTTTTTTTTTTTTCCTGCATTTACAGGTCACATGGTGTATGTAAAATGTCATATGATTGTTCTTCAATGTACTATAATGTACTATAACCTCCAAGCAATTTGTGGCCACTCTCAAGTATAAAGGGCTTTCTCTGTGCTGCTTCTATAAAGATATATGTATACACCTCCTTCAATTAAATATAATGGCTAGTGCAGTGGTACTAAATTCCACCAAAATCTGTTGCCATGACTTATCACGAGAGGAAAATTGCATAATATCGGTTAATGGAAATGCCCTCATTATGCAATACTTTTAATCAACATAAAATATCGCCAACGTTTTGCGCAAATATGTAATGCAAATGCACCTAGTAGCTATGTTTCCATCACTCTGTATTTATGCACATTTTGAAGTATTGCATCGGAAACGAGTGATGGAAACGGCAAAATTCAAAAAAAATAAAAATAAAAATAAAAATCCTGTTCATCAAGTTTTTTACGCTCGCTTAAGGTGGTTTTTGAATTGTGTGAAGAAGGGTTAACGCGAATCATGGGAGATGGAAACCCAGTTGCCGAATAAATTCCTCCATGCGCACCAAAAATGTCATGTGACTTTTGTGCTTTGGGATTGAATAAGTTGACTAACCAGTGGACTGATGTCATTGCACAGCATCTTAAATCTTGTTATGGTCATTCTGAAGTCTGTTGGCAAAGTATTCTGTATAATTGCCTCCCAGGACTGTCTTACAAGATATATATATTCAGTGGCTTCTCCTACTTTTCTTAGTGATATTTAGTGACATTTTATCAGGAAGTGACGATTTTGTTCTCTTTGACTTGTTGGATGGAAACGGTGCTTATTCGCAAATGTTTTATGCGATATTCCAATTTTGCGCACAAGTTAAAATTCGCAACTTTGGATGGAAACCTGGCTAGCGACGTGAGCATAAGCTGACTGGCCAAATGCATATGAGATGCCAGCTACCCAGAATTTTTAAAAAACCCTGTAAAAGCATTTACTCCACGATGGAAAACAATGATAATGGCATTTAGCTAGAGGAGAGTGGGGTAAGATGAGCCATTTTTTGTTCATGTGGTCCTCAAGATAAGGGAAAAAAAGGCAGAAGTGCAATGAAAGTAAAGTAATTTCAGGATGTTTTCTATTATTGTAAATAATCAGCATGTATCTATGAAAATGTGAAAAATGTGGCTTTTTATAAAAAAGTGTTCCCATGGCTCAGTTTCTCCCAGGTTAGGAATAATTTGACCCGAGTCAGGGGGTAAGATGAATCATCTTGTGGCTGATCAGTGTACCCACAATAAAATCTGAAAAATAAGTTCAACAATGGTTCTTTGCGGCACTAGGTTCAGCAAAGAAATCACATTTCTATTGTAATTTTTACAGTGTTTTTTAGTCTTGAGTAGTTTCCGGATGTTTCATTGCAGGAACTTCAGGTCAGGTTTCTGAAAGCGTTGTAATTGCAAGCACATAGTTTTTTTGTTCCTTGTCTCTCACATTTGTTAGCTCCTGATTAGTTAATTTCCCTCACCCGCTCCCTGATGAGTTTTGTTTTGTGCCAGTTTCATTCTGTTGGTTGCCTGTATGCCTGTTTTGTATTTCATCCACAGTAGCGCAGATAACCTTCAATTCTCGTTATTATTTCTGCAATGTCTATTCCTCATTTATACCCCCTACAACTGTGGCTTGTCATAACCATATATGGTTATGACAAGTTATAACAATCATAACCATATATGGACATATATTGCAACTTTATTATAAGTCAAAAAAAGAAACTTACTGTGAATTTACTGTTTCACACTTTCATTTCAGCAAATGTATCTCATTCGTGGTGAGGGCTTTAAATTCTACAAACTCCTAAATTATGCAGTATATAGACTACACTACTGTTCTAAAGTTTAGGGTCGGTAAGATTCATATTTTTTAAAAGAGATCTCTTATGCAAAGCTCACCCCCACATTGCTAGGGGGTGTTTGCCAGGGCTTGATGTTGATAATTAATTTATCCCAAGTTGAGGCGTATTAAACAAATTGGAGCGTTTCAGAATATCTAAACAGACTAAACAGTGTTGTTTTGTAAAATCCCTTGAAGGATAGTTCATTTGAAAGATAAATAAGGCTTTGAACCTTTCATAGTTTGTGAAAAGATGCCTTGCACAAAATAGTGCACAGTGTTATGTTTTCATATCTTTATGTTAATAAGTTTTGGATGGAGGCCTGTAGGATTTTATGCCACTGATTTCGGGCCTTCAAATCAGCATATTTAATTCTGGATTCCCTTCAGCAACCCTAGACTACATATTATGCAGTTTTTCAGGGAACTAAGGGAACAAAAGGCTATTTGTACTTCTATCAGGTTGCATGTAAAACCCCCTTTGGTTCTACTTGGAAGTAAATAAGACAGCTGTAAAGGAATGCAAATAGATTTCTGTCATAAGATTCTTTAGAAAATCAAATAAAATTAACTTAGTGAACTTAGCAAACAATGCTGTGTGCTGGGCTCAATGCGCTCGTTTTTTGTGTGTACATATAGCAGATTTTTTACCAGGTGATAACTCATGAAGAGCTTATAAAGAAGTCAAAACAGTACCAGGAATATCTTTGCACATACAGAGATCTGCTGTAAGGACACGACAGTTCTCACTGAGCTGTAATGAGCAATATAAATCATGGCTTCAGCATTCTGTCCTTTTTAGGGTTGCAACCTGTAACATCATGTACTGTTTTTGTTGGTTTCGATGTTTTTAGTCCATGTTGCATTCAAATATCAGTCAAACTGCATTAGAGTTGCTGAAAAAGGTGGGTCTTGGTCCATTTGTTTGTTGCGCACCAAGTGTCGGACGGCAGCATTCATACTTATTCAAACAAACCGGAATGCAACCAGAGTTTGTTTTAATTCACCTTTTGCAAAAACCCTCCCTCCTTAGTTACTGTTGCTATGTTCAACAAACCTCACCTCTTATCTGACAAGTATTTGGGGTTGGGTCGTTCGTTCATCACGTGACAGCCCTATAAGCTTAACCAATGCAGTGTGAGCCGGAAAAAGAATTGATTAGTTCATCTCTTGAGTCTTCGGGTTCGAGTCGTTCATTCATCAATGACTGAAGATGAACAAATGACTCAAAAAAACCGAAGACTCGAAACAGGTGAACTAATTCCAGTACAGAACCTAATAGGATGTTGCGCATGCATGGCTGAACAAATCACTCCCCGAGACGACTCATTCTTCCCGAGTCACATTAAAGATTCATTCAAAAAGAATTTTACTAATTCATCACTAATTCGTAGCATCGTGGACGCACATCCCAGAGCCTGTGCTAAACATGCTTTTGTGCTTAAAAAGTATACAAATTTTTATTTTCCGAAAAAAATGACCGATCGTTTCGCTAGATAAGACCCTTCTTCCTCAGCTGGGATCGTTCAGAGCCCTTTGAAGCTGCATTTAAACTACGTTTTGGAAGTTCAAAATCGGGGCACCAATGAAGTCCATTATATGGAGAAAAATCCTGAAATGTTTTCCTCAAAAACCATCATTTCTTCACGACTGAAGACAGAAAGACATGAACATCTTGGATGACAAGGGGGTGAGTAAATTAATGGTAAATTATTTGTAAATTGTTGTCCTGGAAGTGGACTTCTCCTTTAACACTGAGACTATAGTGAGACTATATTTAGAACAGTATGCAAATATGATTTCTATATCATTGTGCCTTCATTTTGCAAATTAAAAGTCTTGCTGAAAAAGAAAAATCGTAGTGAGAGACAGGCCAAAAACTTTACCCTTACCAGCATAAATGTTATTTAAATGATTTAAAATAATATTTAATTTACTTTTTTTGATGTTATATTGTTTAGGGATTTCTTAGGGATGCAAAAGGCACAGATTTCATGGAATGCCCCAGTAATGTAATTACATTACATTACACATTTTAGTAATATAATCTGACTACTTTTAGATTACTTTTAAACTACACATTTATCACATTGATTTAAATAGGATAACCTTGTACCATATTGATATAAAAATACAAATGAGTAGGAAAATATATTCCATTCCTTGTTATTATTAACTGCAGGGGCGTTATTAGTTTAATGAAAAGCTAATAATTTAAATAAGAAAATCATAAAAATGTTAAATTAAAATAAATTATTTTTAAATCAATCAAAATAAAACACTTACTAAAAAAAATGAAATATTTTATTTGTTTACCTGCACGTCATGTGACCATGTCAGAGACACACGAACATGCAAATGTGATACTTAATTATTAAAATATTTATTTGAAAATCTCAGGGGTACTTCAGGTAAATATATTATTTGGAAGAGGATCAGATGACAAAAAAAGTTGTACATTTGTGCACCTAAAAGTATTTGAAAGACATAAAAATACTATACATGGTTAAATAACCTACAGAATGATAATTCAAATAAAAATTGTGTTCATCAGTAGTTGATGTAGTGCTGAAGCACTTCTTAAAACCTGAAATAATGCTTGTAAACCGGTGGTCATGTGCTTTGTCGCCACCTGAGCAATGACTGATCTCTGTGTAAATATCCACAAAACTGTAAGACTTGCTGAATGTATATAAGCAGTAGGCTATTTTAGAAAGGAAAATGTGAAAGATGAAAAAAAAAAAAAAAAAGTAGAGAGATTCAATAAATGATGAATAATTTATTGCTATAGTGTAAATAATATGTAATATAATTTTAATGCAATTTAATCTAATTACAAGTACTTAATTTTTGGAATTATGTAATCCAGATTACATGTAATCAGTTACTACCCAGCTCTGGTAGTGAATTCATCCCTTTGTGGTCATTTCCAAAATATGAAATTCCACTGTCATTCCTTCAGGATAAGAATTTATACTGAACTGCAATGCAAATACAGCAGATGGGATAAGACCATAAAACGGGGATCCATTCCCTCTATGGCTGAATTGACATGATTTAGTTTGAAAGAGCTTGTAAATATTGACAGATGCTTACAGCGTCACAGCTGCATCTCCTGTGCAGATTGTGTCTGGTGCAGTTAGGGTGCAGTTGTGTTTTTGCCTCATGGACTCTGTGATGGGAATCTGTTCAGACAGACGGCAAAAGCACCCAGTGCACTTCTGTCACGATGAGGAATGACTGCACACATTTGAACAAGCCTGAATTCATGTAGCGCCCAGAGAAAAACAACACCTTTAACTCAAACCCACCTGCGCCTGTGATCTCCCCAACATCTCCGTCATCAATCTGTCTCAAGGCAGTTCCAAAACTACCTCTGCTTCACTTCTGTAAACATGTGGCGGCATGCAGTTTCCCAGTGTGTTTACCAGAAATACAGAGATGTCTTTAATGACGCTTAAAAATTAAATCACCAAAAAAAAAAAAAAAAAACCTGATTGGAATATGAATTAGTGTAATTATCTGTAATTGTCTCTCTGTAAGTGAGGTCTGGTGTAATTTTTTAAATGACCCTGAACGAAGAGGCATGGAGCTCTGACGTGCTATAGCACTTAGCTTTTCGGTGTTAATGCATCGGTTACATCATCATGTGAACGCTTTGGCTTCATAATGGATGTGATTACCTAGATTCAAGAGTTTAAGAAAGAAACTTTTTATTTATTATTTATGTTTAATGCTTGGAGAGCACAATAACAGCGAGGAAAAAAACTGATGCAGAACTGCCAGCATCTAAGAAACAAAAATGCATATTAATGCCAATTAATCTATCAGCATTTCATATTGTGACTTATTTCACAGATGTCAAATTGACAGTATCTTTATTGGAAACATGAATCATTTACTAGGTCTGGTTCTACTGTTCTACTGACTGGTCTGTGGGGTAAATGCTTTCAAAAAATGATTGGTGGTCATTGAGTTTGGTATTTTATAAAATAAAATGTTAATAATAGAGAGAGCAGAAAAATAATCAAAAGCTTGTATTTACCAAAATACACTTTTATATGTTTACTTTGGTGCAAACCTGACTAAAGTCTATAGCTTTAAGTGGAAATGTAACAGTGAACCCAAAAAAAGGGCAAAAATGTAATTATGTATCAAACTAAATGGCAAACCTGCAGGGAATCACTAATTGTAAAAACAACACAGCAGAGCTAATATAAAAATGTTTTTTTTTTGCACTCGAAGCCTCAAATGTCTCTAATGTGACCACACTTTTTCCACTACTTAAACTACCAGTCAAAAGTTTTTGAATAGCAATATTTTTAAATTTTTTTTTTTTTTTTAGTCTCTTCTGCTCACCAAGCCTGCATTTATTTGATTCAAAATACAGCAAAAGCTATAATATTGTGAAATATTTTTACTATTTAAAATAACTGCTTTTTATTTAAATGCCTAGACGGCCATCTGCACAAGACCACAGGAACCAGATGAGTCCTCAGCGTCTGGCCAGAGGAGAACTGGCCCCCGGACTGAGCCTGGTTTCTCCCAAGGTTTTTTTTTTTCTCCATTCTGTCACCGCTGAAGTTTTGGTTCCTTGCCGCTGTTGCCTCTGGCTTGCTTAGTTGGAGACACTTATTTTTCAAACAATATCATATACTATTTGAACTGAACTGAGCTAGATGATGACATCACTGAATTCAGTGATGAACTGCCTTTACCTGAAAATTGAGTTTTTACTGTTGCCCTTTTGCATTATTGATTTCCTATTTAATACTGTACAGCCGCTTTGTCACAATTCTGTATTGTTAAAAGCGGTGTATAAATAAAGGTGACTTAACTTGTATTTTAAAATGTAATTCATTTCTGTGATCAAAGCTAAATTTTCAGCATCATTACTTTTTCTGTTCAAGACATATTTTTTTATTATTATTCTTATCAATATTTAAAACAGCTAAGTACATTTTTTTTTTAACTCTTTGATGAGTAAGAGGAAAAATCTAGAAAAATCACATTGTATGATTTTTAAATAATTAATTTCCATTTTATTGCATGAAATAAGTATTTGATACAATAGAAAAATAGAACTTAATATTTGGTACAGAAACCTTTGTTTACAATTACAGAGGTCAGACATTTCCTGTAGTTCTTGACCAGGTTTGCGTACACTGCAGCAGGGATTTTTGCCCACTCCTCCATACAGGTCTTCTCCAGATCTTTCAGGTTTTGGGGCTGTCGCTGGGCAACACAGAGTTTCAGCTCCCTCCATAAATTTTCTATTGGGTTCAGGTCTGGAGACTGGTTAGGCCACTCCAGGACCTTGAAATGCTTCTTGCGGAGCCACTCCTTAGTTGCCCTGGCTGTGTGTTTGGGGTCATTGTCATGGTGGAAGACCCAGCCATGACCCATCCTTAATGCTCTTACTGAGAGGAGGTTGTTGCCCAAAATCTCACGATACATGGCCCCATCCATCCTCCCCTCAATACGGTGCAGTTGTCCTGTCCCCTTTGTAGAAAAGCACCCCCAAAGCATGATGTTTCCACCCCCATGCTTCACAGTTGGGATGGCGTTCTTGGGATTGTACTCATCCAAACTTCCTCCAAACACAACGAGTGGAGTTTATACCAAAAAGTTCTATTTTGATCTTATCTGACTACATGACCTTCTCCCAAGACTCCTCTTGATCATCCATATGCTCTTTTGCAAACTTCAGACGGCCCTGGACATGTGCTGGCTTGAGCAGGGGGACCTTGCGTGTGCTGCAGGATTTTAATCCATGACGGTGTAGTGTGTTACTAATGGTAACCGTTGAGACTGTGGTCCCAGCTCTCTTCAGGTCATTGGCCAGGTCCTCCCATGGAGTTCTAGGCTGATCCCTCACCTTTCTCAGGATCACTGATACGCCACGAGGCGAGATCTTGCATGGAGCCCCAGTCCAAGGGAGATTGACAGTCATCTTGAATTTCTTCCATTTTCTAATAATTGTGCTGACAGTTGTTGCCTTCTCACCAAGCTGTTTGCCTACAGTTTTTTCCCTAGTGTCCTTAGACAGCTCTTTGGTCTTGCCCATAGTGGAGAGGTTGGAGTCTGATTGATTGAGCGTGTGGACAGGTGTCTTTTATACAGGTAACAAGTTCAAACAGGTGCAGTTAATACAGGCAATGAGTGGAGGATAGGAGGGCTTCTTAAAGACAAACTAACACGTCTGCTAGAGCCAGAATTCTTGCTGGTTGGTAGGTAATCAAATACTTATTTCATGCAATAAAATGGAAATTAATAATTTAAAAATCATACAATGTGATTTTCTGGATTTTTTTTCTTTTTTTAGATTCTGTCTCTCACAGTTGCGGTGTATCTACGATGAAAATTACAGATCTCTCCATTCTTTGCCGATTTTTCAAGTTTTCCCACTTACAGTGTATCAAATACTTATTTGCCCCACTGTATATATATATATATATATATATATATACACAGGTACATCTCAAAAAATTAGAATATCATGGAAAAGTTTATTTTTTGTTTGTAACTTATTTTAAAAACTGAAACTTTTATTTATTCTAGATTCATTACATGTAAAGTAAAACATTTTTAAAGTTTTTTTTGTTTTAATTTTGATGATTACAGCTTACAGCTCATGAAAGTCAAAAATCCAGTATCTCAAAATATTAGAATATTTCCTAAGCTCAATCAAAAAATGGATTTGCAAAATCCAACCAAAATCCCTTTTCCTGAAGACATCTGAGCGTGGTGACTCTTGGTGTGCTAACTCCAGCTTCATTTCACTCCTTGTGAAGCTCTCCCAAGTGTTTGAATCGGCTTTGCTTGACAGTTTTCTCAAGCTTGCAGTCATCCCTGTTGCTTGTGCACTTTTTCCTACCCAATCTCTTACTTCCAGTCAACTTTGCATTTAATATGCTTTGATACAGCACTCTGTAAACAGCCACCCCTTTCAGTAATGACCTTCTGTGACTTATCCTCTTTGTGGAGGGTGTCAATGATTGTCTTCTGGATCATTGTCATGTCAGCAGTCTTCCCCATTATTGTGGTTTCAAAGAACAAGAGATACGCTGAATTTATACTGTAGGGATAGACATTTAATGAAACTCAGATGTAAATATTCTAATATTTTGAGATACTGGATTTTTGACTTTCATGAGCTGTAAGCTCTAATCATCAAAATTAAAACAAAAAAACTTTAGAAATGTTTTACTTTACATGTAATAAATCTAGAATATATTAAAGTTTCAATTTTTGAAATAAGTTACAAACAAAAATGAACTTTTTCACAATATTCAACTTTTTTGAGATGCACCCATGTGTATATATATATATATATATATATATATATATATATATATATATATATATAATTTTCTGGGAAAGAAATTATAATTAACTTTTATTTAGTGAGGATGATTTTAATTGATCAAAAGTGATGATAAAAAGACATTTATAATGTTACGAAAGATTTCTATTTCAGATAAATGCTGTTCTTGTGAACTTTCTATTCATCAAAGAAACCTGAAAAAAAAATTCTACTCTATTCTATTTTAAAAACGTTTTTGAGCAGCGAATCAGCATATTAGAATGCTTTCTGAAGGATAATGTAACTGGAGTAATGATGCTAAAAATTCAGCTTTGAAATCACAGGAATAAATTACATTTTAAAATATATTCAAATAGAAAAAAGCTATTTTAAATAGTAAAAATATTTCACAATTTTTCTGCTTTTGCTGTTATTTGGATCAAATAAATGCAGGCTTGATGAGCAGAAGAGACTTCTTTTATAAAAAAAAAAATATATATATATATTGTTACTGTTCACAAACTTTTGACTGGTAGTGTATGTATAACATCCACTTTTGAAATAAAATCAATAATGAAGACTAATGTGTGTAATGTTGAGAGCTCCGGTTAGAACTGTGATCAATGCATCAGAGAGTGAAATAAACACTTTAAAATAATTTATTTCAAAAGACATCTACATTGATTGACACATTAACATGATAGCTATATAAAATATTTACAAGAAGCACCACTTGCCACAATGGCACAATTGCCCATCAAAGAAGCACACTACAGAGTGACGCAAAACAGAAAAACAACATAACAGCCATCAGATGTGTTGATTTGGGAAGCTTCATATGCTGGACTCAAAAAATCCACTAGGCATGGTACATTATTGGTGCTCGTGTGCAGATTGAGGCAGATTACAGTCGGTCAGTGCCACCTCACATTAAGACAGGCAGCAGCTCGTCTCTTTCGAAACTCCTCCCTGTGGATTGAGAAGACAATTAGAGATGGAGTATTTAATCATCATTCACAGACATAATGACAAAACCTGATTGATGGTGACACGACAGTCATGAAGTCTGGTAAGGGCAGTCACATCATGCCAAGTTTTTCAAACTCATGTTTTTAAGAGAGACCACTTCAACAAAACGACACATGCTTGCTTTTCAAATCATCTTTTCTCGCATCTGAAATAAGACATGCAAACTCAGGCCAGAACAATAGCACACCCCGCAAAATTAAATTAAAAAACATCTGTCAGACCAAGTAAAAAACAGCAAGTTTCTTGTTTATTTAATAGTCTCTGTAAATACTGCAATGTTATTGCATTCCCAGATGCACACCCAGATGTTATCGCTCACCCACAATGTGTCAGATGTGGATACGTAATAATATTTACTCAAAAGAAATTAAATTAAAATAAATAAAAATACAGACCATTTTACAGTGCCCGGCACCCAAAGGATTAGACATAAAGATGCCACTAGGGCTATGTACCTAGATGAGGTCCTGTTAGCATAGTATGCTACTGACTGCTAAGCTTTCAGGCTACCTGTTGTCTCTGCTGCTGCTGTCGCCTGTATTCTTCTTCACTAGCAGCGAGAGCCTGAGCCAAGGCCAGATCCTCCTGCTCCTGAGGGCTGAAATGCACACAGTTAGATTTCAGATTTCAATAGCAGTTAAAAAAATATATATATATAGCTGCAAGCAGCGATGACGGGCCCAAGCCATCAGCACAGTCGCCACCCTGGTGGCATCAGGAAAAATGTGCCCAGCGGGCACATGCATTTACAGTAACCCTCTGGCACATGAGGCCAGGAATACCTTAGAGTAGGCTGGCTTGCTCGAGCAGATTCAGCTAGTGACATTTCTAATGCTCTCTGGAGGGCCTGTTCCTCCGTCTGTGAAATAAAACAAGTCATGGTTTCAACACAGTCAAAAGTAGATTTTAAACACAGTCAACCTTTAAACTATCTATCTTAAAATGAACAACGTACCAGCCCGGCTTGAAATGACGCTGATGGGGGAATTACATTCTGTGCTGTTGGAGACACCAGAGGAGAAGACGCAGTATTTATCCTTTGTGCACTGAGGGGCAATAGAGAGTAATGATCATGTCATGCCATCAGATTAATAAATTATATTTTAAATTGTAATAAAATTTCACAATATTACTGTTTTAACTGTATTTTTATCTAATGCAGGCAGTCTTGGTGCCTCAGAAACATAAGCAATCACAAACTTCTGACTGTACATTCAAATGACACATACATTCCACCTAAATGTGCTTACCTACTGTTCTGAGGTCTGCTGTTTCCAGTTACTCCATTAGACATGTTCCTAGAGCTCCCTCTGGTGGAAGATGCTGCAGCGTTACTGGAAGAGGAGGTTTGAGCCCTCATTAAAGCAGCATGCCTACAAAACAAAACCCACTATTACTAGTGTCCTCCAGAAAGCCTAAAGGAGAAGTTCACTTCCAGAATGAAAATTTCCTGATAACTTACTCACCCCGTGTCATCCAAGATGTTCTTGTCTTTCTTTCTTCAGTCAAAAGGAAATAAAGGTTTTTGAGGAAAAACATTTCAGGATTTTTCTCCATATAGTGGACTATAATATAAGGTCCAAATTGCAGTTTCAATTGCTATGTTTCCATCACCCTGTTTTTATGTGCATTTTGAAGTATCACATCAGTAACGAGTGATGGAAACGCCACATTTCTAATAAAAATCCTTAAATTCGCGTAAAAGCTTTTACGCTCGCATGAGGTGGTTTTTGACTTGTGTGAAAAAGGGTTAATGCGAATAATGGGAGATGGAAACGCATTTTGCGAACGAATTCCTCGCAGCAGAAAAGTCATGTGACTGCGTTATGGGACGGGATAACTTGACTAACTAGCAGACTGATTTCATTGCGCAGCATCTGAAATGTTGTTATGGTCATTCTATAAAGCCCAAGCAAAGTCTGCCTTCAAAGTATTTGTGTGTAATTGCCTCAAAGAACTGTCTCACAAAACTGCATTCCCAAACAGCTGGCATCTGCCTCTGAAAGCAATGACAGCATGTATTGTGTTTCGTCTGCTCTCTCTGAATCGCAACTAATTTATTATATGTGAAAATTATTATATTCAGTGGCTTCTCCTACTTTTCTTAGTGAAATTTAGTGCCAGTTTATCAGGAAGCGATGATTTTGTTCTCTTTGACTTGTTGGATGAAAACGGTGCTTATTCGCAAACATTAAGCGTTATTCCAATTTTGTGCACAAAGTAAATTTGCAGCTTTGGATGGAAACCTGGCTAATGAAGCTTTAGAGCGCTTCACACAATCCCAGCCAAGGAATAAGGGCTTTATCTAGCAAAACAATCTATCATTTTCTAAGAAAAATACAAATTTATATACTTTCTAAACCACAAATGCTTGTCTTGCATTAGCTCGACCGCACACATTATGTAATCATTCCCTGACATAGGCGGAAGTACCGACCCAGCCTTTACAAATCAAACATGCAAAGACTGTCAAACACCCTTTACAAAAAAAAAAAACAATGACGTCAGATGATTTTTTTTTTGGAGGAGAAAATGAGGTGCAGTTTTTCACCCTATCCTACCTTTTTGAAACAGAGTACATAGATGAAGAACTAACTGCACGTGACCTTTCCAGCGTGATTACGCAATATGTGAAAACCTCATGCGCATCGCAGAGCTAAAGCAAGACAAGCATTTGTGGTTAAAAAGTATATACATTTTCTTTAAAAAAAATTACAGATGTTTTGCTAGATAGGACCCTTATTCTTCAGCTGTGATCGTGTAGTGCCCTTTGAAGCTGCATTAAACTGCAATTTGGACCTTCAACCTGTTGATCCCCATAGAAGTCCACTATTTGGAGAAAAATCCTGGAATTTTTTTCCTCAAAAACCTTCATTTCTTTTCGACTGAAGAAAGAAAGACATGAACATCTTGGATGACACTGGGGTGAGAAAATTACCAGAAAATTTTTTCTGGAAGTGAACCAATCATACCACACTAACCCTGATTTGGTGACCGGCTTGCCGTCAGTCTTACAGTCATGGTCGAGTGGATGTCTATGTTTGAGACAGTAGTTCAAATGGCACTGGTCACACGTCACCCGGATCATTTCCTTCTGCTTACAGCCGCCCTTGGAGCACTTATTTGTAAAGATCTGTGGGGTGAGAAACAATTAAATCATTATTCATTTTATAGAAACATCATTTTATCTCTCCTTCCTTTTTTGCGTCTGGCCTACCTTTCGTTTCCTCTGAGCAGGGTCAGATTTGCAGTCTCTGTCTATGTGTTCCCCAACTTTGATGTCTGGCATTTCCCCTCTTCTAATGGGAATGGGGGTGTTGCACAACGGACATACAGGAACCTGGATATCCTGCACAAGGAAACAAATATGTATCAGCCACAACCTGTGTATGTTTTAATATACCATGAGGCAAGATTATTATTCATTAGACACAAGTACCCACCTTCTTATATGATGAAGTGCACTTGTGATTTGCATAAGTTATGTGGTCTTTGCAGAAAATTTCTTGACAGGCATCACATTTCATTGGAAGAAAATCTGTAGTGTACACACAGGACAGTGCAAAAACAAAGTTGTATTTATCAACTAATGCTGAATCACTATGAGCACAGCAACATTACAAAACCAGCTTAGTGACCTATATGGGTTATTCAGTGGCTGATGGCTGTTATAAATAATTTGTGCACTAAAATTTATACACAAATATACACTAAATGTTGAAATCACACAGAAGAAGTGAGGGTAGACATAATAAGACAGTGTTCTTAATTGCAAACTGGCCAAATACTGCAAAATCAATTGACTTGGATGACACAGTCTCATGACTACATTGTGTGGTTATATTAGGAAAAAAAAACAAGGTCAGAAAACAGGAAATGCCACACCTAATGAAATTTAACGCATTTGCCATTCAACGTGGTCAGGCGGAGATAATGCACATACACAAACATTAATAATTCACAGGCTGAACAGGGTTCGGAAACAGGCTGTAAATGGTCAACAATTCACTAACTTTTCAGCCCTGTATGGCATTGTCTCTTTTGTAAGTTTTTATTACATGCTCTCCAGTACTTAATTCTGATTGGTTAATCACAGCACTTCTGAAAATGGCAGATGCTCAAAGCAACACTGTATAACTGACCGCTCATCCAGAAAAACTCAACATTCACATTACTTCATTTATGTGGTTGGCGGCTGTGTAAGAAGCATGATAATGCTGTACTATCAGCCTGTCTGGTTTATTTTGCCAAAATGACCAGCAGTTCACTGTACAACTGTCATGGAATTACAATAGAGCTATAATTTCAACAATTATTACAGAGATAACATTTAATTGTTTTTGTAAAAGAAATTAAACATTAAATGACAAATTTTCTCTGCTACCTCCAAATATACACAATGTTCAAACATTTTTTATGTTTTTAAAAGATGTCTCTTAAGATGTCTCTGAATTTATTCAGGCAAAAATACAGTATAAAAACACTACTTACACTACTAGTCAAAAGTTTTTGAACTTAACTAAAAAGTTAAAATATTTCAAAATGCTACTTTTTTTTGTTGTACTTTGGATCAAATAAATGTAGGCTTGATGAGCAGAAGAGACTTTAAAAAACATTTTAAAAAAATTCTGACTGGTAGTGTATATGATGAAATGTTTATTAGTGTTAAAATAGCTTTTCTATTTGAACATGCTTTAAAATGTAATTTATTACTATGATAGTAAAGCTGAATTTTCAACATCACTACTGCAGTCTTGTGTCCTTCAGAAATCATTCTAATATGCTAATTTGCTGCTCAAGAAACATTTCTTATTATCAATGTTGAAATGTTTTTGGGGAAACCTTTTTTTTTTTTTCTTCTTCTTTCTTTGAATGTTCACAAGAACAGCAACTGAACTAGAAATGTTTTGTAACAATAGAAATGTCTTTACTGTCTCTTCAATTGTATTTCTCCTAGCTGAACAAAAGTATTAAACAAACAACAAAAACAAAACAAAAACCTGACTCAAAACTTTTGAAATACATTTTGTATACATTGTGAAAAAAACGTGTATGATTTTTATGGCCAGTGAAAATCTTGACAAGCAAAGTAAAAAATCTGAGCTGCAAATCAATAGAAAAACGACTTTACTGTCGAGCCCTGCTAGTGTTTAATCAGACATTACATACGTACCGAGACGTTTGCAGCTCTTCTCCGAGCAGTGCTCCCCGAGATCTGGAAACTCCATGGCACAGTGGTGAAAAGCGCTCAGCTGCTGGACTGTAAACAGGAAATCAAAGCATCACCTCTGACCGACAGAGTGCCTGCTGTCATATCAGTCAAACATGCTGCCAATACAAACATCTTGAATCCACCTAATGAGTAAAACATGCTTTAAATGCGGAAGGCCAGTCAAGAGGTGAGGTGAGGTGATCCTGTTTACCATAAGCTGACGCCATTACGTAACTGTTGTGAATCTGGAAGCGGCTTTACTATGAACGCCGATCAACTAATGCTGAATCATACAGAATAATACGGAAACATCGTAGTACTAGTACAGCTAACGTTAACTTAAGTGACATGGTTGCTACAAACGCTAATGTAGAGGAAGACAACGATAAACGATCTTTTGGTTGTCATTAAAATGCGGTACAATAAGCTTGACAATACGCTAACATCATTTAATAAAAGACCGAAACAGACCCAAAAAGGGCGATTTCCTAAACAAATACATAAAAACTCTACTGGTTGTCGTTTTGCGTTACTGACGAAAATTTTAAGCAAGGAAACGTTATTTTAATCGACAAAACATCAATAAACGTGTATCTTACCGAAATTTGTGCGAAAATCCTCTTATACTGGTCCCTCCTTGGATAGGTTTCTAAAGCTTTTCGCTTCGAACAAGCGCTACCACTGTGTTTGGGGTTTTGTACTCGTCTGCTGTTTTTTGAGATGTCATCGCTGGAGGTGTGAATCTGGCAACAAGAGATTGAATTTTCAAAATAAAAGTACTCCAAGTTCAGAAATTGTATTCAGTAGTTTATGGCAAAGTGTCCCGCAGCAGCAAGCGGCATTATCACGTAAGTTGTGTGAATTTTGTTTCTGCTGCACTCCCCCCCCCCAAAAGTCGTTAGGTAATACGCTGAAAACTTCGTAAATTGCAATTTGTCTCGGATATAGCCCTTTATTGATGTAGCCATTGGTTCAGAAAGTATGGGACAGAATTCATGACATACTGCAGTCTGCAGTGCAGTCATTACAGGGTTACACAGTATTAAGTTATTCAGAATTACAAATGTGACCCTGGACCACAAAACCAGTCTTAAGTAGCACAGGTTTGTAGCAATAGCCAAAAATATATTGTATGGGTCAAAATGAACGATTTTACTTCTATACCAAAAATTATTAGGATATTAAGTAAAGATTGTGTTCCATGAAGATATTTTGTAAATGTCCTATCGTAATTATATCAAAACTTAATTTTTGATTAGTAATATGCTTTGCTGCGATTTTATTAAAAGCGACTTTTTTTTTCAATATTTTGATTTTGCATATTCCAGATTTTCAAATTGTCGTATCTCCGCCAAATATTGTCCTATCCTAACAAACCATACATCAATGGAAAGCTTATTTATTCATGTATAACAGGGGTGCTCAACCCTGTTACTGGAGATCTACCTTTCTGCAGAGTTCAGCTCCAACCCTGATCAAACACACCTGAACCAACTAATTAGGATCTGAAGGAGCACTTGATAATTACAGACAGGTGTGTTTGATCAGGGTTGGAACTAAACTCTGCAGGAAGGTAGCTCTCCTATGACCCCTATGATTGATTTTGTGGTCCAAGGTCGCAAATAATATTATAAATCCAATGTACACTACGTGCAAATCCTATAAACCTGTAAACCTTGAGCTGTAGTGTATTCTAAATACAAACTGTACAAACAATGTGCATGCATGCGGAGCATTTACCACCATGGGCATGCTAACCAGCTAAATATTTGGAATGTGTCAAATAGTCTTTTTTTGTAGATATGTTCTTTTGTCAAATATAGCACAGAAAGTAGAATAGAGTAATTCACTGCAGCGCCTTGGTGATCATTATAGTCCTGTTTTATATGTTTTTATGTTTAATATTATATATACAAATAAACAGTACATAATGGTTGTTTAATTTTTGGCACTAATAAGTAATTTGCGTTATTATACTAAGGGAAAAGAATTACACATATTAGCACTGACTGTTTATGGGACTTTTACAAGTGAAAAGCATCTTGGCAAAATTGTGCTTCCGGTACTGCTGTTTAAGATTTCCTTATCGTTTCTGGCTTCAGACAGCCTTTGTCACGCCCTTATCAGTCACGCTCTGGCTGACGTAATCACGTTATTGCTGGAGGTTTCCAGAAAATACCACCAGAGGCCGTGATTTATCAGTTTTTTTGTTTTTAGTTTAAAAACAAATCGCTACCATAGAGATCCCAAATATTAGTTTTGAATGCGGCATTTGATATTATGTGTCGTAAATAACTGTAGTATTTTCCAGAGAATGTTTTCTTAAGAAGAATATTGTAAAACAATATAAATAAAACGTATACAGGAATGAATAATATAAAAAAGGAAATAAATATACATCATAAACCATAATGTCAATGTGTAAGTGTACAAATATGATCAAACTGATGTAATGTTTCTAGAATTTCATTCAGATATTATATTTTAATCATAAACAGGCTGCTAACATCAAGAAATAACAATGCATGTATTCAGATATATATCGTAATTTGTTCACAAAAATGTGAAGTAATTATATAAATAATAACTGATCAATCATGGCTAATCTTGATTACTGTCTCCAGTCCCCAGTGCTGGAAAGATAAATGTCATAATGACAGTGCTGAAAATGACTCTGGAACATTGTGGTTGTATGTGTCATCTTGTATGACCTATAAAAGCTGTGTTTTCTCTTTTTGACTCTTGCTAGATAATACATCACTCCAGATATCAGAGGAGGACTGGGATCACCTGTCAGCATTTTGACAGCATGGAGAAGAGGTGTTAGAAAAAGGGACCCTGATTGCTGCTGATCTGTTTGTTCTAATGCTTCCTGTAACAAAAGAGAAGGTACAGGCAAATTACTGTCAGAAAAGTCACTAAGGACAACTGCAAAAGAGACTTTAGCTATGACAGTATTTGGTCTTAACAGCTTTTGACAAAATGAATTCTGAGTTCGTTAATGAAACATCGCAAACTAGAATGGGACAATATGCTGTGCAATTTATTTTGCCTGCACAATTTCACCACAAGGTGGCAGTAATGTTCTTTCTTTTTCTATTTGTGAGCATTAACTTAAAATCTAATACTTCTAATCATTTTTTTATATTACAAATATGCCAGTCAGTATATACATAATATAGCTTCAATGTTACATCATATTTTCAATAAATAAAAAAATCAATCAATCAATCATCCTGACTGTATCTAGACCTTCTCAATTGGTGCTGTTTTGTAACTGTAACATGTTCATGGGATAAATGATAAAAAAAAGGCATACAAGCCTTTTAGTAAATTATACCAAACAAATGTGGTAAAACTTTGTTTAGTTGCTCTCAGGGTTATAGTTGCAGACATATAACAAAATGCTAAATCTTGCATGACAGATCATAAAAATTAATGCCCTAATTTAACGGAATGATTTCTGTTCATGGATACAGAGTAATTCATTTAAAAGAAGGCAAACTCTAATTTTGACAGTACTACTGCCTGTGTTTCTATAGCATAAACTGATATTTACTTTTAGTGATTAATCTAATAGCCTGATTAATCTAAACTAACAGATTGATTACCCGAATTGAATAGTGATCAATTATATTTTATATTACACTACAAAATTAGTGTAATATAAATAAGATAATATAAATACTAATATAGTTAGCCTTACACTCTCAAAAATAAATATTAAAAATCAAGCTTTATTGACAAAGTTTCACCTTTAACATTCATGGAAACTTTCCACTGGACAAAAAGTTTTTTTGTTTTCTTGTTTATATATATATATATATATACAGTACTGTGCAAAAGTCTTAGGCTACTAGTATTTTCACCAACAAAAAAAAATGGTTTTAAGTCAGTTATTTCTATCTTTTGCTGTAGTGTGTCAGTAGGAAATATCAGTTTACATTTCTAAACATTCATTTTGCCATTAATTGTAATAATCCAGTGAGATTTTTGTTTGCACAAGGAGTCTGACAACAGCCAGTGCTCCACACAGAGATCTGATCTGACCATCTGATCTGACTCCAAGATGCTTCAAGAAACCTACATGCAAAGCTACCTAAAAACTCATGCACAAATGTACCTAGGGCAAAAGCTGTTTTAAATGCAAATATGGTTTACCAAATGTGATTTAATTTAGTTAATAGAAGTTAATTGATAAATAAAATCTATTTATGGCATTATTTTTGACAGCATCCTCATTTTACAGCATTTTTACACAAGTGCCTAAAACTTTTAACAGTACTTTGCAGGTTTCTTGAAGCATCTTGGAGATGTTGCGACAGTTCTTCTGGATTTAGTCTGTCTCAGTTTGTTCTGTTTCTTCATGTCATTCCAGACAGACTGGATGATGGTCAGATCAGATCTCTGTGTGGAGCACTGGCTGTTGTCAGACTCCTTGTGCAAACAAAAATCTCACTGGATTATTACAATTAATGGCAAAATGAATGTTTGGAAATATAAACTGATATTTCTCACACACTACAGCAAAAGATAGAAATAACTGACTTAAAACCATTTTTTTGTTGGTGAAAATACTAGTGGCCTAAGGCTTTTGCACAGTAATAGAAAAATAATAGAAAAAGGGTTCTTTAGGTCATTAAAATGTTCATTAAAATGTTCATTAAAATTAGGTCATTAAAATGTGATTAAAATGTTCTTTACATTTAAGAAAATGTTCAAAAGTTTTCTTGGGGATCCAAAAATGGTGCTTCAGTGACCAAACCAGGGCCTTGCATGACATGCCATATTAATTAGTTTCATTTTCTAGTTTTATTTTTGTACTGAAATGTAAAAAAAAAAAAAAAAAAAAAGGTAAATCTAATTAAAAACTAATTTAAATTTTACATTTGTGTTTTTTTTTTGTTCTTTTTTCATTTTAATATATAGTAATATAGTTGGATATAATTAGTGTTGGGAAAAGTTACTTTAGTTACTTACTAAATTAATGCATTACAATATTGCGTCACTCCCTAAAAAAGTATAACTAATTATGTTACTTAGTAACTTTTTATGGAAAGTAATGTATTACGTTACTTATGCGTTACTTTTTAAATCTGGGCAGGGCTTGCTTGTTAGTTTTTAAGATAAAAAGTTCTATTTTTGACAAATGTAAAAGCCGCAGACTGAAGGAAAAGTAAATTCACGTCTGTACAGTAGAATGCAGAAGAAGAAAAAAGAACAGATGTTAGTTTCTTGAGTAATTTTTGCTTATTAGTATGGTTGAACTGGATCATCGAAGGTCAGGAACAAAGACACTAGTTAATAAAATGTGATTAAATACATAAAGTATGTGTTATAAAGTATGTATTATTTAAAAAAATTCATTATTGCAGGTTTGCGTCATATTCTGAGTTGCATTTCACTGTCTTTATTCATTTTTTCGTTTATTCACGTAACTCGCGTTATTGTGTCAACCAGTGTTGGGAAAGTTACTTTTAAAAATAATGCATTCAAATTTTGCGTTACTCCCTGAAAAAGTAACAAATTATGTTACTTAGTTACTTTTTATGGAAAGTAATGTGTTACGTTACTTTTGTGTTACTTTTTAAATCAGGGCAGGTCTTTCTTCTTTCTTTTTAATATAAAACAATTCTAATGTAAAAGCCCTTTTACACCAAAAGTGAAATGAATTCACCTCAGGCTGAAAGAAAAGTACATTTATGTAGGAGATCACTCTTCAGCTATAAAAAAAATGAGGCACAAATGTTAGTTTATCTAAAGTAATTTTTGCTTATTAGTATGGCTGAATTGCATCATAGAAGGTCGGCAGCAAAGACACTGGTTTGTTTTATTTAACATATTTAATTATTGCAGGGTTTTTTCATATTCTGAGTTTGCATTTCTCTGTTTTTATTCATTTTGAGGAATACCGAATCTGTTTTTTGTGATTGAGATGAATTATTGCATGTTCACATTTAGTCTAGAATACAGTAACATCATGTTTACCCCCAATTTCCTGACAGGAGATTTGTCAGTCAATAAATGAAGGAAAAAAGTAACTCAGATATTTTCTTAGAATTTCAAAGGTAATGCGTTACTTTACTAGTTACTTGAAAAAAGTAATATTATTACGTAACTCGCGTTACTTGTAATGCGCCCAACACTGGTGTCAACGCTGGATATAATGCAACATTTACTTTTGGCCTAAGCCCCTCAATCAAGTTTGATTTTTCATATTAAAAAGTTGTAACACCTCTGTTCTGTGGCATCAATGAAAATATCCTCTTTTGAAACATTTATTTGCAAAAGTGTTGTCTTATTTAGAAAACGGGTAGTAACCTACAGTTACACAGTAACACACCATTTTTATGTTTACCCCAAAATGTAAATTCTTTCATCATTTACTCGCCCTCATGATCCAAACCTGTATGTTCGTCATTGTTCTGTTGAACATTGAGAAATCCTTCAAATTATCTTCTCTGTTTGTTTGCTTTCATATAACGAAAGTCAGTATAGGATCCAATATTCTTTAAGGTGAACTATCCCTTTAAAAGCATCTATACATAAAACGAACGTGAATAATGAATGTAGTCGGAAAGATTAACAGCTAATGTTCAGGCTGTGAAAACACATGGATTCCGAAACCCTCAATAATCTCTAACAGGTTAATTAGTGTATTGATCACTCGAGCAGTGATCCAATTTAAAGATCTGAAATTCCTATATTTGCAGAATAGGTTTGCACAACACGCATAAACACCCTCGTTTCAATAATTCAAAACAAAGACCACCCAGTCGTCGCCTCTCATTATGCAACAGTGCTCAGTCATGCTCCTGGAGGCCCGTGTAAAAGATCACTTTTGAGCTCATCTCAGATTCTTCCCTGGTACAAGAGCACCTGGCTCATAAGCTGCTAATTTTGCTGCCAGATGGCACCTCTCACAGAACACCTGCTTCATCATCGGGATTCCTTTACGTTGCCGAAACTCTGTCTGCTTGAATAGTAAAATGATTGTAATAATTTCATATCTGCTTATTATCCCGTCTTTGCGAGAGCAAACGTTTATGCCTACAAATGTGCCATGGCTCTCTGCCAAAATGTCTCCCTGGGTCACCCTGCATTTCTCTGTGCGCTGACAGTGTCTGTCAAATAGCATCATAAACGCTTTTGTTTAGGGGCCGCTCATCACCATTTCTCACTCACCCTGTCAGCCGTGTCACAAATTTCCCAGGTGTCCAGTACTTGCAAACCATTTCACTTTTTTTTTATAGGTGTGTTTGACATACCGTGCCTCATACGCACATTCGCACCTTCTAAACTGCGGGGGTTTCCTGCTGAAATGTGACTACACTTTTAAGCACTCAGCACTGAAAATCCTCATAGGCTCACAGGTGTGACATTCAGAGGGACACAATGCAAACATCATATATGAATATTCTTATACTGATGGCAAGCAATTACATTTTTTTGATTCTTTACACCTACTTGCATTATAAAGGACAAAAAACACACCACTGAAGTTTATTTTTAAACTTCGTTTGCTCTGAAGTGCATTCATTGACCCAGCGATGACCAGCTCCTTGAGTCCAACTATAAACAAATAAGTCTTTCTTTGTTTTGTCCTTACATTCAGTTGAGCGCATCCAGAAATATAAGCTAGGCAGTGACTCTAAATTGGATAGTAATTACTGCCACGACAAATTGAAGGGAAGCAATCCAACGTATTTTCTATTATGAGATAGTATTATTCTTGGTTAATAATCCCTTTATGCATGATTGAATTTTGATAGGCTGTCTGAATGATAATTGCGCGTAATAAACCATTGCATCTGAAGGCTTGTTAAGCTTTTGTGATTGGACATATCAGTAATTCTTATTAAGAATTGCAAAGCAGGTTTGGATGTGTAAATATTACGGTTTGTCTAAATGTCGGAAAAAGTGCAATACATTTTCAGCACTTCCTTTTAAAAAGAAAGGTCTGATTTGCCAACAGCTTATGTTTAGTTGTTATACACTGTTAAAAATAAAGACTGTAGTTAGAACCAAAAGGATTTTGTCGGAAGAGAATGGATTCTTAAAGGTTCTCTAGTTATTTTAAGATGACATTTCAAGAAATCTATGCTTTAAAGAGAGAATTCAAGATTTTTTCCAAAAATTTCCAAAAGTGTATTTTTCCAAAGAACAATAGCAACTCAAGAAGAGACAAAAAAAAAAAAAAGTTCTTGGTAATATATATATACATAGAATTTTTATAAGTTTGAAAACGTTATTATAAATATATATGACCCTGGACCACAAAATTAGTCATAAGGGTAAATTTTTTGAAATTGAGATCTATAACATCATCTGAAAGCTGAATAAATATGCTTTTCATTGTTGTATGGTTTGTTAGGATAGGACAATATTTGGCCGAGATACAACTTGAAAATCTGGAATGTTAGGGTGCAAAAAAAAAAAAAAAAAGTAAATCAAAATATTGCAAAAATCGCCTTTAGAATTGTCCAAATGAAATTCTTAGCAATGCATAATCAAAAATACTAATCAAAAATTAAGTTTTGATATATTTACGGTACGAAACTTTCAAAATATCTTCATGGAACATGATCTTTACTTAATATCCTAATGATTTTGGCATAATAGGAAAGTTTATAATTTTGACACATACAATGTATTTTTAGCTATTGCTACAAATATACCGTGCTACTTAAGACTGGTTTTGTGGTCCAGGGTCACATATGATCAGAGACATATCCTTCAGAGCCCCAGCTTTACATTTTTATCCGTAGCCCTATAGATTTGTATGTGGTATGTTGAAATTAATGTCTTTTTTCTCTTATATCAAATGAATGTAGTGTACTTAATACAGTTAATAATAATAATAATAATAATAATAATAATAATAATAATATATTTACAATAAATTTAAATACTATATGTATCATTATTATTATTATTATTATTATTATTGTTATTGTTATTGTTATACATTTATAATATATTTACAATAAATTCAATTCAGTTCCGTTAAAAGACAACATGTTTTTTATTGTAAAATCTGTTTTATGTATCATATACATATATCTAAATACTTCATAAACAAATAAATAAATAAATAAAGTCTGGATCTTGGAAGATTTTTTAAAAAAATTAAAAAAGTATGTTTTTTTGTCATGTTTACATGGCTGAGGGGGAGGCTGCAAACATGCTCCATGTCGGCTGCTTTGACCAAAGTGACAGCGCGACTTGTTAACGCCGAGGATCGCCTTTCAGCCTTTTGTTTAAGCAGATTTCCTCAATGAGTTAATGGAGCAGAAGAAGAGGCGGCTTGGGGCTAGAGTAAAGTTAGAGGGAGGATGAATGTAAAAGAGGCGTCAATAAACGTGTCAGGGACAATGAACTAAAATACAACTCGAATAAAGAGACGATGGAAGTGAACAGATGGGGTGAGGTACGGAGGAAACGCGATGTCAGGACCATTTAGGATGTCCATAGAAGATCATCATGACATGAACAAAACGAAATAAACTTGAATTTAAAACGGGTGTAATGTCTTAAATGTAGCTATATGGGTGGTATCGCTTTTCGAGGATAAAAGTAAAACAGATCAGTATGTTAAATACAGTTGTTCTGCTTAGTCAAGAGGTTTAAAATATAGTAAGACTGCACCATTAGAAACGGGCCGCCGCGTGATGGCGCTCATGTATTCGATTTCTGCCTAAATTGGCTTTGAAGCGAGGTAATTAAAAAGACACAAGCTCATTAATGAGCAATAGAACTTTTATCAATTAAGCACGTCGACGCACGCTCAAAAGTGACTCGCGAACTGATGCGAGCGAGTCGCTGACGTTGATTAAACTTAGTAGTGTAAAATTTAGGAGGCCTAATAAACGGGTGAGCATAATGCACCTTTCATGGATGGTGCAGTGGGGACTGGTTTTTGGAAATGAAATATGTCCTATTCGCTTCATAGAAAGAGAACAGCACACACAATTCATTAAGAAGATAGCTTGTTAATTAGCGCTAAGTTAACCTGATTTCTCTTAATTAAAACATCTTTCCTCGTTTACGATGTGGATATATGCAGATCTCCTGGGCTTTGAATTTTCTACAGCAGCAGATGGCCAGGCTGTGGATAATAGTTAACGCTCTCCGTGCCTCAGATCCCTACAACGTGAGCTACCGACCTGGCAGGAGATTAACGGACAGCCAAATCTTAACAAAAGAAACGTTTAACCATTTCTGGCCCACGCTGGAGAGGTGTATGATCAGGGCAGGCCGGACTTGTGATGGGGTGTTTTTGTTGTCAAATACAGGGGTGATGTCTAGATCGGGTCTTTTCTTTAGGCCCAGATGTCCGCAGGCCAAGTTCACGACAAGTATGTCTATGGAAATGCACACGCACGCACGCACGCTAGTAGTTTGCCAGTACTTTTGGTTCTTGAGCGAGACAGTTGTCTCTTTGCATTTCCTAAGATCTGAGACACTTCAGGAATTAAATGGGGTTAGGAAGAAGATTTGGTTATTTTCTTTCCCCGTTGTGTTATATTACTAGATTGAAGTTGAATAATAAGCAATGAGTCAAACTGCACACCCTTCATCTGTGGAGCTGTAATTAACGGGAAAAATGCAGGCGGTGAAAAAATGCAAATGATTCTGCACAAAGGCTTCTCACAAATTGGCGTCACCATTTCTCAAATTATATCATTACTATATTTTGAAAATGTTAATCTGTTGAGCGGATTTCCCGGGGGAGTTGAGTAAATTAGTTCTATTTCCGAACTGCCTCAGTGCGATGGCACGGGAGCGACAAGCACCTCTGATTTGCTGATTACAATTAGACTCCCCAGTTTGGGCTCCTTCAAGCATTGATAATTTTCGGCATATTAAGCACGTTTTAGCAAAGGTGATAAGTCAGTTTTAATTGAAATGAAATTATTATTCTAATGGAAGTTTGGTTATTATTATTAGGAGGCCGCACTCATTTTAGATTCCTTTTTAATATATAAATGCGGTGAGTAAAAAGATTTTGAAGGGTATTAGGGTGTCAGGATTGAATGAGGTAATTTGAAGGGAATTACTTTCCCTTCTATCAGAAATGAAGTGAATTAAAAGTCCAAATCAATCGCTTTCACTTCTCCATTCTACTTTGACAGCAGCACAATTACAGATAATTAGATGGAGGAAACTTTTAATTGTAGGGATTAAGGAGAGGGGGAAATTTTCAGGATCAGAGGAAATTTGGAAACAGCGTTTCCTGCCTGCTAAAATCGAATCAAAGGATTTGGTTTAAAACACTGGAGCCGCGTCTTTTTCTTTAATTGGAGCCGCATCTCGTCGTATCAAATCATCCACAACAATTAATTTAGATTTAATTCTATAATTATCATCAAATCGAATAATGTGCAACTTAATTTAGATAGTTAAAAATTAACGCGCGTGAAGTTAATTGAGTAATTAAACTCCTCAGCTGTTGCGTATTAATTTGCTAGCCTAATTAAAAATGAATTTGGTTTTATGTAATGTTAGTGATGCGGGCGTCGGTGTTGGATGGGCGCTTTGATTAGTTTGTTTGGTTAGGCGTTACATCTGAACACCTGCTGTTAATGGGGTCAGTGACGTCTACTTGATTGCACATGCTCATTTTCCGCCAGAGGCATGCTTTCAAGGCTAGCTTTTGGGTGGGTTATGCTCAGGTATACGCTCCAGTGCATCTTTTTGCCTTCAGATAACTTCCTGTAACTGAAATTCCACCTGCTAATTATAAGACATCCAGGGTACTCTTGTTGGGATTTTAAACTATGTATGCCCCAGTTATATAATGGTTCCAGGCATATAGGAGAACTCCGGGGAATGGTCTTGACTCAACGTGGAGCATTATCCACGCAGGGAATGTAGTGTAATTGGCGATACTGGTGCATGTGTGAGTGTGTTTGTTTTGTAGATGAGCTCCAGTCCACACTTCCAGTCCTTTCTTCTGAGAGTTGATCTAATAAACTTGTAAAAGGTCTGTCATTAATGTTTTTGCACCCCACCATAGCACCTTTATTTGTTTTTATTTTGGCCTTAAGATGACTGAAAACTAATAAATAAAGAGGAACGCAACACCTTGTGATCCACTGAGACGGGATAAACGTGCTCATGTTTAATAAACCAAATCAGATGTCCAGTTATCATCACAGGAATACGACAATATTACATTCGTCTGTGCTCAATAAAAGACATTATTTATAAATGTGGCCCGCTGAACACTGCCTAAATTGTGAATGAAACTCCAGAATCCAAATAAATGGCAAATAAGACAGTCTAACAACGGCCCTGAAAGCAAGTCGTGTTCGTCTTATTATCGGGTTAATTAAAGCTAGGATCTGACAATGCCACTTGGTTGTAGAAAAACGGATTTAAATGCAATGTCTCCCGGGAACGCGTGTCAAGGGCTGCTTTTCATTGAGCTGAGATCGCGCCAGGACGGGACCGCGCCCTGAACTGTCAAAGCGGCAATTATAGAATTCTGATGTTCAAAAAGGGATCTGGATAAACCGAATTATTCATACTTGTGTACAGTATGATAAAACGAGTTTAAGGCACAAAGAAAATAACATTCAAAGATTCCTCAAACTTCTAAAAGCACTTTCTGTAAGATAAAGGCATAAAAGGCTAGATCTTGAGACATTTTTAAAGGGTTCATTAAAATTTAAACATTGAAATGCAGTGGGGTGCTATTTGGGCTCGAGGTCAAGAGACGAACGGATTATATAGTTCCTCATAATAATATTAATTAAACAATTTGCATGCTAATAAGGTAACAATTATCAGGGCCTCTGTTGAAAGATTCGGGTTATTACAACACGCCAATCCGAGTGCCAAGGGTCAGGGAGTGAGCGGGGAGCGAAATTTCAACTCAGATTAACATTATGACAACTCCAGACACTGGCCAAATAAAGTCGAATTAATTCTCTGTAATGAGAGGGGGAGACAGGACGTCCTCTTAAAGCGGTGGGATTGATTACCATTCTGTATTCAAAAACAGTTCACTTGCCTACATTTAATGATAACATTAGATTAAAATGACATAGTCTGTTCTAAAATATGTAATAATAAACAAGTATTACTTATTTACCATTTTAATTGATTTTTCCCACTGTTTGTTTTATTTTGTTTTCCATAATGACACATTGTCGGGTTCCTAAAAAAACAAACAAACAAACAAAAAAAAAAACAACAAATTTTGTTTTCAATATAATATTAATTAATACTCATGGGAAAGCGGCTTACATTAATAAAGGAATATTGTTTCAGAGGTGTAGCAACTGTTGTAAGTTAAAGCAAGCATGATATTATACACAATGACCACAAATAAAAAAAACGCGCACAGTTTGTACATCAGCTGTTTAAATGACATTAATTACACCGGAGTGCTATGGCTGGGGAAATATATCTAATTTTCTGTTAAATGTCGAGTGCCTTCTAATTAGCTATTCATGTAATTAAAAGTTCATTTATTCCTCCAGCAGTATCAAACGAGTAGGTGCACATCATTCTCTCTCTCCTTATTTTAAAGCATTGTGTTAGACTCGTGACGCTTCTGGTTGTAGTTCGGAATTAAATTTGACAGCCCTGTTTGACGAATATCTTCGGCTTGACTTTTGACAAGTTGCCCAAGAATCGCCACATAAATAAACAAATTATATAGCGGGTTGGTCAATTTGTCAACAGTGCGCTAGGAAGCTACCTGTTCACATGGCAACATTTCGACTTGTCGGTACGGGTGTGTGTTTGTTTCCCCTTCGTTTTCTTTTCTTTTTTTTTAAAAAAATGTTTGTTTGTTTGTGTGTGCAAAATATCTGAAATGAATAGAGGGACATTGTCTCAAACGGTGATGAATCCGCCGCTCTGTGTGGCTGCAGTCCGAGGTGAGATTTCAGTGTCTATTTAGCGTTTAACTGGGTATCAAATCTGATCGCTCTCCCTCTAAGGCCCCCTGTGTAGTCGTGATGTAGTTCTTATCAAAGCCCTCCTGTCTTGTTGTGACAGCTCTGATATTGTTTATTGAGGTGGATGTCAGGTTTAATTAGCAATCGATATGGAAAGCGTTTTCAGACTACGTCTCTGACGTCAGCGCCGATTAACGCTTCTCATTGGTCTCAAATTCCCAGAGCCTAAGCTAATTATTGGAAGCTTCGTGTTGATAAAGAACAGCTCATCCTACTCTCCACATCATGTCCCCTCCTCGCTGGCCACTCTCGCTGCATGTTTTTTAAATTCACATCACCAACCACCAGACGTCGTTTCCTTTTGCCTGGGAGATGATGGACAGCAGGATACTGGATCCACCTCATGCCCAGTTCGGAGGCTCGCTCGGTGGGATGGTGAGCTTTCCGTACCATCTAAGCCACCATCATGTGTACGAATTAGCCGGTCATCAACTTCAATCTACGGCCGCGGTTCCTTTCTCAATAGACGGATTACTTAACGGCTCCTGCACGGCTTCTGTGGTGAATTCTAACCCTCTCTTGTCGTCTGGCTGCGGTATGAATGGAGATAACCAGCAGTACAAACTGACAGGTAAGCAAACACACACTTGTCCTAAACTGGCGTAATGGTCTTTGATTGAAGAAAAAAAAGCACGTTTTTGTCATGTTGTAAAACAACGATATTTTTTTCCACGTAAAGCTTTGAAGAATAGCCCGGGGAAACAAAAGAAAGGATTCTCTCATGTGTTCAAGCTAGTTTACGGGAATTAAAGCAGACTGACTTCTATAAGGAAGAGAAGCTAATTAAAAAATATTCTACAAAATTCTTGACAGCACTTCGGCTGCTTCCATCTCTTCGTATTAATTTCTTGTTATTGTTAGGCTACTTTAGCACAAAAACAAAACTGATGGCTTTCGTGTTCTCTCTATCCTTTCTTACACATTAACAATAAACGCTCATCATGCCGACAAATAAATACTACGAAGAATTTCAGTGGGCCCACTGTTTTGGTGGACAGAACTGTGCAAGTTACAAGCGATGCTAATTTATTGTTTCTCACATAGATTCGGGGGACCCAGAGAAGGATAGCCCGGGTTGTAAAAGAAGACGAACTCGTACCAATTTCACTGGCTGGCAGCTGGAAGAATTAGAGAAGGCTTTTAATGAAAGTCACTATCCAGATGTGTTCATGAGGGAAGCACTTGCTCTGAGATTGGATTTGATAGAATCGAGAGTGCAGGTAAATACACTGAATTTATTTTTCACGTGTTGTGGTGTGACATTATGGACTGATGAAGTAAAAATAATTTGGGTGTAAACACAACATAACCGTGTCTTAGTGTTGTTTCCCCCTTGTTCTTTGTTCTGCTATTTTTCTTCCATAATATTATTTGTATAAAACACGGATTTGCTCAGTTTAAAAATGTTTCTTTTTTTATTTGCATTAAGGTTTAGGAAGCTTCATTTAAAATTAATATGATTAAAAATGTGTTTACACGAAATTTTTGGACATCTTTTTTGTAGTTCTGTACTGTATTTATTAGACCCCAGTAGGCCCCACTGTTAGCAGAAAATAATATCAGATCACATCGCACAAAAATAGAATAATATAGCATAATATATCTACAAATATTTATAATTCTATTTTACATACAGTCGGGTTAAATATTTTGTTAAATCGAGGGAAAATATACATGAATAACTGTGCACGATCCTTATAAAATATTACTACATAGGCTATTTTAATTTAGTCGATGTATTACTGTCTTAAAGAGAATGTATTTCGGTGTGCAGAATAGCATGTCTGTCAAGCGTGAGTTCATTATCATTATTTTTATCTGAAAAAATAGAATCAAACATTTGGCCTATAAATCAAAACTCCTTGCCTTAAATTGAATGGAGCGTAATGTAATTAATCTGTATGTTTTAGGATGCGGCCTACTTTTACAGCAGCATTTAAGATGACATATTTGAACCGTAACATTACTCTAAAATGTGTTGTTTGGATAATTGCATTTTATTATAATTATATTTTAACAATACCACAGTTATAATGCTTTCTAGAAACATTGTATAAAATAATGGCAAATCATAACTAAACAAAATGTTTTTTTTAATACTTGTTTTATTTTTAATATTTCAAAAACAAGAAAATACATTTCCTAATATGCAATACAGTAATCATAATATACTGTATTGTATATTATAAATATAATGTGTATGTGCATATCATAATCTGTGCAAGTGAATATACATAGCTATATAAATTAAGTAGCTAAATAAAATGTGCATGTATTATGTTTAAAAGAAGGCCTATATTTTGTATGTAAATATTTTAACGGACATGACACTATTTTAATGACATGAAAATTAATGTGTTTTATTCGTGTTTAGGTATGGTTTCAAAACCGAAGAGCGAAATGGAGAAAAAAGGAAAACACGAAGAAGGGGCCGGGGCGACCTGCTCACAACTCCCATCCGACGACCTGCAGTGGCGAGCCAATGGACCCAGAGGAAATTGCGCGCAGAGAACTGGAGCGGTTGGAGAAAAAGAAAAGGAAACAAGAAAGACGGCTTTTAAAGTCCCAGAACAAACTCATTCCCGGGGACCTATTTCACACCCCAGGATCTGACAGTGACAGTGGCTTGTCACAAATAACGGACAGTGAACAAAGCATCCATTGCGACATGGGCCGACACCAAACGCAACCAAGCTGTGACCAAACCCCACAGAAACTCCAGAACCAAAGAACCGCCGACCAAGACGCGAGTGGATCCGAGCTGGACTCGTCCGACAGCGGTCAGCAGTCAAACCTGTGCTCCAACAGTAGGTCTTCCACTCTTCAAAAACTCAATCCCTTCAGTGTGGAAAGCCTTCTGTCGGACTCCAGGCCGAGGCGCAAGCCGCCTATGGACTTCCCAGTACCGGCTCCGCGGCCTTTGATAGGGAAAGGACATTTTTTACTGTACCCTATTACACAACCTCTCGGTTTCATTGTTCCACAGACTGCTTTGAAGAGCACAGCACCAGGCCCTGATGCTGAAAATGGCCAGAAAGGGCCAGCTGCTGACAGTACCTTTGCTGGAAACCTAGGACACAGGAACGCCAAGGAGAACAACAGTGTAAACAACAGCGGCGCCCGAGCAATCAAAGGCCAGGTCAGTCAGTCGGGCAACATAACGTGTTCACCACAGAGCAGTTCACCACAGACTACCACCATTAACGGTCACTCGGCGGGCAGCTGTAACGAAAGATGCCCACAAGATATAGAGTTAGACCCCGTCGATCCAAAGTCTCCACAGTCGGAGAAAAAGGAGCAGTCGTTACCTGACTATCCACCTCAAAATTCAGAGTCAGCGACAAGCAACAAGGACACCGACAAAGACTCAGTTGACGTCGATATGGAATAAATGAAATCGTAGTAGAAACAGAGGAGCGTGTCGATATTGCACGGCCGCAGATTAAGCGAAGAGGGAAAAAGTCGACCTATCGAAACGTATCGTTTTCATTGACATATTTATATTCTGATTAGGGGAAATATCTGTGTGAATAATTTGTGTATGTGTGTGGTGGGCTATCAAATGTTTATTGAACAAATAGCAGCAGCAGCTCCCTGTATAAGAAACTGTACAAAAAAAAAAAATCAAAACAAGACAAAACCTCAAACGTTGTACAAAGTATTAAGATATTTATATATGTAAGTTTTTTTTTTTCATAAATAAATCGATTGTATACAACAAACTCAAGCGTGCATGGCCCTAAATAGAGCTTACATTGTGGGCTATAGCTCCTTCTCCCCAAACCCTGTGTTGTATTTTGTGTATTGCTTTAACAAATTTATTCATCTATAAGCTACACTGAAATGAGGTTACGAGCCGGAGGCGAAAAGACCCGTTCGACTCCTGCAGAGTTTTGATATGAAAGTAATTATTTTCCCGGTGGCTACTGCAGGGATTCAGTTTATTTTAGCCCAAAGGGTTATAATACATTACCGATTTCTAGTGATATGAAATCACATAAACTTCCAAGAATAATAGAATTAGCATGAAAGGCTGGGGTGTCAAATTGAAATACGAAAATAATAGCCCCGGCAGCTGGGAGTGTGTTTGTGCATATTGGATAGGAGATGGGAATTCGTGGGGCGGAATTTTCATGAGCTTTTCACTTTGTCAGGGCCCTTGTAGCTGGCTATATTAAGATAGATGTTCGATGATATCCCTCATTGTTCTGTCGCTTATATTGATGTTCCTGTGTTATCAGCCTATTGATCATGCGTCGGCTGTAATAGGACGGGCGAAGCAAACGTGCCTATTTACAATAGCAGAACACATTTGTTCTAATAGGGTTGGCGGTCCCATGGGACCCTGTGGGGGCTCCCAGACATCTGCGCCTTGACAATATTAGCACTGTTGACCAGATCTAAAGGCGAGGTAAGAAAAGGAGGCAATAAAATCATAGAATCATTTTCCTGATAAATACGAGCGGTAAATACCAATAATGAATTAGCATTTTCATTTTCCAAGGTGTTTAATTTGGTCATACAGGCGCGCATTTATTGTCTTCTTAAACATCCTCTGGTCGTCTCCCTTCCACTGGGTCTTGATTTGCAAATAAATTGAAAATAATCAGTGAGGCCGGGCGCAAATGAATTTCTGAGCCAGTGTCTCTTTCATAATATTTACATAATTTTCACCAGAGACTGACTTAAGACTTAGCATATGGCGTCCGGGGCAAATAGACTACACAAAAGTGGGCAAGATAAACCACAGGGGGAGAGCAGAAAAGATGTCAGGACAATCAATAAGAACAGAGAAATAAAGATGGCCCAGAGTTGCAATAAAAACAACAATTATTTATTCCTAATACGTCTTCCATATTGCAAGATTAGGTCTTTGAAGCCATCACCATCCCGCTATCTGCAAGTCAACCGATTAATATATCTTTATTTCAGTCAGTCAATTGCCTTTTGTAGGCTATATATAAACATAAAAAAAGCAAGTGTTTGGAAAATGTTAGCTGTCTGGAGGTGTCCTTCAATTTGCTGCTGTTTTTTCCTACCGGGGCGCGTTCATGTTTAATTCATTTGCAATCTGAATAGGAGTATCGCTGGCTGCACACTGGTGGCCTTAAGGTGAAATTAGCGATTTGCTTAAGTAGTTAAGCTTTTGCCTGAAAGCAGCACGCTGTATGATTCAAGACAAACTATCAATCGATATGGCCCAGGCAGCCTCCAGGAGATGTGTCCTCCATGAATCATACTTTATGAATTCAATTTCTACCCGGAGAAATTTTCAATTTGAACGCTGGATCATTATGGGAGAGTGTAAATTGTTTTTGCTCTATTATGCATCGGACGCCATCATTTTTCTTTCTAATTACGGAGGTGTCAGGTCGGGCTGTCATGCAGGCGCTGATTTTCAATTTAACTGATCATCATGCATTCATTTTCCCATTTGATAAATCTGCTATCTCGACGCCGCGCCATGCCTGGAATGTTAAGAGAGAGAGAGAACAGCAAAGTAATGGGGGTGTGTGTGCAGCAATAAGTGCAGATCAGGCAGCTAATTTAGCACCTCCTGATATTCCATCTCCATTTCTCATTTTCAACTCTCTGAGGAGAGAAAAGCAGCCCAAAGGCAGAAAGCTGGTATTCAACAACATCAGGGGTAAAACGACTCGGAAAACGCTTGTTTTCCTCAACACATTTTCCAAATTAGGATATCAAGCTTAATTAATGCTAATTGAGTTCCTCAATACGTGTTATTTTTATTTAATAGAATCAAATTCGCGCAATTAATTATGAAGGTGATTTCAAGAGCCTCATTTGCAACACCCAGTCTTAACCCCTCCCCGAGTGCTTTGGAGATTATTTTCTTTTGTCGTTTTATATTTTGCTAAACTCACAGAGCGCCCCATATACCTCGAGGACAGGTGCAAGGCCAACGGGCCAACCGAATAGTGATTATATTCTGCCTCTCCATTAGACTATACACTGTTTCAACATGGCTGGATAAATCAGTGACCCATTCTGGCTTTCCATATAAATCTTCGCGGAATTAAATGTGTCCTTCATCAGTAGTTAAAGCTCACTTGGACTCTTTTTGCTTTCAATTTCCATAAACATAGCCACAGATACATTTTGATTGTGCGTAAACCGGTTAATTAATCGGCAATACAGTGTTATATTCACAGTTACGTGGCCGTATCATGGCGAAAAATAGTTTATTTTACTAAACAGACCAGAAAATCGTCCGAATTGGGTTTTTGGATTATAAAACTAATTATGTTTTTCGGGCATCGACATCTCGAATAGAGAGTGAATTAGAGGAACTCAATCGTAGGGTGTTATGTTAAATCGATTGAGGACCAGAACCTTTGTCAAAGGGCAATATTTCTGATTGCAAAAGAGACAAAAAATCTATAGAGAGACGAACAAATCTGAGAATGATAGTTAAATTACATGAATTCTCCACGTTTTAATTACATTCACGAAAATAAAACACAAAACACAAAAAAAAAAAAAAAAGTGATAAAATATATTTTAAGGCGACAAATATCAAGCCTCTACCTTCCTTGGGTTAATCAATTTAGGGATCGTGAATAAACAATGCGCATGTCAGTTATATCCCCCATCCCGCGTTTGCATGGCAGAGATAAGAGCGTTGAAGTCCGCCGGTGAATTAATAGGCATACGCTGTAAAGTAATCCTAAAATGCATGGCAGAGTAGCTGCAGGATAGGAGCCAAATGTCAAGTACCGTTTTAAGTGATTGTGAGAAAGATCTAAGTGGCGCTGCTTTTCTTTGGCTACCAATAGTAGAGGCTTCTGTCGCTGCAATCACTTCAACATTTCTTCTTATTGAAATAAGATTGAACTTTGATTCAATCACCCCTCATATAATACAAGGGATTATCGATTTTTGTCCCGAGCTTGAAACAAAAACGCATGCGAGTTTTCACACAGACATCTTCTAATTTACAAAGAGACCATTAATTGGGAAGTTTCACTGAGGTAATTAAATAATTCCCTTTGAGGGCAATTAAAAGAGTGGAAACAGCATTAAGAGCAACTCATAATGCACTTTGTGTTTAAAATTGGCAATTCTACTATTTAGCTTAGCAATGCAATTAACAAAATATTAAAAATGTTAGTTTATTTCGAAATAGAGTTCCAAGTCTCAATATACTTAATTTTTATCGTTTAATTAGATTCCATATTTTTTGTTATCACATGCTGGCTTATCTTGAACATTCATTCCTCAGTTATATAAAACGACACCACTTTTTAAAAGGTGCACTGTGGGGAAACCTAACAAACAGATCTCTCATTAAAAACAATACCACTAAATGATATCATAACAGTATCAAATGCATTAACATTTGATTTGATTTTTTTTTTTTTTTTTTTTCATACATATTCCTGACCTGGTGTAAGTCAGTATGATAAACATGACCCAAATGTTAACACTAACTCCCCTGGTCATTGTGGTTATTAAAAATCTAACAGCCTGTGACTGCTGCTTTGCTCTTCTTTTCTAATTATCACCTTGTGAGATGTGTTTCATTACCTTTATTTCATCTGATAAACCACTGAATTCGGGCCAAAGGAGAATTTGTTGGTCCATGACAACAATCTCAACAAGAGACTTTAGGAATATGCGGAGCCAGCACATCTTTCTAGATCTTAATGGCCGTAGGCTCCAACAAATTATCACTTATATTAAAATGTAAGTATTTGGAAAATGCAGTACTTTAGCTGTAGGTTACTAAAACTGTATTTGTTAACAAACATTGACATTATAATGAAGATATTTTAATAGTCAAGCATCATCATCAAAAAAAAAAAAAAAATCATAATCATAATACAAACAAAATGAACTGACACAGTGTGGAATATGGGATATTTGTTTTCTGTTTTATAATGTAGATCTTACTATGTTTAAAAATGTGTTAACCCCTTAAATGTCTACTTTCAAAATGCACTGTCACAGCAAATAAAAGCAATTAGTGTTACTTAAGTAAAAACATCCATCAAGAGTCAACTTTTGATACACACTTTGCACAACTGAACAAAACAGCTGAGCTTTATCCCTTTTTTTAATCATTTACTTTATGATGGTGTAAATGCTTCATGAAATGTGAAGAAAAACATATATATTTTGGTGTGTGTCTACATATATAATGCTTAGCGAATGCAGACCTTGGCAATAGTAAGATACGAAACACATCTAGGCAGAATGTGCTTCACTGTCAGCTGACACTAGCAGTTCATTCTCACTTGAAAGCTAATTCATTATCAATTAGAAGTGAAAATGGAGATGGGTGGGAAGGATCCTCGAGAGCCTGGCACCTGTATGTTCCTCACCTGCGCTGATGTGCCACAGTGATGGCTAAAGCTCTCGCTGGTGATTTAGAAGGCGCTGTGTAAACAGGCGTTTCACTCCCCTGTCTTCCCAGGGACTCCAGACCCTAGAGGTTAATGAAGCGTGAAGTGTGAAAACTTCCTGAGATGGGATGAGTTAAATAGTGTTTCCAGATGTTAAGGCAACACTGTCCAAATCTATTTGTAAGTGTCGACCCTTTACGGGTCACAAATAACTCTAGTTATGTGAGAGATAAATAAGCTCCCCTCTGACCATTTACCAACTAGCAAAACCAGCGGCTCCTTGATCCAGCAGTTGCTTTAAAAATATACAGGGTAAGGGAGCAGTATTAAAAATGGATTCTGTGAAGCTAATGTAACCCATCACAGCTCACTAGAAGGTGTAAATGCGTTGATGTTCTCAGTAAAGAACTTGTTAACATCAAAATGACTTCACATAACGGTGAAGTGACAGTTTGAAGGGCCGCTGTAAAAATCTGCAACTGGTGCTGAATTTCAGAATAAAGACTTCTGTTCCTCGAGGCTTTAGCACATGCGGAGTGCAGACATTTCGAATTCAACATTAACTATGCTTTTCATTATACTAGAGTATTATTTTCTCCCTAGATCACTCACTCGGTTTTTCTTTTTTTCCCCCTTTTCCAAACAACCACCACCACCCTAACTTAGCTGTGGAAGGTCAAACTTTGTTATGGGGATTTATAAGGTAACTCTTGTCATTGATTTGGGTCAAGCCCAACATAGCAGGACATGAAAGGAATTGCCAAAGGGTGTAGTTAACCCTGGGATAATTGGTAATTATTTTATACCTTAAACCGCATTAACCTTCCCCATTTCATACGGAGAGGACGCAGTTAGTCCGATTCATAAAAGACCCGCTCAACCTGATGTGGGATACGCAGCATCATGAAGAGACATCTCACAGGGAGAGAATCTCCTTGAAAAAAATAATAAATGATTCCTTTTCAGGTGAACTTTGAAAGGCAGTGTGTCAAAGCTATTTCTCAATCCATTATCAAACTACTCTAGAGAGGCTCTAAGAGGAGCTGTTTCTTCATGATGCAAACAAAAGGCACAAAAAATTCCATGTGACCAGTTTACACATCAAGTGCTGTTATAAGGTTTGCTCAATCAAATGAAATGCGAACAGTGTGGTTTCTGCGCCACTAGCGGGACCAAATGGAATCGCAAATATTATGTTTATTGCCAAACTTACGGAAGTTCATAAAAACAAAGATAACTTGCATACTTTTAGAATTTCAGCATTTGACTAAAATAATAGAGGATAATTTATTCCAGTTTGGTCAATTAAGAAATAAATATAGAAAAAGTGAAACCACAAATTAACGGCGCTACTTTCATGTTTGTTTCATCACATCGCGGACTTTCCATTGCAAAGTGCAATCAACGGCGCATACAACTGGCGCCACCTTGTGTCTAATTTTCACCCCGATTTGCACTCTGGAGAAATCGACGCTAGTTTTCGACAGCCAAAGCTAGTCTTCAGATTTTGGGCAGTTGGAGTTTGTGTATAGTGTAAGTAGTGCTGGGCGATATACCGGTTTGAATTACACACACGGTTTAATTTATTCTAAAAAACGGCATACTGGTACAAGAGAGGATCCTTTTTAACTGCATACACTTATGTCTAATGGTTAAAGAACTTTTAGAACTATTAATAACACAACTAATTCTTTAACTGGGCAAATAAACAACTATAAACAGCATTTAACAGATGCCAGAGATGCTGAGGACAAATGCAAATAGAAGAAAATACTGTAGGAGGCAGAGCAAACACACTTCACCATGCGCAAAATCCTAAATACTGAATTGTGGGTGATAGGTTTATATGAATATATCTCTGAGGGGAAATGACTGTCTTCAGAAAAGTTAAGATAGTATTTTCTTTGCATCTTAATCCATATAATGCATATTAAAGGGACAGTTCACCCAAAAATTCTGTCATTAATTACTCACCCTCATGTTGTTCCAAACTCGTAAGACCTTCTTTCATCTTCGGAACACAATTTAAGATATTTTTGATGAAGTCCAAGAGCTTTCTGAACCTCCCATAGACAGCAAGGGTACTACCACGTTCAAGGCCCAAAAAAGTACCAACATGATCGACAAAGTAGTCCACGTGACATCAGTGTTACAACTGTAATTTTACGAAGCTACGATGAGAATAGTCACTATTTTTATATTCTTTCCAAAAAGGCACCTTTTAATGAGGTATTTAAAAGCGCAGCTCTGCTTCGTTTACAGCGGCAACTAAAGAAATGCTGTATTGCTGCTGTTTCATAAGCACCACCTGCTGTCAGAGAGTGAATTTGCAGCTCATTCAGCCCATCTGCTGCTTTTTTTTCCTGCAGGCATGTTTTATGTAGCATAAATTCACCAAGCTAAAGTCAGACAATTTACTTTTTGCTTCAAATTTTGTAGTTATACAATCCACTTTACATCAAAAACTGCTCATGCTGCATGTAGGATCTTTGTTTAGATTGTGATTAAAATGCGGTGGTGCAACTGTGTCATGCATTCTGATTCATATAAAGGCACAGAAGAAAAAAACGAAAAAATGTGATAAACCGTGAAACCATCACAATCCTAAAACAAACCGTGATACAGTTTTTTGGTCAAACTGTCCAGTGTATGATAAGTCAGGTGTTTTTTGCTTTAAACTATGATTCCATCCAGTCAGAGAATATCAAACATGTTTGATATTTTGAGCCGGTTTCAGAAAAAAATTCTAATTTTGTTTGTCACACATCTCCTAGCAAAAAAGGACAAATTTCTGAGGACTTAAGGACAGACCTTGGTCAGGGTAGCGCCATATTTAATTTTGGACAAGAATAAAAACAAGGCTGTGAGAGATAGAATTACAGTGTGTTCAACTGAAAATACTGATTTCTAATAAATAAAAGTCCCATAAGGGTGTTTTTGCAGTGATGCCATAGAAAATCCATTTTTGCTTCCCCCAAAAACCTTTCAGTGAACAGTTCCTAAAAGAACCATTTTGAAGAACATTTAAAAAATATAAAGAACCTTTTCTGCATTTGAAAGGTTCCACAGATGTTCAAGGTTCTTTATAGAACCAATGATGCCAATAAAGAACCTTTATTTTTAAGTGTATAAAACATGTTCCAGTAAACAAAAAAACTCCAAAGAACAGTTTTGCAAGTTTTGAAAATTACACCTCTTGGATACCACTATAATGAGAATCCTATCCCTTACATATCATACCGCAATGAGTAATTAACAATTCTGCAGGTCCAATATCTGTCACAGATACAGGTTTGTACACAGGAATATCTTTCAAACTGATGGGAGAGGACAAAAAGTAAACATTCTGTTTTATTTGTCCAGTGAAAATAGGTGTAAGAGAATTTTATTAATTCATTTCCTTTTTCTTTTTTAATAGGCAGGCCCTAAACCTAATCTTAACACTGCTTTGTAAATTTATGTCTACATTAATATCCCTCAGTTGCAATTACATCAAAAGAGGTTTAAATGTCCTATAGAAAGCCAGTCACCATTTCCCAGCTACATCATTAAACCAAAATTGCGAAAGCTTTTAACACAGCTTGGCCAGTAACTCAGACTTTACATGCGCATTACTGAAGGTTTAATCCCTTGGACTCCCTGGTTGTGTGGACATTCACTATCCCATTAGGGCTCAGAAAGGCTCAAGGACAGGCCCCAAAAAACTTGATCTCACTCAGGGTCCACTTTTGTATTTAACAGTGAGGGGAAATAGGTTCTAACTGGGTCTGAAATGTCACTTTCAGATGTGTCTAGTGCAACGGCCCTGATGCCGGCCCAATCAATCACATTAGAGCGGTGGAAGCGGGGAGATGTGACAGCGCAGAAACACTTCAATACAGACGGTCCGTCCGTCCGAGAGATCACCTCACCATAAAACAAAACAGTCAAAGAAAAACACTCAAACGCCTTGTTCCAACCCCATAAGTGAGTGTGATTAGTTATAAAGGATCGCATTGTTCAATGGCTGGAAGAAAATTAGAGACGATAGTGGAACCGAATCAATACTGTTTACCTCTCTAAAGTGTGACCATATCTATCAGTAGCTCCGGGTTGGCTGTGGATTGCTTTTATCCAACACTGTATTGGCGACCAGGGGAGAACCTGAGGAAGGGAAGTTTTAGGACATAAGGCTAATTTTGGCGCTATCGATAAGCTGCTCAACCATTCAAAATAAATGATTAAGGCAGGCAAGAATTAATTAAAGCACCAGCAATACCTTTTAAGACGGATGCACGGGCTAGCAACAGGACATTCATTTTCCGCCAACAAATCGTGATTCCCTCCAGCGGTCTTGCTACCAAATACAAATTCAATTAGACGTAATATATGTAAAGCAAATGTCGGCAAAATGTTGAATTCTCATTCGGGATAACACAGGAAAATATACTGTAACTCGAATTGAATCATAATATAAGAATGGAAATGCAACGTCGGACAATAGATTCATTGTAGATATACTGAGTCAGTAATTAACTTCGCCAAACAATTGCGCTTCCGAAGTAGCTTATCAAGTCCTAGTTCATTTATTTGGAATAAAATACATGAGCATGAGTGAGGAGTGTGCACGGATAAACACATGGAAGGAATTTCCAAATATTTAGGCTATTAGGAAGGATTTTTTTTCTCTCTCTCATTCTGTCATTCACCAGGCTAATTCCTTGCGTTTGCCAAATTGGAGCTGCTCTTGTGTACGGCATGTGTTAATATCTGTTGCCAGTGATCAAGAACAAAGAGAATTTTCTTAAATGGAGTAATCACCTTTATTTATAAATGACTAAATGTGAGGGCCAGAAATCACGAGAGAATGTTAAAAACAGTTGTTTTATGATCGATTCTTTATTTATGGATGGGATTTTATCAGCTTGAACTATAAAAATACTATTAAACAGTGTTGTAGAACAGCATCCATCTATTGTCCGTGTACTTAAAATCGCATTATACCGTCTTGCGCGGAGAAAAACAACTAAATAAACTGATGACTTCTTCCTCCTTTCACACAATACAAGATTAACATTTAATTTATCCCATTACAATGCAATTGCTTTGAGATAATGATCCAGTCGCCCTGCTGGGCTCATTTGAAGACTTGAATGCAAAGGTGAATTACTTGCATTCCCGTTTAAAACAAAGAAAAGACAGGATAGAGGCTAGAGACAGAACACGACTGTAGATTAACTTGCAAACCCATCCCGAAAGTGAAGGGGAGACATAGAAAACAACACAATTAAATTATGACACCTGACACTTAGACCCTACCTCTGTGTAAAATCCTAATAGACTGGCTGTGGAGAGTGAGATGCTGTCAGACGATTAATGTGTGATCACACGCATTAGCACCGCTCATATTCAAAAATCCTCCCATGGAGCTTTTTTGTGCTTCAAATGAGGACATTAACGCAGACTATCTCAAATATCTTTCACAAGTTTTAAATAACTATGCCACTGATGGCAAGTGCCACAAATGGTGTGAGCGATGATACACAGATGTTTACTACACCTAATGCCTGGAGATGATCTATAAACTATGTCTAATGCCATGTAGATATGAGCAAATTTAAAAGGTTGCTGCTGTACAAAATAAGCAGATAGAAAACCGAATATGTTATGGTTTAACAACGCAATCTACTATATGGCTAAAAGTCAACGTAAAGTGCTGTCACAACTATTTTACTTGTTAAAGCGATGTATTTCAAAGTGAAATATGAGGAACAATTTTTGCAAGGTAAGCCAGCCTGAATATGAGTTAGCAAAAACAGTACATAGATATTACACCTTCTTGCATCAGGTCTGTTGAATGAAATCCAGTGCTTGTTTCTTACTACACTCTAAAAATGCTGGGTTGTTTTAACCCAAGGTTGGGTCAAATATGGACTAACCCAACTGTTAGGTTACATTTTTCAATTACATTTTTAACCCAATAGTTGGGTTAGTCCATATCTGACCCAACCTTGGGTTAAAACAACGCAGCATTTTTAGAGTGTAATTTTTCTCACTTTCTCACAAAGTATAATGTGCATGGCATAGCATTTTATTTATTTATATAGCTTTTTTTCAACCATTTTAATTTTATTTTACAGTAGTCAACAAAAAAAAAAAAAAAAGTTGTCCCAAGACAAGAACGGGTAATGTTCTGGTTTTAGGACAACTTTGATGAAAGTTATAGTCAACAAATGTTGACTATTTTGACTATCTGAATATTTTATAAATGCAATTTTTTCATTTTTTAGCCAAATGCAGCTTTATATTTTCATAGTATTATTATGTATTATTAGCGTCAACAGGGAATCAAAAATGACCCTATTTACTTTCTTAATGCATGTTATTACTGCTGTTATTGTGAATGAATCATCAATGCATGGTTTTCAAAAGTAAAAAAAACAAAAAACAAAAAAAAACTTTTCATCATTTCTTAGCAAAATATAATTATTTGCTCTTCCTTTAACCTCCTCCTTAAACAACTTTAAACAACTTTACTTTTTGCGTTTACATTACTTAGCCTGTGCATTTATTAGATAAGACAGCCAATTTATAAGAAATTTATAAGAAAGCCAGAAAAAATTCTGCTGATTTGATTTGATTTTTAGAAAATTGATATTTTTCAAATTACAAATATAGCATTAATGTGTATATGAAAAAAAACCCCCTGTCAACTGTTTGACAATAAGACAGCCGTTCATGAAAAAAAAAAAAATCTTCTGATTTGGTTAAAAAGGCCTAATATTACTAAAAATAATATTAATTATATAAGTTTAAAAAAATTATATATATATAAAATATTAATTTAATATAATTTATATATATAATGCATTAATGTTTATATGAAAATATGCATATGATTCCTGATAAGACAACTTTGATGAAAGTTTTTGATCCACTTCAAATGTTGACTATATTATTTTATTTTATTTTATGACATTATTTTGTGCCTAATTCTGATTTTAAGATTATAATTATGAAAGAAGTAAATGCTACACCTGTGTGTACATCCAAACAGAAAAAAAAAAGATTTTGTGAAAAAAGCTTATTTACGTACAAACTTGTTCATATAAATTTCTTTGACATTAAATTTAGTATTTTCAGTATTTCATATTTTCCCAGCCCTTTGCAGACTGTAAGTAAATGGTACTTCTTGAATACTTCTTAAAAGCTTTGGACAGCTTTTGTTGTTTTTATATGCACATTAATGCTATATCTCTATCTATCTTTCTATCTATCTATTTCTCTCTCTCTCTCTCTCTCTCTCTCTCTCTCTCTCTCTCTATATATATATATATATATATATATATATATATATTTTTTTTTTTTTTTTTTACTTTGCATCAAATTAGGTAATATTAGACATTTTTGGCAAATCAGCAGATTTTTTTTTCCGGGATGCATGGCTGTGAAATATATGTATATGTATATATAATTTGAAAAAAGTACATTTTCTAAACAAATACATATTCAAATCAGCAGAATTTTTTGTCTTATCCTTTTGTCTTATTTGTCAGAACTGTCTCATTCAATAACTGCACAGGCTAAGTAATGTAAGTAGAAAAGTTGTTTAAGAAGAAAAGCAAATTATTATATTTTGCTTAAAAATTATGAAAACAAACTTTTTTTTTTTAACTTTCAAAAGCCATGCATTGATAAATCGTTCACAGTAACAGCAGTAATAACATGCATTAAGAAAGTAAATAGGGTCATTTTTGATTCCCAGTTGACGCTAATAATATATAATAATACTATGAAAATATAAAGCTGCATTTGGCAAAAAAATTGCATTTATAAAATATTCAAATCCATTACCTCTGGGGAAAGTGTGTGTTTGACAGTCAACTGAACTCACCCACTCATAACACATAACACAATCAACACCTACACATACCCACAGCTCACAGACTGACCGTGGGCATTGGATATCAGCAAATGATTACACAAATCCTCTGTCTGCGTGATCACAAAGCACAAAGACACATTTACATTATTTTCTGTCAACATATCTGGGACGTTTCGATCTAATAGCTGTGCCGCCAGGTCCATGAGGCATTTCCCTCCTCCAATAAAGCACAGATGATCCGATCCCTAGAAATACATTTGTTGCACATTTCCTTGATTGAGCAGCCATGCTTTTGTCTTCTAGTGAGGATCACATGCGCTGCATGGTGTGGACGTCACCATGAGCAAAGGCAATGGGGAAGAACAGAAACAAAAGCTACCATATTCATGTCAGAAATCTACATACAAATGCGAAATCCGGCGTGCTAATGCTATAAATACCAGCGAACATTACTGGTAATGGAAGATAAGCCCGGGATGATGATAGAATCGCCACAAAAGATAAAACAGGACCGCTACGGAGGGGAGATTGAGTTTGGGACACTTGTAGACGGAGAAGTCTGCTCTTTTAATTACACTTGCGTCTCCTCTCATAGCCTCAAAATTAGCCGTGCTGAAATGATCTGTATTTGTGGAAAAGTGAAAGGAATCAATTTGCATGCTAAATATAACCCTGCAAATTCAATAAAAGGCCAATGTTAATATTTCCAGCGGTTAAGATAATGGTGGGCAACGCTGCTAAATTTAGTCCTAATGAATCCTTTAAAGAGAAATGACATTTTAAGCAAAAAGATTACAGTAGAGCACACTGCTTCCACTTGGGCCCGTAAAAGAGTGTGAAAAGTACAATTATGCATTACCGCCGCATCTTGTGTTTGGAATTACGCAGTCTCCATTTATCTTAGCCAAGCAGTTGTTGTCTCTTTTCTTTGGGGAAACAAAGAAAAACTTCGGAACAAAACTTTGCGACGCACATACTGCATTACCTTTGACGGGAACGCAGCCATTGTTTCTATTTCAGCCACCGTAGTTGATTTTTCAGGGCTCGGGCCAACACAAACGCAGTGTGTATTATTTAGCGCGCGCAACCTGCTTTCAGGCACTCGCTTAGCTTTTCAATCCACCGAGTCACCTGTGGACCCACATGCACGGCTAAAGACCCCGATCAGGCTTTAGGCAGGCTGGGGAGAAGCGCGGCGAAACCTCCATCCCCCTGCTCCACTGGGCCACGGCAGACGGATGATTCCTCAAGGTGAGATTTTTTTTTTCTTTTTTTTTTTTCTCTCTTCGTTCAGTTGAGCTGCATTGATTCGGCAGCAGCAGGCGGATGTCACACATGCACTGAACAGTGCTCAATGACTTTGCTATCCCATTCCCATTTAAATTGCCTCTACTTTCCCTCTCTGACACCTGTTTAAATCAATGTCTTCCTCTGCAGGTCATGGGCTGAATGTACTGAGGCGCTCACCGACCGCCTCTCAAATCCACTAAAATCAACACAATAATTGAAATATTTTCAAGCTGATTACACTGAGGCCCGAGGCTCGGCTGGTTGCTATGAGTGCGCTCCTCGGTTGCTAGGGGGAGTAAATCATCTTGCATTATTTGATTTTTGTTACTGATATGAAAGCGCTAGTCCCGCGATTAAATGTCTCACAGTCAAACACCTAGGGGACAGAGAGGAGAGACAAAATAAAACAGTCGACGTGAACCTGTCAAATAGCATTTCAAAACTTTTCCTGTCCTGAGGGCTCGGGCGCAAATCTGCCTGCTTATTTGTGTTTGTTCCAGCTGAAATGACAAAGCCAAGAGCACAGGCTGATTGAAGGAGAGCAGAGCAAGCATGGTTGAAATGTCAGGGAATCACACATCAATCTGAGCTCTGGACACATCATCAGCCTCTCTTAGCGCTTTGTCCTGCTCCTAAACTAACTCTGATTGAGTAATTCAGGAGTGTGATCCAGGTGGTAAGTGAAGTGGGATGAGAACAATTTAGGCAATGCTTCAGCTGCTTTTTTAACCTCACACCGAAGGAAGAAACACTGTGGAGCTCACTGTTGGGCCCAAGCAAACAGTCTGGTTTTTGACTGACAATTCAGATGTTTTTTGATCATTCATGATTTATTTATTTTATACTAACACATAATTATATAATTGCTAAAAAAAAGAAGTTATATTACAAATTATAATAATAAAAAAAAAAAAATTATGTTTTCTTTTTTTATTAGAATGTTTGAAATGCGGATAAAAATGGACCTTTTTTAAACTGCAATATAACAATAACAGCTAACTTGTCTCTTTAAAGGTTTTTTTAAATAAAGTCCTATTTTATTTCAAACTACGTATAACCTATAAAAAAAAACTCTCAAAAAAAGAATTTTTAAAATCTTGATTATTATTTATTTTTTTTTTTTGCACATTTTGATTAGAATGTTTGAAATGAGGATAAAGATGGGAACTTTTTTTTTTTAAGCTGTAATATAACAATAACAGTTGACTAGTTTCTCTTTGAACTTTATCTGAAATTATATGGAGTCTTGTTTTATTTCAAACTATGTATAACCTAAAAAACTCTCAGTGTTTCACTTAAAAAATTATATTTTTAAAATCTTGATTATTATTATTATTGCACATTTTGACTAGTTTCTCTTTGATACTTCATTTGAAATTATAAGGAGTCTTATTTTATTTTAAACTATACTGTAAAAAATTACTGTGATTGTAACAGTAAAAGACTAAAAATGCTACAGCAAAACCCTATATACAGTGAAAAACTGTAATGGACATTACATGTAATTTTACAGTAATATACAGTTTTTGGAAGTTAAAAAGTATAATTTACAATGAAAAGCCATAAACTGACATTCCCAGAATTCCCTACATTTATTTATTTATTTATTTTCAATTGAAATAACTGTTTCTTCTTAGTTGTTTTTTATCAGTTGTATACATTATGTTGTATGTTACATCTGATGTTGTTAAATGAATGTTTATTGCATTATTTCAGTATCAGTGTGTTACCATAATGGTGTTTAGTATTTGTGGAATGACATTGTGCACCATCTATATATAGATATTAGTATTGTCTTTCTCACCCTGTAAGCTGTCTGTAATGAGCTTTGGTTCATCATGTGATTCTGGTGGTTATCAGTGTACAAAGGTACTGAACAGATTTCAGTACTTCAGTAGGTTAGTATATTAACATTATATCAGTTAATGAAATATGGTTTTTAAATGAAAATTTAGGTTAAATCTGTAAAACCTAAAATGTTGTTACCATATTTTTTATGGAAAAATTTTTACCATAATTTTTTCAAACATACAATTTATATATAAATAATATATATAAAACAATAAATATATAGAAATATTATTATTATTATTATTATTTATATATTTTTTTTTACAGTGTATGTATAACCTAAAAAAATTCTCAGTGTTTTCACTAAAAAAGAATATTATTTAAAATCTTGATTACTTTTTTTTTTTTTTTTCCACATTTTGATAAGAATGTTTGAAATACAGATAAATATGGGGACTTTAAAAACAGTGAAATAAAAATAACAGCTAGTTTCTCTTTGAAACTTTTTTGGAAATTATATGGAGTCCTGTTTTATTTTAAACTATGCATAACCTAAAAAATTCTCTTTCACAAAAATAAATAAATAAATAAAAAAAATCTTGATTACTTTTTTTTGACACATTTTGTTTAGAATATTTGAAATGTGGATGGAACTTTTTTTTTTTGAAACTGTAATATATGTAATGTAATGTGTAGCAGCTGACTAGTCTATCTTTAAAACTTTACTTGAAATTATATGGAGTCCTATTTTATTCCAAACTATGTATAACCTAAAAAATCAGCTTCACAAAAAAAAAAATTATATATATATATATATATATATATATATATATATATATATATATATATATATATATATATATATATATATATTTTGATTAGAATGTCTGAAATGTGGAAAAGACAGGAACGTTTTTTTAAAAACTGTAACAGCTGAGTAGTGTCTCTTTGAAAGTTTATTTGAAATTATATGTCCAATTCTATTTCAAACTATGCATGACCTAAAAAAAAATCTCAGTGCTTTCACCAAAAAATAAATAAATAAAATAAATAAATAAATAAAATTAAAGATTTAAAATCTTGATTACATTTTTTGGGTCACATTTTGATTATAATGTTTGAAATGGATATGGGAACTGTAATATAACAATAACAGCTGAATAGTTTCTCTTTAAAACTTTATTTAAAAGTCCTATCTTAAGTCAAACTATGTATAACCTAAAAAGTTCTCGTTGTTTCACTAAAAAAAAAGAATATTATTTAACATCTTGATTTCTTTTTTTTCTTTGCACATTTTGATTGGAATGTTTGAAATGTGGATAAAAATGGGAAACTGTAATATAACAATAACAAATGAAATTATATAGAGTCCTATTTTATTTCACACTATGTATAATCTAAAAAAAGTAAGTATGTATGTATGTAAGTGACTAAGTAAAAATAAATAAATAAATAAATAAATAAATAAATAAATATTTATGGTTGTATTGTATTTCTGGTTTTTGATATTTGGCATTTGTTTCTGAATAAAAATAAAATCATTTACACTCACATATAAAAAAATACAGTCATGTCATAAGCTGCTTTATTTAACATGGAGCAGGGTTGCTTTAAGGTGGATGACATTTTGAAAGCATATGACCAGCCAAACTATTAATTTTATCCTGTATTATTTCTTTTGCTTACTTACTGTGAATAATGCAGTTCTACAACATCTTAGGTAACCAGCAACTATTGCTTCCATGCCATATTGACGAGTGCCGCATAAAAATAAACATAAAATAAATAATGAGCGCCCCTCTAACGCTCTTAAAACCAATAAGAATATGTTTTAGGTACCGCTAGGATTTGTATAAGAAAGCAGCATCTATTCATTTGCATTATTTTACAAATTAAGCAGCACACCCTGCTGAGATGAGCTACAGCTTAGTTTCCCTATTCCATTGTATCCAGCTGTACTGGAGAGTTCAGCTCGTGTAGTAGTAATAAAAGATATTGAAAGTTCACATATTTTAACAATCCGCTGACAATTAACACTAATTAGATTAATTAGGCTTTAATCAAGAAATAAAAAACGAATATAACTTTATAAATAAATGTAGGAGAACACAACAAAAGTTTCCTACTTTTCACCTGACCTCTTCAGAATAATGTTCTAATATTTCATCAAACAAGAGAAACTAAATCTGATAAAGATCCACGATTTGACAGTTTTATTTCATAAATAGTATTTTGCTCTCCTCGTCACCCGGCGTTTAGCAGAATTTGCTTTGAAGGCATGTGAAACACACATCGGAGGCTGCCGGTGTCTGCCTTGCCAAATGAGATCAGTGTTGGTAATAATAGGGAGGTCAAGTGGAAGGGCCACTTTTCAATTCTAATCCACAGAGCCAGTGAACATTAAAATCCGCCTGCTGGATTTACAGTGCGATAAACACAGCAGCTAAGTGATACATTCCGAGAAATCCAGGTGTGGAATCCTTACAGATTTTTTTTTTTTTTTTTTTTTTAAAAAGAAAAGCTAACAGCAGATGCGTCTTAACACCGCCGGTGCTTTGCTTCCATTTAGTATCCAGACTGCAGGTTCAGCTGTACAGTAATTATGAAGCATTATGTTTGCAGAAATCACAACACAGTGTGATGTCTGCTGACAAATTAACAAAGAGTATAAAAGCAAAACACTGTTAGACTGTTATCTAAATACTCCGGTAATAAAAAGTATAATTGGCAATCATGTCGACGGTATCAATTAAGACGGAAACAGGAAAGGAATAATTACTATAATGATTGTTGCGAGGTAATCGCTCCCTTTATATCCGGAGTGAAACACACGGCGAGAATCGGAGTGAATCAATCCAACAACATCAGGCGGATGAAAAGCGCCACGCCGCGAGCGTGGAGAGTTTCCTCCTTCTCGCGCGGCCGATCCGAGGCCTGCCCCTAAATAAACATGACGCCCGCCGTCCAGAGGCCTTTCATTAGCCTGCAGTCAGCCCGGCGCGTGGCAGTCAGATCGATAAGGCGGTCGGGCTCTCTCTTATTTACCAAGCAACACATTTCTCGTGGCGGAGTTGTCTTTTTTTAATAACCAGCCTCTGTTTAACCGCTTTAGTCAGACTCTGTGTGAGACCATCTGGTCCCCAGTCCTGTAAGACTCTCCTAAAGCCCAGGCCTGACAAGCAAGAGATATGTCAATGCAGTCCTCAGCACAAAGCAACATCTGCCGTGCCTGACACCCACCATTGTATGGCCATTTAATCTGTCCCCCTCCTCCCCTTAGCGGCGCACAACAGCTCTCGGTATTATGTTTTGCCACTCAATTAGCATTATCATCCCGCTGAAATAGAGGCCAATTTACCTTTAATGACATCATTGTTAGATGAGTGACAGCGGTCCGGGTCGCGGCTATCGCTAGATAAACGAAGGCCGGTCCCCGTCTTCCCAACTGGCCGGCGCGGCGGCAGCGCGGTCGCCGCCAGCCAATCGCGGCGGACTTCCCTCAACCCTTTACCGGCAGCATTGTTTCCTCCAGTTCACAGAGGCAGTGTGGTGGAAAATTGAGTCCAGATTCATTAGGTTTCCAGTGTGCCGCTCGAGTCAGTTAAATTGATACATTTCCTAACAAAATTGAAGTGCTTTTGTGCCGCCCGCGGATGGCTGGTGACCTCACTCGGCCCACTGAGCAGCCGAAGCGAGCTGATGGATCCATTAGACCGCTTAGACTGCTTATTCCTTCCCCTCCATCTCTGACTGACACTGTAAATCTGAACCAATTTCAGACTCTAATCACCATTACAAACCCCTTCCACTGTCCATTTGTTACTCTGCAATTCGAATACACTGCACAGATTGGTCCAAAAATCCCAGTTTAAAGGAGCAGCCCTTCGCTTTCCTCCGGCTAAACGGTTCACGACTGTACAGACCCTTTCTCTTCCGCCGAGGGAGCGGGCCGACGTCGCCGAGCGAGATGTAAGGTAAAGATAAACTCTAAAACACAAGGCCTTGGCTCGGGTCCCAGCAGATAGGCAGGAAATTAAAATGGAAAAACAAACTAAACGGGCGAAAAAAAAAATGTAGCGGCGAAACAGATGTGTGTGAAATTCGAGGGGATGACGGGCAGGGCTCAAGGCTGCACTGCCGGCGGTGACAGAGCAGTGTCCTCTGAATAACAATCACTTTACACCTCCAAAACATTTCTTCATCCACTACCCATTTTTACACCAGCTTTTATCTGCCCACTCAAGCGCACAGCTCCGCTGAAGCTGGAGGATATTATTTCCCTGTTGGCCCAAGTCATATAACTCTGCTTAATATGCACTCTATAATTTAAGACACTTCAATAATAACCAGAATGTGCTTTGCCATATTTTTTCCCCGAGTTTCGACTTTGCTCAACTTCGAGAAGGCCACTCTCGGCGGCCACCGCGCATAACAGGTAGGAAACAGGTTTGCCGCATTCATAATTTATTCCCCATTAATTCACGCCGCTCAATCAGAGGGCTTACGCGCAAACCCGTCGAGTTGTCTTGACAGTCTCGATATCTAATTACTGCTGCTCCTCATATCCTCCGAGTGCGCTGGAAATACGTTTTAATTGATATTGAGATGTTTATGCCCTCAGAAAGTAATTAAGATTTTCAATTAATCCCGTCTAATTTCTGGACATCTTGCCTGCGTGTCCTTGAGCATCCGCCGACGAATTCCCCAAACCTTCGGCGGAAAGAAAGAACTTCAATTACGCCGCATTGAATCGCAGCCCTGTAAATGACCTCATCTGAGGCTACATCAACATTTAAATTAAAGCCAATGCAAACTCAATTAAATAAAATCAAGGTGGCACAATCACCCACAACCAATGGGTCACCAGAGATGCTGCTCATCCCGCCTTATTACACTGGCTACGGTTCTGCCGGCACAATAAAAGCCTGCGGCGCGAGGACCCTGCCTTATGAAGGTGTGAGCGAGACGCCGAGCTCGGCATTAAGACCAGAGGCTCTTAAGTAATCAATACCACAGTTCCATAAGAATCAATTAAACAGCCCACTCACAGAAAGTTCAGCTTCCACTGGGCTGGGAGAAATAATGAGTGCTCTGACCTCTCTTCTCCCACCTTGCTCTCATTCAGTTACCGCTTTTATTTGTTCAGAAACACTGTAGCCGCGAAAGTCGGGGGGGAAACCGACGTTCCCGATGCACGCCGCCACTATCATCTCTTCCTGTAAGGCCATTCAATCCGGGAGCTCTCTGCGTAAAAAATATACGAGCACCTCTATTGGCATTGGAAGAAAACAGAACAATTACCTCGCCGCTGCTTGGAATCACCTGCCCATCTAGGCCACAAAAACGCCTGCATTAGGGATTAGGGTGACATAATCTTAGCAATGGCTCGAGAGTGGGGGGCTGAATAGGTTTCAACCCTCTATGCCACGCCGAGATAACATTTGTCACAGGGGTGCCCTGGCTTTCCCATTCATAGATTAGCGGACTGCCTCCTTTCAGCATGCGAAATAGCCCTGGCACTGCAGCGTGTTTATTTCCAAAAGCCAAGCTCCCCCCGGGACGGTGGAGGAAACATCTCGCCTGTCTTCAGACGGGCTTCCGCCGGACCTCTTCGGGCAGGGCGGAGCGCCTCCCCCTTTGTCCGAGGAAAGCGGAAACGGGACTCGGCGCCGAGACGCGGTTAAGACCTTCCCATCAGCTTACACGGCTGTACGAGTGCTGGAAGGAGCCCTTGATATCGTGACAACACTAATTTATCAATTTTAATCCTCTAAAATGGCTTCATAAGAAATATGCTTTAACAAAAAAGTCACCCCAGAGCCGGGGATCAAACAGGGCGGCGTGGATCGCTTACTTAAACTCATTTTCTTGGTGGGAGTGCGAGTGCGTTAACGCTCTTATTTTCAATTGTCCTCGTGCTAAACTGCGGCGTGTGTCATCAAGGCCCCTTTCAGTGAGCTTTAATCAGACGGAGCAACTCCACACTTCTGATTTAAAGAGATTCTGTGCATCTCCAAAGGGCAAGAGTGTAAATGAGATGTGACATTTTATTTGTGCTCTGCTGTTCGGTAAATAAATAAATATCAGTCCATGACAGACAGAGGCTTCCTGGCACAATCTCACTACATTGCACTCTCTGGTTAACTGTCACACCATTAAATTGTCTCTTTCTCTGACATGCTGCCCTTCTGATTGGTTACCAGATGTAAAGTGAGGGAGCACTTGCCAAACAGTTTCCGAAAGCATGAAATTGACATTGTGAATCACATGTGACACCCAGGCTTCTCGGGCTCGTAATTGATCTGCATTTAGAAGAAGATCGCGAGAAAGACGGCAAACGCGAAGAGGGAAGAGATGATACGAGCATTACGTCTCTCTCCTTTTTTGTCTCGTTGGCTCTGATTTCATCTTCAATTTTACCTGTAGTGTGGAGAACTCAGCGGGGCCTGAGCTATCTTTCGTTAGTGAGACTGTAGTTATTACTCTTTCATGTGAAGGATCTATCCATTCATCCTAATTAAATTGAGCTTTTTAATCTGGTTCTTTTAATCCCGAGTCTTCTGCGTAGGGACCTGGGTGATGGGATTTTGAAAGGCACTACTCCTGATCCACAGACGCATTCTTATCTCTCATTTGCCTCTGAAATACAACTTGAGGTTTGTGCTCTTAAGAGCACCACAATTAGATCTTTGAGCCTGGCGCCTTTAGGAATTGAAAAGCTAGCCAGACCTGGAACCGAGCTGGGAATTCACAACTTATTTGGACTATTTTCGTATGCATTCTTCACTTTGCATAATAGGGTGTAAAACTCACGTGGGTTCGTAATCAATTCGATAAAAGATCAACATGCCCAAATAAGATTTTTCAATGAAAAAAATGATTATTTCCTTTTTTGTGAGGCGTGTGATTAGATTAGGACATTATTATTATTACCATCAAAGCGAAATTGGATTTATAGATCCAATTTGGATTTAATAGAAAGATTTTTTTTTTTATTTTTACACGATTTCACATCTTGTTCGTGTGCCGATTAGACAAAGATGTGCTTGAAAGTTTAGTAGGCCGGCAAATACAATAACTGTCAACCACCTCCACAGTCTTATTGCTCTACAGAGGGAACTCATGCCGTTTTCCCTTTAAGATCGTGATCAGGACCACACTAGATAAGGCTTGTTCTAGCTGGGTATCCAGAGATAGAGGTCTTACCTGGGAGTCATTTTCAGCATGATCGCCCTTATCTAAGCTGAGCTCTCTCAGTCACTCATAGTCTCTGTTTAACCGCGGCCCTCACTTTACCACGCCACCCGCCAGCCAAAGATGCTTGTTTGCAAGGGATTATGGTCTTTCTGCTTCTGTTGCACAAACTATGCACGATGCCATTGCTGTACAAAAAAAAAAGTAACCTATTGCAATCACCCTAATCAACAGAGCCAAACGCCAAAGCGTATTAGCACACGCAAACCTGTGCAAACCAGGGAAAGTGGCCATGCGAGAGGATTGGGAAAATACGTTCGAGGTCAAATCGTATGTTTTTATGCAAACGTATGCCATGGGAGAGGGAAAAGGGGGGAAAAAATAAATTGATAGGACGAAATGATAGCCTTGAGAGTTCTGTTGCTAGGATGGCTCTGGAAATGAAAGGAACAATGAATCTTTTAGGCAATTACCTCATTAGATTGAGAGCAGAGCTCTATAATTTATCGGGCTGTCGAGATTAAAGTAATCCACAATGCAGAAACTCAAGAGCTGATCTTATAATGGATATTTTAATCATGTCCCTCAAAAATGTGGAGCCTATTAACTTCCAATTTCAATTTATAAATAAAGAAATGATTTTGCACCTTTTTGAAATTACCAACGCATCCCATAAGACATTTGGGTGCATTATATCGGCACTTTGAATACATTGCAGGGCTCTACAGTGCGACCATTTCAGGCGCATTTGCGTCAGAAAACTACTGCGTGCGACTATGAAAAAATATTTAGGAGCACCAGTGCTACTGAGGGGAGCTTCAAAGGTTTCTACTGGTTGTTGCAACGTTGAGTAATGTATCACCAACATATCAGACAAATCCTTTCATAAACAAAGTGTAGAGAGAATGTAAACAAGAGATTCATGTGCAGTGTAGAGAGCTTCATTGCTTATAATGGAACTTTAAGAAAAGAAAAGTTTAAGAAAAGTTATATAAACAAGAAGTTAATATTAAGTGACTTATATTGTCTGACCATAACACGATTGCCTGATTTGCTCTATTTCGTAATCAAAAATAGTTTGAAACAAGTCACAACTGAGCCTCTGCACATCTCCATACAATCACAGCCTTGTTTAGTTTGTGAATGAACGTGCGTTTTTAAAGGAATGTAGTGAGTCAATGTTTCAATTCCCCATTCATAAAGACAGTCACTTGCTTTATTCCTGAATGAATCAGCCGTTCGAACGAATCAAATGAATGAATGATTCAGTAATTAAATCAGTGACTTGCCGCCAACTACTGGCAGTTTTAGTTTCCTTTTTAAAGTATCTTTTCAGTTATTTAAATCATTTAATATTTCTAAATTCAAAATTTTATATTTAAAACATTAATCTGATTAATTTGATTGCACTCATGCCACATCTGAGCCTCATTAAATATATGAAAATACACCTACAAGCCACTAATTTGTTCTTCTGTGCCACCTGTAGTACAAATTAATTTTGTTAACACTGATTTAATTTGATTGGTAACTTATTCTACTTGTTCTTATTCAGTTGTTTTAACTAGAAATTTTAAAAAGCTTATAAAATATCATTTTTAAAAAAGATGACATACTTTTAATAAAGTTATGCCATTACAAAGGTAAAAACAAAATTCTCCTGTAAATCACTTTAAGGAGTCAAATATCACCTCGTGATGAGAAGGCAAATTTTTGATCCGATTTTTGGATTATTGATTAGAAGGTACTCCTAAAATTTTGACTGTGCTCCTAAAAAGAAAAGTAAGCGTAGAGCCCTGCGTTGAGCAGGGAGCATTTGGAATTATATTCATGACATTTACCTAGTAAACAGTTTTAAAAAAAGCCAGGCAGAAGTGCATTTATTCATGGTTGAACCGAAGTAAAATACCATGCAAAGATATTTTAAAAAAGCAAATGTTTCTGGAAATGATTTTATTAACCCAGCCTAGAAATGCACGGGAAGGCACGTGGTGGGACGCAATAAGGTTAAAAGTCTACCGAGAATAGTTTCTATGGTAACGATACAAGTTTATCAAGTATATTTACAACCTCCTCTCCTGAGAGGGGCATTAATGTTGGACTGAGTCCCCAAACGCAAAACTGAAGAAATACAAGCTCTAATCTCCACTACAAGCTTCCAACCATCAAACATGCAATTAAACGGCCACACTCACAGCGGTGGGGAAAAACAAGTCTTGATGGTGCCTGAACGGACCCGTCGCCATGCTTTGAAAAGCCTGATAGCGTCAAGCCTGATTCAGCTTTTCACAACAGCCAATACTGCGCGTGTAATCCATGGGTTTGAATTGAAGCACATTATCAACTCAAATAGCCCGAATTAGCGAGTCTACGTTCACCCAAACAGTCAAACAGGAGGAAAACAAACAGCAGCAGGGTGGGAATAGACCGAGCCTGGCCCCTCAGTGACTCTCTTCAGGGGCTCTCAGAGGAGATGCTCTCTATAGTTACCACAGCGAAGACTGCTGCAGGGACACATCCGAACTGCACCAGGGATGCTTTCAATATAGCAACATTAAAAAAAGAGCTGGGCCGAGAACAAAACAAAAATATCGCACTTGCTAAAAGCCTCGGTTGGATGAAAAATCAAGCTTAATTGCTTCGCTTGATCTGCTGCGCTTTCATCCGAATTAATAGTCATTTACATAGCTTTTAAAATAAAATACAGGCGAGAAATATGCTTTTAATTGTGACATTTGCATTTTTTGCAGGGGCCGAACAAGCAGCTGTTCACAGGTATAAACGTGACACCACCCAGATATAACGCTCTCCTCAAAAGCCCTTTATCTTCAACTAAGGATAGTTTTCATCCCAGCAAGTAATTCATCTTTAACCCTCTACTGAGGAAAGAAAGGTTTTAAGCTGACAAAAAAAATAAAATAAAGCCTGCAGAGGATATGAGCGTGAGCGTGCGAGGTTATATTGGTCAGCGGCGTGGCGAGGTACGAATGGAGCGATCGGGTCCTTAAAAGGCTATTGTGAATTTATATTGGAGAGAATAGGCATATTATCATCTACGGTTTGGAAGTCAAAGTCATATCCGATGATGATTGGCTTGCTGGAATGTCCTGATGGAAAGGTAGAGCCCATCGCATGGCCATCTCCATCTCACGTCACATTGGCATATGCGGCTCAGTGAACCCTAGTTTTGGCCAAAATTGAAGAGCTTACACAGAGGAAAATAAATAGAGGGTTGAATAGCAATCGGCCGTGGCCCTGCACCTTTTATCAGTGGGAATCTAACAGCCGTGCTGTTTTAGAATTTCAGTTTAGCTTCCGATTAAGGTATGTCCCGGCATTTTATTCCCTACATCTCTATGCTTCATAGCTCCCAAAGACTTGTGGGTAACTGCCTATTATCCGACAGTTCCACTCGACTGACCCTGCCAATAAAACTTTTCATATCCCAATAAATGAAGTCGATTGCGGCGTTCTAAACATTTACACTGCGCTAACAGATCATCTCCAGACCTTGGAATTGGCTAAATTCCCTTTTCCTGATGAATATATAGAAGGAGATTAGAGATATGATAGCTTTTCAGATTGCTGCACCCAGAGAAATTAGTTTAGCGAGCGTTTACAGAGGCTAAATTGGAACCATTAAATAGCGGATTGAATTGATGGCACATTCATTGTCTCTCCATCGGTATCACTGTAAAATCAATTAGCCGTCACTTTTCCATTCCCAATAAAGTATGATTGTCAGCCACGGATGGCTACAGAAAGCCTGACAGGCGCTCGGAGCGAAACACCCATTGCAAAACAAATTTGCGCGCTGGGCGACTGCTAGTAAATGTGACCTGTAATTGTGTGGGGAAGCGCGCTAGTGTTCATCAAAAAGCCAAATGTGCGTGCTATGGATTATTAGTCAGAAATACCGCTCTGGCCATCTGGAGGGAGGCTCATGAATTCTTTAAAGTGTTGCACCGCTCAGACAAGTCAAAAAATGTTTATTGATTTGCGCTTAATAGTTGCGCTTTGATATACGCAACGCGCCCATACGGTGGCGGCTGTGTTTAATGATCATACCGTCCTATGAATTATGCAGCGGGGGCCTTGTTTATATATAAGGACAGTTAGCAAAGCAGCTATGTTCACCACTGTTTTAGATAATCATCTCCTCGGAGAACTATAAATTACATGTAACCATGGAAATCACTGAAATACTGTGTACAAAATGCATAGTGTTCAAACAGTACTGGAACCACAATTATGTTACGTGGGCGAGGAAAGAAATCCTGTGCAAATATCAAGGCTCTAAGCAACATAATATCTATGATTCCAGTTCACAGGAACGGATGTTCTCAAAGACTATATTAAGCAGCACGCGGCACCCAGAAAATAATAAAATAACTTCAGCAATATATTATTTCAACCCAAAGAAACATGATAATTTACGTAAGCATTAGGCCTGGATTATAAAATACTTTTACGCCAAGAAGGAAACTTCATACACTTTAAATTTCCTGTTATTGTGTTTGCATAAACAGCTCTCTGACCATGCATTTCACTACACTGCAAAAATGGCAAATTTATTTATTTTTCAGAAAACAAGAATTAATATCTTAAGTAAATATATCTTGATTTAAGAATGTTTAGATATTTGTACTGGAAAACAAGACAAAAATAGTCTATTATATTATTTTTTGCAGTAGTGTCAGTTTAAGTGTGCTAAAACAACAACAAACTCGTTGTACCAGAATACAAAAATGCCATATGCATCAGGGGAAAAGAAGACAATTTAGTAGTCTAATGCGTATACGTTTACCAATTTTACTAATTATACTAGATGTAATTTACTGAAAGAATTAGGCCTAGATTTTAAAATGGTTTACACTTCATATACCTCATATTTCCGTTTGTCATTTGATTTGATAAACAGCATTCTGACAAAATAAATAAATATATATCTTACTTAGCATTTTTGTCTTGATTTCCAGCACAAATAAACATTCCTAAATCAAGAAACATTTACTTGCAAAGCATAATGACGTAAGATATTATTTCTGGAAAAAAAAAAAAAAAAAAAAGTCAAAATTAAATGAGTTTTTTTCTTAAAACAAGAAAAAAATCTGTCAATTGGATAAGAAAAACAATATTGTTTTCTCTTTTTGAATTAAGTTTTTTTTTTTTTTACCCTGTTGACATATATTTTTCTTGTTTTGAGAAAAAACTAACAAAATTTTTATACATTTTTCAGAAAACAAGAATTTTAGGACTGTCAAACAATTAATCACAAAATAATCCAAAATAAAAGTTTATGTTTACATACTACATGTGTGTGTACTGTGTATATTTATTATTTATATATAGATACACTCACATACATATACATATACACAGTACACACACATGTAGTATGTAAACACACAAATAAACAAACTTTTATTTTAGATGCGATTAATCATTTGAAGAATGATGGAAGAAACAAACTAGACAATTTAGTAGCATTATGTTTATACATTTACTAATTACTAATTATACTAGTTTTAATTTACTGAAAGTATTAGGCCTAGATTTAAATTATTTTAAACTTCATATCCCTCATATTTCCGGTTGTCCTTTGATTTGATAAGCAGCATTCTGACCATACATTTCACTACACAAACAAACAAACAAACAAACAAACAAACAAATAAATAAATAAATAAATATCTTACTTAGCATTTTTGTCCTGATTTCTAGTGCAAATAAACATTCTTAAATCAAGAAATGTTTGCTTGAGAAGCATAATGATATAAGATATCATGTTTTATTTTCTGGGGAAAAAAAAAAAACAAAATTAAATGAGTTTTTGCTATAAACAAGAAAAAATATCTGTCAATGGGACAAAAAAAAAAAAAAATATATATATATATATATATACTGTGTATATTTATTATGTATATATGTGTGATAGATTTATATATAAAATATTTATTTTTATATATAATCTAAATTATATACATTCAAATATATACATGTATGTGTGTTTATACATGCATAATAAATATACACAGTACACACACATATATATTATGTAAATAATAAAACTAAACTTTTTTTTATGCGATTAATCACAATTAATTATCTGACACCCCTAATTAGTCTTCTAATCTTAAATTAAAAGTAAATATATCTCGATTTAAGAAAGTTTAGTTATTTGTACTGGAAAACAAGACAAAAATAGTAAAGAAGACAATAATCTTTTGCAGTAGTGTCAGTTTAAATGCACGAAAAACAACAATAAATTTGTTGCCATAAGTGCATCAGGGGAAAGAAACAAACTAGACAATTTAGCAGCCTAACGTTTATACGTTTACTGGTGTATTATGTACTCCAGGCATTTTATTTATCCATTCCATCCTAATCTTTTACTGCATTGGAGCCATCTTCTTTCTTCAGCATCAGTATCTGAGAGACATTCAGTCTGGTCAGCTGTCTGTATCAGAAACAAATCAAACCGCATAATGTTTGTCAATTTGCCAAAGGCGTTACTGGATGTCCTCGGAGATCAAGACTCTCATTTTGCCTTCTAATAAAATCAAATGGGAGTCCCGCGGTTCCTTTCCTTTGTGCGTGGATTGCTATTATCTTTGCATTGAATGAGGTTTGTTACCAGATTGTTGAGCCTAATGCCACTATGTCTGTAAGCAACACATTAGGATGTGCCAATGCTGTGAGTGGCTACAGTATCACATATGTTGTGAAATTTTGAGAGGGGGAGGGACACAGATTTCATTAACCAGCCCATAACAGATGAAGACCCAGGGAGGACCAAGGCATCCAACACCAGCAAACACAGTCTGGATGGAGGAGGAGGTTATTAATTGGGGTTAATAAAACATTTGTGTAAAGAGTTGCCAGGACACAGTCTGGACTAACGCATGTCTGTCCATAAACACACCACTAATGGACTGCACTGTAAAACCCAACCCTAACTGAATGCATTAAACCTGCTTAAAAAAAAAAGTTCACAGAAATATTTCTTTTTCTTTATATGCTTTTTGGAATGACTGAACAGCTAACATTAGCACACATGCATGTGCTAAGATTCTGTAACTAGCAAAGAAACTATCACTGCTTTGCCATGTGCCAAATTACTGCACACAATTATTGTTCAAATAAAGCAACATGCTGCATGTACAGTGTTAGTATTTAATGGCCTATTCTGGACTTAACCACAGGCTCTGCTTTTCAGCACAACCCCCAAAACTCCACCATAGACGCTAACGGATCACGCTCTTTATTAATCTTGTGCAAAAACACATTTTATAACGCTTAATTTCAACTATTTCTCTTCTTATATAGTCTGAAGCAAAGCATGCTGGGAACTAGAAGTCTGCTGTATCTCATTCAGCTTGACTTATGTTTAATATAATCAGTTAATGAGCTCACAGAACTGTTTTCTGTTAATCGCAATAAACTTTGTCATATTTGAGCGTAATTAACTTCTTTGGTAAATTCCATTTTAATAACTTTAGTAAATTTTAATGTTGTACAGTTTGATAATGAAAATAAATGTTTGCAAATTTATGCTTTGGTACACACATATATATAAACTGTAACTGTATAAATCTGTATGACTGTAATCAGTTTATGCAAAATTAATTTAATGGCCAATTGTAATATATGTAATTTTTTAGGACTGTCAAACTGAATAATCATAATTAATCGCATCCAAAATAAAAGTTTGTGTTTACATAATATATTTGTGTACTGTGTATATATAAATACACACACATACATGTATATATTTAAAAACATCATACTATGTAAACACAAACTTTTATTTTGAATGTGATTAATCGATTTGACAGCCCTAATATATATATATACATATATATATATATATATATATATATATATATATATATATATATATATATATATATATATATATATAGTGTGCATAATTGTATAAATATAGTGTATAAATATAAGCGTATATATATATATATATATATATATATATATATATATATATATATATATATATATATATATATACATACATAAGTGATGTTAAAATTAGTGTGTCAAAGCAGGCGATTAATTTATACAGTTTAAAGCCCCATTCAGACAACACAATTTTAGCCTGATTTGCACGATCTGCTTGAGGTAGGGTGTCGTCGGGATGGAGGATTCGATTGTTTCATCTTGTGTAGTGTTGATTTGATTGACACCTCTGCGTTGTCAACACAGAACGACTAGCATATTAGCATTTTTTTCTCCGTTGTACACGACAAGTTCCATCACATCTGTCACATAATGTCAGGCAGGATTAATCACGATTTATTTCAGGAAAAAAAAAATGTGTTTTAATCGATTAATGAGTTGTATATATATATATATATATATATATATATATATATATATATATATATATATGGGCCATTCTACAGAATTGGTTTAAAAAAGGCCCAAAATGTACACAGCCTACAAAAGAAACATCACATAATGTAATTAAGCTGTCACCGAATAAGAATATGTGAATAACTCAATTTTGGCAAAAAATGTCAGATAGAACCTTATAATTCTAAGTTGACGATTTCTAGTAATTGTACGGTTAACTCTCATATTGTATTTTCAGAAAGTTTGGAATATTTGTCCTCTCCCCAAATTTGCCACTACCAAAACACAGTAATATATCATTTAATTAGAAGGGTTATATCTACATTGTAAATATGTTTTTTTTATATATATATATTTTATTAAACAGTTTTCAGAGGTAAATCAAAACCATTTACAATTTTAAGAGTATTTCAAGTGTGATTCATGAGATTGAATACAATTTATCTTTGTAAAAGGCAAAAAGTTGATCATACTGATTTCAAACTTAAGGATTCATCAGTTTGAATATACATTGAACCAAACACTATCACAACATGTTAGTTGATAATTCAGTATACTTTATTTTTGACAAAACTTCCCATGTTTCAGTAGTGACAGTAATGTTTTGGTAGAGACCACATCACATTACAGACTTTTAACCCACATATTAAAACACTAAAATGCTAAAACTGTTCATAACTGTCCTAAAATTTTGTTTATTTTCCTAAATAAAGGATTATTGTTCCCTTGTGTCACTACCAAAACAATGATGGGGAAACCCCCCCCCCCCCCAAAAAAAAAAAAAAAAAAAAAAAAAACAAGATGTCATTAACAAAACATTACCAAATGTTTCAGTAGTGACAATCTCAGATACTTTTGAAGCTAGCTCAAAGATGCTAATCAGCATGTTAGCTAGCACAGTTCTGAACAGTGGTACACATATAAAAACTAAATGTTATGGAATAACTCCCAAAAAAAGTGTTTAATTCTAGAAAAATGGTGTTCGGTAGTGACATTCTTTAAAGTTACACAGATTTTTCAGACTTTTAAACACATTTACCTCAAAATGATGAGGCCCATCTACTCACCATGTAGATATGCGAGAAAGAGACACAGGAATATTTCCTGATCATAAATGTAGGGGTGTAGTAAAAAATCAGTCTCAGCCAATGGACTAAAACATACACTGTTTCGGTAGTGATATGAAAATGCGGGACACATTTTTTTACATAAAGTTTCATAATTTAAAATAGAAAAAAAAAAGGAATAAAATGCAAAAATTGTTTCAATATCATTTTCATGCATTAAAATTTATTGGTTAGGGTTTAGGCCACCTCCCAAACGAAAGTACCCACTAAATGATGATTTTATATGTATATATATGAATACTTACTGATATTTTAAATATTATTGTGGGTTTCAATAAATAATAAAAGGATCTTAGTAAACATCTAAGATTTGAATACCTAAATGCTGTTTAAATGTGTTATTTGGTTGTGGGACAGCAGTTTGCACCAATTCTGCAGAATGGCCCACATAACAAATTCATGCAAAATAAATGTAATGGCCTGTTTTTGGCCGTCCAATCTTTAGAATTTCTTTTGTAGTTAATATTCACTCAGATCCATCAAAAGACACCAAAACCATGTTTGGGTATTTCTTTTGAAGGAAATAGCGCTGTTTTCACTGCCAGGTCAAGCACTCTTTTAGGCTTCGGGTTGCGTGTGAGATTGACATGGGGTTGGGGTTGGGGTCAGGTTGGCCCCAGGTCGCGGGACATCCAGGCAGCGCGTCGTTCGCGCACCAGCTGAAGAAGCCTTTAAAGTGAGGGAGGCAGTCGAGGTGGGGAAGGTGAGAAGGTCTACGGGAGTGTTTTCTCATGAACCTGGCTGACCTGGAGCGGCACTTTCTGTGGCACATCGAGTGCTGACTTTGAGCGAAGGGGCAGGGTGGAACCCAGGCCCACAGGTGCTGCACAGATGCATCGGGAGTACGGCAAGAAGCTCTGGGACACTGAACTAACAGCAGCAGCAGCAGCAGACTGGAGGAGGCTCCCGGCTCCCTCCTCTAAGCGAGACCCTCACATCTGCTTCACCATTCTCCTGCAGTAATTACCTCTCACACCCACTGAGCAGATGACTCGCCCCACACCGGTCACACCCCGGCTCATCTCCAACCAAGTACTGGCTCTGAAAAGAGAGGGATTTCAAAGCAAAAATGAATAGAAAATAAATTTTTTGATGTGCTATTTTTTTTTTTTAACCACCCTAAAAATGCTGATTTGAGACGTACACACAACACTCATTACACACTGCATTTATTTATTTATTTGTTAGTTAGTTTGGTTGGTTGGTTTCATTCTTTCATTCTTTCTTTGCAAAAAAGGTGTAATACTGCCTAATTTGAAAATGCTGATTTCAAAAATATCAATAAAATCTATCAATATCATATTTTTTTACACAAATTAAGAACAAAACATCAGTTTTATTATGCACTTATCAAAATGATAAATGCAATCAAAGTCAAAAGTTTTAATTTCAAAAAAGTGTCAGAATGTATGAATTATCTGCAAAGGAAGGGAAAATGTGGAAATTGGAATTATTAGAATAAGGTGTAAAATTAAACTCTTAAATAGAGGGATATCAATGCAAAAATGAATATAAAATAAATTTTAAATGTGCTATTTTTCAAAAACCACCGTAAAACACAAACATTACACATTTATTTATTAATTTTCTTTCTTTGCAATATATATATATATATATATATATATATACAAAATTAAACTCTGAAAAGAGAGGAATTTCCATGCAAAATGAATATAAAATACATTTTTTAATGTACTATTGTATCACCCCCAAAATGATGATTTCAGATGTTCAAAAATATCAGTAAAATCTCATAATTTTTTAATAATAAAAAATAAAATAAATGCACTCATAATAAAAGCAATCCAAGTCAAAAGTTTTAATGTCAAAAAGAAGTTTCACTATGTAATCCAATAATCAAACTTTTTGATTATTGGCTTATTTGAAAAAAAGTTGAAAAATTAATTTTAATGCAAAACATGAATAAAAAATAATTTTTTAATGTGCTTATTTAAAAAAAAAAAAATACAAAAAAATAAGCCTAAAAATGCTGACACACAGCACAAACTTTACACAGCTCTGCATGCATGTGTTCATTCATTCATTCTTTTTCTTTATTTCTTCCTGCCTTTCTTTCTTTCGTTGCAAAAAAAAAAAAATATATATATATATATATATATATATATTCATACATTTTGACACTTTATATATTTTATACATTTATATAAAATAAGTTCAGAATCATTCAGAATTGAACAAACAGTTGAGGAAGAATCATGTCTTTATGGCAGTTTTTATGTGATTAAAAGATAATGCAAGACTTCTTCACCTTACAAATAATAGTCGAATGCAAAAACGCTACAAAATCCACCGTATTTTGTGAAAGTGCGACGTGCTCAAGCAAAACAGGCACTATATTTGCAACCAGCACCCCAAAATGATTATGTTTTTGACAAATATGATGTAGATGAGTGTTATTAGAAAAAAATCTCTTAGACACTTTCAAGGCTTTCTGAATGATGCCTCTTTTTGCTGCTCTTAAGTTCTGTAATTACAGCACCCTGCACTGCATCAGATACAGAGAGCAAGATAAAAAGCAAAAGAGCTGGTAATGGAAATCTGTTTGGAGAGGTGCGGATTCTAATATCTAATTTCCCCTAATAAACTATAACCGATTTAATCTCCACCTTATCAGGCCAAGATTTCAACACTTTCCTTTTTAATTGGCTATTTTGTAATCTTGATTCCCAGTGGAGCCGATGGTCTGTCTCTCCCTCCAGAGGGCTTGCATGAAATCAGTTTGAAACGGTGTGTCAATCTCATTCTGAAGTGACCATCTGGCCGGCATACAGGAGTCGGGGATGGCATGCCGAACCCCGGGGTCTCGGGGAGGCAATCAGCAGCAGCTTTACACAATGTGTTAATGCAAATTTATTAGAGATTTCCTATTGGCCGCTTTAATCTGCTTTGTGTTGTCTCCAGTCCTGGGCTAAGGACCTAACAGAGGACAGAACACACGGAGCATGCGAGCGAGCGCACACACACACAAGGATCACAACAGGCCTCTGAGCATGTCAGTACCGTTGCTTCAAGCGCACGAGCTAATTTCTTTGGGGATGAATAAAACATTAAAAACAACAATAAGCCAGAGCTGAACATTGGGCTCAGCGTTCACATATTCTTTTGCAATAAAGCACATCCGCTTCCCAGACCCTCGAAATCAAATGACGCCACTTGTGTGGCGTTGACCTACAGTGTTTTAAGACTCACACTGCAATAGTGCATTGAAGTCCAGTCATGATGGTATGGAAACAAACAACAACAGATAACCAATTCAACAGATAGTACGTTCTTTGTTTGTCGACAGCATATAAAACAATTCAAACTCCAAAACGGTTCGCTCGAAGACAAGTCGAGCGCATTACACAGTTTCAAGGTTATTTATCACAGCAATAACAGTCCGGCGGTCGTGCGAAAGCTGCAGTTGTTTGTGTTGTCTGTTTTTATTACGATAACTGCGAGCGCGAGTTTAATTTGCTCAATTTTGGATTCTATTGAGATGGCACTGTAACACTATCAGTCTCACTTCATTTTGAAGTAATTAAACATATGTGCAGGGCAGCGGTATTCTCAAAGTTACATTATCATATCTGTGCGAGACAGGAAGAGGGATTTGTGAAAGTATGGGCACTGAACAGGAGTTCTATGCAAACCTTTGATTTCATTTTAACTTGAAATGTTCCTTAACAAAAGCAGAGAAGTAAGAGATAAAGAAATGGAGAAAAATACATTCCCATTATTTTTAATTGGACAAGCACTTTCACTTGACACTGTGGAGAGAGCCTTTACGAGATAAGTTAAGTGAGTTGTTCCACAGAGACGGGAAAAATAACTATTTCTAATTCGGTTCAAAAGGCTAGGGCTTTAGAGTTTCTTTTTTTTCCTTTTCTGGACGACGGGACAGAATCGCTGTAAACAATTGCCTTTCTCTGCCAGGGAACTTGTTCATTTGTGCCTTGGCGTGCTCACGTGCTTCTGCATATGAGCTGCTTATTTAGCGGTAAGTTATTACGAGCGGCCTCGAGCGCACCGATAAAGGTTGAAAAAGATCAAATAATCCTTATCGCCGAGCTGACCCCGGAAACATTACGGCGAGATTGCGCGTAAGAAGCGCAATATGACATTTATCGATACGAGAGACATTTTAAACGGCGTACAGTTACAATCTGGTCATCATCGCTGACTGACATCTGAGCAAATGTGTTCGTTCTGTATCGGCTGAGAATAATGGGAAAAGCCCTTGCATTATTGCCAGCTCTTCCTGGAAGCTATAGAGCCTGTCATTAATCCCAACTGTCTGTAAAATTGAAGCAATAAAAACCACTCGCTGTACATCAAATATCTCAGCAGTGATGCTCAGGAAAAAATATAGATCCGCAGACAAATAAAGAGATTTATCCGTGATTGTTTCAGTTAAGATTCCTGGGCTCCCCGCGTTCCCTTTGTTGTACATGAGAGAGACATTACACCCATGGCAGCCCGTGACCTCATTTGCCGAGAAGAAATTTAATTAACAAGGCAAACATTGTCTGTGACAATGCCTCTGCTGAGACTCCAGCAGATAGCAGCTACTGCCCAAACCGGCGTCGTAACAGTGTGACAGGCGGCCTTAAAAAACACACGCATCCTCTCCCACAAACACGGGTGGTATTAAAGCGCCGCTACGTTTTTCTAACGCCCGGGCCAATAAGAAAATAAACACGCCGCAATAATTGCTCCAGACCCCGCGCAGCGGTCGGCCGTCCGCGCGCTCATGAAAAAAAGATGTGTGGAGTTTTGACTGCAGATGCCAGCTGAGCTGACAATATGCTCTTGGTTCTCAGCCACATAAAGAGAGGGTGGGACCCTTCGGCCTTTTGCATCATAAAGCCATTCAAGTCTCTTTGTAGCCCACTGTAAAGTGCTTGAACAGAAAGGGAGGGCACCGATTTGGCAGCACATGGCACGAGAGGCGTTGGACGGCAGTCATTCGTGAGGAGCGTCTGTACCACTGTGTAGCTGCCCTAGGGTTGGGTGTTAGTCATTTAGCCCAGGGAGGCTGATTACAGAGCCGTGTTGGCTGAGATCGTGCGGACAGAACGGGGACAAAATAGAAATCAGTGGGCACTGGATGCTTAGGCCTTGCACACTATACACTGCTGTGACACGATAAACAGCCCATCATTTAGCCACACGTCTGCTGAGGCTACAACCTCCGGCGAAGCGTCACCACACAGCATCTCAGAACATAAACACTGGTTGTGGGCCATCACGATAATGGCTTTTAAATTCAGACTTCATTTGAACTGAATTTCAATAGAGATAAACATGAAACAGAAGTCAAATTTGAATGCAAGGAAGTGGAGTTAAAAGGTAGAACGTAAATGATATGATAGAACGGAAGAACGACAGATAGAATGATAGATAGAACGACATAGAACAATAGATGAAATGACAGAATGATAGATAAAACACTAGATAGAAAGATAGAATGATAGATAGAACAACAGAACAACATATAGAATGATTGATAGATAGAACGATAAATAGAACGATAGAACGATAGATAGACAGATAGATAGATAGATAGATAGATAGATAGATAGATAGATAGATAGATGGATAGATAGATAGATAGATAGATAAAAAATGGAACGTTGATATATGATGAAACAATAGATCATCTGATAGAATGTTAGAGACAGAATGAGAGATAAACAACATAATAGACAGAACGATAGATAGAATGATAGAACGATAGAATGACAGAACGATAGATAGAATGATAGAACGATAGAATGACAGAACGATAGATAGAATGATAGAACGATAGAATGACAGAACGATAGATAGTATGACAGAACGATAGATAGATAGATAGATAAATAGAAAAAAAATGGAATGTTAGATAGAATGATCGATAGAACGATAGATCAAATGATAGAACGTTAGAATGATAGACAGACAGAATGACAGATAGATAGATAGATAGATAGATAGATAGATAGATAGATAGATAGTATGATAGAACGATAGTATGATAGAATGATAGAAAATAGAAAGATAGAATGACAGATAAAACTAATAGATAACATGATAGAACAAGACAGAATGATAGATAAAACGACATAGATAAAACTATAGATAGATAGAAAGACAGAAAGAACGACATATAGAGATAGAACGATAGATAAAATGACAGATAGAACGACAGAATGACAGATAGAATGATAGACAGATAGATAGATAGATAGATAGATAGACAGATAGATAAATAGATAGATAGATAGATAGAATGATGAAACAATAGATCAACTGATAGAATGTTAGAACGATAGCTAGAATGAGAGATAAACAATATAACAATAGATAGAATGATAGAACGATAGAACGATAGATAGATAAATAGATAGACAGAAAAAAAAGGAACGTTAGAATGATCGATAGAACGATAGATCAAATAATAGAACGTTAGAATGATAGACAGACAGAATGACAGATAGATAGATAGATAGATAGTATGATAAAACGACAGAAAATAGAAAGATAGAATGACAGATAAAACTAATAGATAACATGATAGAACAAGACAGAATGATAGATAAAACGACAGATAGATAAAACTATAGATAGAAAGATAGAAAGAAAGACATAGAGATAGAACGATAGAATGATAAAACGCTAGAACGACAGATAGAACGATAGATAGAATGATAGAACAATAGATAAAACGACAGATAGAACGATAGAATGACAGATAGATAGATAGATAGATAGATAGATAGATAGATAGATAGATAGATAGATAGAACGATAGATCGATCGATCGATCGATGGATGGATAGATAGATAGATAGATAGATAGATAGATAGATAGATAGATAGATAGAATGATAAAACAATAGATCAACTGATAGAATGTTAGAACGATAGATAGAATGAGAGATAGAATGATAGAACAATAGAATGATAGAACGATCGATCGATCGATAGATAGATAGATAGATAGATAGATAGATAGATAGATAGAACAATAGAATGATAGAACGATCGATCGATAGATAGATAGATAGATAGATAGATAGATAGATAGATAGATAGATGGATAGATTCCTGTGGCTTTCTGGAAATGTTAGTAGAACCCCAAACAATCTAGAGACTGTTGACCTGTAGTCTGACTCCTTTCATTTCTAAAGCTTTCTCTCTTTTTTGCTTTTGCGACATGCTTGATTCCCATTCAAGGCTTGGATGAATTGGATAGTTAAACTCGGTTGTGTCTTCATGTGCTTGGAAATGCCTTCCGTGCTTTGTAAATGCATTCCATAATGTACACAGAGGGTTTTTTCCACCCATTATTGTAAGAGCAATGCCTGAACAAGCAGAACAATAACAGAGCTAGTGCTCCATTACCCCGACTTCCATTCATGCTAATGATGTGCACCATTACTCTTCTTCCTGCTTTGGCTCCTGTGCTATTTCCCTGACTTATGGTGCCATATATAACAAGCAGAATCATACAGGATGTAGTGGTTCTCTATGATGATGTAGGGCACAAGCCGAATCGACACCGAAATAACACCAAGGTGTTGCCACGTTGGCGTCGCTCCTCCTTTTCCTCAGGATTATCCAGTGTGAAAGCATGTAATTGGGTCTGTGAGGATATTAAACTCATAGCTAAGGAGGCTGCATCAAAAGCAAAAAGCACAGCAAAACAATTTTAAGCCTAATTTGGTATGAGACACGACCGGCCCAGTGGCGGCACGCAACAGAGTAATTTACGATAAGGATTAAGCTTGCGCAATCAAAAGATAGAACAAGATAATGTGGCGAGATACATTTGGAACACAAGCAATTAATGGAGGAAGCATGACACGAGCTGCTAAAGATGAAGGAGGAGAGGAGCTCTCAGCACTTCATCATTATTAATGACAAAGACGCCTGCGTCCCGCCCGTCTCCGGGTGCCTGCCGCTGAGGCTGCCGTATGGTTTGGGGAAGCCAGACGGAGCTGTCAGAGGCCCGTCCGGGTACCGTGGCTGCTGTCTATTACTCATGTGACTAGTGAACCCACCAGGCAGAAAATGACTGGGTTCACAAGGTGATTAATGAGCTCTCGACCGCCGCACGTCAAAATATGACGCCGATTGTTAAGCTGCCGGCCCTCTCCCAGGACGGGCCCTATAAGGCACTTTCATTGAAAATCAATTTGGTGTTTCCCTCAAAACGGGAATCGCAGTGTCTTTATTCATTAACACAGTGACATTATGTTTAAACGGTGCAGTTCGTCTCAGTCCCACAGGCAGGGCGTGCAATTGTTTTTCATCTCAAAGCACTTCCACAGCCAGATATTCACTTGCTGGCATAGTACATAGTGCTGAAAAAGCACATCATATAGGCTGGTAAAAGAAGTCTACACTCATAAATAAAGGCTCCAAAAGTTCACACCAAAGCCACAGAAGAACCATTTTTGGTTCCCCAACAAACCTTTCAGAAAACAGTTCTTAAAAGAAAGATTTTATTCTTAGAGCCATTTGAAAAATCTACACTCTTAAAAATCAAGATTTCAAGTGGTTTTTACTATGATGCCACCGTTTAGGGTTTCCCAAAAGACTCATTTTCTTAATTTGAAGAACATATTTATAAACTAAGGAAACTTTTCCACTATAAACATCCTTTTGTCTTCCATGGATGTTAGAGGTTCTTCATGGAACCGCCAATGCCAATAAAGAACCTTTATTTTTACGAGTGTAAAGAACATTTTCAACTAGAACATTTTCCACTATAAAGACCGCATCGTATAGGGGTTTAAAATAAGTGTACATTCAGAAACAAGTGTTCCTAAAGTGAGTTTCCACAGCGATGCCATAAAATAACAATTTTTGGCTCCTCAAAGAACGTTTTAGTGAACAGTTCTTGAAAGAACCATTTTTCTTAGTGTGAAGAACATCTTAATGATCTAAAGAACCTTTTGTGCAATGAAAAGGTTCCATGGATGTTCTCCAAGGAACCAACAGTGCCATTAAAGAATGTTTATTTAGTATAGAAGAACCATTTTTGGTTCCCCAAAGAACCTTTTGGTGAACAGAAACATTTATTTCTTAGTGTGAAGAACATTTTAAAAGTTTGCACTCTTAAATATCAGGATTCCAAGTGGCTTTTCACAGTGATGCCATAGGAAGAATCATTTTGGGTTCCTCAAAGACCATAAATGCCAATAAAGGACCTTTATTTTTAAGAGTATAAAGAAAATGTTTCAACTAGAACCAGTCTCCACTATAAAGACCACATCGTATAGGGTTTTTCATGTACATTCAGAAAAAATGGTTCCAAAAGAGGGTTTTAACAGCAATGCCATAAAAGAACAAATTTTGGTTCTTGTAAGAACCTTTTTTTTCTTAGTTTAAAGAATATTTTAATGATCTAAAGAAGACTTTTCCATTATAAAGAACCTTTTGTGCAATGGAAAGGTTCCACAGATATTCTCCAAGGAACCATCAGTGCCAATAAAAAAATGTTTATTTGGTATAGAAGAACCATTTTTGGTTCCCCAAAGAACCTTTTGGTGAACAGAAAAATTCAGAAATAAGGGTTCCAAAAGGGGGTTTCCACAGCAACACCATAAAAGAACAATTTTTGGTTTCTCAAAGAATGTTTCACTTAACAGTTCTTGTAAGAATCATTTTTCTTAGTGTGAAGAACTAATGTCTAAATAACTCTTTTCTACTATGAAGAACTTTTTGTGCAATGGAAATGTTCCATGGGTGTTAAAGGTTCTTTAAGGAACTATCAGTGTCGATAAAGAATGTTTAGAGTGGTTTAGAATTGGGTGATTTTAAGTGGGTTTTTGCAGTGATGCCATAGAAAGAACCATTTTGGGTCCCTCAAAGACCCTTTCAGTGAACAGTTTATTTTTGCTGAAACAAACAAACAAACAAACACTTACTTTGAAGAACATTTTAATAATCTAAAGAAACTTTTCCACTAAAAAGATCCTTTTGTCCAGTGGAAAGCTTCTATGGATGTTAAAGGTTCTTCATGGAACCATAAATGTCAATAAAAAAACTTTATTTTTAAGACTAAAGAACATTATTCCACTAAAACCATTCTCCACTATAAAGACTGCATTGTATAGGGTTTTAGGGCACATTCAGAAATAAGAGTTCCTAAAGGGGGTTTCAACAGCAATGCCATAGAAGTTTTGGTTTCTAAAAGAACGTTCCAGTGAACAGTTCTTGAAAGAACCATTGTTCTTAGTGTGAAGAACATTTTTAATGATCTAAGGAACCTTTTTCCACTATGAAGAACCTTTTGCGCAGTGGAAAGTTTCCTTAGATGTTAAAGGCTTTATCATGGAACCTTGAATCCCAATAAAGAATGTTTATTTTTAAAAGAATAGAATAACTATTTTGGTTCAACAATTTAATCATTTAAAGAGCTTTTTTTTTCTGCCGGAAAATTTCCATTGATGTTAAAGGTTCATCATGGAACCATCAATGCCAATAAAGAACCTTTATGTTTAAGAGTGTACAGAACATTTTTCCAGTAGACCCATTCTCCACTATAAGGACCACTTCGTTTCGGGTTTTAAAAGAAATGTTCGGTTCCTCAAAGAACATTTCAGTGAACAGTTTTTGAAAGGACCATTTTTTAGTGTAAAGAGCATTTTAATGATCTAAAGAACACTTTTCTACTCTAAAGAACCTTTTGCGCAGTGGAAAGGTTCCATGGATGGTAAAGGTTCTTCATGGAACCATGAATGCCAATAAAGAATTTATTTTTGTCGATGTGGGCCTAATGGGCAAGTGCGGCGACATACGCTCTTAAAAATAAAGGTTCTTTATTGGCATCAATGGTTTCATGAAGAACCTTGAACATCCATGGAATCTTTTAAATGCAGCAAAAAATGTTTTTGATGGTGAAAAAAGGTTCTTTAGTTTTTTTAATGTTCTTCAAAATGGTTCTTTTAAGAACCGTTCACTGAAAGGTTCTTTGGGGAACTGAAAATGGTTCTATGGCAGGGGTGTCAGACTCAGTTCCTGGAGGGCCACAGCCCAGCACAGTTTAGATTCAACCCTAAATAAACACACCTGATCCAGCTAATCAAGTCATTTAGGCTTATTTGAAAACTACATGGTATGTGTGCATTGGAGCAGGGTTAGAACTAAACTCTGCAGGGCTGCAGCCCTTCAGGAACTGAGTTTGACACCTGTCTTCTATGGCTTCACTGCAAAAACACCCATTTGGAGCCTTTATTTTTAAGAGTGTGTAACGCCGTTGCATTATGGACGTCCCGAGTTCGAATCCCGACTCAGTGACTTTTCCCGATCCTGCCCCCCTCTCTCCACTGTTGTGTTATAATAAAGGCAAAACACCAAAAATAAATCTTTAAAAAACAAATTTTTTATTTTAAATAAAATTTGAATATTTTGGTTCCCTAAAGGAAATGGAAACGGAAACATTTGTTTCTTTGTGTGAAGAACATTTTAAAAATCTAAAAGAAGCTTTTTTTTCCACTATAAAGACCATATAACATAGGGTGGTAAAAGAAGTCTACACTCAAAAATAAAGGTTCTAAAAGGTTTTTTTCCCAGCAATGCCATATTTTATACAATTTTCATTCCTCACAGACCCTTTCAGTGAGCCATTTTTTTTCCTTAGTATGAAGAACATTTGAATAATTTAAAGAACCTTTTGTCCAGTGGAAAGGTTCCATGGATGGTAGAGGTTCTTCATGGAACAATCAATGCCAATAAAGAACAGCACAGGAGTCCACAGAGAGCATTTCCCAAATAGATGTAGATGGGCGATGTACAGTAGCACACGGGAAGGGAAAACGTACCGACACATTAAATGAATTAGTTTTCCAATGGGCCCGCAATAAAAACCAATGATCCAGCGATCACCTTGCGCTAATATTAGAAATGAGAGAGAAATGTCAGGCTATGAGGAAAACGACCTCTCATCTAGTGTTGCCTATATTTTGCCGGCGCTTACAGCACAAACACGGCGCGCGAGCTAGGCCATTCGGAGATCAGCGGGTTAGTTCGCAGGAGACCGCGCTAGATGGAGACGTGCATTTGATCTGCGCATCATCGTTGAGGAAGCGAACGTGACAGAGCAAAGGGTGCTTGATAAACAGACGCTATCTGGGGCACACACTTCAGAAGAGGCCTCTCTAGGGGAAGCCTAAAACCCCAGGTATAACAAAGAAACCCAAAGCAAATTACCCTGACAGGGATGAAACAATAGCAAATTGGACAAATGATATAATGTAAGTCCTATAGTCCCCAGCAGAGAGTGGTTGTTGGCGGCGCTCAGAGGGAATTGGAAATAAGAATAGGCTTTGATGGTAAAGGTCAGGCAAGACAGTAGCTCCCAGCATGGCCTCCTCATCGAAACATCTCACATAAAATCCCTCAGAAACAATCTCTTACCCAGTGTGCCCATTGTAATGTTGTTGTTAATAATGCATTGTATATAAAAGGACCCAGTTTTTATTTCTCAAGAGACGAGCTTGTGTGCTTGTGGCTTGCGAGGGAAGATTTGAGGAACAATTGTGACAAGCTCACAGACAGATTTTTCCAAACTCAATAAATCAAAGTGCTGGTATTTCACTGTCATAAAGCTCTTGGTAGCTCAGTGATAAATAGCCTCCGTGTTAGACAACTCCTGCAAATGAGTCCACGGCAGAGAGGAGGAACAGGATAACTATTACGAGTGGTGAGAGGCCAAGCGCCTGATTTTATGACCCGCCTGTGCCGTTTAATATATTCTGACAAATTCCCATTAAAAATGTATTCATTATTTTGTCTACATGGAAGGGGAGTGCAGAGGTTGTCTAAGCAATTTCACAATGAACCGAGCTCCTTTCACTGCGGTGATGAGGCAAAATAAAAGTCACAGGATTTGGGAATGAGAGTGGAAGTCCTGATATCAGTCAGTTTGACTCCGATATTAGCACAGTGACATCACACACACACATTTTACGATCCATATTCTGGTTAAGCCTGTATTCTGAAAAAGATGCCTGGGTGTTTTATCAACTACAGACATATTTGGCCCTGTGGGAGATTAGAACGTACTTAAAATGCATTTTTCACACTCTCACTAGTTTTCATATTTGGTCCACAAACAACATCTTAACGTTGTATTTACATATACCACAGGATGTTTTATCTTTTCTTTTACTTCTCTTCAAGGGTTAGTTCACATAAAAATGTAAATTCTGTCATTAATTACTCAGCCTCATGTTGTTTCAAACCCGTAAGACCTTTGTTCATCTTCTGAACACAAAGTAAGATATTTTTGATGAAATCCAAGAGCTTTCCGACCCCGTATAGACAGCAACGCACGTTCAAGGCCCAGAAAGGTAGTAAGGACATCGTTAAAATAGTCCATGTGACATCAGTGGTGCAAACGTAATTTTATAAAGCTACAAAAATACTTCACATGTGCAAAGACAACAAAAATAATGACTTTATTCAACAACTTCTTCTCTTCTGTGTCAGTCACGTTCACGAGAGTATCACAGCACATGCGTGGGGTGCTGCTGACACAGGAGCCAGCGTTCTGACGTAGAACCTAGCTTCATAAAATTAAGGTTGATGCCACATAGGCTATTTTAACGATGTCCTTACTATCTTTCTGGGCCTTGAACGTGGTAGTTACATTGCTGTCTATGCAGGGTCAGAAAGCTCTCGGATTTAATCAAAAATATCTTTGTTTGTGCTCTGAAGATGAACGAATGTCTTACAGGTTTGGATGAGCATGAGAGTAAGTAATTAATAATAGAATTTTAATTTTGTGGTCAACTATCCCTTTAAAGTTTTGTGTAATAACATTCTTGGAATAAAATTGCAGGCTTCTTAGTTATGCCAAGGCTAGCATGTTATGTAACATACACTTGAGGTCAAAAGCTTACATACACCTTGCAGAATCTGCAAAATGTTAATTATTTTATTAAAATAGCAGGGATCATACAAAATGCATGTTATTTTTTTTATTTAGCACTGACGTGAATATGATATTTTACATAAAATGTTTACATATAGTCCACAAGAGAAAATAATAGTTGAATTTCAGAAGTTTACATACATATGCGCTGTTCTTCAGAAAAATCCTTCAGGTCCCACAATTTTTTTGTTCCAACATTGACGGTATGATTGTGAGATCCATCTTTTCACACTGAGGACAACTGAGGGACTCATATGCAACTATTACAGAAGGATCAAACACTCACTGATGCTTCAGAAGGAAACGCAATGCAGTAAGAGACAGGGGGTGAAAACTTTTTGAATTTGAAGATCAGGGTAAATTTGACCCATTTTGTCTTCTGGGAAACAAGTATCTTCTGTAGCTTCTGAAGGACAGTACTAAAAAAAGTAAAAAAAAAATATTTAGGCACAAATAAGAAAAATGTACAGATCTTCATTCTGTTTAAAAGTTTTTACGGCTCTTAATGCATCGTTTTTCCTTCTGGAGCATCAGTAAGCATTCGAGTCCCTCAGCTGTCCTCAGTGTGAAAAGATGGATCATACAGTCATTGTTGGAAAGGATTCAAATACACAACAAATACACAAGTAAAATAATTTGTGGGACTTGACGTTTCTTTTCTGAAGAAATGGGACAGTTTAACTGTTCAGGACAAACAAGGGTGAAGACTCATGAACAACTATCACTTAAAAAAAAACAAAAAAAAACCTGTGGATCGTTCAGCTAACAACACCGTATTAAGAATCAAGTGTATGTAAACTTTTGAATGGGATCATTTTTATAAATTCAACTATTGTTTCTCTTGTGGACTATTTGTAAACATATTTTATGTGAAATATTTTATTCAGGTCAGTACTAAATAAACAATAACAGGCATTTTGTATGATAAATTTTGTATAATAATTAACATTTTAGACTGTTATCCGTCTCATTTTTCATCTCCGGTATGTTTTTTTATTGACACTGTATTTGTGGTAACTTTTAAAACACACATACACATACACACACACACATGTCTGGTTTATTATCCTTGTGGGGACTCTCCATAGGTGCAATGGTTTTTATACTCTCCACACTGTATTTTCTATCCCCTTACCCTAACCCTACCCCTAAACCTAACCCTTACAGAAAACTTTCTGCATTTTTACTTTCTCAAAAAAACTCATTCTGTATGATTTATAAGCTTTTGTACGCATGGGGACCTCAATTTAGGTCCCCACGGTGACACTAGTCCCCATGAGTCTGTGTGTATTCAGGTTTAGGTCCCCACAAGGATATAAAAACAAGTCCACACACACACACACACACACACACACACACATACACACACACAAAGTAGCCAAAGATAAAAGAAGGTATATCTAAATCCAAATCAACTAAGACATCCATCTTATTTGCCCACTGTGCACTTCTGAAAACACTGGAAATGCTCACTCTTGCCATTTATTATGCTGCATTTTCTTAATTTTGGACAATAATTTAATGATGTTTTTTTCTTGTTTTTTAATGTTTGCAAAATGTTAGTAAACAAAACAAGACAACTTGCCTCAAAAACATGCGTGACTAATGGAAGGCCGATATTCTGAAGAAACGTGTTGACGTGACAAGGCAGGAACATGCCAGCTGAATATTGAATATCTGAATACTGGCTTAATCTGCTTATGGCAACCAGGATAATGCACTGACAAGTCAGTTAGATAATCAGAAAATGACCAAATTCTGATTGATATCGGAATATTCTTGCACAAGCAAATGGTTTCACTGATTCACAGGTTGACAAATCAATTACGGCTCTGTTCAAAAAGCCTAAATGTCTAAGTTATTCCACAGGCCAGAGGCCACCACTGTGTGAGTTCAGATGAAGCCTTTCCCATGGCGGGGAGGGGGGCTGCTCTAGTAATCTCAGTCTAGACCGTGTGCTCCACGGCAGCAGGAGGCAGCCATTCCCGCTCATTAATCACCCGCCGCCGACACCAGAGACATCCTGCCCTCTCGTAAGGACTAAATAACTCCTGCCATCATGAGCAACAGCGCGCCTAAGCACCTGGAAAACTCACAGAGATGCCGCTTTTTTGCTTTTGTTTATGTGGGCACTCATCAGCACGGCGAGAGGCCTGGGTGTTGGGGACGGCCGGCCATTTGGACAAGCTCCCTACTTCCCCTGACCAGCAGGGTGCCTGCTGCCCAGGCCAGATCAGGCTGAACGGAGAGAGAGAAGTGAAGGGATTGTCTGCTTTGCCTCATTACAAACTCATTCCAACACTAGCGGCAAGACACTTTCGGCAGTAAAGACCAGTTCGGGATGTGCTTTCTGGCTATTTCAACCACAGAAAGGAGACGAGCAAATCGAGAGCGGGTGAAAAGCCCAGGGAAGAACGATCCAGGATGGAGGAGGGGGCATTACCATGCATTTGCATCTCTGCTCTCCAGACACGGAGTCAGATTGATTAATGGAGACAGGGCTTGCAAAGTCATAACAGGGCTTCTGCTCAGGTTAAGTGGTGCTTAGATTGTTTTATATTGCCTGTGATTAGAGGATGAAGCTGAAGAGTTTGATCGCTAAGAGTTCACACCCTTTCTAATCAGTGGGGGCCTTTCGATCCAACCTGCCCTGGCAACTTCAATCAGACATGCTTGAGCCATTTCCCTGAGCCTGACAGCCCATTCAGGAATAGAATAGAAAAAAAAAACAATGAAGAGAGAGTGGCGGACAAATGAACATTTAGTGTCGACTATGATTTTGAACAAAATGAATAGGTGTAATGTATTTATTTTAGTCAGAATGACCATTCTTAAATTGGTGGGAGGTTCCATTAGACCCCCGACAGCAAACTGTTAGACGTGACTACTCTGCGCAGATTTAGGGGGACACATTCATACCATGCAGATTTATATTATGTGACAGGAATGGAAATTTCCAGTGCTGAAAAATGTGACTTGGATCTAATATATCTAAGAAAGATATGTTGTATATACTTTGTATTTGTGGTTGTTAAGATCATCAAATGACAAATATTTCTGGAATATTTGAAAGATTCCAAATAGATTTTTACCATTTCTCAAGATCATGTTTTTACCATTCACCAGGGAAATAGTAAGTAAGATCTCTTATAAGTAACAGCACACTTGCCTTAAAGTCCTCATGCAGGCGTGCAGGATTGAATCATGCTTGCAACATTTCCTCATGGCGTTTTTCCATCTTCTCCTAAAGGAGATTTAAAAGGTACAATTAATTAATTAATCATCATTACTATTTATGTGGACAGTGCACAGACTTACAGAAAAGGACCTTACCATCCTCAACGCTATTTAACCTGTACACGTTCACCATCTGTCTCTGCACAATAACATTTGATGGACTGTCAACTGCACAATGACCTATTTCAGACAAAGTGCAGCTTTTGACAGGTCTATGACTATGTTCAAAAGCTGAAAAAAAAATGACAGTATGAGATCAAGACGTCAAGACATGTCTGAATTATGTTTGTGTAACATCCTGTCTTATAATTAAAAAAGTAATAATAATAATAAATTAATAATAATAATAATAATAAATGCAATCTATATCAGGCAGACAACAAGGGGAAAAAGTTAAGAATACACTTCACTACTGAAAAATAATGCTAATATTGCATTTCATTTAAATAATATTTTTAATGAATTTAAAAACAAAAAATTTAAGTAATCTAATTACATTATATTTCTGTAATTATGAATAACAAATGAAACAAAAGAGAAAAATAAAATATTTAAATAATATTAATATGAACACATATTTTAAAGCAATACATTTTAATTATAATGTATTCTATTTTAATATTATTATGATGAGCTGAATAAAAGTAATTATTTAAACAATATTATTAAAATAATAAAATAACAAACAAAATGTAAATTATTACATTTAAATAATATTGTATAAAAATCAATGGAATAAGATTAAACATTTTTTTAAATAATATTATTAAAATAATACAATAACAACCATAAAATAATATTTTATTTTTTAAGTAGTATTATAAAATTAAAAATGTAAATCAATACATTTAAATAATATCGTATTTATTTTAATATCATTAATATAAACGGAATAATGAATAATTAAACAATTATTTAAATAATGTTATTAAAATAATAAAATCAACATATAATAATTATTAAATAATAATAACATTAAAAATGAAGATCAATACATTTAAATAATATTGTATTTATTTTAATGTTATTAAATGGAATAAAATAAAACAATTATTTAAATAATGTTATTAAAATAATAAAATAAGCAAAATAATATTTTATTTTTTTGAAGTAATAATATAAAAATGTAAATCAATACATTTAAATAATGCTGTATTTATTTTAATACTTAAAATCAATGGAATAAAATTAAACATCTATTTAAATAATATTATTAAAATAATAAAATAACAAACATAAAATTATATTTTAATTTTATTAAGTAATATAAAATTAAAAATGTAAATCAATACATTTAAATAGCATTGCATTTTATGCAAATGATAATTGTTTAATAAAATGAGTAAAATAAAATGAATTAAAATTGCTAGAATGACAAAATAACTAACACAATAAAACACTGTATACACTGTTGCATTGCCCGTACAGAAATCAATCATAAGTCGAATCTCCTATGCGCTTCACATACAGAGTGTTAATCATATGAGTTCCTAGAGTGTTCCAAATCAATCACTTGTGAGGTTCCGTATTAGTTAGAATGCTGCAGGTTTTGGAACAGAGCTCAAATCTCCTTTGCTAACTTGCTAGCGCTAGCCGGTGTGTGGTGAATAAACACATCATAGCCGTCTTTTGACTCGTGTCTGTAAGGCAGCTATAGTGAGAATCCCAGGCAGCTCATCTGTCAGGGGAGCTTCTCATGGCGCCGCTCCTCTTTCCTTTCAAACGCACTGGGTAAGTATTTTAATTAGTTGGCTAATTGTCTAAGTAATTGGTAGACAACTTAGCTCTAACAGTAATCAATCTCAACAGGGCTGTGCTCTATCACATCAAAGGATCTGTAATTAAGACGGCTAACTGTGGGACGGTCTTTAGCCTGATGCTATGGCATGGGGGTGGATGATCCCTGATAAAACTCGGCTGAGCAGATGAGGCCTCCAGCGAGCTCAGGGGAAGAGAGAAGAGCTTATCGTGATGTGAGGAATATTCCAGGGTTCAGATAAATAAAAGCACCTGGGACGCGGCGCACGATAGCTGGCCAACAAGTGCACCTGTTTTCATGTCTTACCTCCATTTATTTATTTTAACAAACTTCCACAACGGTAGGTAGCCTATAATTAGAGCATCAGCTCCTTACAGCGCTGAATATTTATTGGCGGAATCTCTTTCTTTGTCACTAATAGGGAACAATGTCTCATTATAAGTGTGGAGAAGCAATTTGCAGAATCCATATTTTGCTGTATCAGATTTCATTTTTGGTTTTGTCTAGCCACGGCTATCAATATCTTTAATTTATTCTCATTTCACAATGCCTTTGCTCTTGGAGCAGGCAATTATATATTTGGGATGAAAAGACTAATCATTTCTTAAATTCTTCTATTTAGGGGAATTTTAATCTACCCATTGAGGAAAACAAGACCCATAATGAACAATTATACAAACAGTCAATTTCTATGTTGTGCAGACGACTTAATTAAAATTAGTAATGAAAAATGAGCGAGTCTTTGCGAGGAGCCGTACTTATCAATTTTCAAATAAGGGAATTGAAATGTTTTGCCTTCCTACTTTGCCAAGGTAATGAAAATGACCTTACTTGCAATAAAGCATGATTTATTTACAAATAAATGGAAACATTAAAGGTATTATTAATTATAGAACCCACAAGCCCAATTCAAATATATCAGAACTATATAATGAGTGAAAATGAAAACTATTATTCATTATGCTACACAAATTCCCTCACATGCACAGTAAGTGCTTTTTATAGAGTCCCAGCACTTGGTATTCCTTTCTAGCCTTCACGACACATTTGCTGTTTGAGGTCTACACTCCTAAAGGGGACAGCGGATGCAAAATTCACTTTTACATGGCGTTTGCATATAAATGTTTCTTAGCACTGTGTGGACACAACCACCCTACAATGATAAAAATCCATTCACTCCTTTTTCTTAATCCTCAAAAGCCATTTTGATTTTCTGAGTAGTATGACATCATATTGCACAAGCCCCGCCCACGGCCGCTGACAGGCTGTTCTGTATTTGCACAGTCCCACCCCTCAGCCAGTTTTATGATGTCCGCCATTTTCTCTGCACTCGAGCAGCTGTAGCGACTGCAGTGTCTCGTAAGCAATGTAGTTGGACGTAAAAGTGAACATGAGAGTCATTTTCTCCCAAAAATCAGAGCCACTGAGGATGCAGTGGATTAGTTTTGTTTTTAATGGTAATGCGCCACTGAATACACCTAAATTAACCCAGGCTCATAAAGATAACATGCCTCTATAGAAATGTCTGCAACTCTGTAATTATGTACCTTACTGCACCTTTTGCGGCAGTTTCAAAGTGAAATGTCCAAAGAGTGGCGCTAAAACTCACGTTTAATACGTGACCATGGCACATTTTTATTACGTTGGTACAGGTACGTATTCCTGCATTTTTATTACACTGCTTGAGGTACGTATTGCAGCTGGTCAGAATTCAAATATCTGGGGAGTGTCGCTAAAGGTTAATGCTCTATCATGTTGGAAATATCCCCCACAGCAAACCCAACCCTAAACCTAACCGATAGTGTTGACAAATGCAAAAGTGATATAAAAACACATTTGTTGATGCAGCCGTGCTATTTTAACTTCCTCATGCAGATTTGAGCTGTTTTGTCAAACCGTAGTTTCACAGGGTTCATACCGGATCTGTTCTTTACTCAAGTGCAACACCGTATTGCGTTAGCTACCAAGCAAACCTACTGAATTAGAAAAGTCATGCATATGAAGCCGTATATGTGATGACAATGTTCAAAAGTATCCGTTTTGAAATCATGCAGGATGTTAAAATTGTGTTCAAGTCATTATATAATATTCTGTAAGTAATTGTATGAAAATTAGGCTTTATTAATCAAAACTCAAAATTTTACTGCCTCTAGTGTTCATTTCAACTGGAAACTGCAGTGATTCGTACAGGTGGTTTTTTTTTTTTTTTTTTTTTTTTTCAGTTTTGCAGAAATGTAGAGGCACGTATTTCCAATGAGACTATGTTCCCCAAATTAATTTTGTCTGCACTAATCATTTTGCTCCAGGCTGCTTTCTGCAGGTTTTGAAGTAGTAGTAAGTCTCGCACTTTATATTTTTTATTATTTGTAAATCGCCTTATAAATCTTCCACGGAAGAGAGGGGAAGGGGTGAGCAGAGCTCATTATCATTTAAAGAGACATGCACCGAAACGGGTCATTTTGAACAGAGCTGTTTTTGACAAGGTAAAAACAATGTTGTTTTACACAACCATTGAGGAATTTTAACTAAAATATGGTGCAGACATTCCCTGAAGGATCACACCAACTAATGGAGACTGGGCAAAAGAATGAGAATGGGAAAAAAAGTTTCTTTACATTATTAAAATGTTTTTCACACAACTGTTCACTGATGTCCCTTTTCCACCAGCAGGCACTGGGTGCTAGTTCAGAGCTAGTGCTATTGCCAGTTCAGAGTTGGTTCGACTGACGAGCCTCCTAAGAATCGGTTTGCTTTTCCACAGGCTGGAGAGCCACCACAGAGTCAAAGAACTGATTTGAAAGTAGGCTCTGGCTCCAAACCAGCACTTGAACTGCCTTGGTGGAAAGGGGTATGTAAAGTTCTTTAGGGAACCCAAAATTCTAAACTTATATGGAATTTCTACAAAGAATCCTTTTGGAACCTTGATTTTTAAAGGTCCACTGAAGTGCTTTGAAACACGCAGCGTTATTCTATGTGTTGACATAATTTCAACTGAAGCAGGAAGACAGGGCGGGACATATCCAGCAGTCCCGCCCCCTTTTTAAAATAGCCAATAGCATTTATATCACAGCTTGGGCTAGAGCCATCGAGCTCGGTAAAGCCACATTTGACAGCGTATGACTAAAATCTTATCTATATCGCTATAAAATATACCACTTTGTGTAGAATTCAAATAGGTCTGATATGTTTATAGTCTGGGCCGACTCGCGCATATAATCCACTCTGTGCCAAGGGAGCAGACTTTGTGTGCATGCTGTGGTGGTTTACGTGATACAAAACCAGACTTCATTCACCCAAACAAATGCATATTTAAACTGTCTGAATCGTTCCCTATCCTCTATATAGTGCACTATGTTCCATTCACCGTACAGAAAATACAAATTCTGTGAAGAAGTGACCGATAGGGCTGCACGATAAATCGAAACGAAATCGTAATCGCGCTTAGGCAGAAGCAGCGATTGTCATTCGCATCTTTCAGTGAAGTACAGTTCTGTGATCATCAGTAAATCTTCATCCGAAGGCCAGATGGCGCTCTCGCACAGTAACGCCAAATACGCCCGAAGAAGACACCCATGAAATCATGATCGCTGCAGCTGAATAAACAGAAGATTTAACTGTATTCATTGATTCAACATGACTAATAAACAAACGACTACGACAATATATGGTTTATCTGAGTTCTTATTATTAAACTTTTCATTATAATTAAGTATATTTATAATACAATGCCTTTATCACTGCTTAGAATACTATGAAAAATGTTGTGTGTCTTATTCTGTGTAAGAAGCCACATCATCTCACAGAAGGATTTATTTCAAACACTCGACTAATGTTATGAAGTGAGTTTGGAGTAAAAACACGTTATTAAATGTGGTATTTTCACTTGCTTTCATATGTACTACCTACACAGAGCTGTAGTTCACTGAGAAGCTACGCAAACAGCTGTCATTATCGCAAACGATTTCTTTCGAATTCATAATCATGCAATAGTATCGTCTATGATTTTTTTGTGTAACCTATCGGTGAACTACGGCTCTGTGTAGTAATTGCTGCTCCATCTGAAAGCAGGTGATGGAGATTTACTGCTGATTACAGAACCGGCTTTATTGACAAATTCGCATGGAAATCGCGGAGCTCATTATCATTTAAAGAGACATGCACCGAAACGGGTCATTTTGAACAGAGCTGTTTTTGACAAGGTAAAAACAATGTTGTTTTACACAACCATTGAGGAATTTTAACTAAAATATGGTGCAGACATTCCCTGAAGGATCACACCAACTAATGGAGACTGGGCAAAAGAATGAGAATGGGAAAAAAAGTTTCTTTACATTATTAAAATGTTTTTCACACAACTGTTCACTGATGTCCACCAGCAGGCACTGGGTGCTAGTTCAGAGCTAGTGCTATTGCCAGTTCAGAGTTGGTTCGACTGACAAGCCTCCTAAGAATCGGTTTGCTTTTCCACAGGCTGGAGAGCCACCACAGAGCCAGGTCTTACATTACTGAATACGTTTAATCTTTCCCAGCAACGCTATATGGCAGCACCACACACAAACACACTTTTCCTGGTTTCGAACTCTGTGTAGTAATTGCTGCTCCATCTGAAAGCAGGTGATGGAGATTTACTGCTGATTACAGAACCGGCTTTATTGACAAATTCGCATGGAAATCGCGTTCGATTAATCGTGCAGCCCTAGTGACCGATTCCAGCCGCAGCTTCTGCATCTATTTATAATGTAGAGAGAGGGACGCGTCGGATTCTAGAGAGCATCTAATTGGACAGAAAGTTTGATGAGAAGCTGAAGTGCAGGGTGATGTCATCAAAATCGCTGATCCATATTGGCGGTAGTTAGAGACTTTTGAATGCTTCTATCTTGAAGATGCAAATTTTGTCACTGTTTTGAAACACACTAGCTTATAGATAACCTTAAGGCTAACACATTCATACCAAAAGCCAAAAAACTTCAATTCTGATTTCATGGGGACTTTAAGAGTGTATATGATCAGATATACAGAAGTAAAGTTGCTGGCTCTTGAATATTACTACACTTTGAGACAGTGGGGTGCTCAGGTCTCGGAGGCTGTTAGATCCGTGTGTGGGCTGAGGATTTCCTCATTAGTCTGGATCAATGTGTATTCACTCCACATCACTTTGATCCAATGTGGAAGAAATGGTGTGTACACCACACAACAACTCTGAAAACTGTTAAGAGTCGAGTCCCTGGAGAGAGTTTCATTTGTGCTTAAACTGACTCTTACTATAGCATCAATATGAAAAAACAACATTTGTTTTTGTTTTGTTTTTTTCTCTTGTTTGTGCATTAATTATGCCCAGAAACGCCTTTAGCGTTGCATCGGGCGCCATGTGTAGTGTCTGTTACCGGAGCATAATTACGTGTACGTCTAATTTGTTGATCTCAAGCACCACAGCAGGCAAGCTGCTTTAAAAGATCAGATTACAGTCATGGAAAACTGATAGCAAATGCATGCATGTTCGAGCCTAAGTGGCTAATTATGGCGCGGCTGCCCTGTGAGATACCTGCGAGCTACCCTGCGAGCCATCAGAGGAAATTAAAATGGTCCTCCTCCTGTTCCCTACCCCTCCGCCTGCAGCAAGGGCCAATACACAGAGTGGCACTGACAGATTGACAAATAAGGTTAATAAGTACTTTCCACTTCTCCTAAAGGCTAATCAAATATTAATCCTTGCAGTGTGGTCAGCAGAAAAATAACAAACAATTGGTGGAGAGGAATTGATTGAATTGATTCGCCGCCGAGGCTTTTGAAACCAAATTCCCTGAACATCTTTGAAAACATTTGCACATTCAAGGGAAACGCAGCTCAGTTTCTTTCGAAAAACTTTCAACTGAAAGCAACAAACATTTATTAAATTAAGACAGAAGAACTGAAAAGCCATTTAAAAGGCATTAAATGGCTTTTTAACGTTTGTGTACATATCTGTCTAACTGTATATATATATATATATATATATATATATATATATATATATATATACACACACACAAAACAGTAACATTATGGAACATTATCTTATTTAACATAACAGTTTTAAATATAATGTAATATATTTTAAAATGTCATTTATTCCTGTGATGGAGTTTTATCAACGTTAAAAAAAGTATTTCTGTGAAAAATGTAAGAGAACAGTATTTATATAATCTGTACACTAATATACGAAACTAATTTTATTTTTTTTTATGTGGAACAATATTTGTATTATAACATTTCAATTATTTTTAAGCATATTTCAGATTACGATCTATACCTTTTAGAGTATAATTGTATTACAAAAAAGACTTAAAGACTAATTACATACATAAATAATGATTATTTCTTAGCGAGTGTGAATCGATCGAACACAAACAGCAGAAATAGCAGATCAATGCAATAACCTCCCACGGGTAAATAAAAAACAGAAACACGAGAAGCAGACTGCCTGATGAAATACAAAAATATACACAGATATTGAAAGGAAATTGGAAATCAAGCACTCGGCAGCAATGGGGGAACATTACTGTGACAGCTGATAGCAGTTGTGATAGGACAGTTTGGTGGGCTCTGTTTTTCAAGTCCCTTGCTGATTCCGCCTCACGCTTTTTCTTTTTTTTCTCTCTCTCTCTGCACTGCTTTCACTAATCACAAGCCCCAGGACATCTCAGGGCCTAGTGGACTATGTCTGCAGCCCTACACACACGCACTGATAGGACAAAATTGGATCCAGTGTGAATGCAAAGAAGCTTATCATCCAACATTTCCAGGCTCTGCTCCCTCCTAGAGCATATGTCAACATCATTTATTAGATGTGGCACGGGACTAAATAATGTATGATCACAAAACGAAAGGGAAAAAAAATGAATCTCACCCAGCAGGTGGGTGGAATAATATTTGGAAAGAATATGAAAATTATTAATAGAACCCCTCGAGGGAGAATTATTTGTTAACATTATCCGGTAAGTCATTGGGGGTGCTTCAAATCTATGATTAATCATATAGAACATTTTCAATAATAACGATATTATGGAGTGAAGGCTTTCTATTTACTGCCGGGTCTAAACAAAGTAGACCCTCGTTTAGCGAATAAGTGCCTTGATTCCGATGGTGATTCATGCACGTTCCTCAGGCTCATTTTCTCTCTGGACGGAGCTCAAATGCGTGGTTTTTACGGCTCTTTTCCCGTTTGTTTTGGAAAATTGAATAATCCATAAAAACCAAACATATTTACATTCTAAATGCATTTGCATTTAAACAGAATGCATAAAATACTGCATAAACCATGATGCATGGAACGACATTACACACTGATTTTAATGAAAATATGGACACAACAAGGACGATTTGATGTCACATAATGCAAGTACACACCTCCATCTGAATGTGGGCCTGCATGCTTGTAGTGCTCCCCACTGATATGGCCTCTAGCTTACAAACAATAGCTGAGTCTGCACAAGCAGTTTATACATTAATGTATGGAGCTCCAGCTGGGGGTGTGAGATGTGTGTGATATAACACTTAGGGCACTGGGGAACCTCTTCTCCACAACACAAACACACAGGCAGAACGTTTTACAGGGCATGCACTTGCTGAGAAGATAAACAGCACAATCAAAAAGCCAAAACACAAAATAACACCATCACACTTTACAGTGTTCAATTTATAGCCACAACATATAACCTATGTGCAATTGTTGCACAGCAGCTTGTAATTAATCATGCTATTTATCTTAGTCATATTAATTTGCACATATATACAACAGTACCAGACAGACTGTTCAAGAAGCTTTCTTGAGTCTTTGTTATCATTCTCATTCAGGGGTGTAAGGAAGTGATGATTAGCTTTTTGTGGACATCTCCGCTGTTGGATGTAATATTGGTGAAGTAAATGCACACTCTACTGAAGAAGTGTTAGCAAACTCTTCTTCAGCAACAACACACAGTCACATACTCCACCATTGTTGTGTATGTTTGTTTGCGTTTGCTTTTAAAATTGACACATACAACTCATGTCTACATATACACGTACTACACACGTGCATGACATCACCGTTTTCAAAGATTCCCGTATTGGGTGTTTACACGATAACGGTAGCGATTTCACTTTTTCAACCCGTTTTCAAAATTCTGCGTTTTTAGTCCCCAAAAGCACAGCTGTCGTGTAAACGAACAGTCACAAAGTTTCACGTTTTTGGCTGAAAACATTGTCGTGTAAACCGTTCCTTAGTTGTTTGCATCATTCGTCACATTTAATAGTTTGCATGTATTTGCAAAAATAGAAATCACTTCATAAAAATGTATACTTTCATATATATTTTGGAGCACCAAACCCCACCCCTCCCCTACCCCTACCCTAAACCCACCCACTTCGGAACAATATAAAACATGCAACAGGCAAATAAAAGTACAGTGACAGGTATTTATTGCAAAAAACTGACCATAAAAAGTATAAAAGTATTACAAACAAGTCACGTTGCATTCCAAGTCCTCCGATATCTTTATGCGTAGAAAATAGAGAGTAAATCATAAGGTTTAATTGCTGAAAATAATCTTACTCCTGCACATATCGCATTCAAAAAGATACTCCTGAACTTATTTAGCATGACGCAATCAGTCACGAGACACACCAATGCCAATGGCATTTCACAACCAAAGCTGACATAATGCTTATTCTGGTGGCAATTTTTACATTTGTGCACAGACTGCACACAGGATGAGCTGTATGGCGGACAGAGACGGAGATCGCTTCTATTTCTCTCAGAAATCAATAGTTTTGCCTCGGAAGACTTGTGATATTAATATTTTTTTAATAAATTGTGACTGCCTGTTAACACACCCCAACATATTTGCAATAATGGCAAAATTATTACCCAATGTGTAATCATGGCAATTCCTTTTGCATCAGCATATTTATGCCAAAGGTTTCTTACTTAAAGCAATGGAGGACGCTGCACGTCAGAAAATGACGTTAAAAGGGTACCCTGTGCGTCAAAAAGTGACGCCAAGGGTCCTGCGTCAAGTGTCAATATGTGACAAGTTGGGAGTGAGAACATGTTGCTATTTCTTGTTTTATTTGATGATTAATTGTGGGTTTCCTTACGTATTTATGCACATGCGCACTCAGCAAAAATGCTGTTTACAGAGGACACGCTATATAGAGATTAAAATGTATATATATTTAAACAGACTGGAAGGTATAAGCCCCTTTCACACATATAGTCTTTAGTTGTAAATTACCGTCAAGGTATCATGAGTGAACAGGACCTTTTCAAAAATCCCGGTGAATTCATTTCGACATTTTACCAATATGAGAAGTTGTAACATTACAAGTAAATTATTAATGTACTCTGCGTAAATGTAGATATTACCGGTATTAGCACATACGAGTTCAGAGGGCGCTGCTGTAAGATGTCTACTCTGGGCCAGTCATAACATTCTGACACAGATGATGCATTTCCTCCACGCTGTGTAGTTTGGTTTGAAGTCTGATACGATGTCTCTGGGACATCACCAAAAACACTGACCGCATATTCCCCTCAGTGTTTACAAACACAACACCAGGAGGCGAAGCCATTTAGATGTCATTTTCTGGCTAATGATGTCACAGAGTTTAACGGTATTTTGACACTGATGTGTGAATGGCGTTTTACCGGTAATAAGACGGAACATCGTGGCCAGTGTGAACAGCACATTTTTGTATTTACCCGTAAAATCATTTTTTTTTTTACAGCAATTTACTGGTATTACTGCGTGAAAGGGGCTATTGATTGTACCACACATTAGCTTGTTTATTGTGCTTAAGAACATGATGCTTCCAAGCACAGGTTGAGGAGTCGTAGCTCCAACAACGCAAGTTTGCAAATGATAATTTGAATTATAATTTCAGAAAACACAGAATCACTGAACTATGTTGGGAACAACAGAACTTGTGACCATAGTTGACCAACATTTCATTTGGGAAGCACACACCTGTTAGTGGTAGGGATTTTTTTAGTGACTCTGTACAGTAGGTTACAGTACATCGATATGCCAATAGGTGGAGTCAAGGGTTGGCTTTGAGTGATTCACTGAATCATTCATTCAACCAATTTGTTCAAAGTGCTTATTAATTCAGGAACGTAACAAGGGTCTTTTTGAGTGCATCACTGAATCAGGCACTCGACCAATTTTTTTTAAAAGCAGATTTATTCAGGAATGAAACAAGAGACTTTATGAATGAGTCATTTCACTGAATCATTTAACCAATTTGATCATAACCAAACAATTCTGAATGAGACAGCACCACTGTGTGTTGCAACATGTTCTGTGGCTTGGTTTGGAATTATTTTCCTTGGCTGACCAAAAACAAACTAAGTAACTGGCAAAATTGTGTCTAAAACCTAAGTTAGTCAATATTAACTTCTTATTTGGCCTTGAGCTGGCATGTGGTCACAACATATTCCTGACAGTGTGATTCTGATTAATTTAATGAATCATAAAATGATTCTTTTTGATAATTTCTTAGTTCTTTCCTATGTTAAACACTAAATTGTTTTAAATTTAATAAGGATGGGTGGTTGCAATGGGCAATGGTATAACAAAGTTTTATTTCTTCTATTAGTGTTCTTCAAATTCATATAAACAGTTCATAAATAAATAAATATATAAATAATGCTGGGTTAAATGTTTAACTCAACCTTCTGGGTAGTTTTACTTAACTCATTTACTGCCTAAAAATTACTATATTTCTTGCTTAAAATGAACCCAAAATAGGTTGAAAATGAACATTTATTAATATGTTCAATAAATTATTAATAAGTTGAAGAAATAATGAATAATATTTTTAAGTAGCTCCTAATGTTTACCTTTTGATAATTGCTGATGGTTCTAATAATTATATGTCTGATTTTTAATTTGCAATCTATTTTTAATTCATTTTAAGCCAGCCACACAGTCATTTTTAAACAATAGTTAAGTTAAAATAAACTACCCAGAAAGCTGGGTACTTTAATTTGGAGCAGCCAAACGTTACATCAAAGTAAATATGATATATTATTCAAGAGATGTTGAAAAAGATCCCTAGTCTCCTCTACATATAGTTTGAAGTAGAGACTTCAAACTGCCAAGCCGAGCTCACATATTCAATACTAGTCATAAGTATCTTTATAGCTAGATGAGCAATTCCTCCAAATTCACTCCACAGATACTGTGTAATTGACTCCACATCTAACAGTATGGAACAAATCCTACTAGCAGAGGCTAGTCCACAAATTGCATTAAAAACACTCAATTGGCCTGGGATTGAAGTGAGCCACATGTCCCTCCTTATCCCATTAAACACGGAGCTGCTAAACTTGCTGACGCACAGGAAAGCAAGCCCTAACCTGTTAGTATGTAAAGAAATTAAAGCAAAGAGTTAAAGGAAAAAGCATGAAAACGGAAAACAGGAGCTTTGCGTTTGTATAGACCAGCTTGATAAAACGAAAACAAAATGAGCTCTGTCAGCACTGTCAATGCTCCTCACTGCAACCGATCCAGAAACAAAGAGAGTCGAACTGTCACATCATCCCATGTACGGTGTGCCTAGAACATGTTACAGTCCTTTTGATTACATGTAAACAGGTTTTGACATGGGTCTCCTTTAATGTGTAAGACATGCAGAAAATGGGGGGGGGGGGATGCGTGCGCACAACCGAACCTGTCAACAGCCGGTACCTGCTTTAAATCTGTAACCCCCGTTTCAGGCAATCTGTGGGAACCAGGCCTGCGGAGTCTAATCCTGTATTTATCCACACCCCCCTCTTCTGTATCACACTTTCAATTCCACTTGCTGCCTCCTTTGTGCGATTTTCATTTGATCTTGACTTTAAAATTCACAATCTATTCAAGGTTTTTTAGTTGGTTTCACGCCGTGGCCGTGAAGCTCTATTTATGTACCAGATTTTTTGGAATTGCAAATCAAGGAGTGTGTGATTTGGGGAAACGCTAGTGCGACGTTTCCTTGCACTCACCTTTTATGAGCCCGTAGATTTAAAATGTTAACACAGGACTTTAAGCGGGCTGATCGGGGCCGTATTAGTCAGTCATTGGTTGTGCTATGGAGACTTGTTCTGGTTATCTATCGCTAGCCCGTGTAGCTAGATTCGCCTCTGCTTTAACACAACTCTGATTAATGGCTCAGGTGATGTCTAGACAGCTTGCCAGACATCAATGAGCGGCCGTATTAATATTGAGTGACAGAGTGAGTGATGGGGACAGAGTTGTCCTCAGTTAGTAATTAGCACTCTCAAAGGGAGAAATCCCTCCCTGTGTTAAATATTCCCACCTCTGACCAGTCCCGCTGCAGGGGCTCCATGATAAATCCAATGTTATCCAGAAACTGAAAACTTACTTTATTGCAGTGCTGCTCAAAGTTTTTCAGGTGCATCCCACTTCAACATTGAAATAAAAGGCTGGACTACTGTCTTGTTTGAAGGTACTGTATCTCATTTTTTTGACTGTGCCAAAGCATAAAAACACCATAATACATTCACAGGTATTTAGGAAACATGCTAAGTTCACATACTTATGTCTCCAAAAAACAATGCTAAAGTCAGTTATTCTACTTTGAAAATGTGCATTCTGTGTCAGAATGTCTGTCTTTGTTTTGGTCCATGTGATTCCGCCAACTGCCAGTTTAACCAATAGGATTTCGACACCCCGGGTTGCCAGTTGGTGAAAAACACAGCGTATTGAAGCCACTGAAGGCAGCAAACAAACTGGCTCAGAGATCGCAGATTCTACCCAACCTAAAAAGCCTCATCATCCATCTAAAAAGCTCTGTGACCAGAGGCATATTAAAACATGGATAAATCAAATCATAAACCTGCAGTGTAATTCTCGCTGCGTTCAATCTGTCAATCCGCGTGAGCATTACGTCTAAGGAAGAGAGGGCAGGAGAAACCATATTTTAAATTTTTACTGCAGTACCAATTTCAACCACTAGCTGTCAATATTACATACTGCACCTTTAAGGTTAATTAATGAAGTTAACCAGATGTCTGTTTTCAGCTAATTAGCCGGGATGTAATGATTATATCGTTTGATCGTAATGTTGCAAAAGTCTCGATATCATCGTGGTCACATGACGATATGAAACAATAGGTCTTCCAGGCAAAAAGTGCAGATTTAAAATATATATAAACTTCTTATACATAAAAGGTCTTTAAAGTTGTGTTTTGGGCCATTATGCTTTGAAACAGTAGCTGTCAAATGAACTAAAACCGAAGCACAATCTGATTTGATCTCTTTATCAAGTCTGTTTTCGCTGCATGTTTCAAAGCGAAGCACACACTTCGTTCAGACGATCAACTCGTGATGTAGTATTTTCCACACCTCCGAACGGCTCCGATGCAGTGAATACAGTGAACTCGTTTATTGCATGTGCTATAAGCTTAGCGCGCGTTTGAGAACGCAACGGACACCATGCTTTATTTTCACATTTGTGTAGTTCCCAACATTTTAATGGGCAGATGATTACAGTATTTCACTAGATTTGTAGTAAGATATGTTTCTGTAAGCCTGTTTTCACTGAAGCTGGAGTTTTCCTTCAAAATACGTGTGGAAATTAAGAAATTAAAGAAGCATTATAATTTCCCTACTGTAGTGTAAAGTGAAAATATTATACCTATGAAGTATTCATTTTCATTTATTTTACAGTGCAATTGATTTACACCACATGGCTATTACTGTCATAGGAATAACAATAATATAAATTGTTATTATTATTATTATTATTATTATTAAGTACATTTTTTTTTGGCTTCCTAAAACACCAGTGTAAATGTAATTTAGACTGAGACAGTATATCACAAACAAAAAGAGGGTTAAGTCCCCTTTAAAGTTCAGGTACAAGTCAATTCTCTGACTTAAGTTTTCTGAGTTTGTCTTTTTTTTTTTTTTTTAATATTGCAATAAATATTGTATCGTAGATTTCATATTGCGATATTATCGTATCGTGAAATTTTAATATCGTCACATCCCTACAAATTAGCCTAAATTAACAAACCATTCGCTAGTTAAAGAAATACTGATTTACTAGGAGCATGTAGTAAATTGGTTAAAAAAAAAAAAAAAAAAAAGATCAACTGACCAATTAATTGACTATTTCAGTTTTGGTGCTTTATGTAAATAATATTTAGATAAAATTTTACATTTCTTATTACACTACCCTTCAATAATTCAAACGGTCTCTTACCAAGTGTGCAATTATGTAATCAAAAATACAGTAAAAACAGCAATATTGTAAAATATTATTCCAATTTTAATATTATGAAATATTGTGAAATATAATTCCAATTATTCCAAAATGTAATATATTAAAAATGTAATTTATTATGATATTTATTCAAATATGCTGATTTGCTGCTTTTTGTTTTGTTTTTTTTTTTGTTTTTTTTTTAGATTTTTCACTTTTTTAGGAATTTTTATTTATAGAAAGTTCAAAAGAACTGAATTCATTTGAAATATGAATCTTGTATAACATTTTAAATGTCTAAACATTCTAATATTTGGCCAAGATACAACTATTTGAAAATCTGGAATCTGAGGGTGCAAAAAAAATCTAAATATTGAAAAACCCCTTTAAATTTGTCCAAATGAAGTTTTTAGCAAAGCATATTACTAATCAAAAATTAAGTTTTGATATATTTACGATGGGAAATTTACAAAATATCTTAATGGAACATGATCTTTACTTAATATCCTAATGATTTTTGGCATAAAAGAAAAATCGATTTTTTTGACCCATACAATGTACTGTTTGCTATTGCTACAAATATACCCAAGCTACTTACGGCTGGTTTTGCGATCCAGGGTCACATATTTTCATTCATTTATTCATTCATTCAGCCAGTCAACTTGCGGCACAAGCGAAATTCTTCATGGAGCACCAGAGAAGCTTCGCTATAGTGTTTTTGGTAGCACGTGAGCCAAGAGTACAATAAATGGCCAGCGCCTGGTTTGAACATATCAATCAGCCATCTCAAAGTGCAGCCAATGGGAATATGAAAAGCTTGTGAGGTGGTTAGACAACACTCGTCTGGTTTGAGCGTGTGGCCCCTGTGCGGTTCAATGAGCCGAACAACAAGGAAACTAAATAACCTTTCTCATAACAAATAGATTTGTGAAATGTCAGGATGCATTTCACTGCAGTACCAGAGACACTTGTGCAGAGAGAGCTGAATGTGAAACTAGAGAAATAGCACAAATGAGCCCAGCGATGTTTTCTACACAAGCCCTGTGTCTACACGCAGGAATTAATGGATCTGCTCTAATAATATACTCTTTACTCAAGCTTTAGTAAGTAATATGAAAAGCTTGCCACTGAGATGCTGAGACACCATTCGCTTGCTTCAAAAACATCAAGTATATATTTTCTTTATTTGCCAAATACTCAACGGAGAATCTTATCATGAGAAGGCAAACAAGTTCGTCAATATTATCCACACAAGAAAAAATGCATACGCGGGAGCCAAAGACAACACGGAAACGACGCGATCCAGGCTTTTAAAGCACAGGCGCTGGAAGCCTTTTACACCACACAGATGCAACCAATGGGAAGCAAACAATTTGCATGTCTTAGACAATACACACATAAACACACAAATTATGTTGTTCTGGAACAGCTCATCTGTCATAATTCCTTTAAGTGGCTGAGGGAGAGTAAGCCGGTTTGAATGGCGAGGAGGTATATTTTGGCTTGCTGGGTAATACCCTTGAGTAATATATGCAAAAGAATTCTGTATTGCTCAAGAGCTTCGCCGTCTCTGCAAACAAACACTGAATTTCTCATATGGACTATAATGAAATATAATTCCAAAGAGCATAACACAGCCTCTTCATTTTAAATAGAGACTCATATGTCTTTAATAACTCGGGAAGAGACATATAGAGAAGAAACAAGGGATCAATCTTGAAATGTCACACAGAAATAAATTTGGAAGTTTGGAGCAGCCCTGCAGCAAGACGCATTGGCGCAAAAACAGCAATGAATATATTGAGCATTATGCATCCAAACAAAGCATATATGTACATGCAAGCACTCTACAGTCAGAACGGCCGGTCGAGTGGTTTCTAGAAGCCCAGCTGGATAATAACAAAGCCGAGCGGCTCAGCAAACGCCACGCCGGCCGTGTCACATTTTACTCAGCCATCCCGGGCCACCTCAGTTTTGACATTTGTGTTGATATTGTCATTGTAGAGAACAGTGGTGCCATGGATTTGCGCTGGGTTTTTTTCCCCAAGGCTTATCATCAACATTTCAATGGCTTTTTTAAGATGGCCTGTCATTGGTTGACTCACCACAGCTTACCAAAAACATTCAGAGTCACTGTACAACTGAGAAAGCTGAGTGACCTTATCAAAGACTTTGGAGTCACCGACGCAACACAATATAAACACTTAATGAGACGCGTGAAACAAGCGCTTATGAATATTAGGACCTTGGTGTGTGACATTACGTTTAATATTAGCTGGATTTCTAAATTACACAATTTCCATAAAATGTTCTTGATGGGATAAAGCTCTAACCTGCTTTATAATAAAGCTTTGCTAGTAAGGTTAACACTGAAGAGCTTTGTGCCATTAAAATTATGCAGAGAAACATTAGTTTGCGCATGAATCCCTTTTAATGGATTAGAGAGTGCTCTCGTAAATAGACTCCACGTTAGAGAGGTGTCTGCCACAGTAACCGGCTGAAAGTAGAGGATAACAGCAAAACTTTACACACGTTTCAGTGGAAAAACTCTCCAACGTCCACGGCAGGAAGCAAACGCATAGCCAAAAATCAGCAGCGAGTAGTTTGGTCTTGATAAGAAAGATTGCACAACATATTAAAAGGATAATTCAGTCATCATTTACTCACCCTCAGCGCTGGTACAATCCTGAATGACTGTCTTTCTTCTGTGGAACACAAAAGGAGATATTTTGAAGACTGTGTTGGCTGCTCATTGCCATGCAAATTACATCGTACCGGTGCTCAAAAAAGACACAAAAGCAGCATAGAAGTGGTCAATACAGCTTTTATGTCATGTCTGTTTATATAGAGCTTTATACAATACCAATTGCTTCAAAGCAGCATTATGGACTGTTTAAACAGATGTTTTTCTATGTAAACATGCACTAGACAGATGAGATTGATTGTTGCTCTCGCATCTTATGCAATGTCTTGCGCATGACATGGCATGACATGGCATTCTAAAAACAAGACACTTAAGTTAAGGCCCATTCACACCAGAAACAAGAGCTGTAATTATATTAGCATCCACAACAATGCACAATAATGTTCCGTTTATTAAGCACACACTGCATCTACTTCCTCAAATGCTCAAGCTCTCTTAAGCAGGATGGATTCTGATTGGCTGTCAGTGCTTTTGTCAGCTGGAAAAAAATGTTCTGAAACTGATTCCCTACTATAGTTTATAAGTTCCTCTGTGTCGTTATTGTTATAGTTGTGGTGTGGACTTCTCTTGGATTACTAAATAATTACAAAATTTGATTTATCCCTTTAAGACTTTTAATAAAATATAACAGTATTTAACAATGAGAAGTCCTCAAAGTTTTTTTTTTTTTTGTAAATTTAAAATTAAATGTAAATTTGTAAATGTAAATTAATGTCTCAGTTACATTTTTTGGGTAAATAAATATAACTTACACTATCAGACATTTTATTTAATTTTATTAATATTTTTACATAAACAGTGTAATCAATATTCGATTTATTAAAACCATGTATAAATCTAATCAAGTTAGTGATTTTAAGAATTTTACATTTATTCCAAAATAATAACAAGGCAGTAACAATTTAAACAATACATTTTATTTGTGAACTTATGTTCAGCTATTTTCTTTAATAGTTAACTTTTAACTGATTTTTCAGATCATCAGTCATCAAAGCTCGGTAAATATTGGTCAGAGACAAAGAGATTTACATTAAATTTCACCAAGCTGATTACTCACTAAAAACTCCCACAGATCAAGTTTTCAGGTCATTTAGGTCAGATTTTGACGTAACAAAGCGGTTATATCTACAGTGTGTGCATACTTATTAGGCAAGTTGATGTTCTCATCATATTTTTTTTCCAAGCAAATTTTTACCAATTCCAAACCACATCAATCTATAAATAGTAACTAGTAATAATTTTGTATTTAACCATTTATAAATGTTATATAATTGTCCATGAAGGCTGGAGGTGAAAAACTCCTTTTATGTGACCCTGGACCACAAAACCAGGCATAAGTAGCACGGGTATATTTGTAGCAATAGCCAACAATACGTTGTATGGGTCAAAATGATCAATTTTTCTTTTATGCCAAAAATCATTAGGATGTGAAGTAAAGAACATGTTCCATAAAGATATTTTGTAAATTCCCTACCATAAATATATAAAAACTTCATTTTTAATTAGTAATATGCATTGCTAAGAACCTAATTTGGACAACTTTAAAGGTGATTTTCTCAATATTTGTATTTTTTTTTTTGCACCCTCAGATTTCAGATTTCAAATAGTTGCATCTCGGCCAAATATTGTCATATCCCAACAAACCATACATAAATGGAAAGCTTATTGATCATCTTTCAGATGATGATGATGTATAAATCTCAATTTAAAAAAAAAAAAAAAATTGACCTTTATGAATGATTTTGTGGTCCAGGGTCACATATTCAGGTATGCATAATTATTAAGCAGGTTTTCTTTTACAGATAAAACGAGCCAAAAAATAGATTTAACTCAGACTGAAAGTCAGAAATGATTAAATGCCCATGAGAAGAATGCAATGCTATTGCAATATTACAATTTGCAAAGTTAAGGCATAACCATGGACAGCGAAATGCTCATTGGGTCAGAAAAAAACGAATGGAGAAGACACGTTAACTGCAAAAAGTAGTTTTGAGATACATGAAGCTTAATAGATATATATATATTTATGTTTTTTCCTCTCCATCCATTTTTTTCTGACTGTGCTGACCCAATGAGCATTTCGCTGTCCAATTGTCATGCCTTAACTTTGCAAATTCTAGTATTGCATTAGTATTGCATCCTTCTCATGGGCATTTAATCATTTTTGACTTTCAGTCTGAGTTAAAACTCTTTTTTTGGCTCATTTTATTTGTAAAATAAAACCTGATTAATAATTATGCACACCTGAATATAAGGAATTTTTCACTTCCAGCCTTCATGGACAATTATATATCACTTATAAATGATTAATTACAAAATTATTAGTAGTTATTAAGATTGATGTGGTTTGGAACTGGTAAAATGTGCTTGGAAAAAAAATATGATCAGAATATCAACTTTGCTAATAACTAAGCACGCACTGTAAGTGCGTAAGTTGTTTACTTTAAGTTAGTATTCCCATTACTAACTTAAAGACAAGACATTCAGACAAACGCAGAATGCGCACAAACACAAGAGGCGGGATTTATTGCATGAACCAATTACAGCCGAACATAACCAGTCATATCAAATCATATCGCGATGGAGGCATTGCCTCCTCTCATGTGACTTTCACTCATTCATTCTCAATTAGCCCCCCACCAAACTCACTGCACGCTTTAGGGGGTCTGTTAAAACTCAATGGACTCAGAGGAGTTGAGAGAGATGCAGACTCCCACTGCAACTTTACCAGCTGGTGTCACTTGTTTCTTTAGAAAAACAAGTGGTTTATATGTTTTTTAATATTATATGTTGTACTATTGCCATTGCTTTATTTCTTTTTTCTCTGGAAACTGATTAGGAAATATTTTTTTTTTTTTCTTGCAGTGCACCAGGAGCTAAAGTTTGAAGCTCAAACAGCACAGAATCATCGGTGATGCACCGAAGTGATATTTGTGCTGCCGGTTTTTGCACTTGCTCATAGTTTCATCATGTTGACGCAAGTAATGAAAGCAGCAGATTCCGGTGGCGTTTATAAGGCTGCAGTGGCGTGGAGACCCATCAGAGGCTGGAATCTGAACAAGCTCTTCTCTGAGGGGTCTTTTTTTCCTCTTCAGTCTGTAGAGCAACGGTAATATGAGCATTTTCTACCTATCAGTGGATAATGGATTTGGTATTGGGTTTTCCCATGACATTTAGAGGTTAATTTGCACTGGTTTCATGGTTACTTATTGACGGCTAGCCCGGATATTTGCATTCACTACGCTTTTTATTGACACAAATGATTAATATCCTGCCAAATCAAACAGGATAGCCAGTCAGAGGGGCAGAGTGTTGTGCTCGTACTCTGTACATTTTGTAATCTGTTTCAGTTTTTTAGGATGCAGCAGCCAGATAAAAAAAAGAGAGAGGATTATTCTAACCAAATTCCTTCCATGTTACTGTCATTGTTTTTGGCTTCTCCTCACAGATCCAAACCAGTCTGCCAAATTCACAGCTACTGTAACTCACAAAGGCACTAGAATGTATTTTGCAATGAACACATCCATAAATCTCATTTTCACCCATAAAATCATGACTTTTCATCACGGCTGACATATACGCTCAGCTGACGGAGGACGGCGCAGTCATGGAGCTGCTGCTGCCTCTTTGATCCCCTCCCTGGCAGGAACTGCAGGAGGAAGAGGAAGAGAAGATTCTTCACGGCCTGCTGTACAACTCTGACCCTGGATTTGTTTTCATCCCTACTAATATGTTGACAGGCTTGAAGAATCAATCATGTTACTGGCTCTTCCTTTCTCGGCACCTACTTTTTTTAACAGGTCTTTGCAGCATCTTAAGTTCAAAAACGAACCCTTTTACTGTCAAGAATAATTTCTTGCTACTATATACAGTACAAGAGTTTTGACTTGACTATCTGGTTCTTTTTTGATACACCGAAGGTCTTTCAGATCGGTGAATAAATTCAAAGAATTATTTGTTGCAGCCTAACAGGTTTTATGAAGCACCAGGACCACAGAACTTATAGTTGTCATCTTTGGCATCATAAGAACTTAATGTTCTCCTGATCTCCTATGGCGCCGTAGGAGATTAAAAATGTTCTCCTACAATCTCAATCTGATGCGGTCATTGACACAGTAGGACATTTATGAACTTCTGTGTTCTTCAAAGACATCATAATACCCTAAAATGTTCTTCTACAACATCAACATTCTCAAATCGTGTCTAAAGAGCCTTTCTCCTTCCTATGTCATCATACAAGCTTACAAATTATCTCCTACGGTGTCAGTCTTCTTCAGTGGTATTAGAAGGTTAAAATGTTTTCCTATGACACGACAGGATCTCATGATATCCTATGGTGTCATAGGAAAATGATATGATGTCAACGTTCTTCAATAGCATTATGATCTGAAAATGTTCTCCTATGATGTCATAGGAGCTTAAAAATGCTCTCCTGTGATGCCATAAGAATTTAAAAATATTCTCTTATAACATCATACAAGCTTAAAAATGTTCTTTAATGGCATTATGACCTTAAAATATTCTCCTATGATGTGATAGGAGCTTAGAAATGTTCTCCAATGATGTGATAGGCTATAAAAAATGTTCTCCTATGATGTCAGTGTTCTTCAATGGCATTAGGACCTTAAATCCTTCTCCTATGATGTGATAGGAGCTTAAAAATGTTCTCTTATGATGTCATAGGAACCTAAAAATGTTCTCTTATGGCATCACACAAGCTTAAAAATGATCTCCCATGACGCCAATGTTCCTCAATGGCTTTATAACCTTAAAATGTTCTCCTATGATGTGATAGGAGCTTAGAAATGTTCTCCAATGATGTCATAGGAACTTAAAAATATTCTGTACATCCTTAAAAATGTTCTCCTATGATTTCATAAAAAAAATTCTCTTATGACATATAAGCTAAAAAATGTTCTCCTATGATGTCACTGGAATTTAAAAATGTTCTCTTGTGACATCATACAAGCTTAAAAATGTTCGCCCATGATGTCAATGTTCTTCAATGGCATTATGACCTTAAAATGTTCTCATATGTGATAGGACTTTAAAAATGTTCTCCTATGATGTAACAGGAACTCAAAAATGTTCTTTTATGACATCATACAAGCTACAAAAGTTTTCCTATGATGTCATAGGAATTTAAAAATGTTCTTTTATGACATCATACATGCTTAATAATGTTCTCCCATGATATCAATGTTCTTCAATGGCATTAGGACCTTAAATCTTTCTCCTATTATGTGATAGAAGCTTAAAAACTTTCTCTTATGATGTCAAAGGAACTTAAAAATGTTCTCTTATGACATCATACAAACTTAAAAATGATCTTCTGTGATGTCAACGTTCCTCAAAGGCTTTATGATCTTAAAATGTTCCACTATGATGTGATAGGAGCTTAAAAATGTTCTCCAATGATGTCATAGGAACTTAAAAATATTCTCTTATGACATCACACAAGCTTAAAAATGTTCTCCAGTCATGTCAATGTTCTTCAATGACATTAGGATCTTAAATCTTTCTTCTATGATGTGATAGGAGCTTAACATTTTCTCTTATGATGTCATAGGAACTTAAAAATATTCTCTTATGACATCATACAAGCTTAAACATAATCTCCCATGATGTCAAAGTTCCTCAATGGCTTTATGACCTTAAAATGACGTTATCATACATTTTTAGGTTCCTATGACATCATAAGAAAACATTTTTAAGCTCCTATCACATCATAGGAGAAGGATTTAAGGTCCTAATGCCATTGAAGAACACTGACATCATAGGAGAACATTTTTTATAGCCTATCACATCATATGAGAATATTTTAAGGTCATAATGCCATTAAAGAACATTTTTAAGCTTGTATGATGTAATAAGAGAATAATGACGTTATGTTCTCCCATGATGTGATAGGAGTTTTAAAAAGTTCTCCTATGATGTCATATGAACTTAAAAATGTTCTCTAATGACATCACACAAGCTTAAAATGTTCTAATGTCAATGTTCTTCAATGGCATTATGAACTTAAAGTGTTCTCCTAAGATGTGATAGGAGCTTAAAAATGTTCTTGTATGATGTCATGGGAACTTAAAAGTATTCTTTTATGACATCATATAAGCTTAAACATTTTCTTTTATGACATCATACAGCTTAATAATGTTCTCTCAGTGTTCTTTAATGGCATTAGGAGCTTAAAATGTTTTTCTATGACGTGATAGAATCTTAAGAAAATATTCTCCTATGATGCCATAGGAACTTCTCATAGGACAACCTTAAAACAGGTTGTTCTTCTATGTTGTCAATGTTCCTCAAAGTCATTAGGAGCTCGAAATATTCTCCTATGATGCAACAGGAACTTAAAATGCTTGAAAATGTTCTCTTATGACAGCACAGGAGCTTAAAATATTCTACAATGTACAATGTTCTCCAATTGCGTTAGAAGCTTAAAAATTATGGCATCAGGCTGTAAAATGCTGTTGTAACCTTTAGATTTAAGAATGAATTATATAATCTTTATATAAGATTATCCTTACTCTGACTCTTAGATGAAATATTTTATAGTTGTAGTTCACTTTAACAAAGAACATCATTCTTTGTCGCCGACATGAGTTTGCGTGGTAAGAGATCATAAGTTTCAGGCACATCAACAAAGAGGAAACACTAGCATAGCACCTTCAACACCGTGGTGAATCACACAGCTCTTGATATTCAGCAAACTCCACAATGCATCTGTACAGCCTCTCATCTCTCGCCTAATGCCGAGCAGTTGTGCTTAAATGTGTATAATTTTACATCCTCAGATTCACACGGCATGTCAGCAGCTCAGAGTGAAGTACACTAATGTTCAAAGGAGTTGTAATATGGAATGATGGGAGGCCTGCAGGAGCTCAAAGTGGTTGACACACAGCTGTCTTTGCAATAAATCTTGTAAATCCACAGTACAAAAAAGACAGAAAGAAAAAAAAAGTCTCTCCAGAGGCTTCTTTGTGCAGCATTACCAAAGCTCTGAACAGCTAGCTCAAATGTGAAAAATGCTGTAAGACTTCAAATTTACTTGCTGGCAAATCTCAGCCCTCTGTGGAAGTAAATTGATAATTAGTTTGAATTAGACCATGCAAGTTGTGGTCAACTGACTGCTGAAAATGAAAATCCAAATGACCTTATACACAAAGCTATACCCACAAGATTCAAGCACGCAGTAAATAAACTGAGAAAAACAATGAACAAGATAAAGAAATATATCCCGGGTTCAAAAACAGCTTGATCAACAGCATGTTGCATAATGCTGCAAAAAAATAAACATGAGTTTAGTCTGAAAAAACAGCTTACTAACCTTTTCTATGTAAATCATATCCAATTTTACAACTCAGTTGCATGACACTATAATGTAACCCTAAAAAGACCTCAAAAACTAGAAAAGCTCATACAATACAAACATTTTAACATAAGAGTTCATATAAGTGCTTTTAGCAAGTTATAAGCTTTTAAAGTCCACTTCCAGAACAACAATTTACAAATTATTTACTCACCCCTTGTCATCCAAGATGTTCATGTCTTTCTGTCTTCAGTCGTAAAGAAATTATGTTTTTTGAGGAAAGCATTTCAGGATTTTTCTTCATGTAATGGACTTCAATTGTGCCCCTGATTTTGAACTTCCAAAATGTAGTTTAAATGCAGCTTCAAAGGGCTCTAAATGATCCCAGCCGAGGAAGAAGGGTCTTATCTAGCAAAATGATTGGTCATTTTTTTCAGAAAATAAAAACGTGTATACTTTTTAAGCACAAAAGCTCACATAGCACAGGCTCTGGGATGTGCATTCACGACACTACATACTATTGAATCATGTCCAAAGGTCACACGGAACGTAGGCGGAACTACAGACCCAGTGTTTACAAAGCGAACGCGCAAAGACTAAGAAAGTGCAAGTAAGTCAAACGCTGTTTACAAACAAGAAGGTACAACGTGTCGGACAATTCTGAAGTTGTAGGAGAAAATAAGATGGAGTTTTTCACCATTTTTAGACATGATTCGTAGTAGTGATGGGAAGTTCGGATCATTTTACCGACTCAGACCTTTGAGTCTCGTTCAGCAAAATGAACGAATCTTTTTTCGAGTCATTTCATTAATTTTAGCAAAATCAGCATCACATGACAGCCCCATAAGATGAACGAACGACTCGAAAAACCCGAAGACTCGAAACAGGTGAACTAATCCCAGTACAGAACCTAATAGGATGTTCTGCATGCGCAAAATGAACGAATCGTTCAAGAACAACCCGTGGACGCGCATCTGAGAGCCTGTGCTATGCAAGCTTTTGTGCTTAAAAAGTATAAAATTTTTTAATTTTTTCAAAAAAAATGACAGATCGTTTCGCTAGATAAGACCCTTCTTCCTCGGCTGGGATCGTTTAAAGCCCTTTGAAGCTGCATTTAAACTACATTTTGGAAGTTCAAAATTGGGGGCACAATTGAAGTCCATTATATGAAGAAAAATCCTGAAATGCTTTCCTCAAAACCATAATTTCTTTACAATTGAAGACAGAAAGACATGAACATCTTGGATGACAAGGGGGTGAGTAAATTATTTGTAAATTGTTGTTCTGGAAGTGGACTTCTCCTTTAAATCCTCTAAAAACTCTCCATTTACTTCCATAAGTGCCTCAAACAAGGGCTGAGTCACTTTAATTGACTGAGAAACTTGGATTGAGCCCAGAATATTCCTTAAAAAAAACATTTTAGGAGACAAAGTTAATCTCACAAGTTAATAAATACAACAAGTGCCTTACTTCATAACATGTGGCCTTGTATGATTCTCCTTGTCTGCGGGCTAGATATATGGGAAGGTTATGATGTAACTTCAGTTCATGCTTTGGGTCAAGAACAAATTGCATCACTTAATATTTTAGCTTTATATTCAGGCTGGGTGACAAAAAAATGCAGCTTCACATTTCTGTGTAATGAATCTTACATTATTAATGGCATGAATGGTGAATATACTTGAACTCTCACATGACTGTCTGAGCTATGAGGCCTCCACTTCAAGTTCTGCTCGCAAGTTCATTAATGTAGTTATTGAACTGGGATATTGCAGGAGACGTTATGTACCTTTCTGTCCCAAACATGTTGAATGAATGTTTGAACAACCCAGAGGGACCCGATTCTCTCAGCAAAACGTACTCTCGAGATTTCCCTAATACTTTAAATGCAGGACTATAGTGGAAGTCTAACTTTTACGATAGACGTAATACACTTCGCAACTTGGCACACAATGGCACAAAGCCGAGAGCCGAGGTGCTCGCCGTCAGAAGCGCAATTCATGCTGAGTTTTTAACCTAACCTTGCTTTATTAGCTTATTTGATTCGCCATTCTTCTTTTAGTTGATTCAATACATCTCCTATTTGCATAAAACTGGCCGGTAAGATTATCTTCACTTATTCGATCTATCCTAAGAGTCACCTTGTTCTGGATCTTCTACGAATAATGAGATTTTAAATTGGAAGACACTCACACAGAGAGGGAGCCATTTACAGTTAATTCATCTCATTGAGGTACATTGCTTAGAGGTATTGGAAGGTTTAGATTTTCATTCAAGCATCATATTTAACAACGGCTGCCTCCTCCACTTCACTCGCATTCAAATTTAAATGGCTCGAATTTGACTGATCCAATATTGCGTTTGACTGTTGTTATTTTCCTTAAAGCAAATATTTTGGCAAAATTCCTTTCTTGCGAGAAAATTACGTGGCGGCGGGGGGAAGACGAGGATGAGAGGGAGAGAGAAAGCATGTGTCTTTTTGTGTGCATTTTGGTGGATTTATTCATTTTCTTCCACAGGCATCTGGTAACACACAGCAACACATGTCCTCTGGGTCATTCTATGAAACGATGGCTTTACCACTTTGATAAAGCGGTTTTAACTAAATTTGTAAGGGTTTAAACATTCTATCAATAATATGCATAATTATGCCTTCAGAAAGATGACAAGGTTGGCTGTAACAGCACTGGCCCCTTTACAGTCTAATTTGACGTTACAAGCTTTTTGTCTTTTTAATAGAAAGAGAATGTAATGCTAATTTAATCAACAATTTCCAAAGCAGTTGCTTACGATCACGGTAACAAGGTTGACATTATATATAATAAAACTATAAATAAAACTTTCATAATGGCACATTTTTTATTCTTATAAGAAGAGTTCACTGTGTGAAAGGATACTGATGTCATCATGACAGTTATAAAGGTTTGTTTATTTATTAATATGCATTTTATGATTATATTATAAAATATATTACCACCCTGTTAATAATAATAATAGTAGTAGTAGTAGCAATACTAAATTGCAAGTCATTTTGGATGAAAGTGTCTGATAAATTAATAAATGTAATAATAATAATAATAATAATAATAATAATAATAATAATAAAAATAATAGACTACATGATATAGATTTAAATTACATAGTTTTTGGTTTCATTTTTTGCATATGGCTAGGAGAGTGAAAAACAGCTGGGAACTGGCAAAAAAAAAATTTAATTAATTTAAAAAATAAAACAAATAAAATAAGGTTACACTACACTGTTTTTTTGTAACGCTATCTCACGACCAATTCGTACGTATTTTACGGGGTGGCTAATTTGTACGAATTCGTGCGACCTCACTTGTACAAACTCATACGATTTCAGTGACGGTAGGTTTTAGGGCAGGGTTAGGTGTAGGGCATTCGTACAAATTCATACGTATTGTGCAACTTGTACAATACGCATGTTTTAGCTAAAATCGTGTGAGGTTGTACGAATTAGCCACCTCGTAAAATATGTACGAATTGCCATGAGATCGGGCTGTTTTTTAAGGTGTCCCTGTCCTACAGTGTAAATACAAAAAAAGTATGTACACTGAAAAAAATAAAAAACAAATAAAAACAAATAAAAGTGAACATGGAAAGAAGGTAAAACGCCCTTTACAAAAAAAGTTAAAATAGTAAAGCAGGACGAAATGAGATGGGATATCGACATATCCTAACTGTCATGAACCGGAATACACAGAGTACACGCAGAGCTAGACAAGATGAGCATTTGAGGTTAAAAAGTATATAAACTGTAAAAAATCTTTTTTTTTTTTTAAATAATCAATCGTTTCACTAGATAAGACCCTTCTTTCTTGGCTGGGATTGTTTAGCGCCTTTTGAAGCTGCATTTAAACTGCATTTTGGAAGTTCAAACTCACAGGCACCACTGAAGTCCACTATATGGAGATTCCTGAAATGTTTTCCTCAAAAAACAATTTCTTTACGACCGAAGAAAGAAAAACATGAACATCTTGGATGACAAGCGGGTGAGTAAATTTTTATTCTGGAAGTTAACTATTCCTTTAATAAGCAACAAATTAGCAGTTTATTGGGGCAAAAGTCACAGCTAATGGTTTGTTAATAGCAAGAACTGGACCTTAAAATAAAGTGTAAAACAGCTAGAAAATTTTCGCAAAAAAACTGGCAAGTAACACATTCAATGAAATGTGACATTTTCAAGTAAAATGATTGGAATAATACTTTCTTGCAAGATAAGTTCCAAAGATCTTTGTTCTATTTACAACTTTGAAAAATAATTTTTTACACTCACCTACCATAGGGTTAGAGTTTATTTTAGGGTGTGGTTTTGGGCTATGCACATCATTTATGGTTATTAATAAGTACACAGAATCTGTAACATAGTGTTACATAAAGTGTTACATTCAGTGTTGGGAGTAACGCATTACAAGTAATGCGAGTTACGTAATCATAGCACTTTTTAAGTAACTAGTAAAGTAACACATTACTTTTAAATTTATAAGAAAATATCTAATTTACTTTTTCAGATAAGTAACGAAACTTACTTATCTATTTATTAATTTATTTTTTATTACCATTTCTTAATTGACAAGTCTCCTGTTGGGAAATCGTGAGTAATTATTGTGCATTAATTCATCTCACTCCCAAAAAAAAAAAAAAAAAAAAAAAAAAAAAAAAAATGGATTCAGTATTCCTCAAAATGAATAAAAACAGTGAAATGGAAATCAGAATATGATGCAAAAATATGACTGCAATAATTTTTTGAAACTGAGATTTATACATAAGCTTTCCATTGATGTATGGTTTGTTAGGACAGGACAATATTTGATCGAGATATCTGCAATCTGAGGGTGCAAAAAAATCTAAATATTGAGAAAAAATGTAAAGTTGTCCAAATGAAGTTCTTAGCAATGGATATTACTAATCAAAAATTAAGCTTTGATATATTTATGGTAGGAAATGAATAAAATATCTTCATAGAACATGATCTTTACTTAACATCCTAATGATTTTTGGCGTAAAAGAAAAATCAATATTTTTGACCCATACAATGTATTTTTGGCTATTACTACAAATATAGCCATGACACTTAAGACTGGTTTTGTGGTCCAGGGTCACAAATATCCTATCCACTTTATTATCCCTACATGTCTTTGCTGCTGACCTGTCCTTCAATGATCGAATTCAACCATACTAATAAGCACAAATTATTTTATATACACTAACATTCGTGCTTCATTTATTTTTATTGCTGAAAAGTGTTTTTCTCCTGAGAGAATTTACTTTTCTTTCAGCCTGTTTCAGGGCTATTACATTTGCCAAAATGAGAAATTTCTATATTATAAACAAACAAAGCATGCCCTGCCCAGATTTAAAAAGTAACGCAAAAGTAACATAAAATTGTAATCCATTGCTTTTAAAAGTAACTTTCCCAAACACTGGTTATATAAAATAAAAATTAAACAGCAATGGATTTTTTTTTTTTTGCTGAAAAAGTATATATCAGTTCTTTAATATTTAAATCATTTTTGCAGAAATGTTTATAATGAAAAACACAAATAGCAGCTGTCCCTCACGTGTGACCGTCCATCACACAGACAGTATCTAAAGACTAAATCTCAGCGATGCATACCCAGCAAGTTTCAATGCCTACATATACACTTTTGCACCCTCCCTTAAGCATGTTTGCAAATGTGTGTGCGAGAACGTGTGCAAGCCGAGGTGAAGTTAATTGGCTTTTTATGACTTCAATTATATAACATTATGAACATACAGGCTTAGCACCTCGTATGTGGCCTCTATTAACAATGTCTTTTGGATTAGCGACTGGGCTTAAGGTTTTCGGCACTGAGCTGTAGCTCATCATAGATTTTAGGAGCACCCGGTGCGTGAGGGGCTCGAAAAATGTTCCTCGAGACCGTAATCCTGAAAGAGCGATTGCAAACTTGACCACTCCAGATAGAAATCTCCAAGCCTGACGGCATTACAAGGAGACGTGCGGTAGCGTGGTAACACACCCGCACGCGACGGCGTCGTTGACCTCGCGCAAAAAACTGTTTCGGAGCGAAAAACACACAGTCTCTCTTCATTATGCCGTTAGTTTATTCTTTAAAAGCAAATGGTGTGGAAGCAAAACAAGCATGTGCCCGTCCTGAAGCGCAGCTCCTGAGGTGTTAACTAATCTCCAGTGACCAGTCTGTGTGCTGCCTTCACTAATTGCTCCCTGTATTTCAGTCTGGTGTGAGAGCAACCATTGTAGCGAGCGCCCGGCTGGCCCCCAGAGGTCTCACACCTTCATTATCACTCTTTATTGCAAAACCTTCCATGGGCACTCAGCACCAAACAGCCTGTGCGATAAAAATAGAGCCTTTCCCCTCCTCTCCTTTTGGTGGTTTCAGTTTTAATTACCAACACAGCGCCCGAGCCCGAGTCCTCAGCAGGCTGGGCTTTTTGTTCACTAATTAAAGCGAGGAGGGAGTTTATTGAAGGGACCCCAACTATGTGCTCTCATCTATTATTAAGAGGGCAGGACAAATCATTTTCAAATTTAAACGCTGAAACCTGTCCAGGGACGCACTGGGCTTCGGAGAAGGGGGAGGAAAGACGCCGGCGAGCGAGCGAACGAACGAACGCTCTGAAACGGAGAAGAAAGCTGCCTTTTGTCTTGCTGAGGGTGCGCGTTGGCACCCGTCACGCATTATGACGCTCCTGTCAGGTACAGTCTGGCAGAGACTCCGTTCCCACCCTCTCTGAGCCTGCCATCTGTCTGCTACGTCACCTCATTGACGCTTTCTGGGTCAAACCGCGTAGCATCGCTGCTAAACTCACTAGCGATCGTCCACAGCTTGGATCCCACCCTGATTTAATTGGCGTACCCCCTATGTGTGTTTTGGCTAAACAGAGGACATAAATAAGCAAACAGCAGGCAGGTAATAAGAGGGTGGGACGCGAGATGAGATTGATGTGGGGAACTTCCTCTCTGACTCCCGTACCGGCTAAACGGGCCCGACCTTGACAGCTGTACAGGTAAAAACAATAAAGACAGGCTGAAAGCGAACAGCTTGAAGAAGTAACACGCTCTCGGTCACTCATGATTATAAGAGAATCGCAAAAAGCAAGCCATCGCGTACAGTATCTGTTTTTCCGAAGCCAACCAGCGACTTGGTTTTGCCGTAATGGAGTTCGCAGGCTTATTCAAATTAGGCCGGTTTGGTTGCTGTAAGTTGACGGGGTGCAGTGAATAGCGAAGAGAGGATAATGAATTTAGCTTGGCTGTGGAGTCTGTGAAACTTCCAGCGGCCTAACAAGCACTACGCACACTTTGAGCAATTAGTCACTGTCAAATAGGGGCAAATGTAGCACTCTCTACATGCTTGTTAGGTAAAAATCTACACAGAGGTCAGTGACACTAAGGAAAATACAGCATTGCCCACCGATTCATTGGGGGAACAATACTATTTCTTAAAGCCTAAAGGATCTGGTTTTCTTTTACGGCAAAGTAACCAACATTCTTAAAAATAAGGGGGTTTTCACAGCAATGGCATAGAAAAATAGAAATTTTTGGTTCCCCAAATAACCTTTCAGTGAAATTTCAGAGCAATGTCTTTCTTCACACAGCAGGAGAATACGGTTGTCAGTCCTGTATTTGAGTCCTTAAAGGTCCACTGAAGTCCTTTGAAAAATGCAGCGTTATTTTTTGAGCTGATAATTTCAACTGAAACAGGTAGACAGGGTGTGGCATATCCAGCAGCCCCACCCCTTTTTAAAAATAGCCAATAGAGTTTTGTTTATATCACACATATAAATGGCTTTACCGAGCCACTGAGCTCAGTAAAGCTGCATTTGACATCGTATGACAACCACAATCTTATCCATATCACTATAAAATATACCATTCTGTGTAGAATTCAAATGGGTCTGATACAGACAGAAAGTTTGATGAGAAGCTGAAGTGCAGGGTCACAATCACACAAATCGGGGCTGCCCTGAACATATCAAACATGTTTGATATTTAGGATTTTAAATCGTGATGATATTACGTCATTACTTTCATAATAGCCAGTGCGTGAACAGAAAACAAGCTGCTGTATAAAAGTTTTGCAATAACATGACTGTCTCTATAGAGGGTTTGCACTTACGTCACCGTTTGGTCAGTTACTCGCATGTATGGCCATATTGGAGTAAAACAACAGCTTGGATTGCATGGTTAATGTACTACTGAATACATTGTTCTGCTAATTCATGTTGTCTAAACCACAGAAAAAAACATGTGGAAGCTGCTAAATTATATAAAGAAGTACTTAGTAAGCAGGAAAGGGCACAATATTTTGACAAACTAAAGTTAATAGGTGGTAAAGATACATACAAGCAGTATTAATTAAGATATTAGCCTAATATTTCACCTACCTGACTGGAAATGATAACAAACAGGAATGTTTTTAAGATTCTTGCCCCCTGAAATCCTGGTTTAATTTGGCCAGCCACAAATGCCTTTTGTTCCTCAGACAGTTTTTTGCACTCTTCTCCTTTGTTTTTTTTTATATATATAATTTGTTTTAACAGCCTTTCTTTTAGCAGTCTATAGTACTCCAAATGTTTTTCCTGGTCTGACCAATTAGTACAACCCAAAACATGACAATAATTTACCATTTTCAGCAGTAATAATTAGTTAAATATGCGCGTTTCGTTCGGTTAAGTGGCATTGTTTACATTCTGCTGCCAATATGGCCGATTGATGAGGCATCCTGAAAACACTCTATAATGTGTCCAAGACATACCACAACCCTATCAACAAAGAAAAGAGCTGGGGTGAAATCGCCTCAGTTTTGAACGTACCGGGTGAGTGTTGAAAGCTGCTAGCATGCTAGCTAACATATATACATTAGTTGCTAAAACATCAAATGACGATCTGCTGAGTGAGATCACATGAGGCGCGCTCTCTCTTGCATGATAATCTTATTAATATCTTGTTGTGTGTGATGCGCAACGGTTTTTTTTTTTTTTTTTTCAAATTTTGGAGTGTGTGCATGTTTAAGATTTTAAGATTGAGGACTCAACCGCATTCTCAGAAAACGCGCTGTGTGAACAGAACGGGACTGATAACTAGTTATCACATCAAACAAGTGCAAGAGAGAGCCGCTCTGCTGCTCGAACGGGTGTCTACGGTGTGTTGCGTGTTTTTATGTTTGGTTCCGGTAACTTACAGTGATGGAGATACGAGCTGTGTGTCATCTGAAAGTTTTACATCCAGTCAAACGCTCCGCTCTCAACCCAAATAAGCTTCTGTCGGTTAATGAAGATGATGGGTGAACTCGCGGCTCGATTGGAATTTTCTCGTGTCAGAAAGTTATAAGACTTTCAGTTCTGTGGACGCCGCCATCTTTGATATTACTTTGGTCACTTTCACTATGGTTAATGGTAAGAAATACGGGCTTGACTCCCGTTGTCCGTTCATACAGACAGTATTCGAAACGCAACTGTTGCTGTGTGAATGGGTCATTTCGAGAGTCACACATGTAAGTAAATGCGGTTGTCAGTCCTAAAAAAATGACAGTGTGAGCAATTTTTCACTATAAAGAACCTTTTGTGCAATGGAAAGGTTCCATGGATGGTAAAAGTTCTTCATGAAACCATCAATGCCAATTATTATTAAGAGTGAAAAATGAACTCTCATAGATTGCATCCCTCTGGAATTGTGGGAAGAACAACAAAAGGGCATTTTGAAATAATTAAAACGAATACTTCACCTCACTATTTATGCTTTTTGCAGCCAAGAAAAGTATTTTAAACTGGGCAAGATATTGCATTTTGAAAGATGGCTTGGCTATCTCTTGGCTTTGCTCTACAAAGGCGACGGTATGATGTGGTGTCTTACAAATTATCTACATCTTCCATTTAATATAGTTCATCGTTATGACCCTTTAAGAACAGGCACTTAAAACGCCTTTGCCTCACGTCTGTTCTGAAAATCAAACACTTCACTAGTACACCAGTCCAAAATAAATGTCACTGCCTATTGCAATGCAGCTCTGCTCACTTTGAAATATAGATTTTTCAATTACCTACAGAGAACCTACATTTTGGTATCAGACACCCCACCAAGTGCTCATTCACACAAGTGATTTTTATCTTTTTTTTGTTATGAGAGAGCTGTAATCTTTACAGAACTGGCCTTCATTTATGCCAAATATCTGCATTTTTTCAGTAGCTTACACTTAAAAATAAAGGTTCCAAAAGGTTTTTTTTTTTTTTTTTTGTCATAGAAGAACCATGTTTGGTTCCCCAAAGAACCTTTCAGTGAACAGTTCCTAAAAGAATCATTTTAAAGGACATTTTGGAAAGTTAATGGATGTTCAAGGTTCTACCAATAAAAAAAGAAATAAAAAACTTTATTTAAAAAGAAAAAAAAAACAATATAATCAAGATTAGTGTTGGGAAGCTTACTTTGGAAACTTGAAAACAAGTTACCCTACTTAAAATGTAATAAGTAGTGTAACTATTTCAATTACTTTTTTACAGTAATCATTACATTTTATTACGTTTTGATTACTTTTCTAAATTTGTAACAAATGTTATCAACTTTTAATCATTTTCAAACATTTAAACCTTACAGTAGTACTCAACACTGATTACTGTCTGACTCCTCATAATCAGTCATCACTTGAATTAAGATTATAATAATTTAATTTTAAAGCACAGCCACAACAAAATTAGACTTTAGCACCTTTTTTCCTTTGAGATCATTCTGAGGTTAAATACTAATTTAAAATCATAACAAGATATAGTTTAATAGCTATGATACTGCTTTTGAAATCAAATCTTTGCATAGCTATGACAGGAAGCACTGGCATTTAATAATGCCTTGGAATAAACAGTTAAAGATAAAAGTTAAAAATAAAGCATATACATCATCATGTATAACATGTAATAAGCATGTGTCCCATTCTGTGTCCTGAAACATTGGTGTCTCATATTTTAGAGCAGTCAATGCAATTTGGGAAAGAAATCAATCAAATATTATGCATGTGAAAATATTTAGATGTAACTTAACTGTATATAGCCAACTGTAATTTTTTAATTTTTTAATTTTGCATTTATAGTGATTTTAGGTTTAAAATTATGAACAATATAAATCTAAAATACAAGAGTGACAGAAATTGCTAGTAAATTTCACACACAATTACAAATAATCTGCGAGTAACACATTGAATCAAATGTGAAATTCTGAGGTAGAAAAACTTTTTACTTCAGGAAAAAAAATCATTTTTCTTTACAGTGTAACACACTGTGACATCAAATGCTTTTTTTCACCCTCCATTTTCATTGTGTAAAATTATTTAATTTCAGGATATGCATTTAAAAAGGTACATTTCTCCCTTGGATGGATTTTTCCAATATATAGAAGGACGGATATATAGGTCAGAGACCCTAACGCCTTATCAGAAATTCACCATTGCCTGGTTATTAAGGACAGCTTAGGTGGAGAAGGCTGAAGTACCACGAGGGGTTAAGGTGAATTGATTGCCTGTGGACATGTTAAACATGACCCTGTCAGGCCTGCACTCCACTCCTAAAATGCGCCAACCTGTGCACCTCGCTGCAAGTAATCAGCTGTAGAAAGGGTTTAATAAAATTCGGAGGGCCCGAGAACTGGCCCCAGGGGGTGTTTTCTACCAACTTGAAAATAATCAAAACCCGCGGCAAGAGACATTTGCGGCATGTTATCGCAGAGAGCATAGTAAATGCCTCACCATATCAGAGCCCTTTAAAAATATAAATAAAATTGCCGCATGGCCGCGTCATACTAAATCTGCCTGAAACACACGAGCTCGCGTTGCAGCCCACGCGGACGGGACGGGAGCGTAACAATGGCGCGGGGTGTCGGGTAAACGTTCGCCACGTTCGCAGGCACCAGCTTGCGGCACGGGGGCAATGAGAGGATAATTACGGGGGTAACTTGGGCTCAATCTGTCTGTGCGCACCCTCCCCCTCCCCCTCGAAGGGGTGTTTCCCTTGATTAGCCCAACTCGGGGTGCAGCCCCCTCTGCGGATAGCAGATTGAAGTTCATCACGGGGGTCTCAGCTGCCAGTGTGTAGCGATGAATTGCCTGCTGTAAGAAGGTGTTGACAGGAGCAGCTGGACATCAGCGAGTGATGAAAAGAAAGGGAAATTCATTGAGACCCGAGACAGAACGGTCCGCTGGGGAGAGAGGGGCCTCGGAGAGAGAATCTGGCATCTGCTGGACGATAACCGAACTGCAACCCGAGGAGTCAAGGAAATCTGGGAGAGAGGCAGTGTTATGTCATCAGAGAGAAAAAAAAAAAAAAAAAAAAAATTTGTTTTAACAATTTGAGGTTGTTTTTAAAAATATCTAAAACACACTTTTTCTTCTTCTTCTTCTTCTTCTCATTAATAATGTAATAATTGTATTGTTATATGTGAATTTGTTAATAATAATAATATAATACAATCATAATAGAAGCAAAAATAATATACAAATGAGTTTTAGATATTTAAAAAAAAAAAATCACAATAGTTTTAATAATAATAATAATAATAATAATAATAATAATAAAAACCTACTGTAAAACACACTTGTATTTTGTGAGCAAAAACAATATACAAGTTATACAAGTGAGTTTTAGATATTTTTAGAAATTATAAATCCAAAACTCGTATTTTGTGAGTATAATAATAATAATAATAATAATAATAATAATAATATTAAGTTTTGGATATTTTAGGGAAAACATTAAAATACTTTTATAATAACAAAAATTTACACAATAAATATAAAATGATGATGATAATAATAATAATAATAATAATAATAATAATATCTAAAACTCACTTTAAACATTAAAAACTAATTGTATTTAAAAATAATAATAATAATAAACAATGTTTAGATATTCTGAAAATAAAACACAAAATAAAGTAACAATAACAATATGTACATTTGACATTAAAATTTGATAATGAAAAATAATATATCCAAAACTCACTTGTATTTAAAAAAAAAAAACATTACAACTAATTGTATTAAATAAATAATAATAATAATAATAATAATAATAATAATAATAGTGTTATAATAACAATAATGTACATTTGACACTATTTTGATAATAATAGCAAAAATAATATATCTAAAACTCATTGTATTAAAAAAAACATTAAAACAAACTGTATTTAATAATAATAATAATAATAATAATAATAATAATAATTATTATTATTATTATTATTATTATTTTCATTCAACTTTACAATCACCATCATTATTTATTAATTTACATTCATTATTATTTAGTTCATTTAAAATATGTTAGTTAAAAATATATATTCTAAAACATATATTAAATAAATTATTATTATTATTATTATTATTATTATTATTATTATTATTATTATTATCATAAAAAAAAAAAAAAAGGTAAAAACCCAACATTGTACATATAGAATATATTTGTTTGTGTTATAAAATGTGTTAAAACGAATTAAGATCCTCATAATTCCTGTAGGCTAAATAGTGGAAAATCTCATGTGGTTTCACTCGCCCACCACAAAACTGTCAGAATGTCAACAAAGTTATCATGCAAATTGTGTGTGAAAAATAATGACTAATGCCTCAAACCGAAGCTGCTCACATGTGAGTAAATAGTAAAAACAAATAGCCCGGCTAGTTGTGATTCCCAGTGTAAATGAGGTATGATGGTGAGTGTGCTGGCACACTGAACCTCAGCCTCTGCCAGTGCCCTGGGGTTACACTTGGCTCTATTGGTGTGATTTCACTATCCTTAGCATTAATGAACTGCCTACCCGTGCAAATGAGCTTTTAATGGGTGTTACTCTGCTAGTGCGGTCCTACCTCGCACAAAAGGCGTTTTACGGGCCGACGCCACCCTCCCAATTTCGCTCGAGTAAGTAATTGTGGCTTGCAATCACACCGGCGCTCCAATAAAGTGCTAAACAAGGTCATTGCTGCACTCGCTGGAATAAGATCTCCTGTTTAGTCTTTCCAAAAGATGCGGCCTATATCGTCCCAAAAGGTTTTGGACTGCTTTACAGAGCAAGAGCAGCTTACAATTACAACATTAATTTGCGCTATCATGGAATATCTGGCTCGTATACAGAAATGAGGTGGGTTTTATGTCCCATGAAACAATACTGCATATATTGGTAACACTTTACACTAAGGTGTCATTTGTTAATAATTAGTTAACGTATTTACTAACATGAACAAACAATGAACAATACATTACACTATTTATTAATCTTTGTCAATGTTAGTTAATGAAAAAATACAGTCGTTCATTGTTTGTGCATGTTAATTTACAGTGCATTAATGTTAACAAACAACTTGTGATTTTAATAATGCATTAGTAAATGCTGAAATTAACATTGAGATTAATAAATGCTGTAGAAGTATTGTTCATTTGTAGTTCATGTTAACTAATGTTAACTAATGAACCTTATTGTAAAGTGTTACCCATATTTGACATTAAATGTTCATCAACTTTCATGGTTTTTAATGCATATAAGTACCCCATTAAAAATATATATATATATATATTATAATGGTTAGTGGTTTGCACTATTATGGAATAACTGGCCTTTCATTTCTACAGTTTAGTGGATTTTTTTTAGTACATTTTATGTTCTCATGAAACAACACTGCATGAAGTAAACAAACAAATAAATACATAAATAAATAATAAACTTCTTGGGGCACTTAGGGACAACAGGTTTCATACACTACCAGTCAAAAGATTTTGAACAGTAAGATTTTTAATGTTTTTTAAAGTCTCTTCTGCTCACGAAGCCTACATTTATTTGATCCAAAGTACTGCAAAAACAGTAAATATTTTTACTATTTACAATAACTGTTTTCTCTTTGAATATATTTTAAAATGCAATTTATTCCTGTGATTTCAAAGCTGAGCTTTTAGCATCACTACTCCAGTCACATCCTTCAGAAATCATTCTAATATTCTGATTTGCTGCTCAAAAACATTTAATTTTATTATTATTATTACTACTACTACTACTACTACTACTACTACTATTATTATTATTATTATTATTATTATTATTATTATTATTATTATTATTATTATTATTGTTAAACAGCCAAGTAGATATTTTCAGGTTTCCTTGATGAAAGGTTTCTTTTTTTTTTTTTTTTTTCTTTCTTTCTTTACATTATAAATGTCTTTATGATCACTTTTGATCAATTTAAAGCATCCTTACTAATTAAAAGATCACTATTTAGCAATAATAAAATAAAATAAAATAAAATAAAATAAAATAAAATAAAATAAAATAAAATAAAAAATAATATTGACTCCTAGCTTTTGAATGGTATATTTCAGATAAATGCTGATCTTTGTATTCAAAGAATCCTGAAAAAAATTTACTCAGCTGTTTTAAATACTGATAATAATATTGATAATAATAACAACAATAATAACAACAATAACAACAACAACAACAACAACAACAATAATAATAATAATAATAATAATAATAATAATGAAGGATCACATGATACTAAAGACTGGAGTAATGATGCTGAAAATGTAGCTTTGATCACAGGAATAAATTACATTTTAAAATATATTTAAACAGAAAGCAATTATTTAAAATAGAAAAAAAATATCTCAAAATTGTACTGGTTTTACATGACTTTAGATCAAATAAATGCAGGCTTGCTGAGCAGAAGAGACTTCTTGAAGAAACATTAAAATCTTACTGTTAACTTTTGACTGGTAGTGTATATATTATTACACTTGCATTTTTGAATAGTGTACACATTTGTCATAAAGTATAATTGGTAACACTTTAGAATAGGGTACACTTATTCACTGTTAACTATGACTTTTTCCTCAGTAAATTCCTAATTTGCTGATTATTAATAGTCAGTAAGGTAGTTGTTAAGTTTAGGTATTGGGTAAGATTAGGGATGTAGAATAAGGCCATGTAGAATAGGGCATTAATATGTGCTTAATTAGTACTAATAAATGGTTAATATTCTAGTAATATGCATGCTAATAAGCAACTAGTAAAGAAACCATAAAATAAAGTGTTACCGTATAATTTATTGTAGATGTATTGTGATACATATTTTGTTTTGTTGTGTGTAAAAAATTTTTTTAGATGTTATTCAGATGTTAAATAAATTTAAAACCACTGCACTCCAGTCCACCCTTGTTACCTGTTGGTACTACTTGTCCTTTAAAATCGTAAGCATACGCCCTAAATCACATGACCAGCTATAAGTGACATCATTTCCTTGGAAGGAAAGCAAGAACAAAGTTTAAGTCATACATCTACTAAAAATCAGGAAAGTAGTTTATAAAAAAAAAAAAAAAAAAAAAAAAATCTAATAGCATAAAACTCACTGGGGTGGTACCTTTTGTACCTTTTAGGTACTAATATGTAATAGGTACCAATATGGATGCTTAATGTACAAAGGTACCCCAGTGACAGCTTTTGTATCTTTTTTCTAAAAGTGTACAAAAAAACACAAGAAAAAATTCCTGACTATGTCAGAAACTTAAAAATGCAAATACACCCAATTTATACTGGACATGATTTCTTTTTTTTTTTTGTTAGTAATAGATGATGTTCATTTCTAGCTAGTAATGGGCATCATTAGCATAAAACATCCACTGTTACATAATGTATTGTGAAAATGTCATTTAACCGGGTGTACAAACTTCCCATACCACAAATGTGTGTAATATTTGGTCAGGGTTATTAGGTTATACTTCAGCTTGAGGGCCTTGACCAGTGTGTTTTCTGAGAGACAATAAAATTTTTACCTTTTTTAATACAAACCTGCTCAGTGAAGAATCCAGCAACCGTAGGAACGACCCAACTATATTAGCGGGACGTCGCTTTGATGGCTGTTGTTCAAGCAGCATTACGTGTTGCGGTGGCCTGTGGCGGGCCTGTGCAGACACAGACGTGATGAAAGCCCCTCTGTTCATGGCCATGTTTGCTGGGATGGCTTCACAGCGATGATAAGGAAGTCTCACAGCCTTGCTGACACCCGCTACTGCTTAATTAGCCAGAATCAGCCCAGCCCTGTAGGAGAACGAGAGAGACAGGGAGAGAACGACTAATGATTAATGATAAAACTCCATTTGAGTACATCCGCTGACACAACACTATGTCACGGGGCGCTCAGCGTGTACGTCCACGTGTAGTACGGCGAGGATTATACTCCGCTTTAATGTTGCTTCCTATTTCAGTGCATTAAGCCTCTAATGGTGGGTCGGCACACCGCTCTGCTATATGACGCCTCTTCGAAAACTCTAAGTGTATTGCTAAATCAATTGGTCTATTGATCCACGACTAATTAGGGCAGGATAAATGGTTGAAGTACACAAATATTGGTCCACTGATGAGCCAATAGACTGCGGGGGGCATAAATTCAGCGATAGATGGAGAGGTGTCAGACAGGCATTTCAAGACTTGTTAGTGCCTGCACTAAACTAAATGAAATGCCATATGAGGGTATCTGTCAGCTAAATGCTCTCATTGAGAATTTACTTGATCTTCTGGAACCTCACATAAGAGAGATTTATATGGCATAGTAAAATGAGACTTCTATACTAGTCGATTTAATTGTGTTCGTTTATTCGAGATCCATCGATACGCTGCATATTGTTACATTTGTATAGAAGTGCTTGTTTTAGCACGAAGTAGGTGAATACAGCGGGAAATGGGAAAGCATATAATCTTTATTTTTCTTCTTTGTTTTGTTACTAAAAATAAGAATTAAAGGGATAATTAATAAAAAATATATATATATTAAATTAATTTTTAAAATGTGATTTATTCCTATGATGGTAAAGCTGATTTGTCAGCATCTTTACTCCAGTCTTCAGTGTCACATGATCCTTTAGAAATCATTCTGATATGCTGAAACCATTTTCACGATTTGATGTTCAAAAACATTTATTATTATTATTATTATTATTATTATTATTATTAATGTATAAAAAAAAGACTTCTGCAGATTAATATTTTTGTGGAGTGACTTTTTCAGCACTCTAAAAAAAAAAAGAAATTATTTGTAACATTCATAAAATAATGTTTTAATGTCGTCTATGATCAATTTAATGCACCCTTGTTGGGGGGGGGGCAGCAAAAAAAAAAAAAAAAACTTACTGATCCCAAACTTTTGAACAGTAGTGTACATTTAAATATCGTATTATTTAATGAATAAATAACACAATTTATGACGAAACACTGTCTAATGGCAAAATAGTGCCCTCAAAATAAATGAATAAATACATAAATAAACAATTAAACAAGAGTGTATTGCTACAGTCAGATGTTATAGTGGATTGGATGACAGCACTTGAAACAAAAGTGTTTACATGTGCACAGTTCTAAAAATACGGTATATCTACACTATTGAAAAATTATGATTCCATTATATCAGAAATATTTTTTGTAGAGTTACATTTTATACTATTATATAGATATTTTGAGTCCCTAACCTCATTCCTATACTTTCAGGAAAAAAAAAAAAAAAAGGTAGAAAAGCTGTCACAAAAGGTACACTTTATACCTTTTAGATACTGATATGTACCATTAGGGTACCAATATGGATGCTTAATGTACAAAGGTACCCCAGTGACAGCTTTTGTACCCTAAAAGTTCTAAAAGTGTACACAAAAAGAAGAAAAAAAAAACAAATCCTTGACCATCTCAGAAACTCAAAAATGTAATACAACTCAAGTCAGAAATTAATATACACCTTGCAGAATCTGCAAAATGTTAATTATTTTACCAAAATAAGAGAGATCATACAAAATGCATGTTTTTAATTTTTTTTTTAATTTAGTACTGACTGAATAAGATATTTCACATAAAAGATGTTTACATATAGTCCACAAGAGAAAATAATAGTTGACTTTTTAAAAATGACCCTGTTCAAAAGTTTACACACACTTGATTCTTAATACTGTGATAGTTGTTCATGAGTCCCTTGTTTGTCCTGAACAGTTAAACTGCCTGCTTTTCTAAAAATCCTTCAGATCCCACAAATTCTTTGGTTTTTCAGCATTTTTGTGTATTTTAACCCTTTTCAAAAATGACTATGATTTTGAGATCCATCTTTTCACAACTAAGGATGACTGAGGGACTCATATGCAACTAATACAGAAGGTTCAAACGCTCATTGATGCTCCAGAAGGAAACACGATGCATTAAGGGGGGTGAAAACTTTTGAACAGAAAGAAGATGTGTACATTTTTTTTTTTTACTTTGGCTAAATAATATATATATATATATATATATATATTTTTTATTTAGTACTGCCCTTCAGAAGCTACAAAAGTTACTTACATGTTTCTCAGAAGACAAAATAAGTTAAATTTACCCTGATCTTTAAATTCAATTATTAATGAGATCACTAATTGTGGTTTTATGGTGGTTTCGAACATATATGTAATTTTCATTAAGGATGTTTAAAAAGTCACACTGAAATTTTTCTAATCATTTCTCATAAGATTATTATATGTCAAAATGGCCTTGGGCTCTCTGAGCCCCTAAAGAGAACATGAGTGTTAGGATTCCCATTTTACCTGTATCCCCCCACCCTTAAGGGTATAAGTGCTGTCCATTTTACTCCACAGCATTTGACACTTCCCTTATTTTCATTTACGTCTTTTTTTCTCTCTCTCTCTCTCTCAAGTGCCCTATTTTGCCATTAGACAGCGTTTCGGTCACACGTCATCAAACTCTAATTAGTTTCAGCTGACAGGGTGTGTCCTTGAGGTCAAAGGTCAGGACCGGTTGTAGGGGGATGATGGCGAGTAGAAGGGTCGTGGCAGAGCTCAGGGATCAGAATCCTCATTACAGCGATCTGTTTGCCCTTAAATCAACCCGGCAACGGAGCGCAGACATCCACTGTGTCTCCCACAGCCCCGTGTTTGTCATACACACAGAGCCTTTCCCAGAGATCTTCTCTTTCATCGCTGCTTGTTTGTCCGTTCTTTATTCCCGATGCCCCCAGCGCTAATGTCAAAACAACAGTTGATGTTATTTCTCCAGGGGTGAGGGGGGGCTCCGCTGCGCCCTCTGCAGGAGCGTGGCCGAAAAACACACGGCGCTGACACGCAGCTGAGTCATTAACCCAGAAAACACACCATTTGCTGGGATTGTCAGAACAGATGTTTCAGAACTATTTCCCCGAAAGCTTAAAATCTGGAATACGTCTTAAATTAATAACCACCCCTCCGCCCTTCAGTTCCTCAGTCAATGCTAAGTGCCCTTGTTGACTCAATTGGATTAGCACTAATATGTAAACACAGGAGGTAAAAGAGTAATCCTCCAGTGAAAGCAAAAAAAAAAAAAAAAAAGTAGATAAATAAATCAAAATGGCACCTTCTCTACTTTATAACAATAAACGCAAGGCGAACGGAGGATTGATTGAATGAGGGGTTTGATACCGCAGATCTGAACGCGTTCGAGACGAGTGTTTTGACCATCCAGTGGCAGAGTAATTACCCGTTCGTAACTCAGTTGGATAATAAGAGGCAAACCTTTGGGGGATAAGACACAGAGTTGTTAATTATTAAACGCTTACATCAGCCAAGCGCTAGAGAGTTGCAATTATTAATGTTGTTGTTCTTGTTTGTGCTTAAACACAACTGCTGCTGTTAATATCCTCATTAACCAAAATGAATGATTTTATTACTCTTGATTTGGTCTGGGGTTTGCTAATGCATCTGGGTTGTGTCGTCAGTGTGAACTGAGGGATAAACATCGCCGTCGGATGCGCCGGGTCGACGTCTGCTAGGGGGGTTTGTTTATTTCCCCCCAACATAAGGGGAATATTCAAACAAAACAGACAAATGTGTCGCTCAACCCTAAAAATACACTGTAACTGAGCAGCCGGTGGAGAATTGCATGGATGATAGATGTGGATTTAGACTGGAAATCATTAAAAACTTACGCTGCGAATATGCGGGAGAAACAAAATAGTCGGGATTAAGCAGAAACGGCTGAGATGGAGGCGTGTCATTTTAATGCCTCATCTAAAATGGTCTGAGGTTTTTGAGTTTCTACCCCACCCTGGAAACGCCAAGGTGTCCTCAAAACGTCTTGTTGCATTAGAGCAAGTCACAGTATTAACATTCAAAATACCTCTTCTTTAGAAATCACTTTGCGAGGCAAAAAATAAAAAAGTTGAATTAATGAGCTTCACCTTGGATTAAAACGAATAACTGACTATTAATTACATCCAAAATATCAAGAATATTTAAGCTCAAGGATCAAAGGGACATCTGCCAGTATTCATAACAGGGATCTTTATATATAGTCATTTATTCAGCGTTTTTAGGTCATAAAAATTCAGATATTAGACACAATCAAGTTGTAGAATGTTAATTTTCCACCCTGAATCGTTCTGTGAAAGCCCAAGGAGCAGCAAACGCAAACAGTCGAGTAAATTCTCATGCTCCCCGTAGAGCTGACACACTGCTCTGTAGTATTTACTATTTCAATAACATGCTGAAAGATTGGCCAATCACTGGATCAGGGCTGTTATAACTCTTAAATAAGCCTCTCTTAGGTCTTGCCGCCGATGACAAAGGACTTACTTCATCGCCATCACCGCTTTAAAAGATTCTTATGATTGGTTAACTCACGTCAGAGAACAATAACAACTAGACTTTTATAGTATCCGAAGAGAATGTTTAGTGGTGCTAGCCTGGGCAAAACTCACCACTGTTACACTACCGTTTTAAAAATAAAAGTTCTTTTGGAATGAATGGTTCCATGAACAACATCCATGGAACTTTTCTATTGCACAGAAGCTTCTTTATAGTGGAATAAAGGTTCTTAAACGGTTAGTTCACCCAAAAATGAAAATTCTGTCATTAATTACTCTCATGTCGTTCGGAACACAAATTGAGATATTTTTATTGCGTCGTGGTCAGTGTGCGTCAAAGACTGGCACGGAAGAGAAGAAATTGTTGAATAAAGTTGCTATTTTTGTTTTCTGCACAGAAAGTATTCTCGTAGCTTTATAACATTACGGTTAAACCACTGATGTCACATGGACTATTTTAATGTTCTTACTACCTTTCTAGGACTGGGAGCACCCGGAGAAGTTGCCAGGCCACAGGAATTGATTTGAATATATGTGGGATTATTTGCAGAAATCTTACCAGGTGTTATACTCTCAGGGACAGTATGCTTGGAAATATTTAAATATTTCACGTTTTCGATTGCATTCATTAGGCCTATTTGTAGTGCGCCAGCCACTCAATAATAGCAATAAGCTTTGTGCTTTTGGTACTTTTAATATAAAATAAAGTCTCAGCTTTCAAAATCTGTCAGTTTTACAGCAAAATACAAACAATGTGCCTTGCAATAATGTGTTTTCCATGCTCTTTAATGTGGCGGATTGCTATATTCATGTGAATCAATCTTCTTTTTGATTACAATGAGACATTGGCGTCATTAAATTATATACTTTTCTTTGTGAAAATTCCACCACCCTCCGCAAACACAACTTCACATGTATTTAATTAAAAACAACAATAAAATGTTTTAAAGTTTGAACTGGACTCCAATTTGTTAACATAAGTTATATTGTTGTCTTTTATATATACTGACTATTCACAAGCTGTTTTATTTACGGTATAATACAGTAAATGATTATAAATAATATTTAACGTCTTCCATTCGTTATTTGTAGCGCGGCAGCCACCCAGTAATCAAATTCTGTCAGTTTTATCACAAAAGACAAATTATAAATGTGTCTTTATTTCAAGTTTCTAGCAAAATATAAACATGAAGGAACATCAGAAGGAAAGAAAAAAAAACAGTATAGCCTAATTTAATTAAACAAATGTCTCATTGTAATCAGAAAGATGACTGATTCACATGCCGCTTAAACTGAGGCGAAAGCAGCGATCTGTCACCACATTAAAGAGCGTGAAAACACATTATTGTTTGTATTTCGCTATAAAACTGACAGATTTTGAAAGCTGAGATTTTGGAATATCTCCCAGTGCTCCCAATCTGGGCCATTTGCATGCGCAACAGGCTAGAATATACTCTCAAAATAGTATAACTTTAATCTCGTAATTGCTCTAAATGAATTCTCGTAATATTTGTTATTTTATTCTTGAAACATTTTGACTTTATTCTCATAATTTTGACTATATTATTGAAATATTTAGATTTTATTCTCAAAATATTTTGACTATATTTTTGTAATATTTCAACTTTTATTCTCATAATTTCGACTTTATTCTTGAAATATTACACCTTTAAACTCGTAATTGTAGATTTTTTTTATTTTTCAACGTGGCACTAAAATTCCGTTGTTCCTTTAAGATTATCATTTAAGAACTCCAAAATGTTCTTCTATTGTGTTGCTATGAAATCCCCTTTGTGTAGAGAGTTGCTGTTTGATTTTGGAGGTGTTCTGAGTGCTTTTTCGCACCTTGCTATAGTGAGTGTTCAGGGTGGTTGTTTACTAACCCAAGTTTGACTATTAAATCATCCACCAAATGCTTAGAAAAGTAACTGCACACATCTTCTCAGTAGCTGCACAGCACTATCATTCATGTTTGTAGAACAAACAATGTGGGATGAGTTATGCTTAATATTTGCTTGAGTATACGTAATATTAATATAGTAACACTACATCTTCTAAATCATAAAACTACAACAACCAAACAAGTCTTTTATGAAGCACCAAAAACCAATTACAAGTGAACTAAAAGTAGAAATACAATAAAATGTCTTGTTACAGAAGTGCTCGGAATAGTCGGTGATGGCACAAAGGAGTCAAAGGTCAGTTGTAACCAAAGTGCTTGTGCCTTTGGTCTTTGGGGCCCTTTTGTCTCTTAACGAAACATTTCCCTTTTCTCCATAACAAGCAATGAGCAAGACATGATAAATTTACACATCCACCGTATATACGTACACACACCCACACAGATACTGGTAATAAAGATGTCTTCTTAGCAGGAAATTGTTTAACAAACCCAACTCTATAGGAAAAGCAAATAAGGCCATTTATGGGGCTAGTTGCTCCTGTGTAATCTGAAGCATATGCAATTTTAAAGGGTGTTTCTCCTGCTAATGGGCCCCGAGGGGCCGGGAGGTTAATTGATGCAGCTGTTGATCGCTTTTACACATGACGCAGAGTTCATCTCCCCTGTGACTCTTATTCCAAGGCACTTTTTAATGAAGTGTTAGACAGAAGGCTTTTTACAGTAGGCTTGTATCTTGGAGAATGCTTCAAAACAAACCTAAAGAAGAGCTTTTAGGGAAACGCTCTGCAGATGACCATTGATTTACACATTAAATAAGAGCTTTTTGGGCCAGATTGTTGATTTGAAGCTTATGAGGCAACAGAAAGTCAATGTTTTATACTATTTCGTTTACGCACATCTGTTAGCAGCTAAAAAATACACAATCCATAGAATGAGGCTAACATTCTAGCTGTTGACACATTAAAACACCAAACACAGGCCGCGCCGAAACGTCACTAATTTTACCGTGCCCTTTGTTTATAAAACGACCGCGTAGCACTCGCAGTCACAAACGCCGGCGTTTGACAGCTACTTAATTTCACATCTGAGGGTTGAGGGTGACAAGTTCACTTTTTATAATATAATCTCCGGCAGATTTTAATTAAATAGTCATTGGCGAACTTCTATAATTCCTCTGAAGGCCAGGCCTCCATGGGAGGCGGAAAAAAACGAATGGGTTTCCTCGCCGCTAAAGGGGCTTCTTTACCGAGCAAACATTTACAGATATTTGAGCATTGAAAATTAAATACAAATACATAGCTAAATTTATTTGATCCGAGGCTGTGGAAATGAGCGTGGAGTGTGGAGAGAGCGGGAAGTGATGACAGTGTGATGAACTGGATAGCAGCCTCACCCTGAGGATTATACTCCCACAGTCACTAAATTCTGCTCATTAAAGTGACAAACCCAAACACAAAGCCAGTCAAGCGTGAGATTCAGCTGTGTACGGCATCTGGCCCGCACCGGCAACCCCGAGCGCAGCCGTCTCCGCCGCGAACACCTCTACACACTGTAGCCTCCGTCAAATCTAAAACAATCAACTTGCCTTTCATTTCCAATTTCGCCGCCTGCCACAAAGCCCTATTAGAGTCCATGATGGTACGCTGCCGCCGATTTACAAACGAGCACGGGGGAGTCCCTGTCCTTCTCGAACCGCTCCTCCGCTCGGTCTCTGGTGCCATCCGTCAGCCTCCTCCATCCTGATTATCTGGAGACGCCAATTTCAAAGAGACATCTTAATGGTGATGTCAACGTATTAATTAGAAGTGTTAATGAGCTAAAAGCAACCCAAATTAAATTAATGCAGCAATAGACACAGAGAGCGAAATTAGCTTCAATTTCTGTAAATGATTCTGAAGTGTGCACAACATATCAGCCTGCCTGAACGTTCCCATCCCCCAAAGCTAATCAAGAACTACATTGCAATTAGCTGCTTAATTAAAGCAACACTCTGCTCGGAAAATCCGGCACAATTAAGTAATGGCTGTTATAGCATGAAGGCAGGCCGTATTTGTCTTCGGGAGAGGCGCACAACACGCGCACGCACACACCCAGACAAAGCATATTATATTTCCAGCGGCCCGCGGGGACCGGAGACAGCCAAGATCTGCCGAGATGGAGAAGGTTTGGAATGTGGAGTGGGTCTGGAGCTAGAAACGGCACGACTCAGTCTGTGACAGAGCGCCAGATCGCACTCCCTAGCCTGAGGTTTCATAGACTGCCGAATTGGCTCGGGCTCAGGCGAGCGGGGCCTAATCGCCACTTTCTGTGTTGTCACCTCGACGCTTTCCAGTTGGACATGGCCAACCGCAGACAGTTGGAGCGCTCTTCGCTGTTTCAGCTGAGGATGTCTTGGTGACCTTCCAATCTGAAGACTGGCGAATCTAGCAACTCGAGCGCCCACGTCCGTCCGTCGAATAAGAGCGGACCCCATGCAGATGTTTCCCGACGCCGAGTCCAGGTGGCGGCCCCTCCCGCGGCGGCGTATCTCGCTTTATTTACCAGTCTGAGCGAGGGGCTGAGCTGTGATTAACACCCCGGTTTGGCTGGGCCGCCCAGGGACGTGGGTGTGAGCGCCATCCTTCAGCAGGTGTAGGCCACTGCAGAGCATATGCCATCGGGCTCTGCGGAGACGGTTCCTCTGGCGTATCCCGACCGACTGGGAACGGGCGTCACTCACAAACACCATCTGTCAGGTACAGCCTTACCTGCTAGGAGCATTTAACTGAGAGGTGACGAGTCCTTCTCCCATCTCAGATCTCGTTCACAGCTAGATGGAGAGGTGGAACTCGTTCTCCAGCAGGCGTCAGCTCGGATTTCCTCGATCGGCCGTGTAAACTTCGCAACTGGAGACAAAGGAGAGCGGAGATCTCCCGCGATGCTCCGGGACAGATTTCCCCCTCTTCCGAAGAGGGGAGAAAAGACACCTGAAGTGGTTGACGCTAAATTAGGTTTTCAAAGGCAATAATTAGACTTTCTCCCCTAAAGGTAAATTACCTGCTTCCCAATTGATCTGCATTCTAATTATAACAATTTGCCCAGGAGCCACTGCTAGAACCTCACTGTCTACTACGAGGAGATGTTAAACATACGAAAAGACGTGTAGATATGCGGGAAACCGCTGTAATCAGTTTAATAAGCATTCCGCACCATAACTGGGGGAAATTAATCAACAGTTCGGTGCACCTTTGAGGGTGATAAATTAAAAGAATATTAGTGAATATTAGGAGAGCAGAGGGCAAGGTCTTTCTCCCCACATTCTGCTGTGAGATTTCATGATCACAATACAGCTTGAATGACAAAACCTGCATTTTCTGCAGCGTCAAACAACCACTAACTGCATGAAACCAAGATGAATCGTTGCTGAAATCAATAATCTTGATTTTTCAGAGTATCTCGTATTGCCGCCAAAATCAAATTAATTTTTTAGGGCTGTCAAATGATTAATCACGATTAATTGCATACAAAATAAAAGTTTGAGTTTGCCTGTGTATTGCGTGTAATTATTATGTAAATATAAATACAAATTAATGTATATATTTAACAGAAATATGTTATGTACAGAATATTTTTATTTCTATATAATATAAATTATACAAAAATTATAATACATATACTTGTAAATGTTTCTAAAATATATACATGAATGTGTTTGTATGCATGTGATTCATCACGATTAATTGACAACCCTAATTTAAAAAAAAAAAAAAACACTTTACACTACTGTTTGAAAAAAAAAAAATAAAAATAAAAAAAAAAGAAAGTGTTTCATGCTCACCAAGGCTGCATTTGTTTAAATCATAAATACAGAAATGTTACAATTTAAAAGTTTTCCGTTTTAACATTTTAAAATGTACTTCATTTCTGTGACAGCAAAGCTGAATTTTAAGCATCATTACTCCAGTCTTCAGTCACACAATCCTTCAGAAATCGTTTTAATATGCAGATTTGCTGCTCTGGAAGATTTCTTATTATCAATACTGAAAACAGTTATACTTTTTATTAAGGATTTGTGGAACAGAAAGTTCAAAAGAACTGTATTTAAAATATAAGTCTTTTGTAACAAAGTAAGTCTTTGACATACTGACTTGTCAATTTAATGCATCCTTGCTGAATATGAGCATAATACTGTAAATAAATTTCCAGACCCCAGCAATTTTTCACTGTATATCATTTTGAGTTGGCCATTTGAATCTTTGGAAACAAAAAAAAAGCTCTTAAAATGTTACAAAACAAAAAGGAAAGTTCCAGTCGTCTTCTAATGGCTCGTTTGCACCGAGCGGTATGGATCAGTACAGTACAGTATGGTACACCCTGATCCAGCTTGCATTTCCACCGGTAAAAGTATCCTTATTTGATAGGTGTGGCGTATGTCGGAAAATAGCGATTTACGATAAAGCGCAAAGATAGTTTCTCAATGACAAAGTAGTAGTAAGGCAAAGTAAGGCTGTTCTAGGCGGGATACATGAGCACTGAGCACCCGGTGATCACCTGGGCTCAAACCTCTGAAATCGGCATAGCAAATTTTCAAACAGACGCCATCTTTATAAATAAACCAGAGATTTGAGTTTTAAATGACTACATTCTTGCCTGAAGAACTTTTAAAACTACATTTCATGACATTGTAACAGTAATATTTAGAAAATTATGCAAGTTTTTGGGCAATGACTGATGATGTTTCACAAGTTCACAACAACAGACAAGATACTGCGAAATGGCTATTGGCTGGGTGAAAATATTAAATTATTAAATACACAGATTTTTGTGTGTTTGCACACTCTAATGTAAATAAGCCCAACATGCATGAACAGCATAGCAGAACAAGAGAAGGACACGCTTTATCCCCCTTGTAGCATACACAAGTGACAATTCTAGTCAACCAATCAGTGTCCTGCAGTGAGTTTAGCTCCACCCTTTTGGTACATTTTGCTGTGCTAGGTACCCTAACGGAAAGGCACCAAAAAAGTGGTACAGTATGCTATTTGGTACCATTTACAACTTCTGACAACAGAAACAGTAACTGCGTACTGTAGTGAACCATACCACTCGGTGAAAACAAATCATAACTGGTCAACACAGTGCTGCTAAAATCTCTGGGTCTGAACTAAATGACTACTATGTAACTACATCTCCACACTATAAAGTATGTAAAAAGCAGTATGTGAAATAAATAGTATGTCAGATTATGCAACATTCAGTAGACAGTGATATTGAAGAGTGCTTCCGATGGGCTGTACTGACCATCTGGCCATGTTTGTGGCCTCATGCAGTGTCATTTCTGAATGCATTTCATATGACAACTCCAACATAACAGATGTAGCATGTCCAGATTGCATCAACAAGACACACATACTCATAGAATTTAAACTGATTAATCAAATACAATACATACTCAGTATTTATTTTTTAAGTGATGTGACGTGTTGCCAAGTATGGTGTCCTGTACTCGGAATCTGTGCTCTGCATTTAACCCATCCAAGTGCACAGCAGTGAGTAGTGGACACACACACACACACACACACACACACCTGCCATTTATGCTGAGGCACCTGGGGACCATTTTAGAGGTTCGGTGTCTTGCTCAAGGGTCTCACCCCAGTCGTGGTATTAAAGGGTGGAAGAGAACGCAGTACATTCACTTCGCCCACCTACAATCCCTGCCGGTACCGAGACTCAAACCTGCGACCTCTGGGTTACAAGTCTGACTCTCTAAACATTCGGCCATGACTGCCCTATGTGATTTTGGACATAGCATGAAGAGTTCCTTTGCAAAACCAACTCACTGTGCATTCCAATGAATCTCAATCAAACTGCAGTTGGGTTATTTTGATTAAGTAAAAAATAACCCCCCCCAAAAAAAAAAAAAATTACAGCTAACTAACACAATAAAACACAATGAAAACATGATAACATAATAAAAAACAGGATTTTTGAAAATTAAAAAAAAAAAAAAAAAGTCTTTTGCTAATAAACTCTTCATATATCAGAAGAATAACACTTTTTTCCATAAAAGTGTTTTAATGAGAACTTGCGGCCCGTTTAATTGATCTTTTGCAAGCAGCTTGATTGACAGGTGATCTGACCAATCATAACGCCAAATCCGCCATTCTGTCTTACAAATAAATCAGACAGGAGAGTAAATTTAAACTTGAAAAATTGTGTGTATTGATGTCTCTCTGCGGCTGAAATAAAATACGTACAGTAGTAAAGAGGATCAGTTCACATGTCAATTGATCTAATAAAGCAATACAGTCTTCTGTCACAACATATTAAAGAGCCACAAAACGGTATTTATTGTTTGAATCTCTTAAAAAATGACAACATTTTAAAGCTAAGACCTTGTTTCATTCCAGAAGTAGCCTGCTCTGTGTTATCTGCTGACGTGTTGTCAGTTTCCTCTTTGCTCTACAATCTATTTTTTCACTGCCTGAGGCTACATTTACACTAGTGTGTTTTCAATTTAAAATGCATAACTTTTGCTATGGTTTTTGACCCTCAAAAACAGAGACTTCCGAAAACGCTACAGACCCCGTTTTAGGGGACATTTACACAACAAAGTTTTCAGCCAAAATGGGACACTTTTTATGCGTTTTGCCTGTTCGTTTACACGACAATGACGTTTTGGGGACTGAAAACACATAATTTTGAAGTGCAAGTTTTTGGAAACGCCACAGTTATCACTTCTGTGTAAACACCCAATACGGGAATCTGTAAAAACGACGATGTTGTGCGCATGTGTAGTACGTGTTAGGTATGTAGACATGAGGAGTATGTGTCAGTTTTAAAGGCAAGTGCAAACAAACAATGCACCAAATGACATAATACAGCATTTTTGGCAGATTTTGTGGATGTGTGTAAACGCAAATTTTTTTGAAAACGCTGTCGTGTATACGTGAAACTTTTTGAAAACGCAGGGGAAAAACTTTTCCGTTTTGGACTACATTGTTGTTGTGTAAACATAGCCTTAGTTTGAAAACTCCAGGGTTGCATTTCAGTATAAACAGGCCAAAACGGAGACTTTTGAAAACGATGACGTGGCTGCCCACATGATCTAAATAATAGGGCATCTACCCACATATCTATGCTTGTACCTGCATGAATGGTCATGTGGCATACGTTTTTAGTTGTTGTTGTGTAGATGAGGATCGTTTTCATCTTAAAAACGCACTAGTGTAAACGTAGCCTGAGAACATGATGTGTAGTGTGAGAGTGGCATTGTTTGTCAGACACAGCAACAGTAACTAAGGATTGCAGGTTTTTGCAAAGGGTCAGTTATAGGTTATCATTTCAGAAATGATCTCTACCCTTCAGTTTTTCATCTTATTTCAAAGTCATAAAGGTTTTAATTTTTCAAAGTTCTAAATTTTTTTTTTTTTTTAAGAGTTTAAAACTAAAGTGGTGACCGTTCTGGCTGCAGGCAATGTTTATTTACATCCAAATGGGTGAAGTGGCTGATTTTGAATGCAGATTTCAGATAATGACGGTGGAGGTGAAGCCAGGCTATTGTCTCCATTAAACGCAGAACTCACCTCCACACGGCGGCAGTGTGACTGCGCACAGATACTTCACAGAGACCGAGAGCACGTATTCAAATTCAGCCCACAGTGCCCAGTGCTAATTAATATGTAAATTTCACATTGTTTGTTAACTCCGACGTCAATTTTTGATGTGAGCCGCGGCTTCTATGTTAACAGAGATTCACTGTAGATTGGGCCTGGGTTATTGCCAAACCCCTGTCTGTCCATAATCAAATATTTTTAGGCTGCTAGACTAATATACGTCTCTGAAGCTTATAACTTGGGAGACGCGCTAATGATATTTTATTAAGCCAGAGTAATTGAAGGCACCATTTAAATATGTAATTAAGCACTTAAGTATAATTACGCAACACAGTAGGAAACCCAATGAATTAATTTAAAAATACGCCAATACATCAATTTATTTAGGCTCCATTGTGCGGCTCGAACATAAGATGATTAACATTTTAAATAACGAGCTTCAACGAGACGGAATAAAGGAATTTCATTTCCGCCTGGAAGTGTAGAAAGTTGCCGTACACGAGTTGGAAGAGAATAACTGATAGGATAAAGACCCCTGCGCAATTTGAAGCACAGAGAAGCGATTTGCCTACTAATATACCTGTATGCACAAGCCAGCGATTACTGGGCAAGTTTCCACGGCACTTTTCTTACAGTAAATCTCCTTTCCATTAGGCTGAAATGATTTAACAGACACCGTTGTGTGGCTTATAAAAGCACGGATGGAGGCGGAGATGGAGAAAGAGAAAATCTGCACGAGTGTTTGTGTCGTGCGTACCAAGAGAGAAAGCGTGCTCATTTTTCCCAGCAGCCACCATGTGGCCCGCTTTAAGAGAGGTTCACAGATAAACACACATCTCCGGCCCCGGTGGAGTCATTTACCTTTCTCCAAGTAGATTCAAGATATTAATTAAGATAAATCTACCTCAATTCTGTGATTCTGCCATCTGGTTATTTATCCGAGTTATGTTAATCATTTCTGTAGGGCAGGAGAATGATTACCCATTTTGCGTCTAATTTATATTAATATTCGAAATTAAATACTTCAGCAATACGGCCCATCTGTTTCGACCACAGCGCGTATAGAACGTACTGTAACTCGTAGCAGAAAAACACACACGCTCTGCGGCGACGGCATCATCTCCTTAGCAAACAAACAATATGCCAGCATTAACCCTTGCTCCCCACGTTAACTACTCTGACAAACTCTCTAATGAAGTTAGCCGAGCGAGTCCGACCACGAATTTCAAACTAAACAAACCTCTAACACAATGACTTACAAGATTTACCACCTCATATGGTTCTAAATCCCACTGATGATCTCACAACCTCCGAGAATAACGACACCCTCGGCCCGAACAGGCAATTAAGGCACCGGTGGCTTTGCGCTTGACTTTGAGCGTTAGTTTGTTAGCCGGTCACGTGTGCGAGGCGTACGGGGAGGAGGGGTGAGGAGAACCCGATCGCACGCTCCAGCTCAGGCCAGCCACTAATTAGGGTGAAGAGGAGGCCAGTGGACACGCGGTGTGATTAAATTTAGATCTGGAGGGAGATCTTGACCCCGCGTGCCCCTCATCTAAGTGACATTTACCCAGGATAACCACACTGCAGCTGAGGCTTATTAACCTTTTGTGGGCCTGAACACCACTGACTGGCTTAATTGGCAGATGGATTATTAAATAGAGCAACTTCAAGATGATTGAACATCTCATATCTACAACGCACAGGTTAGTCGGTAAAATCTTATTATCACTTAGGCTTCGGGGTACAGTGGCCTACATATATACTAGAATGGATCATTTTTGGCATTATACTATTAACAATGCAGGCCGAGGTGCGGAAACGAGAGGAGTTTTGATGATAACGCTGCTCAACGTGTGATCCGTCAGAGGGTCACTAGCAGAATATCTCTTCGCTTTCTCTGCATCCGCAGTCCCCTGGGAGGTAAAATCCGCCGTTAATCATCAAAATGACCGTTACGCGTTGCCAAGCGCTAAACGGTGTCGGATCCGCCCGGAACGACTTAATCCATCACAACTTTCGAAAATCAGGTTGCTTCTGTACGGAAATCTCCGAGAGATTTAAAAGAGAACGGAGACGGCGCTCTGGGCCTCGTACAGTCAGAAACAAGCGTTCCCCTGACTCGTACAAAAGAAAACGCTGTACGCTCGTTTTTCTGCATAGCCAAACAGAGCTGCCAGACGTGCGTTTAAGCATGATCCATTCAGCGGGCTTTGCGCCGCTCTGCCATGTCAAATCAGTGCTTTCAAGGGAAGCACGAGTCAGCCATGTTGGATTCGGTTCTGCTTTGGGAAATAAGTGGATCATATTGGACGCATTACCATACTTGTGTGACTGAGGCGCTCGCTCTCTCATATTCAAAAAGGAGATCATTGCACAGCATGTGATAAATGTCACCTCAGAGCAATGACCCGCATTATGTATTACCCCTGCTGCAGGCGTCCTCCTGCACCTCTGTGATCAGCTGTGGCTACTTACCCCCCACGTAGGCTACCTCTGACGGGCTATATGGAAAATCAAACCCCTGACACTGAAAAAAAAAATTGAAAGAGCGTGCGTTAAAAATACAAGAGAGAACTGGTGTACGTTTCATCTTCTAGGATGTTGAGTACGTTTTGTGTCTTGGTAGGTCAAGCAACCAAAAAGTCAAACATATAAAACAGAAGTGATCAGAATCATATACATTTAAAAGGAATAGTTCGCTAAAAATAAATTGTCAGAATTTACTCACCTTCATGTTGTTTCTTTTCCTTCCTCTCCACTACAGCTTTTAAAATACGGACGAGACGTAAAGAAGCATCTCACCATATTTGATGGATTGCCAGTTTGAATATGCCAAAATATGGCTGTCATTTGTGAAGCAGGAAAAGGGGTTCATTTACAGGTCTTTGTGCTCTTCTGGAAAAAGGTTCTGGGTATTTGTTCGTTTGTTGGGACAGTTCTGGAATTAAAGAATTAGTTCACTTCTGTATTAAACTTTCCTGATTAATTACTCGCCCCCACGTCATCCAAGATGTTCATGTCTTTCGTCGTCAGTCAAAAAGAAATTACAGAAATTACATTCCAGGATTTTTCTCCATATAGTGGACTTTAATGTGGATGAGCAGGTTGAAGGTCCAAACTGCAGTTTCAATGCAGCTTCAAAGGGCTCTACACAATCCCAGACCGAGGAATAAGGGTCTTGTCTTGCGAAACAATCAGTCATTTTCTTGGAAAAAAAAAAAAAAAAAATTATATACTTTTTAACCACAAATGGTCATCTTGCACTAGCTCTGCGATGCTCGTCTGCTAGGCAGTGTTGCCAAGTCTGCGGTTCTCCTGCGGAATTGGGCTATTTTAACACTGTTGCCGTCAGTGACCCCAATAACGTTATATTTAGCCCCTGGAATACGAACTGTACCGGGGAACCCCACCAAAAACGTGTTTTACAGTAACACCCCACAGACTTGTGCAGTGTAAATGGGGTCTGTTTAAATGGCAGAGTGGTGCACAAGTGAACATGATCATTCCTTTCTTTTAACTACTAGTTTTAACGCGAATAAACATAAATGAACATCTCATGCCTTATGTAATCGCTCAGTCAGTGTTTTAACTGTGGAAAGACGTCAATAAAACATCTTCTAAACAAAATGTCATGTAGCATTTCATTTACCTCAGGCACATCATCAGTGTCCACGGCTCGTTAGTTCACCAGAGAGATCTTTTGCGAAATATTAGACTATATACTCACTATATTTTATTTTACCTGTTAGTGAAATCTTATTTAATTAGTGAAGTCTTAATTAATGTAGACATATGTTTAAATGAATCAGTTATGAAACAACTTACGACAGCCACTCTGTATTTGATTATATTTCAAGAACAAATAAAAAAATATTTTAATTTATAAGTAAATTTAAAAACTATTTTGTTTTTCATAATTGCATTATGTGCAATTCACATGTTTGCATACATTTTTTTAAGTTGTGTTTTATTATTATTATTATTATTATTATTATTATTATTATAATTATTATTATATTTAATAATTAAATTTAAGTTTGAGCTGTTAATTTTAACCTCATAGTAATGTAAAACCATAAGCTGAGGTAGATTTTTAAATCACTAAGAAAATTTAAATTATAACCGATTCAGTAAACTACCATTTAATTTAAAGAAAAAGGTTAGTTTCCCCTTGCGGTACCGAAATCATACCAAACCGTGACGTCAAAACCGTGGTACATACAGTACCGAACCATCATGATTGTGTACCATTATACCCCTAACGTTTTACTTTTTAATGTAAAGGGCGTTTGACTTTCTTTGCACGTTCCTTTTGTAAACACAGGGTCAGTACTTCTGCCTACGTCACGCATGACCTTTCCAACTTGATTACGTAATGCGTGAAGTCAGGACGAGGATTTGTTTCGCTATCGTTTCGCTAGATAAGACCCTCATTCCTCAGCTGGGATCGTATAGAGCTCTTTGAAGCTGCATTTAAACTGCAATTTGGACCTATATGGAGAAAAATCCTGGAATATTTCCCTCAAAAACCTTAATTTCTTTTCAGCTGAAGAACGAAAGATAGATTTGTACATCTTGGATGACATGGGGGTGAGCAAATTATCAGAAAATTTTAATTCTTGAGTAAACCAATTCTTTAAGGCTCACTCTGTTTAGAGATATTTGTGTTTCCCCAAAAGGGATATAAATGTTGCATCTTGCATCTGAAAAAGTGTTAAAAAAAAAAACTAAGGAACACTCTAAAAGTCTTTACCAAGCCATTTATTTGACCAAAAATACAGTAAAAACAGTAATATTGTGAGATGTTAATACTATTTTAAAAATGTCCATTTCACTATATTTTCCAATAAAATTGCTGAATGTTGAAAAGAGTTTTTTTTTTTGTTTGTTTGTTTGTTTTTGTAAAGTTAACCCAAACTTTTGAACAGCATCTAAAATCTCAACTATTTTGTCTAGTTTTCCAGTCAAAACATCTGAAAAGAAAAAGGAACCTCAAAACATTCTCAAAAGACTAATTTTTGTTCCATTAGTTGCTTTCATTATCAAACTAATTATTCAAAGACTTTAAATATTTAAACTAAATAAATGTTCTGATAAAGAAAATGTTTTGCAGAGTACATTTAGTATTTGTCTGAAAAGCCAATAAACACAAATGTTCAAAAACATTCTCCAAGCAAACATTATCCTCCTCTACAAGGAGGTTAAGCTCTTTTGTAATTAGCACACACTCTAATACACGCTACGATTTAATGGCCTTGGTGAACAAGACAGGCTGCTTGGCCTCTTCAGCAAGGTATTTTCAACACTAAAAATGAGTTGAACCTGCCTTTATGTGTTTACATAAAGAACAACAAACAGGCAAAGAGCGAAAAGAAAGAAAAAACGCACGCGACTTCACAAGGTGCATTACGTGCACGTAAATAAATCCAATTGATAAAGGTGTAATAGTGTGCTTTGAACTTGAAAGTGCAATTATTTTTCACATCAAACACACTTTTTGCACATTCACACAAGAATGCAGCTAGGAGATGCTTATTGCGATATAATTACAGGCTCTCCGAGCTCCGACTCGCATTCTTTAGCCTATAGGCTCTAATTGCAAATCTTTTTATTCATTAAACGAACACCGCTTCACAGCATTCTCTCCATGATAGACATCTGAACAGAAAACATTTTTCAGCGAGCCATGGCCAATTAAAGTTAATGTACGACAACAGAATGCGCCGCGTAGCATATTGCCATCAAACTATTTGGACTGCAGATCTCAACGCGCGTCGAAACTGTTTGTTCGCTCTCCTAAAGCCACAGATACTCAAGTGGAAAAGTGACTTGCACCGAGATATTTCTCTAATTAGAGGTTTTTATCATTGAAAGCTCGACGCTTTAAAGCGCAACCGGTCGCTTCGAACGCAACGCGAAAGGGCACAAACGCAAGCAGACGTTCACCGGGGGTTTTAACACTTTCGCACTGTAATCTGTCTGGGAATCCACGTGTGTTAACACAGCTAAAAATGTAGAAAGCAAACACTCCAACAACACGGCGTGAATGTCTCAATATATTAACCGCACAATAAACAACCTATTCAATTCCAGGGATTTGCATGAGAAATGGGAGTATTAACGCGGAAGGATGTGTGTAGTCATTCAAAGTGCGAGCTGATGGCGGAGGGAAGGCTTTCAAAAGCCGAGAGGGTAGAGAGAGCCCTGCTGTGGTGGAGACTAACGCTGCCTCAGTGTTGGCATATCACTGAACACAATGGCCTAGATTAGCAAAGTGTCAGTACTGAGCTGAAATAAGCTAATTGCTTAATTAGCTGACCCAATTCGATAAGCCTCTTCTAACATATTAACTCTAGCTATGTAACAAATAGCTCGAATTCGTGTAAAAAGTGCGGGTTTAATTACAACCGTGAGTGTGAAAAGCTAAATGAGACGGCCGGCGCCGTATGAATGTTATTGTGTCGGAGACTATTAACATCCATATATTTATAAGCAGAAGAATGGCACGGCTGCGACAGACTTATTGGCTCCGAAAGTATGAAACGGAAGCGCGACGCCAAAGCTTTTGTTTGTTTCTTCCATTCGGGCTTTGGAGCAAAAAAGACCTGCCTGTTATTGACAGCTTGCTTGAAACAATTACGGAGCGTATCGGTGGAAGTGATGTCAGCGAGCTGTTGGAAATAGAAAAGTCGGGTTAAAGGTAAAACCATTTTCTCATTAGACTGAACGATGAGTGGGACAGATTAATTTACATTTTCCCCTGACATATTTTACATACACAATCTTTTGCTTAGCACTGGGACTTATGGGCAAAAGAGCTCTATTTGTATAAGATGAAGTCATTTATATGCTAATTCATTGGAATGTAGACCTTCCAGATTCATGTTTACCTATTAGTGCATATAGATGCGAAGGGACATTAGAATATTGGAAATGGAAAGGACGGGGAGGGGGGGGGGGGCTGTGGGCAACAAAGTATTAGCACACTGTTTCCTTCTATTAATCTCATATTATGAGCCATTTCTGTTTTATTTAAGCAGCACCCAAGAGCCAAGCTCAGAGGCATACGGTAAATGACCATTTTCCCTGAATTGACTTTGAGGAACACATGGTTGCAAAGTCAAAAATATGCACGCCGAACAAGACACAGCAGCCTAAAAATCCTTCAACTGCTTTATATAGTTTCAAAGGAGCACTCAATATTAGTGTTAATTTTGTTAATGAAAACTATGACGAAAAACGTTCATTGACCATGACGAGATCACAATAAGGTCAATAAACGATAACGCTGACTATATCAACATGCAATATCATTGACGATAGAAGATGAGACTAAAATGTATTTTTTAAAAAAGACTGCTGTGCACGCCTCTTCTACATGAACTTTCTTGTGTGCACACTCAAAAAAAGATTCTACAACACTGTTCAGTTTATTTAAAGAAAATAATTTTCATTTAACACCATTTTGTTAGGTTTTCCCATTTACTGACTTAAAACTGTTGCGTTTTGGTTTAACTCGATATTTTCCTTTTGAAACAACATGTTTCAATTAAGTAGGCTAAACATAACATCTGACGCTTGTTCAATTTACCTAAAGGGGTCATCGGATGCAAAGTTCACTTTTACATCTGAGCTGCTGAGAATGAAGGGAATGTGCCTCCCGATCTACATATATCAGTCTATGTTTGCCCGAATCATTCATGATCCAGCTTCACCTACAGCAGAAGTGAATATAAGGTTTTTTTTAATAACGTGCTAGTTAGCAAGATTAGCGGTTAAATGCAGCTAAAGTAAACAGGCTCGCACTCCACAGAGAGAAGAGAGGGGTGGGGCGAGCAGAGCTCATTAACATTTAAAGCAACCTCGGCCAGAACAGGATGATTTTTGCAGAGCTGATTTTGACAAGGTAAAAAGGGTGTTTTACACAACCATTGAGAATTTTTAACCAAAGTATATTATAGACTTTTCATTAATACTCTAAAGAATCATATCAACTGTGTGCATCTGATGACCCCTTTAAGTAAATTAAGTTAATCCAACAAAATTCTTTACAACCACTTAATTCATTTGAGTTGAGAGTACATGAATGATTCTACTTGTGTAACTAGGAAGTGGATTTCCCCTTCCCATCATCCTTTGCACAGGGCTGGATAAGGAGAGTAAATGTTGAATTAAAACGTTATTTTATGCATTTATTTATTAAGATCAAATTGGGAGACTTTGTGCCTAGTAATTTGTTTTCCAGTTAAATGTTTTAGTTTGAGTTCAACAAGCATACAATAATCACTTCAAAAACTTAGTTTCATTTAAACTATATTTGATCAAATTGAGTTGGCCCAACTCAATTACATTTCATTGCATGAACTAGTTTTTTATGAGTTGGGGTTACACATTTATTGAACGGAAATCCTGCCCTCAATTAAATTGAGATCATCCAATGAATTATTTTTTAAGTGCAGTTGCCAGATATCAAATCAGAGCTTTTCTGTTAAAAGCACACATTTTCTGCCTAGTGTTGTTAAATTTTTGCAATCTGGCAACCATGCGCATGTGCACAGTCTTCATTACACAAGCGCCGATGATAGGGTGACCATATGTGCTATTTTTACAGGTCACGTCCTGGCCAGGATTACTACATTGCCAAAAATATTTAGGTTTTGGCTGTTTGTGCTGCGTAGACAGATCGATTTGGTTTCGTAGTACTTTGATGTCTTACAATGTATCGGTTTCAAGCTGAATGAATGAATTAACAATTGAACACGTCGTATTTGCATCGCTTTGACCACTTTCTGTAGATCCCACCTTCTCATACGCCACAATTGGTCGATTATGTACAATGCCTGCAGGTTGTTGGTCAAAAACCTTTCGATTATTACCTTCAGGAAGTATAAAAACAGGAAAACCAAGACAAATATAGAAATCAAATTATTCGCGATATGTGAAATTTCAATCTAAATCAAATCATTTGCGATTCGTGATTTGAGATTGTAATCTAATTGATTCACGATACGCAAAGTTTCAATCCAAGTCAAATGATTTGCGAACCCGCCCCGAAGTCCTGATCTAAATCAAATGATTCACAATAAACAATTGGAAGGCCTGATCTGAATCAAATAATTTGCGATACACAATCCGATTGGAGTGCTTCGAAACAGTGAATCATGTTGCAACACAATGGTTTTTAAATAGTTTTTAAACTCATTACAAGCGATGCTGAAATTCAAAAATGAATGGCTCTTTTAATTTTATCTGGTTTTTGCTAGTGAAAAGCTTGAAATGAAAAGAAGTCACGAGTTTTGAATCGGAGTGGTTCCAGCTTAAATGACTAACTAAATTATTTAGTTTTTTCAGTTCCTCTTCTTGCATCCTCAGACATGTTTACACGACACTGTCAGTACTACTACTAGTCTAGCTCAGTAGTTTTATATTAACTGAAAAAAGAAAAAAAGTATGATGTTTTTGTAATTGCGTGAAAAGATATGTGCTTATAAATAAATGAAACATTTATTTCATAGATACATTGCCTTTTAATAACTCAAGCACATATTCCTCAAGTACCTCTTCAGGAATATTACTATTTTCAAGGGTTTTCCAGGCCTTAAATTTCAAAAAGTCATATTCAAGCACTTTAAGAACCTTGTACGAACCCTGCACAGATTCCCATTAGCTGCTGTTCCTGCTTATGTCATGCCCTAAAACCTTTACTGAATGTTTTTGAAGATTTTATGATTGTTATTTATGATTGGTATATATGTAAAACGAAAAACCTTTGATATGTTAACTGACCCAGCACTATGTCAAAAAACAAAAAAAAAACACCCAGCATGTGTACTGTCCAATATTTACCTGGTGATGGGTTGCCAAATAACCCAGAAATGGTTGTTTTTAATCCATGTGTATTTATTTATACCAGTCTTGTGTAACCTATAATAAATCAGTACACTAGATTACGTAAAATAAATTGTGTATGAATCCACAATTTGTGCTTATTGGTTAAAGGGGGAATACCTGATATGTAAAAATACATTTCTCAAATGACAACAATCATTGCGGTTATAATTTTGAGCAAAAATAATTAACTATTATAGCTTTCATTAACTAAAACTAGATTAAAATGCTAAGATATTTAGTTGACAAAAACAGGACAAGATTGACTAAACGATAACTAAAAAAAAACAAAAAAGGCAGGAAATTAAACCAGATTTTTTTTCTCTTTTTTTTTTATTAACGTGAACATTTTGGACGAGAATTTCGGACTCCGTGTGTAAGGACCTTTTGACTAAATTAAAATGTCTAACAAAATTTAATACTACTCAACATTTTCTCATTAAAACAAGTTTTACCCCTCAAGAAAACGTTTTGGAGAATTAAAAAAAAAAAAAATAATAATGAATGAATAAAATAAAAGATGAATATCAATCATATCAGTAGCCAAAAAAAAGTGTTCAGTTTGACATGGAGCATGGGTCATTTAATGGGGTTGCCATGTTGAAACCACACAACCAGCTAAATGCTTTTGTTACACACCATTTTTGTAAATGCTATCAGTTCTCTTAAAATATTTTTTTTTTAAATTTACCTTTGTTTTTCAGTTTCAGTCATTTCAGTACTTGCAATGTATTTGATCTAATAGATTTTATTTCAAGCTTTTAACTGTGTAAGCATTTTTTAATAGTTTTAGGGGTAACACGTTATATGAGCTCATTTGTTAATGTGTTACCTTACAGTGAACAATGTATATATTTTTTTACATTTATTAAACATTGTTAATATGTTCATTAAAGCTGCAGTCCATAACTTTTGGTGCTCTAGCAAATAATAAACAGAACTGCATGCGTCTTGCAGAAGAACACTGTTGCCGGAACTACTTCTCTGTTTATGTCTATGACGAGTCACACAGGTATTGGGTTACTCCGCAGTGATTCCTACCAGTCCAAAAGCGTTACTATAGGTGTACCTTAGTGATTCAGGATAAGCCAAAAACACAGTTTGGAAAATGGATTCATAAAGTACACACTTCTTATATAAATTGTGTAAACTTAAGAGAAAAAAAAAAAAAAAAAAAAAGTTAGGGACTGCAGCTTTAATAATGAATCATTGTGGTTTACAGGGCATTAATGTTAAATACTTAATGTATTAGTAAATGTTGCAATTACCATAGTTCATGTTAAGTAATGTAAACTAAACGTTTTCGAAAGTGGTTAACAATAGCTATTCATCCACCTCAAGTTCACCCTTAAAGTTGATGAGTCAAAACACGAAAGCTTGCCATTGTGTTTATTCCAGAACATTTCAGCCCACACAATCAATTAGGCAAGATACACAGCCTAAAATCCAGAAAATGAAGGAGTGGGCTGTCTCTGCCAGAAAAACAGCATTCGGCCCCGCCACCACTGGCTGCCGGAGAGGTGTGACAGATCATATTACAAGCAAGGCTAAAATGCTAATGTAATTCCACATGAGCCAGGTTTAAAGAGATCCAATCGACCATTCCTGATACCCAGTGTCGTTGCGTCTAAGAAGATGACGTTCCTCCTCTCATTGTCTCAGTAATTCACCAAAATTGCCACTTAGAGCCGCTCCAAGATGTGCGTTTCATCTCCAAGCTTCCTCTGGTCTCTGCTAGTCAGTTCATTTTTACTTCCTCCAAGAGTGCTAGCACTTCATTAACCTTGCCAGGCTCAAGATAAGAGAGGTAGAGCATCAAAAGCAGCCAGCCAACAGAGAGAAAAGACAGCACAGTCTCCACCGCACAGCGGCCATCAAACAGACATAAGCACGACCACACACACACACACACACACACACACACACAGTATCCCATGCTAAACACTCAGTGGGCTCTCTTTAGCATATCAGGGCTGCTTGCGAGTCTATCATTATTAGCACCAGACAGACACACATCTCTCTGTGAAATGCTAACCCTAGAACATTTTATAATACAACAGCAAAATATTCAGTGGACTTTTATTATTATTATTGATAAAATAGTGATCCTTCGGCAACTACAACCAAAATAAATAGATAAATACTGCCAGCGAGCGATATTTCTTCATAGTTTTGTGGTTGATTTGGATTTTTTCTGAATATGTACATATAAATGCCTTTAACTTGCACTTCATGGACTACTCAATTTGTGAAGAAACAACACAAAACATGTTATTTTACTTCGTTAAAATAACATTTTATTTTAACAAAAAAAAAAAGTTTTAAAATAAATGTAATGCCATGTTACATGTTACGTAAAATAACTTGTGTTTTTTTTAAAAAAAAAAAATAAAATAAATCATTTTGTTAATGTTGTGTAAAATTTGTTATACATGATATTTTAACACAAAATGACAACACTTCATTTCATTTTACTTTGTTAAAATCAAATCAAAATAAAACATTTCATTTCAACAAAAAATGAAGTAACTTATTTTATTAAAATAAATCTTACACCATCTTTAAAAAAATAAAACAATGTTATGTTTTATGCATTATGTTGTATGTTATTTTATTTTGTTATACGTTTTTGTTATTTTAATATACACAAAAAAAAATTTTACTTTGATAAAATCAAATCAAAACATTTTATATTAAAACAAATGTTATGCTGTTATGTTGTGTTTTGTTGTTGTAGATGTTATTTTGTTTTATTATATGTGTTTTTGTTATTTTAACACACCAAAAAAAAAAAAAAAACATCTCATTTTAACAAAAAAACTTTTTTTTGTTAAAATAAAACAAAATGTTATGCTACGTTATGTTATGGAAAATAACATTTTAAAAAACAAAATAGTTTGTTAAAATAAAGTTATGCGTTGTTTTATGTTGTGTTAAAATAAAATAAAAGTGTCATTTTATTTTAACAAATATTTTATTTTATGTTTTTATTTTTTTGTTATTTTATCATGGTATTTTATTTTAACAAAATAAAACAAAACATTTTATATATACATAACATATTGTGTTATTTTGTGTTAAAGCGACAAAATACCTTTAGAGAACCAATTCCATTAATTAGGTTTATTGCTTTATATATTTTTAAAAGTAAATTTTTTTTTAATTATCATAAGCTCAAAGCAGTTTAAAACAAACAAACAAACAAACAAACAAACAAACAAAAACGTGTGTCAGTAAAAAGTGAGTTAAATTCAAACATCTGTAGAATACAAATACAATTAAACAGGAATTCACTTCTTATGTACTGCATTTTTAAAGAAATATTTTTAGAATATAATAAGATCTTTCTAAAATAAACACTGGTTCAAAAATAAATATCTGAAAGAGAGAGAGAAAAAAAATAAATAAATAAAAATAAAAGGCACATTTTTGAAAATAATGAAAAGCCATTTGGTAGCATAATGCAGTTTTACCCAGTACAACTAGACACCACCAGACTTGTAGCTTGTGCCTACCAAATTTATACACCTAAAGCATTGAAGTGCGCGTAAAATTCTCTTACTTCCAACACAGCATGCTCACCATTAATCTCTCCCCTCATTTTCGTATGAAGAGGACAAAATTATTTTTTCTTGGGAGGGAACTGTAAATCCCTGTCTGGGTTCAGTTAAAAGGCTTAAAGTGTCACTAAATGACAAATTAGAAGCTTCCTCTAGCGTTTTAAGACGAGATGTTGTGGCATCCCGAAAGTTACCTGGAAATGAGGTTAACGTGCAGTGAGCGTCGTGGTTATTAAAAACGTCAAGCGTCTCGTTACCCATCAGAGATCACGCCAAGAGATCTCAACAGCAATTCAATTGTACAGCAAAGCATTTGTTCGCCGCAAAGTGTCACAGGAAAGAGCGCCCATGCTGAGAATTTAGACTTGATGCATTCCAGCTGCTTACTGGGAAGCTAAAAATATTCATTTGAAATTCTGAGGAAAATATTAAAAAAAAAAAAAAAAAAAAAAAAAAAGCAAGCAAGCATCAGAGCCTTAACGTCAGCATCAGGCCCACGTCAAAATGTAGACGGCGCACATGTTCTCGCGTTTGTCGAACAAGCGATGCGAGATGAAATGACACTTTTTCTGTTCAGCGCAGCGCTGCGCTGTGATATCTCTGTCAGGAGTTGTGTGCCAATGCAGGACATCTAGTGAGCCAGCTCAGATTGTGGGTGAAAAGAGACTTTGGCATTTGTGAAGAGTTTCCATATGTATCGCTTCTGTTGTGGGCCCGTTCCACTGATCCACAAAACCAGGCGAAAGGATAAAGCGGCGAGTCTCTGTGCCAGTGTAAGGAGCAGGAGCTCTCGCGAACGTGTAAAGAAGGAAAAGTTGCCTCGCCGCTGAGCAGAGTCGGGCAGAATCCTGCACTGGCGCTGATAACATGCTTGGATTAGGGATGTTTAAGGGAAGGGAAAATTATTCATTTGAGATGGATGAAAAGCTGCACTTGTCAAGTCTCCTAGTCATGCACTTTCCATCTCATTCCCGCTAGCCGGCGTGCATATTTTCCCCTCAATGCAAATGTTCGCACAGTGAAATTGTGAGCACATTACCCCCTCTCTTTAAACACACCAAATGACACAGAGACTAAATGAATTTCTCCCTGCGAAAAAAATATTTGGGGGTGGGTAATTGGAGTTTACCGTGTGATCAGAAGAACTGCTTTTTATAGACATTTTCTAAACGTAACCCTCAAATCAGGAGGGTTGGGTAGGGCGTAAGAACATCAGTGGAAATCAGTTTCGTTTTCAATGAGGGGGCCAGGAATCACTAGGGGGCCTCAGCACACCACAAAATGGCTTAAAAGACTGTTTAGATTTAGTAGATGTTTAGATTTAGAAGACTACAAAAGCTTTAAAATATGCTAAAAAACAACATGCGAGTTCTTGCATTTCTTATTTTAATTCACTCACTTATGTGTCACTTCCAGTTTATGAATCATGACTCCCATGGTCTTGGAAAACTGGGATACGAGAGAAATTTACACTTTACACTTCAGGTCCAATTTAAATTTTAGTTAAGGCAACAATATATTTGTTATAGTATTGATCTTTGAACGGTTGTATTTATATTCATTAAGACTAGTAAATACTGTAACAAATATAGTGGACATTATTAATGAATTACCTAAAATGAAATTGGACCTGCAGTAAGTGTTACTGGGGGGGAGAAAAAAAAAAAAAAATTATTAAAGCATTAAATTCTATAATTGTTAGTTTAGGTAATGTTAATTGCAGCATTTATTACATTAGTGAATAAAAATATATGTCAGTTCAGGTCTATTAAATATTAACAGTTCACTTTTGCTTTTAATAATGTATTAAGTGCTGAAATTATGATTAATAAATTTAATTGTTAATTTAGCTAACACTTTATTAATAACAACAAGAAGATATTTTTCAATAACATTTATTGCAGGTCCAGTTTATTTTTAGTTAACGCATTAATAACTAAATATATTTGTTACAGTATTTATTAATCTTTGTTAAATTAGTGAATAAAAATACAACTCTTCATTGTTCATGTCAGCTCAGGTCTATTAAATATTAACAGATCACTTTTGCTTTTAATAATGTATTAAGTGATGACATTATGATTAATAAATAATTTAATTGTTAATTTGGCTAACACTTTTTTAATAATAATATTAATAATAATACTTTTAGTTTTTTTTTTATTAATATTTTTCAATAACATTTACTGCAGGCCCAATTGAATTTTAGTTAATGCATTAAAAACTAACTATATATGTGTTACAGTATTTATTAATTTTGTTAATATGATGAATAAAAATACAACCATTTATTATGTCAGCAAAAAAAAAAAAAAAAAAAATTACTACATTTTTTTTTTTTTTTTTTTTTTTTTAGATATTTAGATTTTTTTTTATTCTTTTTCACTAACAAATAATGCAGGCCCAATTTAATTTTAGTTAATGCATTAACAATGACCAATATATTTGTTACACTATTAATAAAAATATAACCGTTCATTGTTCATGTCAGCTCAGGTCTATTAAATATTAACAGATGGAACTTTTGATTTTAATAAAGTATTATTAAATGCCGAAATTAACATTAATAAATAATTTAATTGATATTTTAGCTAATGCTTTAAAAAAAAAAAAAAAATCTTAATGTTAAGAAATGCAACGCTAACACTGTGTCAAACACTTCATTTTATTGGGGAAATTGTTATTTGTGAGTTAAATAATTTAAACTCAATAGTAAATGGCTAGAAAACCATTGATATTAGAAGTTTAAACAAAAAACAAAACAGAAAAAAAACAACAACAACAACAACAACAACAACAACAACAACATGAAAAACATTCAGTTATTTGTAACTTCTGGACTCATTTAAATTCATAAAATTATTTTAATATATGGCCACTCCTACTACATGTACGGGGAGGGGGAAAAAAAAAAAAAATAAATAAAAAAAAAAAAAAAGCCTTGCCAATACAGAAGCAGTACCTGGAAAAATCTTGAGGTGGTCTTTAAGTCAAAAAGGTTGACAACCACTGCTCTAGCTCAACCCAAACTATCCAAGCAGGGCCAACATTTAGAACGCAATTACAAATTCCGACTCTTTCCCGAGGCCGGATGATACACTGAATACATCAGCTCCCCTATACAAATATTATGATCCGTCTGATGAGAGCCAGGGCTCCAGTCTGGATGGCTAATAAATTAGAAGCACGCTTCTCGTTTACTCATCAGAGCTAATGAGGCTGATAAAATTACCTTGAGGATCATAATTACAGGCTAGTGGCAGAAGCGCCATATCTGCAACACTCGCGCGCACACGCCGCACCTACAGGAAGAGAACAAACAGCTCAGCGCAGTGGCCGCCGCTGGACAAGCAGAGTTTGACCTTTATAATAAACTGTACGTCAGATAAGTGTGTAATGTATGCTTTTAATTAAACAATTAAACGGCGCCGCATTACGCTGAAAGCTCGCGACGCCACCCGTTCGCATCGCATTAGCGCACTTTCCGCCGAAAACACACAAAGTACACTCCATTTTCAAATCCATTTTGTGTTAGTGACCTGCGCTTAGCAGGCCTCGATCAAGCAAATATGGAAATGCCGTTCAGCCGGCGAGGCTGCGTTCGAGGGTTCGAAATACCAAACAAGTCGAACCCCGGCATCCTTTATCCCTTCAATTTCATCAGACGGCTCATATACATTAAGCACTCGATCAGTAATGGCATCTTTTGATGGACACGGGCGGCGCGGACAGCGTGGACGAATTTCATTTCATCAGCCATTCACAGGACGAATTGTTTTACTTATGAATATTAATGTCCGCCTAATTTGAGGCTGTTGTTAATGCTTGTCGCTAGGAGCTTGGCAAATCAGGTCCCATTCCTGTTAAAACCATGTATTAGACACCCCCCTGACACTAAGCCCTCGCCTTTGATTCTTAATTGCAGGAGTGCGAGCATTTGCAGGAGATGGGGCGCAAAGCTTTAATTAACTCTAATATCACACGTATTCAGTCTCGACTGTCACCCGCATCACGCGTGGCGTTCTGCACCAATATCCTCCTCGGCTCCTCTCAGCTAGAGAAAGATGGTGTTCCAAGTTCATGATCACAATTTCATGCATCTTAAATTGGGGATGGATGGCCTGTAAGCACTGGCACGATATTAAATGTGAGTAAATTATCTCAACGCATTTTACTAAAACCCATATTAAATGATGGCTGTATAAACGGCCGTTTTACAGCACGAGCGATGATAGGGACAACAATTACGGCTGCTGCCGAGCGCGTGGTGTCATTTTAATTTAGAACGACTGGAAAGTTTGGGATAAACCGGCCGTTTTGGTTTATTGTGACCGTTTTCGCATAAACAGGCAAAAAATTCAGAAAACGTGACGTTTCAGCCAATGCGTGTAAAACTAAAATAAAGCACTGAATTGGTTAAGGGTACAATAAGAAACTTCATTAAGATTTATTGCAGAACTCATTTTAAAAGTCAAATATACAATAAATAAGCACATCCATTTGAGAGCTTTTAAAACTTCTTAAAACATTCATTCTGTAGGTTTTTCAAACAGTTGAGTCATATTTAAACACCACGTAAAAGACAGACCGTTTCTTAGATAAGTTAAACGAGGTACACTTTTAATTGAACTAGGTTAGACTTAAAAAAAAGAGAATAAAACCAATAATCCATGCCTCGCCAGCACGCCAGATCCTCTGCCGTCTAATCTCCAGCTTGATTTAGCATTCTCAGGAATATAAAATAAGAAACTGGAAAACTCGGCCTGTGCAAATGCATGCGAGCTCATAGTGCCCCCTTCAGGTCACTGCAAGCACTGCGTCTTTAAGGCCTCTTGATTTAGCTATTATTATTTATTTTTTAGGGGGTTGGGGTTAAATTAAGATGCTCCACAGATTTTTGGATCACAGTCAAGTAGCGTGTTTCAGCCAGCCTTGGGCATCTGTTTGTTTATCTGCTAATATAAGTCATGGTTTATGAACAAGTGAGGGGGTGGAAAAAGAGGAAAATAATAAATGTTTTTTTTTTTTTTTTGAACAATAAGTATTCAAACTAGCCCACGCATTTAAAGAAAGGCAAAAGAAGCATATAGGAGCAATATGTTAAAAACTTACAAATAGCAAATGAATAGAACTAGTATTAATCAAATAAGTGAAAATGAGTGTTTAAACAGAACATTATTTTGCTTCAAGAACTCTAACTCACTGAATCGCCTGACAGAACTGTACTAACCCCACCTTGCTTTAAACCATCTAAGGTCACCTGGCAAAATCTGGACTTCAACAGGCTACAGATGAACATCTGTATTACTTCAAGTTCACTCTCCCATTGAGGCTTTTTTACTTCTCCGTCTGAATAACTTCGAGAAGGACGACTTGCGCTTGTTTTTAAACTTTTGAAGGCCTGCACAAAGAAAAAAAGAAAAGGAAAGAAGAAAGTTAAAAAATGCTCTCTGCTGCTGCAAGCTCAGAGTAGACTTTGACAGGAGAAAGAAAAAAAAAGAAAAAGAAAAAAATAATAGTTCTCACCCAGTCTTTGCATCATCTCATTCAACTGTTGATCTTCTTCCTCCTCCCTTAAAGTGACATGTTACATTAGCAAATGCGTTTTTACAACTTTTGTATGCATGTGAAGACTAACTACATTTAAAAGTATGGCATTTGACATTCCATAACACTTACCTTATTCTGTCCTCCTCCAGCCCTTCAACAATGGCGTTTCTGTCATTCACGATCTTCATCAGTTTGTTCAACAGCTCGGTTTCCCTCTTCTTCTCATCCAGAGTCTTGAGATGTTCTATTATCCAAACACACAAACTTATGTCTTCTCAGGTGTTATAAAAAAAGTGCAAAATGAGACCAAGCAGTCTGAACTAATATTGCTACTACGTTTACCCTTTTTTTATTTTTATAAAATAGGATTCATACTGTAGTTGACATTTTTCAATTTCACTTTGCATCACTTTTCACATGCCGTTAAGTCACGATGCGTAATTATTAAAATCATTGCTGGTGATCTGAAGCACGGACATGTCCGAGAATTGCTTTTGTGCGTCACAAAAGATCTAAGAATTTTTTTTTTTTTTTTTTTTTTTTTCCACAAAAACAAAAATATCTTTCAACAAATCAAATTAATCCAACATGATCACTGGAAGATTCTATTTGATTCAATACTTTTAATAGACATTGTTTGCTTCCCTTAAAACAACCCATCTATTTCTAATTGGGGGAGAAAAAAAAAAAAAAAAAAAAAAAAAAAAAAAGGGCGAGCGATGTGTCACACTAGTTACCCTGGTTCATTTTTACCTGGTTTATTGATCAATCTCCTGAGCTCTCCTTCTACTCCAGGCTGCTGCTCCTCAAGATCTTGTGTTCTTGCTCTGAAAAAGATTGAGACTGCTGTAAGGACCAGTTTAAAGAGAAAATTTACCCAAAAATGAAAATTATCCAATGACTTACTCACCCTCAAGCCATCGTACAGCAGTTAGCGGAAGCTAGAGATTATAGTTTAATAAGTTTTAAAAACATGAATATTTTTCTTACACAAATGCATCAATTCGCTTCAGGAAGTCTTTATTAACCCACTGGTTAAACGGTGATTACAGAGGTTCAAGCGCTTTAAGGCATTTAAGCACTTATGAAAAGACATCTAGCAAGCATGTAACGACCTAAATCGATGAAAAAAAGCATTTCGGCAAATCCAGGTAATTTATCATAGAAGTGTATATTTTTTTTAATGGTTATGACTGTTATAGGGCCAGCTGTGGTCCTGTGGTCTTTTTTCCAACTTTGCATGCTTGTTTAGAATCACCGATCATTTGCGCTCAATTTTTGTGAAATTTTTGAAATTTTAGAAATTGTTTTCCTTTAGGCTTTATAGGATTTTGGGTAAATTTGGACTGGCCCCCTTATATATAAACGACCCCGTTATAGCTTCCCAAAGGGTAAATTTCAACATTTGATAATTATTGGCCTAGAGAGTCCAAAGAATTGTACTGCAATGTTTTTTTTCCAGACTGATTGAAAACTGAAATCTTCTCAATCATTTAACAAACAATTTGATTGACAGCAGTAGTTTTGGAGGCAAAGTTGTCCAGAACGAGGAGTTCTAACGTATGATACGAACATCGTGCGATGTACAATCATTTACGCCCTTGATAAATGTGATATCGCCTCCGTAGTGGCCGATTTCCCTTCACATTTATCTCAGACCTTTGGGGCCACGAGTCGAACAGGCCCACCAAGTTTTGTTCCAATCAGCCTCCGTCAACCTCGTCTAACAGGTGCTCAAAGTTTGTCTGCCAGTGGCGGTCATGTTTTTTGAGATACGCAAATGTCCTTGTAGACAATTGTGGCACTTTGGACCAAAGACCATGCACGCAGATTTTCATGTTGATAGTACAAATGGTTGCGCGGTTACAGCCGTTTTTAGGTTTTTTCCCTCTTGTAGTGCCACCAAGTGGCCAAGCTTTGATTTTTTTTTGCGTTTGTGACAGATTGATTGTCAGATTGAGCTCTTACATAAGTGTGTTCCGTGTTTGGCAGAGATATCTCATTCCATTCAGGAATTATAGGCATTTCACTAAAAGTGGCCCTGCCCTTTTTGAACGACGTTGAGTCGAAAGTTCAACTTTTTTTTAATAATTATCGATATTCACTCTCCAGAGAATCTTTCTGTACTAATTTGTTTCCGATTGGGCTTAAAAACCTAGGACTAGTTTGTATAAGTACACATATACACACACACACACACACACACATATACACATATATACATATATACATATATATATATATATATATATATATATATATATATATATATATATATATAATACACACATATACACACGATTGGAAGAGCCAGGACATTCTAATACAACTCCAATGGATGGTATTCATCAAAAGTATTAAGTCATATACACCTAGGACAGCTTGAGAGTGAGTAAATCATGGGGTAATTTTCATTTTTAGGTGTACTATCCCTTTAAGCGTAAACATCTACATACAATGGCTATTTTTCTCCATTACACATTTTCTAAAAATGTTTGCACCCATAAATAGCAGCTGGACAATAGAAAGAAACAGTAGCTGTTGAATACAGGGATCACTTACATGTACATCAACTCTGACTCCCTCCGTATGTAGCCTTGTTTTTTCTGAATCAGTCTGAACCAGTCCACCATCAAGGGATCCATCAGGATGTCCCCATGACCCTCTGTAAAACAGTCCAATGTCACTAAAGATACCAAGGTCCTAACTGCACCGCTCACATCCAACCACATAAGAGACACTCCACCTCGAGCCACAATTTAAAGTACTCTGGAGACAAGCATCTCCAAATGCTCACTTTCAACTTCTATTTGAGCTATGATTGAATTCTATTTGTCTCCTAATAGAGCACTGTAATGCGGTCTAAAAAGCATGTTTTCCATTGACATTGCCTTGAGGTGGTACAAAAAACATACAAGTACAATCATACGCGCGCACACCCAAACTTAATTTGATCAAGTGGTGGTTTCGGCTTTGGTGGGACCGAGAGGCAGTCAGGTTGTGTGAAATCCCACCGGCGGCTAGCAGCAGGACAGGTGACTGGAGCAGTGAATCTGGAGATGATATTACTGTGCCATGGTGACCTTGAAAAGAGCCAATCAAGTGCCCTTGCCCCATTCAGCTAGCAGCCTCTCATTGCAACCTACTGCCTCTTCTCCATTTCCATCCCAGCATCCCTCAGGAGGAGAGGGAGCTTCCCCTGCGCCTCGCCTCATTTGGCCCTGGCAGCTGGAATCGAGAACCCTTTATTGGCCACAGCCTTCCCCTAAAGGCTACATCGGAATTCCGACTCCCAGGTGGACGGGCTCAGCTAACAGGTTTGGAATGAGTGCGTGACTCGCAGAACTCAATGAACCACACACACACACACAAAGCTATATGCCATCTAAAACACACCAAATGGATCTCGAATTGCACCAAAAGGAGCATCTGATGTCCCAACAAGCTTATTTTGTCCTAAACAACCTTGACTTCAACGGAATGCTGCTATTTCATGAACTACATCTAATCTCAAACCTTCTTCATAAACACGTAGCCTCCACTCCAACTCAACCCCTTCGTTCTCCAGATCGTTCAGCTTGTTCTCAATGTCCTGCAGCTCTTTGGAGATCTGATCTGGTGTGATATAGTAAGGCTTCATCTGAAAAGACAAATATTGTAGATGAAAACCATGGGTAGGAGATGTTTAATTTAGAAAAGGATGGCATATAACTCTTGCAATAACTTACAGTAGGCAGCCTTGTTTCATGCACCAAGACATTTTTAGATGAAAGATTTTCATTGTCACAACCTAAAGTGATAAACACTGCTTTTTAGTGCATATGAAAAGCCAAAGGGTAAACATAGGCATGAAATATGCAAGAGAGGTTTCAAATAGTTTAGCAAAAAAAAAAAAAAAAAAAAAAAGTCACAAATTCAACAGTAGAGCTTAAAGGTTAGTTCTCCAAAAAATGAAAATTCTGTCATTACTTACCCAAACCGGTAAGAACTGCATTCATCTTCAGAACACAAACTAGATATTAATGAAATACGAGAGTTTGCACGCATGCATTTTGATCTTCTCCGAGTCAAAGAGGGACACGGAAGAGAAGAAATTGGAAAAAAGCCATTATTTTTGTTTTCTTTGCACAAAACATATTTTTGTAGCTTCATAAAATTACAGCTGAACCACTCGTGTCACACTGACTATTTTAACGATGTCCTTACTACCTTTCTGGGCTTTGAGCATGTCGCGTTGCTGTCTATGCAGGGTCAGAAAACTCTCACATTTAATCAAAAATATCTTCATTTGTGTTCTGAAGATGAACGAAAGTCTTACAGGTTTGTAACGACATGAAAGTGAGTAATTAAATTTAATTTTTAATTAATTTTCATTTTTTGGGTGAACTAACTCTTTAAGCAGAAGGACCAAGCCTTGTGTTTTCCACACAAGTAAAGTGATTTACTAACTATAAATAAAAATAAAACAATATGTAAAATAGCAAATTAGTAATATAAAAGTAAAAATACACTTTCCAAAAAAAAAAAAAAAATTATATATATATATATATATATATATATATTATACAGGGTGGGCCATTTATATGGATACATCACACATCAGACTTATTGGGAATTTCACAAGAAAAACAATGGTGTGCTTGGTTTTAACATAACTTTATTCTTTCATGAGTTAATTACAAGTTTCTGACCACTTATAATGTGCCACAAACAGGACGTTAATATCACCAACCATTCCCATTGTATTAAGGTGTATCCATATAAATGGCACACCCTGTATATCTCTTAAAGCCTTAAAGAAATATTTGCATAATTTGAGCATGCTTACTTGACGTTGCCGACCCGCGGCGAGGTTGTTTTGGAGATGAAGGTTTGTGACAGGACTGAGAGGGCATGATACATGAGGACAAGGAACAGTCACGTTTAGAACCTGTGGACAATAGGAGCATGTTCATCATAAATGCAGATCTTACCATGCTACAGCTGAAGATGTGGCCTGGACTTACCACAGGTCTCTCCCAAACATGAGACAACAGGACTTAACGGCTGGATAGGTGCAGAGGAACCTGATGGTGTACATGGTCCATTTGAAAGTGAGGAGAAAAAAAAAAAAGGGGGGGGGGGGGGGGCGGTAAACTTTAGACAGTGTTCAAGTTACATCAGCATTTGGTATTTAAGAAGCAAGTTTGCTCTTAAAGCGTTAGTTTTCCCAAAAATGAAAATTCTGTCATTAATTGCTCACCCTTGTGTTGTTTAAAACCTACAAGACCTTCGTTCATCTTCAGAACACAAATTAAGATATTTCTGATGAAATCAAAGTTTTCTGACCCTGCATAGACAACACAACTGACACATTCATGGCCCAGAAAGGTAATAAGAATATTGTTAAAAGAGTCCATGTGACATCAGTGGTTCAACCTTAATGAAAACACAAACGACAACATTCAACAATTTCTTCTCTTCTGGGGCAGTCTGACAGCATTAATGCAAGTACCATGACGTGTGTGGTGCTGCTGACGTAGAACGTGTGCTGCACCTTGTTTCTGAGCAAAGGAATGCACACACACACACACACACACACGCAGTGGTACCCAATGGCATCTACAGTGACACATTTTTGTTTTCTTTGTGCACAAAAAGTATTCTCGCAGCTTCGTAAAAATTACAGTTGAACCACTGAGGTCACATGGACCATTTTAACAATGTTCTTAAGTACGTTTCTGTGCCTTGACCATGGCAGGACCCTTACTGTCTATTAGGTTTGAGTACAGTTCACATTTTAACCAGTACGGTACCGAACAGTAACTTTTTTTTGATACTTTTCTCTCCATAATAAAAACATTTTAGGTTAAAAAATGAAGTCCAAAACTTCCATTTTTAATATTTTGAACAATAGGGCCCTACAATATTTTTTTTATTTTTATTTTTTTTTAATTTCCTTTTTGTTTTTAATTCTTATAAACAAATGAAGGCAGTAAACAATTTTTTTTAATTCAGTAAAAATTAAACCCTTTTATTTTTTGGCAAACAAACTGAGGTTTACTGTTAGAAAATGTGAATATTCCTTTTTTTTAAAAACTGTATTTTTTTTTTTCCCTACAATTAAGTGGTTAATCAGGTTGTAAAATGTATTTAATTTGACAAAGTGGAATATATAAAGATGTACATTATACTGTACAGAAATAATACAAGAATACTACATTTCTGTTACATGTTCAAACATACTTTTGACAGGTTAAAGTTTGTGCATACAGTCCATATCATGATTCAAATTAAGTGACAATCCTACTTTTGATTTATTCATCCACAAATTGACAAATTCCAAGGCATTCCGCGCTATAGAGTAAACTCCGTTTTTAATGAATGAACTCTGATCCCGTCCGCGTTTTCACAGAAATCATATGGCCCTAGAAATGCAACCTTCAGAACATGCAATACTTCAGAACATTTCAGTTTGCCCTGTGTGTTGTGTTTAAGGGAGTTGCAGGAGCGACGTCACGTCATAGGGTCTCTCTGTGTAACGTACTCATTCAGATGCATTCTCAGGTACTGAAATTTGCACAGATCGATTTAAATGTGAACTGGTACTCTGTAGCACTGACAAAATACGGCCAGTACCCTTAAAAGTACAGAGTTTCGGTACCCAACCTAACCGTTAACACAGGGTCAGAAAGCTCTCAGGTTTCATCAAAAATATCTGAATTTGTGTTCTGAAGATGAATGAAGGTCTTATGGTTTTGGAACAACATGAGGGCAAGTAGTTAATGACAGAATTTTCATTTTTGGGTGAACTAATCCTTTAATAGCAATGAGACCTGCTTACCACAGGTACCCTGCTGTTGCTCCTTTCTGGTTTTTGGGTCAACATCGATGGAGCAGCAAGAGTTGTTCGATATGGAGGAGACTGGATCACTTTGGGTTGTCAAACAATGGTCACTTTTGTTTTTTCCACAAGTCAACAGGACATCCTTGGCATTTTCAGGAGACCTATCAAAAGCAAAATAACCTTAATACACTGAAAATTGGTGGTGAAATGATTTTTCTCTCTGAAATTCCTAGTAAACTTCAAATAATTACAAAGTAATGTCAAACAACATGTTACAATTTGAATCAGAAACACTGAAATAGCATTTCATTGCAAAACAGTACAATCTAGGTTATTTTTACAACTTTAAAAGACGTCAAAAGCATCAACCAGTAAGCAGCCCCTCACCTTATATACAGTAGACGCAAACAAAGCTAAAAGAACGATCATCTGAGGAACTCAAAGTGAGAGCATAACGTTTCGGAGGGGTTGGTTTAAGCGCAGCACTCCTTGGGACTGGTGAGGATTGGGGATAGAGTGAGCGGATGCACTCTGAGGCAGTCAAACACTATGGGGGAGGCAGGAGGCATCCGCCGGCTAGAGGATGGATATATGAAAGGCCCTACTGTCAGTACTCCAGCTCTGAAGTGTCATTGCAGTTCACACCCGAGTGACTCTGCCTGCTTCCCCTCGTGTGGATTAGAAAGCATTAGGGATAACTAGGCTGATCGAACTTACTTGAATCTTGGTCCATTTGGAGCTGCCTTTGGCTTTGATCTCCAGTCAGTCGGGGCTTCGCAGCTCTGAAAATCTTTGGCTGAAGCCGAGAAAAGAGAGGAAAATTATGACAAACAAAAGTCGCACAATAGCAAATTATGCCATTTGAAGCCATGCTGTCAAATAGAAAAGATAAAAATACTACAGGGTGGAAATCAGTTTTAAGATTCAATCTTATTCCTGTGGGCTACATGAAAAACATTGGATGCTGGTCCGTGGCTTAATTTAACCTCTTTCTCGTCTCATACTTATTGCGTACTGTATGTTTATGGTAATATTTCCCATGTGACCTTTAGAAAGCATTCTAAAAAGAAAGAACAATACAAGCAAAGGTCATCTGTGAGCGAACACCACCTTTGGCAGTAGAAAGCGGCAGGGATGGAGGTTTGCTGCACTCCTTGCTGATGGCACTGAGGTAGAGGGATTCTTTGGTGTTCATGCCGCTACTGCTGATGGCAGGGCTGGCTGAAGTGGCCTGATACGCGCTCCTTCCCGTTACATCTCGCCCATGTAACTCCTGCCTCCGGCTAGAGACTTCAGCAGAAGTGCATCTGATTTTTAGCCTGGGAGAGATGTTAACAAATGTCACTTACATTCAGCATTTTACATATGAACGGTAAGAAATCTTGAAACTAAAGGAATAATTTACAATTTGAAGATACACTAACAGTCAAAAGTTTTTGGAAAATAAGATCAGCAAAGTAATTTATTCCTGTGATTTCAAAGTTGAATTTTTACCATCATTACTCCAGTCACATGATCCTTCGGAAATCATTCTAATATTCTGATTTGCTGCTCAAAAAAAAAAAAAAAAAAAAAAAAAAAAAAAAAACAAAAACAAAACAACAGCAGATTAGAATTTTTTTCAGGTTTCTTTAAAAGTTCAGAAGACCACCATTTATCTGAAATAAAATGCTTTTGTAACATTATAAATGTCTTTATCACCACTTTTGATCAATTTAAAGCATCCTTGCTAATTAAAAGTATTAATTTCTATAGTTTTTCTTTTTTTAAAAAAAAAAAAAAATATATAAAAAAAAAAAATAAATAAATATATATATATATACATATACATACACTGACTCCAACCTTTCAAATGATATAGTGCATAATGTTACAAAAGCATTTTATTTCAGAAAAATGCTATCTTTGGATCTTTCTATACAAAGAATCCTGAAAAAAAAAAAAAAAAAAAAAAAAAAAAAAAAAAAAATACTCAACTGTTTTAAATATCGATAATAATAATAATAAATAAATAAATAAAGAAATAAAGAAATAAATAAAATGTTTCTTGAAACAGCCTATTACAATGATGAAAAATGAATGAAAATTCAGCTTTGAAATCACAGGAATAAATTACATTTTAAGATGTATTCAAACAGAAAACAATTACTTCAAATAGTAAAAATTATTTTGCATCGTTACTGCTTCTGCTGTATTTTGGAAATAAATGCAGGCTTGGTGAGCAGAAGAGACTTCAGTTTAGATAACTAGCGATATGGTAAAATTGTTGATTACTGATCAATAATAATACTGCAAACCATGACAGCAATTATTAGTCACTCACTGCCTCTGTGCTCCTGGGTCAGAATTAAGCGCATTGTTGTTATTTGTATTTCCTTCATGTAGTTTTCCGTTTGTCAGTGCACTGTTTTTCTCCTCCATCTTCAAACTTGTGTTCTGATTGGTGCAGGACTCCGCGGGACCTGACTGCTGTCTTGTGGTGGGCCGACGCTCTGCTGCTGGACCACACGATTGGAAAAACTTCTGCCTGGCTTCCTGAGTCCTCTGAGCAGAGGCGGTCCATGACTGCGGAGCGGGACTGAGCTCAACTGGTCTGGGCGCAGCTTTGATGGGTGCAGATAGTACAGAGGTGTAGCTCTGCAAAGATGGCTGATGACCACAGTCAGATTTGGGCACCAAATCAGCAAGCGTAAAGCCACTGCTCTTAAAAGGCTTCACTGTAGGCTTGAAGCCATTTTGGCCATGTTGGTGAATAGTGCAGACCAGTGAGCCAGTGTCCCCTCCCAGTTTATATGCTCCAGATTTAAGTGTGCCATAGCATACACTACACCTGTTACAAAAAAAAAAATAAATTGATTGATAAATGGATTGATAAAAAGCAGAACTACTAATCAGTGCAGCTACATGCCAAATTTAATACCCATTAATTAGTTACAAGTCAACACTCACTTAAAGCAGCTCCGGTGATAAAGTTTTCCATCCACCAAGTGTCTCTGGACCAGATGTACATGATTTCCACATACCGCACATTCACTGTTCAGTGTGCCAGTTTTATTTGAACTCTCCACCAAAACAGTTTTCTAGAAAAGAACAGATAAATAAAAAGATGAAAATATTTTAGATATTTGGGAAAAAAACAAATTAAATTAAATATATATATATAAAAAAAATTCTATATAAATATGATAGGAAATTTCAATAAATTTAAAATAAAATAAACAAGACAAATGAAATCCCTCTGTAAGCTAAAAATCAGTTTCCAAATCATGACTGAATCATTCTAAATTCATTTTTACAACTAGGATTATACCAAATCACTTTGGAGCTGAATAATCAAGGGAACGCTGAATTGACACCTTCTCAGCATCTCTGTGTGGTTGTGGAGATCTCGCTCTGAGTGGCGTGACGGGCGCCTGCACACATTTTGGCCCTGGAGATTTCTGCCGGTCTGTGCCAGTCTGCCGAGCTGGAGTAGCTACAATGTGCTTCTCTGGAGCACTTTTCTGGATGTTAAGAGATGGAGGACGGTTGTCTCTAATATTTTTTGGCATTTCAGTTTGAGGAGGACGGTTCTCTGTATTTGTTTTAAGATTGTGGTTTTTGGCAACCACAGGCAGGTTCTTTTTCTCTGATGGCACCTCCTTTGAGTCCTCAGCGTGCCGCTTGATACCTCCTACTCCCCCGACTGAGAAAAAAAAAAAAAAAAAAAAAAAAAAAAAAGCCATTGAGAAGAAAGTCTAAGAAATATGAATACATTAGAAAAATGACTACCACACTAACATTATTTCTGCTAAGCTGATGGTAGCCATTGACTTTCATACAGGGTTGGAAGGGCTTAAGGCAAAAATGCCACCAAAATGAACAATTCCCCATAAATTTAAGACAAAGCTTCATTAAATGCTGTATTATGGATTAAATGTCATGATTAAAATGAAAACTGAAAATGAATTGAAAAAAAAAAAAAAAAATTGTCCATTCGTGGTATTATGTTCAGATCTGCTCACACTGCATCAGATTGCTTTTACACGTGGTTTTGTGCAGCGTTTAGCCTTACAACAAATCAAATGCATTTCTGTTGAACTTGGGAATGCTTTGGCCAATCAGAGGCACTTAGATTAGTCAGCTGAAAACAGCGGAGCCATGTTGATCAAACACCATGCAGATACATAAATATTAAAAAAAAAATAATAATAAAAAATAATTAATTCAGTGATTATAATGGGAGTTTTGCAAAAAAAAAAAAAAAAAAAAAAAAACTTTTATACCATTTTCTATAATCGATATTACTAATTATTACAATATAAAAAGCAATAATCTACAAAAATGATTTGTCATAATGCAGCCCTATGAGCTCCTGTTTTTTTTTTTTTTTTTTTTACATGTATAATTTGTATAGTTGGGTAAATTCAAGTATTTGTCATTAAAGACGACATAGTATGGTGATTATAATAAAGTGATTATAAAAATTGCCCTCACAAAGGTAAATGTCATGCAAGTCAATGGCTGTTTGGTTACCAACAATCTTCAAAATATCTTCCAATCAGTGAACGAGTACTCTGATGTCATACACCCACAGTACCTCTTTATTCGAACGCACCTGTTGTTTGAGGTGTTCGGTAAGTTCAGTCACAAAATATACACATCATTCAACCCGACCAATCAGGTTGTGAATGCATCACTATGCCTTTCGGTTCGGTATCTTTAGGGTCGCCTTCAAAAATGCCAGAGTGAATGCTAAGTGGACTACAGTAGTCAACATTTGAAGTGGATCAAAAAAAAGTTAATCAAAGTTGTCCTAAGACAAGAACACGTATTGTTTTGGTTTTAGGACAACTTTAAATGAAAGGTTTTGATCCACTTCAAATGTTGACTGCTGTAGGACCAAATGTATCATTTTCCGTTCCCCGGACCAAATTAACCAAACAAACTGAACCACAAGGGTGAACACACCCTAAAAGAAACTCTGTAACCCACAATGCAATACGCTCAGCTCGACTTACTTCACCCAACTGCCCGAAGTTTTACACAAAGTTAAAAAAAAAAAAAAAAAAAAAAAAAATTGGGTGCCACTAGCAGAGTTAAACATGTAACGTAATGAGGTCTTGTGACTGCTGCATACTAAACTACACTGTAAATAGTATGCAGTACAGTGCTATCACCTTCTGAACATAGTACAGTACACAGATAAGACAACGGTCCCCCGCATCACAAAAAAAAAAAGAAAAGAAATAAAAGAATAAATAAATAAATAAATAAATAAATAAAAGTGCCTTTTACTTCATAAACATGGTGATGGTGGATAAACGTAGTCTTACTTGGCGAGCGGCCGTGGAAGTAATTATAGTATTGTGAGACATATGTGAGGATGCTGAGTCTGTCTGGGACAAGCAAAGCCACCATGTCCTCTGCATCCAGAAGAGCTGGGATTCCCAGATGATCTTCAGCCACACGGAACGCCTGGAGCACATCACATAACACAAATCAGCCATTAAGTTCACAGCTACAACACCACATAATAGGAGGATGAATCCACACAGAAGAAAACAACAATTAGACGACCACGACGACAAAAGACAAGCACCCTGTGTTTATAACAACCGTTGAACATGCTCATTCAACATGACCTCACACGATTGTTTCAGGCCGGCTGATATCACGCTGTGGAAACGGTTTTCTAGAGGAAAGGCACTTGGCCAATTAACTGTAAACACAGGCGAGGCACAAAAAAGGAAGACGTCAGAAATAGAACAGGCCAGTAAGCAGCACGATCTGGCACCACGTCAAGACGGCCCGGGCAGGGAGTGCATAATGAATAGCACATTTCCTGTGCGCGCAGCAGCTTGGGAACGGGGACAGGAGAGGGGGATACCAGGGCATTGTTTAGGCCTGACCTGAACACACTCATTAAATTTTACAGGACAGCTGAGGAGGGGCGGCATATCCTCCAAGATGCAGCTGCAACTTCCTGTTTCTCTTTTGTGTTACAGCATTGAGGGGCTGATAGTATGAAATAAACACTTCAGGTAAATTCTGGAGGAAGTATTGGCATTTAAACACACCATATTCTTCAGTGTTTAAATGCACAGATGACATTTGTATAGACAGTAGTAGAACAGAGGTAAGTTAATCTTGACTGAGAGGATCAGGTGCCCTGTGGATGACTGTCACCCTTCTTTATAATGCATTAACTGGACAGAATCCACACGGCTCGGGTTCAAACTACAGTAGAGTGCCGCTTATAGAAGTGGTGAGGGTTTGTAATAGATCTCTGAGTGTGTGGGTTTATAATCTACAGCCTCTGAGGAAGCAATGTGAGGAAGAGCACATCATTATGAAAAGAGTCCCAATTGTGGAATGTCTTTCCATCTCATTCTTACAGAAGCACTTTCTGACAGGGATGAAAAAAATAATTAGGTCACTGGCCCTAGTCAGACAGCATCCCTACCCTCAAACACGAATTAAATCTTACATGTGAAGCTTACACTATCTGACTGAAAAACTGTTGATTCAGTTACAGAGTAAACTTTAATTAAAAAATGAATAAATAGAAATAATTTAGACATGGCAATATACTACATATTCTCTCTTTGATCTGAAACCTACCCTTGCACATAAACTGGACATTACAAGTTACCTGTGACCAAACAGTCAAAGCATAAATGTGGAATTTTTAAAATTATGGCTGGGAAAATAAACTGATGCATCACGAATTAAGCAATTATTACGTATCAATTCTAAGATTTTCAAAATGTATTTGCTTGCTTCCAATTGCTTGTACACACTTGAACCTAAAATAATGTAGAGCTTCAAAATGATTAGTCATGATTAAGCAATCCAAAATAAAAGTTTGTTTACATATTATGTGTGTGTGTGTTCTGTGTATATGCATGATGAAATATATATATATATATATATATATATTATATATATATATATATATATATATATATATTATATTATATATATATATATATATATATATATATATTATATATATATATATATATATTATATATATATATATATATATATATATATATATATATATATATATATTATATATATATAAAAAAAAGTGTGTTAGAATTATACGTAAAATTATATATATATATATATATAAAAATCATTGAATCTGATTAGACCATTAGCATCTCACTATAAAATGACTAAAGAGTTTCGATATTTTTCCTACTTAAAACATTAAAACTACTCTTCAGTAGTTGCAACGTTCACTAAAAATGGCGGAAAATGAAAAGTTGCGATTTTATAGGCCGATATGGCTAGGAACTATACTCTCATTCCGGCGTAATAATCAAGGAATTTTGCTGCCGTACCATGGGTGCAGCAGGCGCAATAAAATTTGTAAATAAAATTTGATGGTTTAGGAAACAGTCTTCCCTCTTACATAAGTTCACAGAATACATGTCTGAAACTTCAGATGTTTTACTGCAAGATAATGTTTGCAGAAACTAAAGGATATCTTTATTGTGCCAGAAGCTATGGCTGCAAGACTTGACCCATAAATAGGCTCTTTCACTGAGCAACAAGTCTCATCCAGTTGAGAGCAAAAATGAGATCACATGCACTTCACAGGTTGTGAGAAAAGAGTCTTAAGTGTTCTTATTCATGTCAGTAAGTGAGAAACAATGTATAAGAGCATAAGGCTCGGATACAAACAAACAAACAAACAAACAAACAAACAAACGGGGTTTAAGAAAATTCAATAGTATGTGCATTATCACGGAACCGTAGCAAACACACATCCGTACAGGATACAGCTAAAACGTGCTGCAAAACAGGCAAGATATATGGGTCACTCTGCATCAGGTCTGTCGTGGTTTCCTATGAGCAAGGCCAAACAGAAAAACTTACCAAGTGGTTGTTGTAATAGACATTGTCTTTGGAGAGAGACTCAAAGTTTCTGAAAGAAAACAAGGATATGAGTCACCAGACAGACTGATAGAAACCTTGAGTGTTACAAATACAATACATGATGCTACACTACCACTAAAGAAGTCTCTTCCGCTCACCAAGCATGCATTTATTTGATACAAAATACTGCAAAAAAAAAAAAAAAAAAAAAAAAAAATTCCAGAAATTTCCAATTTCCATTACCATTACTCCAGTCTTCATGTCACATGATCATTCAGAAATCATTCTAATATGATGGTTTGCTGCAAAAGTGATGATAAAGACATTGATAATGTTACAAAAGATTTCTATTTCAGATAAATGCTGTTCTTCTATTCAAAGAAACCTGAAGGAAAAAAAAAAAAAAAAAAAAAAAAAAAAGTACTCAGCTGTTTTCAACATAATAATATACATTTGGATCAAATAAACGCAGACTTGGTGAACAGAAGATACTTCTTTAAAAATAATAAAAAATAAAAACATTAAAAACCTTACTATTCAAAACTGTGTAAATTAAGCTGAGTAACATTTAATAATAATAATAATAATAATAATAATAATAATAATAATATTTAATAAAGATTAGATTAAAAAAAAAAAAACTAACAATTACACGTACTTTTACTCACTTCATCTATACACAAATAACTCTAAAGCCCAGAACTAATTTTTCCTTGCCATTTTGTAAGGACTCCAGCAACTGGTGTCTGGGGGGTTGTGATTTTAATGGATGTATTAAAATGGACGTCAGTTCATCTCAAGTTCACTACTACAGGAGTCATTGGACAACATTCGCAATAAGTATCCAAACACATGAAAAATAAATAAAAAATCTATATGTCTGGGTATAGTATAGTACGTTATTAATAACACAAATGTATAAATGTTTCACATACCATTTAAGACAAACATATTTGAACTACACAACTTTATCCTCATAAAGACTTGTTTGGTACCTTACCCTCACCTCAAAAAAGTCAACTTCTGTAACCTAATCAATTTACAAATAAACGACTCTTACATGAGGTCCGGTCTGAACTTGTGGATGAGCGCGCAGAAGGCCAGTCCATCTCTGAAAGATGTGCTCATGTTGCTGATGGTCACATCTCTGTATCCGTCGCACTGAATCTTACACCACTGCTGAAGCGCCTTGATAGCCGCCATCCTCTCCAAAAGCCCTCACTTACCGCTAAAACGCCGGGCAAAGAGAGTCTATTAAATGACAGAAAGAAAAAAACGCCGTTCGTTCGACGAAATAACGGAGCTTGGAAAAAAATTACTCTGGAGACAATGCGGGAAGTCCCAATGAAAGAAAGTGAAAAGAGTTGAAGCGGATATGAGCTGTAACTGGCGTCTCCTCAGAGCTGCTGTTCACTTCAGTGGAGCAACTACGGCACCTGTGGAACAGAGAAAATGAAGGGGGAGGAGCCTCAAATTATCAATAATTAAACATTAATTGCTTTATTTGTTCTTTTTACCCAGTCTGTTTTGCTCGTTATGATATATGTGTAATATGACATGGATGTCCTTTGAAAAAAAAAAAAAAAGACTTGTTGAATGTGACGAAATTAAGGCCTACTTTAGAAGTTGTTATGCAGTGCGTTTAAGTTCACTTCGTAAGTTTCCCATTACGTCTTAACATACTGGATAAATTATTAAACTCAATTTTGTAAGGGTAGAAATTGTTATTTTGTCAGAATTAGCAATAAAATCAGAATTAGCCAGGGTTGCCAGGTTTTCACAACAAAACAAACCCAATCGCGTTCTGGGGGATAAAATATGCGTTTTTTGTTGGGGTTCTCCAGGTAAATTCGCATTTTTGGGGCTAAATATGACATTATTGAGGTCGACTCAACCGGCGGACATCAAAAACAACCCCCGGCAACAGTGTTAAAGTAGCCCAATTCCGCGGGAAAACCGGGAATTAGGTTAACATGTAGTCGGAATCATTTTGGGAAAAAAATCCCAGAATTTTTGTTTTAAATGTGAAACAAAAAGTGTGAATTTTATGTAGGCAAGTTTTATTAAAAATGTTTTTTGACGGTTGCTCCAAGTTTTGTGTCTTTTAATAATTTCAACAGCTGGAAAAACTTGCAGTATATTGATCAACATTTTAATTCAATTCATGTTAGAATTTGCAAATTTGCATTTATGTATTTCTATTTCTCATCCACCTTATTCTCAACGAGGAGTAAGCCTATGGGCGAAACTTCCGGTTCAGCCGCTATAGGGAAATACAGAGAAGAATAATGTGCAGTAAACGGTAAAACTGTTTGCACTACAAACCAGTTTGTTCATAATTAAGGTAAAATAATAATATGGTAAGACACACAAATTTGCAATATCAAGCAGCAAAACAACCTGTTTTTTACAGCTGGAAGTCAGAACCATAAAATTTACAAATGGCCACGCCCGTCAGGGTTGCCAGGTTTTCATAACAAATCCCGCCCAATTGCTACTCAAAATTAGCCCAATCATGTTTCGAGGGGGGTCCCCCGTTAAAAATCGTGCTCCAGGGGAAAAAATACATGTTTTTTTGTCGGGGTTCCTATGGTAAATTCACATTTCATGGGCTGAATATGATGTTATTAGGGTCGCTTCAATCCGCCCAATTCGGACTTGGCAACACTGGCACCCGCTCTTGCAGCAAAAATATGATGGATATTTATTATAGATTTATTATACTGACATAATTTTAGTTGGAAAGCTAGCACAAGCATAAATGCTAAATTATATTTTCCAGATGTTTCTGTTATTTACCTCAAAACATTCCATTATTACAGATATTATTTTGAAATTAATATGATATTATCATTTTAAAAAAAAATCTAAAGGCTAAATAGTTTTTAAATTAATTTAAAGGTTGGCACCATGTAAGCAAACTTGCTATTCTTCACTAAGCAATGATTTCAACTCTTTGTTCTGTCTTGTTAGTAAATAATGAAGCTATAAGTAATACATTTTCAGTGCCTCAGCTCGACCAACTATAAATCTGAAAGTCTGGTGTATGCTTTATGAAAATGCTTTCTTAAATTGCAACAAAAGCACATTCATTTGTTCAAGTACATTGCTCGTAAGGTACTTCATAACAAGAATGACCCATATTTTATGACACAGGCGGTGTAAACGTGGAATATGTTTATGATGAAACCACAGGGGGGCTGCAGAGGATGTTTACAACCATCAGCATAAATCAGTTCAAATTATTGCTGCATGAATATGAATGTTTACAATGGCCTCTTAACAAGGTCAGACTGTCCACCTCATTTGCATAGGTGAATACAAACCCTGGGAAAGAAACAAAAAAAAAAAACTTTAACATTCAGCCTGTTTTACTAGATATATATTGCTAATAAACAATCTCTACAATTAACAGCATTAGAGTTACCCAATTAAAGTCTTAGTGTTAATGTCCTGAATGTACATAACCCTTGTGTGGACACAAATACTATCACCGTTCAGCTGTCCTAAGGCAGAGAGAGATTGTTTTCAGTGTAATTTCAGATGACCAACCTCCTCTGATGGTTTTAAGTTTGACTTAGGTAACCCACGGTGAGCATCTCAAGTTGTGGATGGGTGCAGAATCAATGGGATTATTTATAGCTCGGCACCAGACTTCAAAAAGACAGAAACCTGAGTATGATGAAGCTGTGACAATCTGAGCCACTCGTTACATGTTCAATCCTCTCCCAGATTTCACATGCTATTCTCATATGTGTAAGAGGATGACTGTTCTGATCGATAGACCTGCTTAATCTTAAAACAAGATGCCCTTAAACTCAAGAGGACCCTGTTGCCCAGAGGAGGGCACTCTTACTCCACAAAGGCTTAGAGAAGAACTAAAGACTAATGCAATTTTGGGCTCTTCAACAAAGGCTTTGGTTGCACAAACATTGCATGAAGTTGACTTTATGATTCTGCTGATCCCACAGGAAATTCCCTAATTGAGAACCTTTAAAGTCATTTGACATAAAGCAGGTCTTGCATTTCACATGTTGTCAATGGTTGCAGTTCTGAACAAACATTTCCCAGGACTGTCTGAAGTGTATTTAAATGGATAGTCCACTCAAAAATATAAATTCTGCCATCATTTACGCATAAAAGAGTTTCAGGTTATCTATGGGACCCCCAAAAAAAGTTTGTTTACCAACATTCTTCAAAATATCTTCTTATGTGTTCTACAGATATTAAGCTTAGACTAAGCCAGGATTAGGCCATATAGTTCAATTAGGACATTTAAGTAACTTTTATAAACATGCCTTAGGAAAAAACACTAATGGTGTCCACCTTGAGACAAAACAAAGACACATATATATTTTAAGATGAGTCAGTGCACGTTTCTTTGAGCTGAAACAGCTCAGGCTTACATTTTAGTCTAGGACTAGGCTTAAGCTTTGTCTGTGAAACTAGGGGTAAGTCATACACATTTGGAACAATATGTAATGTAATGACCGAATTCTCATTTTTGGTTGAATTATCCCTTCAGTAGATGAAGATTTTCTTAAAAAATCATGTAAATGTTAAGCATGAAAGATGAAATAAAAATTGATTTCCAAAAAGCATGCAATAATTACAGTAAATGAACAAGTGCTCAGCACAGATAGCATCTATTGTGGATACAAAAATACATATAAACAGTGTGTTGCAGTCTTTTAAAAAGCACATTTGTCAGAAAAGGCAGGCATTTTTCAGCCGTCCCTATTGTGTTTATGGAGGGCTTGTAGCAGCTTGCAGACATCCTGTGTTTTTACGTAGGGTAACAGGATAGCTGATAGAGGAGACGACCATCGATGAGATCACCATGAGCTTCCTCTTTTAGCTCCTCTTGTTCACTAGCTGTCAGTCCAACAAGATTTCAGAAATCGCTGTTACCTTTGTAAACGTAAAATGAAAGCAAAGCAAGCAACCTCAAAAAAATGTTTTAAATTTTAAAGGGTGTTTATAAATTGCTACTAATCATAACTGAAAAACATACTACTAATATGTGACCCTGGACCACAAAACCAGTTATAAGTCACACGGGTATATTTGTAGCAATAGCCAATAATACATTGTAGGATCAAAATTATCGATTTTTCTTTTAAGTCAAAAATCATTAAGGTATTAAGTAAAGATCATGTTCCATGAAGATATTTTGTAAATATTCTACTGTAAATGTATCAAAACTTAATTTGTAAATAGTATTTTCTCAATATTTAGATTTTTTTGCATCCTCAGATTACAGATTTTCAAATAGTTGTATCTCAGGCAAATATTGTCATATCCTAACCAGCCATTCATCAATGGAAAGCTATTTATTCAGCTTTCAGATGGTGTATAAATCTCAGTTTCAGAAAATTGACCCCATGACTGGTTTTGTGGTCCAGGGTCACATATGAACACATAATAATAATAATAATAACAACAATAAAAAAATTAATAATATTAAGAGTGGATACACTTTCACATTTGTGTTAAAAAAAAAAGAAAAGAAAAAAGGACAATAGAAAAAAATTAGTATAGACATAATATTTTCACTTTTACAGCATACTTACAGTGCTACCAACCAAACAAAATTAAACTAAAGAAAAAAAAAAAACAAAAAGAAAAGAAAAGAAAACCCTTTTGGACTATTTTCACAGACTATTATAATGTGTTTCCACAGATATTAACATAGCAACATAGTTACATTTTTTACAATTATAACACTGTAATTTGTACTATATTTACACTATTTGTACTATCTCTTGTTTTTGTTTTTGCCATTAGGGTAAATGTGAACACAAAAATACATTTGTTGTAGTTTCTATTCACTACTATAGAAGTTTACCCAACTATAATGACTTCTGCTTTTGAGAACCCCAGGTCCAGTGGTTTCACAGATAATACATGACACACTGTGATGATCTAAAAAGTGAAAAAGGGGTGCGATGATAAATCTATTCGATTCGATTTTTCGAATGCATTGCGATTCTCTCTGGAATCGACTCTGAGCTTAGTTTTTACCAGCAGATGGCGCTTTAATCTAGTTTTTAACCGCACACACTTAAATGCTCACGAAGAAGAGCACTTCTCATGTATTCTCATTTATGCCAAAAATCATTGGGATATTAAGGAAAGATCATGTTCCATGAAAACGTTTTGTAAATTTCCTACAGTAAATATATCAAATCATAATTTTTGGTTAGTAACATGCATTGCTAAGAACTTAATTTGAACTACTTTGCAGGCGATTTTCTCAATATTTAGATTTTTTTTTGCATCATCAGATTAAAGATATTCAAATAGTATCTCGGTTAATCTAGTTTTAACCCACACACTTAAATGCTCACGAAGAAGAGCACTTTTGCGTTCAGCTGAGTCATGTAAGTGGTTAAGTATACTTGCATCTTATATGCTTTTATGACGTGAGATTAATGTAAACAGCCCACTGTGAACACTTTTGTAATTCGCATCAACCTTATCGAACTTTATGAACGATTATTTTACGTTCAAGTGGTGTGTATAAAGAACTGGACACAAGCAGAGTAACTTACGACTGTTTTTAAAGCATGCAGTGTCATGTGCTGTTAAAAATAGCTTAGAATCGATTCATCATTGCACCCCTAGAAAACACTGTCCACCCTTTTCTTCCTGTATGAGTTGGCGCGGCCATGTGTAAATTTTATGTGTCTGGCTTCTGGTCTCATCCACGTCCAGCTATTTTTAGCTGCACAAAACAGCTTGTTTTGCTGCTTGATATTGCACATTGGTGTCTTACCATATTATTTTAGTGTATTATCTTAATTATTAACACACTGGTTTGTAGCACAAACAGTTTTACCATTTACTGCACGCTGTTATTCATCTCGTCATCTCGTCCCCATAGCGGCTGAAGAACCGGAAGTCTTACCCATAAGCTTACTTCCACACTGAAGAAAAAGGTGAATACAGTGAAGAAATTTGTATTTTGCTGCTCATGCTGTCACATTGTTTAACCTCATTGCTTGTTTAATTGTGCATAATAATAAATAATAAATTGAAAGGGATTTCTAATGTGTCCTGTGTGATGCTGAGGTAATGTTTAATGGCCGCATTTGTTTCAGTCTCTGTCCAGGCCTGCGGCAGATACCTGTGTCTTCATCTGCCGCTCTCTGCTGGCCTTGGCCACAGTGCTGTGGATTTCTGCCTCGTAGTCCCTGGCCTTCGCCCTTAGTTTGGCAATGCTACAGCAGCGGAAGTCCTCCGGACTGGGCACCTCTGACCCCTCCTGATCTCTCGGCCGCTGAAGCATGTCGCTCACGGGGCTGTGGAGAGCTGATGAGGACGGTTTGGACCAAGTGGGGCTTTCTCTCTCTTGTTTCCTGTCCCAGCCTGGGCTGCTGCTGCTGATGCTGTGGAGATCTGGAGCTGTGCTCCTGCCTGACGACTCCACCTGTCTGTCGTCACTGTCGCGCCGGCCGCACTGCTCCCCCGCCTGACTCTGGAGCTTCATCTGTCTGCGCATTTTAGCCCTGCGGTTTTGAAACCACACCTATGGGAACAAAGGGAAAATATATTGTTATTTTTTTGTACGTTAGAATTTTGCAAATTATCACAGTGTTAGTATTGATATTGGTCTTTTTTTACAGTTTGGTTCTTAAGTAGATTTTTCTCATTTTAGGGATTGTTAGTGGAAAAAAATATAAAAATGACTCATAAAAATCAAAACTAATCTAATCTAAACAGTTTTTCTTATTACAGTTTTGCTTCGCATAATTTTTTCCTCTTTTCAATTTTCTGTGAAAAGTAAATTGTTTTTTTTTAGTAGGGAAAAATATAAAAATAACTTAAGAAAATCATAAAAAAACCAAATAAAATTCATAAAGAAAATCCAAAAAGTTTTATATTTATGTGCCTCTTAAGTAGATTTCTTTTTGTTTTAAGTTTTAATTTTTAGTTAAAAAAGAGAGATTCATTAAGAAAATAATTAGGAAAATAACAACTCATTAAGAAAATCTTTTTTTTTTTTCCCCTTTTCCCAGTTTTGCTTCTCAAGATTTCGCTCATTTTATTTTTTTTTATTTCTTTAGGAAAAAAAAAGGCAAATTAAGAAAATCAAAACTCATTAAGAAAATGTAAATAGTTTTTTTTTTCCTTTTTAAATTTTTCTTGTAAAGTAAATTTCGGATATTTTTAGTAGGAAAAATATAAAAAATAAACTTTTGGAAAATAATAAAAAAAATTAATTAGTTTAAGAAAATCTAATAAGATGTATCTTATTAGAAGATCTTATTTTGATATTTTTTGTAATAGGAAAAAAAAATCACCTATTAAGAAAATCTTTAGCAAAATCAAAACTCATTTAAAAAATCTAAATGTTTTCCCCCCCTCTTTTTTCTTGTAAAGTAATTTTCATATATTTTTTTTAGTAGGAAAAATATCTAAAATCCTTATCCATAAACACATTTTTATAAAATCATAAAAAAATCAATTCATTAAGAAAATCTAAGTCTTTTTTATCTAAAAAATCTAAAATCTTTTATTCTTTTACAGTTTGCCTTAAGTAGATTTCTCTTATTTTAAAAATAAAAAATATATATTATATTATATTATATTATTAAGAAAATAATTATGAAAGTAAAAACTCATTATAAAAATTTACATTTTTTCCTTTTTCCAATTTTTTTCCCCTTTGCTTTGCTTATCTAATAAATTTATTTTACTTAAAAAAAAAAACAAAAAAAACATCTAAAATACATTATTATTATTATTATTATTATTATTATTATTATTATTTAGAAGTTTCTAAATGTCATCACGTCACTACAGCATTTCCTCACTGAAAAGGCTAGGGACAAAAGAGCACTTTAAAGAAGAACAATGCCACAAATTTTGAAGCTTTAAAATAATAAATATCAATCAATGGCTCTGAGAAATATTTAGTAAATATTTAGTCAAAGCGAGCAACGCAATGGCAACCTGCACTCTGGCCTCTATGAGGTCCAGTCTGAGGGCCAGGGCTTCTCTCATGAAGACGTCTGGGTAGTGGGTGCTCTCGAAGGCCTTCTCCAGCTCCTCCAGCTGCCAGCTGCTGTAGTTGGCCCGAGCTCGCCGCTGCTTCACTGGCCGGGGTTCATCTGGAAGCCACATCGCAGCCACCAATTAGACAATTGCCAGAGGCTGACAAGGAACTAATGGCTCTAGATTGGATAATTAGCGCAGCGTTCATTAAGCCCTCTTCAGCAGAGCCGGATAATTGATTGTTAGTTACGAGTTGTTAGCCAATCCTTTGTAAACATTTTGAATCCTATTAAATACTGTAAAATGAGGATGGACAATTATGAGAGAATATGATTCACAAATGGCCGCTCTTAATGAACGCTACACACATGCATTATTAAGAGCAAATCACCTACATAAATATACAACACCCAGAGCCTCCTCACCAGTCAAGATTTTTGCCATACAGCACATTATATAAGAGAGCAATATTATCTCAAAGGTTTTATTTACATACTTTATTACACAGCTCTCTTGAATACATGATTGTGATTAGCCAGTTATTAAACTGTATAATTGATTGTTGTCATAGGCAATCTATTAAATCTTAAATGTCTCTTGTATTACTATGCGGCCTCTTTCTTCACAAATAATGAAGCGATTTCAACTCAAAATAAATATTTAATGTCCAGATATTCATTTATTTAGTAAGCAGTCTTGTAATAAGGGATAATAAATGATATAATAAAAGAATCAATATCAGGGTAAAAAAAGATCCAAGCAGCCTTCAAGAAACGGCTAAAGATACATCTCTTCCGTTTACACTGACCCTCTTACGCTAGCACTCCCTATTCTGTTTCTGTTTTATCTACTTGCTTTCTTTTTATTATAAAAAACTTGACCCTCTAACACCAGCACTCTCTATTTCTATTGTACTTGTTTCTTATATTTATTATTTCTAAAAAAAAAAAACCTGATCCTTTAACACTAGCACTCTTTCTTGTATTTCTATTATTTCTGCTTGTTTTCTTTTATTTATTGTTTATCAAAAACTTGACCATCTAACACTAGAACTCTCTATTCTCTCTCTATTCTATTTCTTTTTTATTAAAAAAAACATTCTCCAAAACTAACACTCTATTCTATTTCTATTTCTATTTTATTTCTTTTAATTAAAATTAAAATGATCCACTAACACTAACTCTCTGTTCTATTTCTATTCGGTTTCTTTTTATATTATTTATAAAAAAACTGACCTTCTAACACGACCACTCTCTATTTTATTTCTATTCTATTTTTATTTATTAAAAAACATGATCCTCTAACACCACCACTCTCTATTCTATTTCTATTGCACTTGTTTCTTATATTTATTATTTATAAAAAAAACCCTGACCCTTTAACACTTGCACTCTTTCTTGTATTTCTATTATTTCTACTTGTTTTCTTTTATTTATTGTTTATCAAAAACGTGACCCTCTAACACTAGAACTCTATTCTCTTTCTATTTTATTTCTTTTTTTATTAAAAATTGAGCCTTTAACACTAACACTCTCTATTCTATTTCTTTTTATATTATTTATTAGAAAACATGGCCTTCTAACATGACCACTCTCTATTTTGTTTCTATTCTATTTTTATTTATTAAAAACTTGATCCTCTAACACCAGCACTATCTATTCCATTTCTGTTCTATTTTTTCTTTTTATTTATTAAAAAACTTGACCCTGTAACACTAGCACGCTCTATTCTATTCTATTTCTATTCTAGTTCTTTTCCTTGTTATTTATTAAAAACTTGATCCTCTAACACTACCACTCTCTATTCTATTTCTTTGTATTTTGTTTATTAAATAACCTGACCCTTTAACACAACTCTATTTTAGTTCTATTTCTTTTTATTTATTAAAAACCTTGATCCTTTAACACTAGCACTCTATATTCTATTTCTATTCAATTTTTTTATTAAAAACTTGACCCCAACACTAGCACTCTCCATTCCAATTCTATTATATTTCTTTTTCGTTATTGAAAAACTTGATCCTCTAACACTACCACTCTCTATTTCATTTCTATTATATTTATTTTTTTATTTATCATACAGCTTGATCCTCTAACACTACCACACTCTATTAAATTTCTAATCTATTTATTTTTCTTATTATTTATTAAAAAGCTTGACCCTTTAACACTACCACTCTCTATTCTATATCTGTTCTATTTCATATTAATTATTAAAATACTTGATCCTCTAACACTCTCTATTCTATTTATTTTTCTTTTTATTTATTTAAAAAACTTCACCTTCTAACACTAGCACCCTCTATTCTATTTCTATTTATTTTATTTAATTACAAAACTTGGCCCTAGCACTAGCACTCTATATTGCATTTCTATTCTGATTATTTTTATTTATTAAAACAAACTTGATCCTCTAACACTAGCATTCTCTATGCTATTTCTATTCTATTTATTAATCTTTTAATTTCTTAAAAAACTCAACCCTCTAATACTAGTACTGTCTATTCTATTTCTTTTTCTTATTATTTATTAAAACACTTGATCCTCTCACACTAACTCTTTGTATTTATTAAAAAACTTGACACTCTCACACTAGCACTCTATTATATTTCTGTTTCTTTTGATTAAAGCACTTGATCCTCTAACACTAGCACTGTCTATTCTATTTCTATTCTATTTCTTATTTATTAAAAAACTTGATCCTCTAACGCTCTCTATTTCTATTCTATTTATTAATCTTTTTATTTCTCAAAAAAATTAACCCTCTAACAGTAGCACTGTCTATTCTATTTCTTTTTCTTATTTATTAAAAACTTGATCCTCTAACACACTCTGTTTCTATTCTATTTTTTATTTCTGTTCTATTTACGTTTGCATTTATTGAAAACTTGACACTCTAACACTAGCACTCTATTATATTTCTATTTCTATTGATTTATTAAAAAACTTAATCCTCTAACACTAGCACATTACATTCTATTTCTATTCACTTTTCTTTTTATTAAGAAATTTGATCTTAATATTCTGTTTCTATTCTGTCCAATAGTTTTCTTTTATTTATCATTAAAAAACTTGACCCTCTCACAATATTTCTATTCTATTTACCCAGTTTCTTTATATTTATTAATATGTATTGCGTTAGACTAACTGGGACTTGTCACAGCACTTACGTATTGTTGCTCTTTTGTTGGTTTGATTGCTTCTATTGTCCTCATTTGTAAGTCACTGGATAAAAGTGTCTGCTAAAAGATGTGTAGGTTTCTATAGGTTTCTATGTAAGTACTGGTACTTCTGATTGGGCCGAGGCTGGAATTTTAGCGAGTCTGAAGTAAAAGTATTTGATGCACGTATAATATGTGTCAGGAGCATTCTCGATTTATTATCTCATTTTTGACCGAGATGGCTTTTAGCTGGTTTTGCATCTGAACTCTCTCTCTCTCTGTCCCTATATATAAAACCGCTTGTGCTCTAGAGTCTGCCAATTTTTTGAAATAAATCCTGAAAATTTAATTGAAAACAAATAAATAAGTAAAAGATGCCATATTAGATGTAACTAAAAAGAGTAACACATAGGTTGCAATGAGCTCACCGATATTCTCAGCATGTTGTCCTGTGGACTGAGCGGCCAATAGCAGAGCCTGTTTGCAGGGCTCGGGCTGCAGGTAACTGCGCAGGAGCTCGTAGCTGAGCAGAGGTCCGGGGATGAAGATCTGCGGAGAGGTCAACCTGCTGGGAAACGCTGGGAAGAAGTGTGCAGCCGAAGAGTGGAAGACTGCAGAAGACAGAGGAGACACCAAATGCCCTGTGCCAAACATGGCCCAAGTTCAGCAAGGTCCTTAGTGTTAGAAGAAATCCTACGTGTTAAGAAGAACAAACCAGACATCCAGCTGCAAGAGAACTTCTTAGAAGATCCAAACTCAAGACAACTTTTCTCACCTGAGTCAGGTGTGAGTCCCACCCTCTCCCTGAGTCACATGACTCACCTATGACTACTAATCCTAGTAAAACAGGGCCGGGTTTGAGGGAAATCACCCAATCGTAGGGGACCGTTGATTCCATGCTTCATTTAAGAGAGGTTTCTTACAGCATCATTCTTCAGCAGACGTCCAACGGTGACACCTAACGCCTCCTAATCCACACCTCGGCTACTCTGAAAGGGTAAATGAGTAATATCCCACCATTTCCATTTGGGGAGGAGTGCTGTATATGGAAAGGCCTGTCATTCTGAAGTATTCCACAGACAAGTTCAGGCACTCTTCAGCTTCTGTGTTCACTTATTAATATGACAAAGCAGACGTTTGGAATTGGAGTGCGGCGAGAAAACGGGAAAAAACCACCGTTCCAGATCTGCAAACGCTTTTAAAGACACGTACAACCGCTAGAGAGACCTGTTTGTCACCCGCGCTCCGCTGTCGGGGTACAAGGGTTAGATCTTAAAGCATGTCGATGTAACAGATGGATATTAAATCATTAAGGGAGAATCAAAAGGTTCACAGCTGAGAAACGTTCAGTAAGGAAACCCAATACAAACAGCTTTAGTCGAAACCTGCAGAGAGCGCAAACAAACAGCCTCTGTTTACACAGTAAACACATCACGCTAATTGGCCCACATAATTGACATTCATTTACAAGCCCATTTGCAGCATTTGGGTGTTTGTATGACATTCATTTGCGATACAACATGACTAAATGAAAAAATCCTTCAGGAAAGGCTTTGATGAGCTTTCATAATCAACATGCTTCTCCTTGGCGAAAGTGTCTGAAATGGAGAATGCGTGGCATCAACTGGGAATTCTGCTGTCAGATTAAAACCCGACGCCTTTGTTCCAAAAGACGTCTAAGCCTGTTATCTCACTCAAAGACTTCTTCACATTAGGAATAAGATCACCTGTCCAAACAAGGTGTATTGTTCAGTCCTGAGCTAAGGACAGAGTTCACTAACAATGGTTTTGGGTCATGGATCTCCGGTCTTTGAAAACAGATCGCTTTCCCGACTAAGAAGACCAAATTGTACTTAGGGAGGAATGCCGTGCTATTCACTACAGCGCGTCAAACAGGAACTTCTGAGTCAGAATTATGCGCTTCTCAGGTACATACTAGAGCGCTGTTAAATAAATAGCTCACCCAAAATTGATTCTGTCATCATTTACTCACCCTCATGTTTTTTTTCAGGCCTGCATGACTTTTTTCTGTGGAGCGCAAAAGTTACATTTCTGAAGAATATCATATTTTCCGTACAATAAACGTTGAGGAGAATTAAGGGTGTAATGTTCCAAAATTTATAAAACATCATTAATGTGGTTCATTTGACTTCATGTGAGAAATAGAGATAAACGAATCAAATTTCCCAAATAATCATCCATCCGATTCATTCTCAAGAATTCACTTACATATTAGCCTGATCTAAAACTTGTGTTTTCTTTCTGCACAGAAAGTATTCTCGTAGCTTCATAAAATTAAGGCTGATCGACTGATGTCACACGGAATATTTAAACGACGTCTTTACTACCTTTCCGGGCCCTGAATGTGTCAGTTGTGTTGCTGTCTGTGCAGGGTCAGAAAGCTCTCAGATTTCATCAAACATATCCTAATTTGTGTTCTGAAGATGAACGGAGGTCTTACAGGTTCAGAATGACCTGAGGGTGAGTAATTAATGATAGAATTTTCAATTTTTGGGGAACTATATCTAATACATTATATGACTTTTTAAAAATCTGAACATATTTTAAAACACTAGGCATCAAACGCTTGCCGACTTTGTAAATGGTTACAGAGGAAAAAAATGGTCATTATAAACTAAACAAATGAGGATCACACAAACAACTTATAAGTTTAAATTTACTAAAAAGAAAATGCACTGTACACACACTGTACAATACATGTTTTACATAAGTTTTACCCTAAATTGGATATCAAATTGAAGCCTTATGTCTAAATAAGTTATGTTCCAAATTTGAAGTTGATATGAAAAAAATTGTGGTTTCAAAATGGTTTTGATTCTTGGGCTTCTGAGCTGATGATTACTAAAATATTTGATAGAGAAAAAGGACAATGAAAAAAAGAGCACCAAGTGTCCCACAGATGGGATGGTGACAGTTAGGGTTAACTCATAAACTCACACAGAAACATGCATCATTATTAAGAAACTTGTGACAAATGAGTGTTCCAAAAACAATACACTACCATTCAAAAGTTTTTGAACAGTAAGATTTTTTGTGTTTTTTTAAAAGAAGTCTCTTCTGCTCAATAAGCCTGCATTTAGCAAAACAGTAACATTTTGAAAGATTTTTACTATTTAAAATAACTGTTTTCTATTTGAATATATTTTTAAAATGTTATTTAAAAAGTTAAAAAAAGTTTATCAAAGCTACATTTTCAGCATCATTATTCCAGTCTTCAGTATCACATGATCCTTCAAAAATTATTCTAATATGCTGATCTGCAGTTCAAGAGACATTTTTGATTATTATTATTTTTAAAACAGTTGAGTACATTTTTTAAGAGTAGAAAGATCCAAAAATCAGCTTTTATCTTAAATAAAAAGCTTTTGTAACATTATACACTATACCATTCAAAAGCTTGGCTTTTTTAATACTTTAATACTTTTATTTAGCAAGGATTCTTTAAATTGATGTAAAGTGATGAAAAAGACATTTATAATGTTACAAAATATTTCTATTTCAGATAAATGTTGTTCTTCTGAATGTCCTATTCATCAAAGAATGCTGTCATGAGATGGGAGTTTTTCGACATACCTTAACTGTCAGAGTAAGACAAAATGACCGTTTGACATTAAAAAGTACATAAATTGTATTAATTTTATGAAAACAACCGATCGTTTCACTAGATAAAACCCTTCTTCCTCGGCTGGGATTGTTTACAACCGCATTTGGGATCGTTTGAAGCCGCATTTAAAGTGCATTTTGGAAGTTCAAACTCCAGGCACCATAGAAGTCCACTATATGGAGAAAAATGCTGAAATGTTTTCCTCAAAAAACACAATTTCTTTATGACTGAAGAAAGAAAGACATGAACATCTTGGATGACATTATCTGTAAATTTTTTGTTCTGGAATTGGACTTCTCCTTTGGACTTCAAGGCCTATAACGTGTCGAAAATAACTCGGTTTAGTACTCTGGTGCTCTATGAGCACCGTCTTTCAACAGTCTCTCATACAACGCGTGCATATAGCGAAATGAGCTCTCTTTCACTGCTGATTGTGTCTTAATGGCTTAAAATCACTTGTTTTTTAATTGCAATGCTTAAAAATGCATGCAATATGTTTTCATGACCACACAGCACGTCATGCAACATCATGTGAGTGTGTAACCGCGATAAAGACTTCAGATCTCCAAAATGATCAGTGCATTACTAGAATAATCTACAATGTCCTACAGCAGAACAAAAGTGCAGGTATGGGTGAGTAAAAGATGACAGAATTGTCATATTTGTGTGAACTCAGACTGAATCACTGGTCATAACACAGTAACATACAAAAAAAAGAGGCCAGTAGATGATTGAGAGCTTGAAATAACAAAAATTCTTCCTGTTTTAGACATTCACGCTGAAAGCAGACAGCATCACGCTCCGAACATCTGCATCCCTGTTGCTGACGGATAAGCGAAGAGTTGTCATGATCTCTCTGAGAACAAAACACAGGTGTGCGAATTAATTCCCGGGAACATTTCACCTCACAATCATCTTCATCCACCCCTCTATCCACTAATCAGATCAAACTGCAGAGAGACTCAAGAGCTGTCACCAGCATCAGCGCTAACCGCTAATCCCGCGCTAACTTTGATCAGATCCAGACATCCACGATACGCAGCTGGGCCGATCTTGGCGGAGTGAGTCACTGACTTTAAGGCCACAACAGCAGTGAAGGACAAAAACTCTCGAGGCAGCTGTCAAAACATGGAGGGATCTAAGTCCAATACCTGCTTTCTTCATACTTTCAGAATGGTAATTATTAGAGTATGCTTGTATATACTTTTCCACCAACAATCTGGCAGGGATCAAATACATCTGGAGATGTAGAAATGCCAGTTTTTATCCTACAGGCGCGAGGGTGAAAGTTCATGAATCACCCCTCACAGCCTAAATTAAAAAATTGTATATGTGAAGTCAAAGAAATTTCCGAGGTATTACACTCTTAAAAATAAAGGCGCTTTAAAAGGTTCTTCACATCAGTGCCATAGAAGAACGATTTTTGGCTCCACAAAGAACCATTCAGTCAAAGGTTCTTTAAAGAACCATCTCTTTCTTACCTTTTTATAATCTGAAAAACCTTCTTTCACCACAAAGAAACTTTTGTGAAACAGAAAGGTTCTTTATGGAACCATTTAAACAAAAAAGGTTCTTCTATGGCATCGTGAAGCACCTTTATTTTTAAGAGTGTAGGGCAACAATGGCAGCAGATCCTGCAGGCCTGTATTGATCTTTCAGGCTCACACTTGTCCTAGACTATTTACAGTCATTTGAATACACAGGGGCTTAACCACAACTTAGAGCATCAAAGTGCTTCTGGGCTTTAGTGAAGACGTACAGGATATAAAAAAAGAGCGAATTTTATTTGAGGAATCAAGACGAGCATGAAAATTCCATTGGGGGTGAAGTTGCTAATATCAGTGGCTTTAATACGGAATCTTAATTAAAGTAAATCAATGAAATATAAAATGGGAAATAGACTGTGTAAATTGGTCACCCAACATTGTCAAACAATAAACAGAGAATACTATTTGATAGGCTTAATTCAAGATTCAATTTCTCATTTCAAATGTTTCTTAGTGTGGCATAAGTTCTCTTGATTGAGATACTTCTGATGCTGGATGATAATTTAGAGGGGTTAATTGCCTCTGCAGCAACAGGAAATGATTCTTGCTTTAATATGTGGCTGTTGAATGCAGGCTTGAACTACAATCTTAAAGAGAAAGAAAGGTAACTTACTAAACAGCAAAACTAACCATATTCTTTTATATGCATATTATCCATAAAATGAAATTAATTTAAACATTGCTCTCAACTGCTTTTGCTTCAGCACCCAGACATTTACATTGTACAAAATGCAGCAACCACATTACCAAAACTGTGTATTCTGAAAATAAATAAATAAATAAAGTAAATAACTAAATAAATAAATAATTACTAGTACTACTACTACTACACTGTAAAAAAAAAAAAAAAAAACTTAAAATTGTAAGTTCAGTCAACTCAAATAAGTGTAGTCAACTTAAAATGTTAAGTTGTACTAAGTGAAAACTTAGATTTTTGAGATGGCCAAATAAACTATTTGGTTTGTTAAACTTAAAAGCTGGGCTTGTTACCCAGCTGCCTTAAAATTTTAAGTTTAATGAACTCAAATATCTAAGCTGACACTTTGTACAACTTAACATTTCAAGTTGACTAAACTTTTTTTTTTTTGAGTTGACTGAACTTAAAATTTTAAGGCAGCAGGGTAACAAATTATTTTAAGTTGACTCAAATTGTTTTTACAGTGTAATAATAATATATCTAGGTCAATAATTATCTAATAATTAATATAAACACACAGTACCCTTTTTTAAAGAAACTGATTTTATTTGGTAAGGATGCATTGAATTTATTTTAAAATTAATTTAATGTGTCATAAAATATTTCTATTTCAAATAAATTCTGTTATTAAAATTACTTCAAAATATTGCAAAGTCTTATTTTAAAATGTCTTTCAAAGGATGAATTTTGAGATTTCAAGTTTTGAACTGTTATATAATTTCTTATGATATCTAAAGCGTGAAAGGGAAAAAGGAAACAAAGGTGACAAAGGTCAGAACTCATGTTATGATGTAGATTTTTTAATTTGCACTCTTGACATATATTAATCTATTACATTTCCTACATAATTTGTAACACAAACATATGATAAACTATCTATCTTAGACCTTTCCAACGGTGTATAGTTTGTCATGATTAGATTAGGATTTATTTGTAATATGGTGAAGTAAACTTAGGCGTCACACAGAGTGGACGGTGACAGTTAAAGGGTTGAACTACAAAAATTTCTGTTTCAAATAAATTTTATTAAAACTACTTCAAAAATATTTCCATTTCAAATAGATTCTGTTATTAAAACTACTTCAAAAATATTTCTACTTCAAATAAATTTTATTTAAACTACTTCAAAAATATTTCCATTTCAAATAAATTCTGTTATTAAAACTACTTCAAAAATATTTCTACTTCAAATAAATTTTATTTAAACTACTTCAAAAATATTTTTGTTAAATAAATTCTGTTTAAACTACTTTAAAAATATTTCTATTCCAAATATATTCTGTTATTAAAACTACTTCGAAAATATTTATACTAATACTAAATAAATTCTGTTATTTAAACTTCATGAGCAGCAAATCAGCATATTAGAATGATTTCTGAAGGATCATGTGACACTGGAGACTAACGACGATGAAAATAAATTAATTACATTTTAAAATAAATTAATATAGATAGCAGTTATGTATTTCGCTTAAATAAATGTAGTTTGAAAAATGCATCATTAAACCGATCAGGTCATTCCTCAGTGTCTGATATCAGCTCAGAAGCGATCAAATTCTCCTGAGGATGTGCCAGCACAGGCTCTTGGAACAATGCATAATAACATTAATACACACTGGAGTGACACTCAAGAATACACAACACCTGAAACACTAAACATGATGGATGACTGTCCATGAGTCATGGGAAAATGCCTTAATTTTCAGACAAAACAGTTGCACTCTTACAAGCGCAAGTGAAAATGAAGATCCATTATTTGAGTCACTAAGATTACAACAGGATGACTTTCTCTCCATTTCCTTTCATTAAAACATGTTTCACAGATACTAATCAGGCTTCTGGTCATTACATCCTATTCAAAAAAAAAAATCATGTAAAAACAAAAGTGATATACAGGTAAGAAAATGTTGTTATCTCAGGTAATTGTATCTCTCAGGCAGTGAGCTGATTGCTTTAGTCCTGGATCACTGGCAATGGGATAAACCTGAGAGCCCAGGCTGCTTTTCATGTCAAAACCTTCAAGGAGAGCGGCTGCGATCCAAAAGCAATCACACTTTACACTTCAAAGCGCAAGGGAAAAGGGAGGCGAGAGCCGGTCCGCATTTTTTCCACGCTAGCCAGGCACAACTCATGCGTGGAGGAAGAGGAGATGATCTAAGCGAAGGAGCCGTTGAGGAACACAGAGCCGACAGGTGTGCGCAGGCAGGTAGCGGCACATCTCTGTCCCTCCCAAAGGTGAGACATAAGCACTGCTTTACTCTTCTTCGCTCCACTCTGGCTCTTTACCATTTATTTGTGGTCACCTGCTGGTACTTGTGCATACCCTTACAAAAATTAGCAGGGTAATTAATCAGAGTTAAAAGAGTTACTGATACGACAAGAAAAGTTTGGTGCAGTTGCCCTGCAACATATTTGGACACTGAACTGGGACCATTTGGGTGACGTTAGAAAGTGAAGAAAAGTTAGTTCAAAGGAAAAAAAAAAGCTCAGTTTAGTATACAAATATATTTTGTTTCATATTCATCAAAGACCAAAGCAAAAAATATTTTGTCATCGGATAATAGTAATAATAGTATTTTGTGTCAGTTTGTTAATGGGTGATTTTTTGGATTTAGACTTAACAAAATTGAAAGTGGAAAAAGTGTCCATCAGAATGTTATTATTGTTGTTTTTATTTTCTAATTTAATTATTTAATAATGTCATGTAAGATATACACTACTGATGACAAGTTTAGTGTCAGTAAGAATTTCTTTTTTTTTTTCCTTTAAGGAATTAATACTTTTATTCAGCAAGGACACATTAAATTAATCAAAAGTGGCAACATTTTTTTACAGAAGATTTTAAGTAAAACCTGTATTTTATTTACAAAAGTATATTCTAAAATATATTAAAATAGAAAACAGCTATTTTTATTTGTAACAATATTTCACAATGTTACTGTTTTTACTATTTTTGATTAAATAGAACCAGCCTTGGTAAACATAAAATACTTCTTACCATTTAAAATATCTTCAAAATGTTTAAAATGTTTACATTTCAATTACCATTATTTTTTTATAATCATTTTTGGCCAATTGATAGAAATAATCATTTTCGAAATAATTAGATCTGAATTCATAGTCTGTTATTATTAATTTTTTTTTTTAAATTTACTGCATTTCTATTTTGTTTTTTTTATTTTTTATTTTTACAAAATGTACAGACTGCTGTTGTATTGCTTGGTTTTCTTATTATCATTATGCAAAATACTTCAAATTTGGGTAACACTGGACAAAATTATGAAACTAGTGATGAGCACTAAAAATTCTGCTTTATGCAATATACGGTTAATTATTTTCATGTTATGGCTGATAACTGATAAATTAAATACTAAAATATTAAAACTATTCAAATAAAATATTAAACTATAGCATTTTGCATAAAAAATACAATATAACTCATTAAAAACAAAAATCAGAGTACACATGCTACAGTAGTGAAAAATAGAAATGTTTTTAAAGACGTGAAAGTGCATTGAAATGTGAAAATAATGTAAATGAGCACAATTATATTAAAAACATTCATAAACATCATAAGTCATAAACATTCAATGTTGAATAATACATTGATAAATAAAAATGCTTTCCAAAAGTGTTAGCGCATAACCCTAAAAACTGCTAAAACGTATAAAAAATTTGGTTTAAACTCAAGCTTCATGTCTCTAAATATTCTTGAATATACAGTTTATCATTTTCTTTCATGGTTTTTCACTGCTACTAAAAATGCACCCAATCTTCACAAAAATCTTGAGTCCAAGCCTCACAAATCAGACCAACTGGATTTTATTGTATGAAATTCTCGAGAAATATACTTCATTAAAATGGTTTACAGTGCATTCTATATATATACACTGTACAATAGGGCTGTAACGATAATCGCACGATGTCGTGAGGCGCGTTTAGTCAATGAAGCCGGTACTTTGATTAGTAGTAAAGCTCCATCACGTGCGTTCAGCTGGAGCGGCAAGTAATACACAGAGCCGTAAAGCACTGACAAGCTACGCCAAAATCGCGATTCGATTTTGCGCGCGATTTTGGCGTAGCTTGTCAGCCGCTCCAGCTGAACGCACGTGATGGAGCTTTACTACTAATCAAAGTACCGGCTTCATTGACTAAACGCGCCTCACGACATCGTGCGATTATCGTTACAGCCCTACTGTACAATCAATCAAGAAATTAATTAATAAATATTGGCCATTATACAGAACTTGTTTAAAGTCAAGTTGGAAATGTCTTTTTTTTTAATCTCATTAAAATGTTTTAAGAGGTAAATCAATAACAATTACAATTTTAACATTTCAAGTGTGATTTATGAGATTTGTTGTATTTTGAATTCAATCTTACTTTGTAAAAGGCAAAAATTTAATCATACTGATTTTAAAGTTAAGGATTCATTAGTTAGAATTTGCATTGAACCAAACACTATCATAACATCTTAGCTGATAATTCAATATACTTTACCCTGATAGCACATGTACATCTCAGAGATGTCTATTTGATGTCTGCATTTACATATGGAAAACATTTTTTTTTAGAGTGTTTGCTCATCTGCAATACGTCTATTGGACATTTCCTATCAGATGTCAAATAGATGTATATTAGATGTCTTTAAGATGTTTATGATATAGAATGTATGTAAAACAGACATCTGAAAGACGTCTGTCAGATGTTTGTACACAACTGATGCTTTCCAGATCAAGAGATCTTTAACAGACATCTTGCATACGTATATGTGCTATCTGGGTATTTTTGACGAAATGTCCCATGTTTCGGTAGTGAAAGTACATTTTTGGTAGTGATAGTAATGCTTTGGTAGCGACTACATCACATTACAGAATTTTAACCAACATACTAAAATATTAAACATATTCATAACTGCACTAAAATGTTGTTTATTTCCCCCAAATAAAGGATTATATGTTTCCTTTTGTCACTACCGAAACAATGATGACATATTTTGGTTGTGACTGTTACGGTAGTGACAATTTTATGGGATAACATCCAAAAAATCAAAGATGTCACTACCGAAACTTCATAACTGTACTGAAATGTTGTTTATTCTCCCCAAATAAAGGATTATGTGTTTCCTTTTGTCACTACCGAAACAATGATGATATGTTTCACTTGTGACTGTTTCGGTAGTGACAATTTTAGATAGTGTTGAAGCTAGCTCAAAGATGCTAATCAGCACATGGTTAGCTAGCAGAGTTCTGAACAGCTGCGCACATATAAAAATGAAATGTTATGGAATAACTCCCAAAAAAGTGTGTTCAATTATAGAAAAATAGTTACGGTAGTGATGTTCTTTAAAGTTACACACAGATTTTTTCATACTTTTAAACACATTTACCTCAAAATGATGGGGCCTATCTACTCACCATGTAGATATGAGAGAGAGATAAATATTTCTTGATCATAAATGTAGGGGTGTAGTTAAAATAAATCTCAGCCAATGGACTAAAACATACACTGTTTCGGTAGTAACAGGAAAACGCAGTACATAAAGTTTTATAATTTACAAAGAAAAAATAAAATAATAATAATAATAATAATAATAATATATATATATATATATTCAAAAAGATATTTTTAAAAACAACAATGTAATAAAATGCAAAAATTATTTCAATATCATTTTCATAAGTTGAAATTTAAGGGTTAGGGCTCTGGATAGCCACCTAACAATTGAAAGTACCCACTAAATGATGATTTTATATATTACTGATATTTTAAATATTATTGTGGGTTTCAGTAGATAACAATAGGATCTTAGTAAACATCTTACATTTGAATACTTCAATGCTTTTTAAATGTGCTTTTTTGGTTGTGGGACAGCAGTTTGCACCAATTCTGTAGAATGGCCCATATACTGGGGTATGTCTTTCTACATTAAAATTTCACAAGTTCACATTTATTTTAGTGCGTTTCTTGCCATTTCTTTGTAATTAGTTGCAAAATTTACAAGCCATTCTGAGTAAAAAATTGTTTCAACATAAATCCTACACAATTTTTTTCCAAACAGTGTGATCCCTTTAAATCAAACCCAAGAGTTTGGCTTTTACCTGACAAAAACTACAGAAAAGTTAAACACAACTGAGCAGTGCAGCTGTTTTACGGAGCAGCAAGGGCATGCCTGATGAAAAGGTTAGCAGTTATCGATGTGTCAGTGGCTCATCACACTCACTCCTCACTCACACCCCACCCATGCTGTCACTCATCTCCGTTCCGCCCCAGCGCGAGACAGCCTATGGGAACCTGCCTGGGAATCTGACCAAAAGCACAGGCAGTTAAAGCGTCTGAGCCGATGAAACTCAGCTAACAGCACTTTTGAAAGAAACCCGTGTTATGTGACACCTTACTGCTGCAATTAAGACTGATCAAGCACATCCAACACAAGACAAATGATGGTGCAAATTGACTACAGCATCTCCAAGGAAATTAGCTAAACGTTAAGTAGTCATAACACTTGAAAAGACAATTATGACATCTAGCCTTTACGCACAAATCACTGTTATCAAAAAAGTTTTTTTGCACAAATTTGAACAAATGAACTGACAATTAACTGACAGCAGGGTGTTTTCTTGTCTAATTTATCATAGTATGTGAAGGTTAAGATGGATGGCAGCAATTTTCTTTGGCACAACAACTCAAAAGTTATCAAACTTTTTTTTTTTTTTTTTGTCGGTGAAAAAAGATGCTTATCTTTTTCAAAATGTTTAGTTAGCTTCGTTTCTATTTGTTTTCATAGGAGTTGCAATTTTTAAAAAACAAAAAACAAAAAAGCTTTTACCAAATGTGACCCTGGACCACAAAATCAGTCTTAGTTAGCATGGGTATATTTGTAGCAATAGCCAAAAATATGCTGTATGGGTCCAAATTATAGTTTTTTTTCTTTTATGCCAAAAATCACTAGGATATTAAGATAATTTTCCATGAAATGGGAAATTTCCTACCGTAAATACATCAAAGCTTAATTTTTGATTAGTAATATGCATTGCTAAGAACTTCATTTGGACAACTTTAAAGGCGATTTTCTCAATATTTTGATTTTTTTGCACTCACATTCCATATTTTCAAATAGTTGTATCTCAGACAAATATTGTCCAAACCATACATCAGTGGAAACCTTAATTATTCCACATGTATAAATCTCAATTTGATGCTAAAATTGACCCTTATGACTGGTTTTGTGGAAATGTTTTCAGGCTGATCAAAAAATATTTTGACATTGGATAATAGTGATCTGTGTATGTATTTTGAATGAAAGGTTTGTTAATGGGAGCTTTTTGCCTACTGTTTCATTTTGATTTGTATGGTAATAAAACTGGAAGTGGCAGAAAGTGCCTAGCAAAATATTATTATTGGTGTTTTTAATATTTAATATTTTCATTATTTGTGACCCCAGACCACAAAACCAGTCATAAGGGTCAATTTTTTGAAATTGAGATTTATACATAATCTGAAAGCTGAATACATAAGCTTTCTATTGTTGTATGGATTGTTAGGATTAGACAATATTTGCCCAACTATTTGAAAATCTGGAATCTGAGGGTGCAAAAAAATCGAAATATTGAGAAAATCGCCTTTAAAGTTGTCCAAATGAAGTTCTTAGTAATGAATATTACTAATCAGAAATTACGTTTTGATATATTTACGGTAGGAAATTTACGAAATATCTTACAATATCCAAATCATTTTTGGCATAAAAGAAAAACTGATAATTTTGACAAATACAATGTATTTTTAGCCATGTCTACAAATATACCCGTGCTACCAAAGACTGGTTTTGTGGTCCAGGGTCACTTTTTTAGCAAGGTAAGATGTACACTAATGATGACAAGTTTCTGTCAGTAAGATTTTCTTTCTTTTCCTCTTTTTTTTTTTGTTTTTTGTTTTTTGGAAAGAAATTAATACTTCTATTCAACAAAGACACATTCGACTGATAAAAAGTGTCAGTAAAGACATTTGTTACAAAAGATTTTAAATAAACGCTTCTTAACAGTAGTACAAGTGTCTAGGGCTGGATAAAAATAATAGATTTCTCTATTTTAATTAATTGATGTGCGCATGCCCAGTAGCTAGAGCTGTATTCCTTCTAGCCTTAACCGCCTGTTTTCCGTTAATGAACGGAACAGAAGGTTAGCGTGTTTCCCCATCTAATAAATCGCAATAAGCTTTGTGTTTTGTTACTTTTGATATGAAACAAAGTCTCAGATTTCAAATTCTGTCCATTTTATTATTATAATCAAACAATATACCGCTTTAGCGCTGCTTGATGGGTGACAGATCATTGTTGCGCCTCAGTTCAAGAGAAGAGGCACAAGAACTGATCGTCTCCTCTGCTTTAAAACCAGTTTCAGCTCGAAATAAACGTAAACAAACATCCGAAAATATGTTAAATGAGAGTACAACTCACCGAAATCCAATCCTGTCTCACGTAATCGCTCAAAAATGTTTAAACCGCGGAAAGACGTCAGTGTAACAGCCTGTAAACAATGTCACGTAACGTCACGTTTACCTCAGAAAAAAAAGAAGACATATTCGGTCGGTTGATTATAAACTCGTTAGGCAGCTAGAAGTATGAACTCTAGAAAGGAGCATTTCGCTAAATGTATACACCATATAACATTTTCATTATAATTTTTTAATGTTCTTCAATATTTAATTTATGTTTGAATAAATCCATTAAGTTTTTATGACAGCCACCATTTAAATGTAAACCATTAAAAAAAAAAAAAACGAATTGGAATACAAATACAATCTCATCATTTAAAGTTATCGCTAATATTCAAAATGTTTGTGTACAAATCAGCTAATTATATTAATGTAGTACCAACTGATACTCATGTAAAGATTGAAAGATTTATTTCCTTTGAGAAAATTTGCAGTGTACCTGATATATATCTAAAATACTCAATACTGAATCGTAATCAAATCGAATCGCAAGCTTGTGAGGCATAACAGAATCGAGTTGTGAAATTTGTGTCAAAACCCTGCCTCATCAAATACCATTATTTTTCATAGCTCTGGGCTAATTGATATGAATACTTCAATCTGAATTCATAGTCTGTTGTTATGATGACATGCCTTTAATATAGACTTCAGATCAAAAGTATTTAACTGCATTTCAATTTCTTTTCATTTCATTTTTGAATTATTAAACTGCATTAATGTACTATTTTAATTGAGCATTTTACATTAATGCGACCTTTCACTATTTCACAGACATTCACTTGCACTATAATAGCAGATGTTTATATTTATTTCCCTTAATAACAACAATAGTCATCCTCTATGTGCTAAACTCGTGTGTCAATAATTTAGCAGTAAATGCTCACACCTTCCTGCACCCTATTCTTGGAACATGCCGGGCAGAGTTCAAAACACAGAAGAGCTGAAGATTCACAAATTCCACGTATGACATGTTAAAAGCATGAGCATGAAACCGAACACAGGAAGAAGCTCCTTTCATCAGACGGACTTCGCCGCGCTCGCTGAGAGGCTGTCAGTCCTCCAGCCGCCAGTGCGGGCATGTCCACCGATCGGCCTCTACAAAACACAGATAACCCGCTTCCTCAGACCCCAGTGTAACCAGACACCCGCACACTCACTCTCAGCCCGGCCCTCATGCACTCTTTAGACAGGGATCTTTGGTGTGTGTGATTGAACAATTACCGCCACGGTTAATTTAGCCGCGGCTGAGAGCGGCGTTCACCGGCATGCTGGCGCGCTGTTCTCCCTTCTCGATGAAATCAGTGACACTGGACAAGAATAACTTGCACTTTCATGGCAAATAGACTTCCATCACAGCATTCACAGCGTAGCTGAGATCTGTTAGGGATAAAATGTGAAGAAAGGGGGCCCGAAAAGCTCATGCTCACTCATTTGCAATCATGCAAAGGAAAAAGATCACAGCCTTCCCTTATCCTCCTACAAAAAGAGTTATTTTACAAACAATACCAATCTTGAAGTGTTACAAAAAGAGAGAGGGAAGTGAAACAAAACTAAAAACAAGTTTAGGAGCATTTCTACAACTCACTGTTTTATTATTCAAAGCAGTAGACAAAAAGACTTATGACAGGCTTCACTCCCAGCAGACACAAGAATCACTGGAAACATAAAATGCTTTTCATTATTTGAGGAATAACGTCTAGAAATTGAAACGTCAAAAGATAAATGCAGGTCTGCACAGGATCACCAGTGCATGACACTTCTGAGTCAAAGCGCACTAACATGTTTGAAATGGACGTCTAAGTCGTTGCCTCCATGCGCAAGACCTTCATGGATTCTGCGATCATGGAGCTGGTGTCAATCTGGCCGTAGATGCCCACTAAAAACGCCTTGTGGAGGAGAATATCAGCATGTTCTGTGAAAAACAAAATGAGATAATTCCTTAAAATTAAACACAAAAATGAAAAAGTTAAGCACAGTTAACACAATCTGTTGCATGCAGTCCATTACCACAACAAAAACACACACCTGACTCTGGACCAGTCATAAGTAGCACGGGTGTATTTGTAGCAATAGCCAACAATACATTGTATGGGTCAAAATGATAGATTTTTCTTTTAGGCCCAAAAACAGTAGGATATTAAGTAAAGATCATGTTCCATGTAGATAATTTGTACATTTTCTACCATAAATATATCAAAACTTAATTTTTGATTAGTAATATGCATTGCTAAGAACTTCATTTGGATGACTTTAAAGGCAATTTTCTCAAGAGTTGTATCTCAGCCAAATACTGTCCTATCCTAAAAACCATACATCAATGGAAAGCTTATTTATTCAGATTTTTGACAATGTATAAATCTCAATTTCAAAACATTGACCCTTACGACAATGTTTTGTGGCCCAGGGTCACATTTGTGGACAAAAAAAATGAAAATAATCACATTAATGAAAATACAGGTAGCACATTTCTGTTTGAAACCCTTCGAAATGCCATTTCCCATTGAGGGATGAGTCGAAATTATGTTGTGGTAATCAACAGCATTTCACAGATGCTGTCAGATTAGCTTAAAGGGATAGTAGTTCACCCAAAAATGAAATTTACCCCATGATTTACTCACCTACAAGCCATCCTAGGTGTTTACGAATTTGTTCTCTTTCAGACGAATACAATCAAGTGTTATATTAAAAAATGTCCTGGCTCTTCCAAACTTTATAATGGCAGTGAATGGGTGTTGAGATTTTGAAGCAAAATAAAGTGCATCCATCCATCATAAAAAGTACTCCACACAGCTACAGGGGGTTAATAAAGGCCTTCTGAAGCAAATCGAAGCATTTGTGTAAGAAATATATTAATATTTAATAGAGATGCACCGACTGCAATTTTCTTGGCCGATTCCGATTTCATTTTTTTTTTTTATTGTATGTGTGACCTGCCAAAACAGATTTTTGCAGATTCTGATTTTCTTTCTATATACACACACAAATCTATACTTTTTTTTTTTTTTTCAATGCAAAAATAATTATTTACATAATAAAAAAACTGTAAAACATTTACAACAATTACAATTGTTGACATTATGTACAATTATTACAATTCCCCCAATCTGGACTAAGTTACAGATGTTCTCTCACTTAAACAACTCTCAAAATAACGTACTCTGTGACTGGAAAAAGGTAGAAATAGCAATTAACTGAAAATAGTTGTTGTATCCACCTTATTTTTCCGTAAGAGTGGCCGTCGCCATTTGTAAATGTAATGTTTTCCCGCTATTTTTAACTGTACAAAACAGCTGGGTTTGCTGCTTGATATTGCAAACTGATGCATCTTATCATGTTATTTTAATGTATTATCTTAATTATGAACACAATTGTTTGTAGTGCAAACCGTTTTACCATTTACTGCACTTTGTTATTCTTCTCGTTATTACACTATGGTGGCTTATGAACCGGAAGTTTCACACATTGCCAGAAAACAGCTTACTTCCGCGTTGAAAAATAAGGTGGATGTAACTAAACAGATGTCATTTCCCTCTTAGGTTTATAAATGGAAATGTTTTCCCTAACCTTATTAAATGCGTCATATTTCACATCAGATTCTTACATTGTTTTAATTAATTCAGAATAATTAGAAACTGTAGAATTGTTACCATTCAAATGAAATCAGTAGTAACAAACTCCATCTTTCGACTGCAGAGGAAACAGAAGCTGCACCTGAGGTGGCACTGGATGTTTTGAAACAGACTGTTTGATGAAGCTGAGGTGCCATAAATGCATTACAGTGCAAAATTGGAAATGTATAAGATTAATGTTTTAATATTCTTTGAACATACAAATAAGAAATGTTGTGAAAAATGAAATGATACTTTTGAAATATGAAACTATTCAGTGGAAGCTAGAGATTGTGGTTTTAAATATGGAAATTTTTCTTACACAAACGCATCAATTCACTTCAGAAGGCCTTTATTAACCCCCTGTAGCATTTGGAGCACTTTTTATGATGGATGGATGCACTTCATTGGACCTGAAAATCCCAACACCCACTCACTGCAATTATAAAGTTTGGAAGAGCCAGGAGATTTTTTTGAACATAACTCCGATTGTATTCATCCGAAAGGAGAAAGTCTTGAACACCTAGGATGTTTTGAGGGTGAGTAAATCATGGGGTAATTTTCATTTTTGGGTAAACTATCCCTTTAATGTTGTTTTGAAATCCATTTAACAAAGGCAAAAAAAATAATAATTTACACAACAGCAAAGCAAGCAAAAAACAATTATCATGGTTTTTATAATAAGCTCATGATCTGTTTGTATACCTTGACAGAGCAGCACATATTCAGGCAAGTTTCTCAACGCAGTCTGCACGACATCAAAGTTCCCGCTGCCCAGACAGTACATGAAGTTTGGCAGGAATTCAGCAGCCATACTAGAGTTAGCAAAGATAAAGGTGAGTGTATTTGTACATGACATTTCGATTTAATATACACTACATATTTGCCTGCAGGCACCTCACCTGGGGATGTTCTGGATGCACCGCAGGGCCAGACTGAACGCCATGTTACGGCACACTTCTTCAGGGGAACTCATCAACCTTTGAAGATCATTCTGATAATACATGACAGGTTGGTTGTACTTGTTAAATCTTGCTAATTTCTGTCTATTGTGCAATTTAGCATACATTGTGCAATGTACTTACAACAAAATACTGAATGATTTCTGGATTTCTTTTGGATTTCTCATCCACTTCAGTCAAACCCTCAAACACATCTAGAACAAAAAAAAAAAAAAAAAAAAAAAAGGCAAATGTACATCATCACAACATATGAAAAAAGTAACTCTATTGTACAGTGTTCATGTTACACATACTTACTGCAGTAATTACAGTAAATTACACAGAATTACATACAACTAACCCTGAACCAAACAATCCCAACTCTACAGTAATTTGTGTCAAAACCCAGCCCTATAAAATACCATTATGTTTCAGAACCAATTCTTGCCCAATTGATATGAATAATACAATTTGAATTCACAGCCTGTTATAGCCTTTAATTAGAAGCCAATAAAGAATTCCGATCTGTTGTTTCAGAAGTATTTATTTTACTGAACTGCATTTTAAACTAAACAAACCCAACCCTACAGTAAGTACATGCTGTTACTTAATATTAGTCACTACTTACATATATAATTACACTATAACAAGCACACCTAAAGTGTAACAAAAAATGTATAGAAAAGCATTAAGATGTAGTAGTAGTAATAATAATAATTTAATTTAATTATAGTGAAACTGTAATATAATTAAACGATGAATACACTCTTTAAGAAATAAATAAAATCAAATAAATATGATTACAAATATCTAATTTATAATTAATCATTCAGATTTTGTTGATTTTATAATAAATCCTAAAAAAATGCAATAATGATAATAAAAATAATAATAAGACAAAGAAGATAAATAGTATATAATGCTAAAGTTATAATTATAATTATAATAAAAATAATGTTAATTATTAATTAATGTAATTGAATACATGGAATTTTAAATTATAGAATTTTTATTTAACTTTATTTCCAATCTTATTTATATTTTATGCAATAATACACATTGATGTAAGAATAATAACATTAATAATAATAATTAAAATAATAGTAAAACTATAATAAATGTATAAAAATATTAATACACTGCTTAATACACAATCTGTATTGTTAAAAGCGCTATATAAATGCAGGTGAATTCATTTGACTAATAATACATAAAACTGAATAAGTACAATCACAAATATTTAATTTATAATTAATAAATTAATAATTCAGTTTTTATTGATTTTATTATAAATCCTAAAAAAACAAATAATAATAATGCTCAAGTTATAATTATAATAATAAAAATTGTTAATTTTAATGTAATTAAATACATAGAATTTTAAATAAATTATTAAACTATATTTTTATTCTTATTCATGTTTAATTTATATTTTATCTAACCACGCATACTGATGTAATAATAATAATAATAATAATAATATTATAATATTATTATTATTAGAATAGCAGTAAAACTATAATAAAATGTATACAAAATATTAATATACTGCTTAATAATACATAATACTGAATAAATATGATTACAATTTTTTAAATTCATAATCAATATTCAGATTTTATTAATTTTATAATAAATATTGACTAATAGAAATAATAAAAAAAAAAAAACATTTTAAAGCTACACTAAAATTTATAGAAAAATGAATACACTGTTTAATACATAAAACTGAATACATTTTACAAATAACAAATATTAAATTTTATAATTAATAATTCAGATTGTACTGATTTTATAATAAATATCAATAGTAATAATAACAATAATAATCATAATGAATTTAAATGCCTATAATTTACAATCCCCTACACCTGTCCCTGGTGTTAATTACTGCTTCCTTCTTTTAAATGTCATTTTGAAAAAAAAAATGTTATTCAGCTTTCAACTATTAGCTCAATTTTAATTCTAATGTAATCCACATTTTAATTGAATTTATTCTTCGCCTGCTAATCTAAGAATTCTTCAAAAAAATATGAATAACATGCATGATTTATTATGGGCCAACAGTACATAAAGGAAACAACCATTTTATTTATCTCACCCTCAATTGCTTCTCCTTTGGAGATCTTCTTCAGGCATTTAGTCATGTCAGCCGCAGTCAGCGGCACAGAGGCTGAGATGTTGACCAGAGGGAGGGAGCCGGAGGACGAATCCTCAGCTGAAACACAAAGAGTGAGAGACAGGCTCTGGTGACGATCATCTCACATGTAACTCCCATGTCTCTTGTGATGTGAGGTGTTGGAGCTCCTACCGTCTCTGTCCTCAGCAGCGCTCTCGGAGGAACCAGACTTCACAGGCAGAGTCAGTCCAGCGAGCAAAGACTTGAGCTGCACCAGGTCCGGATTCTCAGTAGAGAGTCCCCTGAGAGAGAGGAAACACAGGGAAACTTTTTACTCAGAAAGAAATACGTTATAAAAAGAAAGCAAATGTAGCACCGAAGGAATTTGATGATGCAGAAATGAGTGATGCAAGCCAAAAAAAAGTCTTACTGTAGCACATCCGAGTGTTTTTGAAGGAAAGGCACAGCAGATGCTGCATCATGAGTTATGTACTTTTGGATGAACTGCACAAATTTGTTTATGATGGGCATACGGGATGATCTCTTGAAGTTCTGCAAGAATATTACATTAAAATGCTGAAAAAAAAAAAAAAAAAATGTTCCAACCAGTACAGTTTCATTACAACAAGCACAAATATTAATTTAGCAACTGTGAGAAGTCTGTAATTTTCATCATCAAAAATGATTAATGTCACTACGTACTAAACCTTGTGTTAAAGTGAGCAGTGTACATTACTAGAGGAAATCTTTATACCTGCAGGACTTTGATGAAGGACAGAAGACAGTCCTGCAGTGCCCTCTGGTGGTCAGAGTTGAAAACCAGTGGCTGCAGCAGCTCCAGGACAACCAGAACGTCGCTGAAGAAGGTCAGATGGTTCTGCTGCCTGATCTCCTGCAGGTTCAGATGGATGCGACCGTGCAGGAGTGCAGCGATCATGGGCAGGTGTCTGAAAAACACAAACAGCTCTATTACGCATTCAGCACACAGACTCTCAGACAATATGAAAGTTAAATGGGCCCCATTTACTTTCTTAATAAATTAATAAAGGCATAATTCTGAAAAAAAAAAAAAAAGTTATAATTTTATTAGGGCTGTCAATTTAATTTTTTTATCTAATTAACTACATGATGTGTTGATTAATTCATCGCTGAATAAATCTGACTGTGAAAATACCCACAAGAGATTATTTAGAGCTATTTTTGTGTTGAATGAGAAAGTATCAAATAGACGTTGCAAATTGTAGCCTTAGAAATAAATATTTTATTTGATTCAGCATAAAATTGATTACACATTAACATTTAGGCTGCAACGTAACCTATGGAACATAGAAGATCATTTGAGAAACATCTCAGTATTTTTTGTTAATAACAGTGAAAGTCACTGGTAACCAAAACAGCTTTGTTACCAACAGTCTTCAAAAATTATTTTACGTTCCACAAAAGAAAGGTTTGAAACGACATGTGGGTGAGTAAATGATGACAGAATTTACATTTTTTGGGTGAACTATCCCTTTTATGTTATTATTTTTATTAATAGTACTATTTATAATATAATTTATAATAGCACTAATTATTATTATTATTTATTTATTTTTAATTAAATGATACTCTAAATAAGAAACTTAATCTGCCAGCAGGTGGCGGCAAATGTCTTTATGAGTCATTAACTCATTAGATTCGATTTGATTTGTTGAATTGGCTGATTTATTCAGGAATGAAATAAAAGGCTCTCTTTATGAAAGGGCTTTTTTGAACCATTGGTTCACACAATTCGTTCAAAACGCAAATTCATTCAGAAACTAAACACTGCTGTGTTGCGCAACAATTCTGCTATGGGTTTATAGGTAATATGTTCACTGCAAAATAGAGCAAAAACACATAATATTGTGTTTAAAATATAACAGTATCAACTTATTAACTGAACTGCTGTATAAAATCACATTTAAGCTTGTGATAGATCGGGACTAAATCACTGGTGTGATATCATGTGATATTTGATATACATAAATATGAGAAAACATACAAGGGCTTTTTTGTCTGCACCAATATCTTGAATTTTAGGGCATAACTGCATTCATGGAGGTTTTTTATTATTATTATATAATTATTTAATTTTGAAAAAAAAAAAAAAAATCTGGAAAATCTTTTTTTTTATTATTTATTTATTTTTTTTATTACTATAACACACCCTTAAGTCGGCCCAAAACTGTCATGCCATTTCAGATGCAACTTTTGAAAACAATGTCATGGCAACACTGCAGCCTTGAATGTGCAGTGTAATAAATTCTATTCTATTTCTATTTTAAGCCAAGATATCCATTTTCCTGTCATGTTTAGTTCCAACCTTGATCAAAATCATATTTTGATCATATTTTAATTATTAGCTTTTTATTAACGCACAATACACCTGGGGTTCCCTCAAATACACCCTGGTGTTTGTCAACCCCATTTTGGGAAACCCTGGACTACAGAAAAATGTGTTATAGACCACCCAGCCAAATTTGGGAAAAAAAAGGGGGGGGGGGGGGGATTATCGCAAGCAGGTAATATGCATTTACGTGAACTAGCTAGCAAACTGTAGTCTGTAGTAACTAACATTATTGACAGTAACAGGGCGAACCACTGCTGCTAATGCACTCTAGTTATTATAGTGTTATTGGAGGGCCCAAGCTCAGCGGCTCCAGTGTGTCATCAATGATTTCAGTGACAATGACATGATTTCAGGCACGCCCAAAAAATCCTGAACACAAAAACGGTGAAAAACTCTTTAAAGGAGAAGTCAACTTCCAAAACAAAGATTCACATATAATGTGACCCCCTTGTCATCCAAGATGTTCATGTCTTTCTTTCTTCAGCTGTAAAGATTTTAGGATTTTTCTCCATATAATGGACTGATATGGTGCACCAATTTTGAACTTCCCAAAGGCAGTTTAAATGCGGCTTCAAATGATCCCAAATGCGGTTGTAAACGATCCCAGCTGAGGAAGAAGGGTCTTTTCCAGCGAAACGAATGGTTATTTTCATTAAAAAAAAAAAAAAAAAACTATTTATATACTTTTTAATCTCAAATGCTCGTCTTGTCTTGCTCTCCCTGAACTCTGTATTCTGGCTCAAGACAGTTCGGGTATGTCGAAAACCTCCAATCTTATTTCCTCCCTCAACTTCAAAAATGATTTCAAAATCATCCTACATCGCTGCAGAAGTTCCGAACCAGTCTTTGCAAAGTGAACATGCAAAGAAGATCAAACACCCTTAACAAAAAAGGTGAAACAGCGATAGAGGACGATTTTGAAGTTGAGGGAGAACATGAGGTGGGAGTTTATCGACATACCGTAACTGTCATGAACCGGAAAAAAAAACTGAGCTCAGGGAGAGTAAGACAAGACGAGCGTTTGACATTAACAAGCATATAAATTGTATTATTTTTATTAAAATAACCAATCGTTTCGCTAGATAAGACCCTTCTTTCTCGGCTGGGATCGTTTACAACCGCATTTGGGATCATTTGAAGCCGCATTTAAACTGCATTTTGGAAGTTCAAAATCGGGGCACCATATCAGTCCATTATATGGGGAAAAATCCTGAAATGTTTTCCTCGAAAAACATAATTTCTTTACGACTGAAGAAAGAAAGACATGAACATCTTGGATGACAAGGGGGTGAGTAAATTATATGTGAATTGTTGTTCTGGAAGTGGACTTCTCCTTTAACGGTCTAACTCCACAATTCAGTACTACACAGTTCACAGTCTTTGTTACTTGTTTTCAGCAATGCATTTCTAATGTGCATACACATACTTTAAACTGAATAGAAAATGCTTGTGATGTTAACCTTAGTAGAAGCACAGGATGTGATACGGCCAGTTTCCTGCAGGCCAGACTGGCATCAGATGCACGGTTCTCAGCTGATTTGGAGTCTCCTGTGTCGCCCAGCAGACTGATGAGACGATGCACGAGAACATCCAGCTGAACGTGCACATAAATACAGACAATAAACAGAGTATTCATCTTTCAGGTGCTGTTAACAGGAAGCTCATGACCTGATGTGTCATAAACTGCAGCAGTTACCTTGCAGGTGCTGCCATCTGCTGCCCCCTCTCCACTCAGTGTGGCCTCTGGTAGGCGGATGTGTTGGATGACCTCTGGGAAGTGCAGGTAGATCTGCAGCAGCAGCGTCTGACACCTCTTACTCATTATACTGGAAACAACACACATATGAACACAATAAATAAGAACTACTTAAACAGGCACAAAAAAACAACAACACACACACACACACACACACAACAGCTATGACTAAGTTATTTTGCAGATGGTTACAGAGGCTGCATGAGTAATATGACACGTACAATGAAAAGTACTTGACGCATAACCATGAACATTTTTTCCATCATCAAGAGGTTAAAATTTAAATGAACGTGTAAGGTCTTGTGACTGGTTACTATTTCTTTTCTGTTTTTCAACATTTTTATCCTTATTTCCCCCTCACTAATTCACATTAAATGGTCAATTAATTTGAAGATATAACATTTGTATGCAATAATATACTATTATACTATTAAGAAAAAAAAATTAAATAAGCTATAAAAAAAAAATATAGCTATAAAAAAAATTGAATAAATATAATAATATATTACATTTTTAACGTTTGACTTTGAAAATAACTTTTTAACAATATTACATTTCTTAGTCTGAGAAAAGTGTCATGTAGCAGGAAACTTTCCCAATACTAGAATAATATTTTTTTAATATTGTACAAAAATAATAATAGTAATAACAATTTTATCTCAACATATTAAATAAATAAGACGTATATTAAGAATTATAAATATTAAATAATTTTTATATGATAATTTTAACTATTATTATTACTTATTTAAAAAAAGGCAATACTCTTTTTACTTTTTTAGCAATACTTTTTCACATAATATATGTTAGAAAATAGAAAAATGTAATAATCTCTTTATGCATATTTTTAAAAAAAATTGTCACTACCAAAACCGTCACTACCGAAATATTTGGTGGTGTTTTTTTGGGGTGTTATCCTGTAAAATTGTCACTACCAAAACAGTCACGACTGAAACATTTGGTGAAGTGACATCTTTGTTTTTTTGGGTGTTATCCCAAGTTTCAGTAATGACAAATGGGGACACATAATCCTTTATTTGGGGGAAATAACTAAAATGTTATGATGGTATTTGGTTCAATATATATTCAAATTAATGAATCCTTAAGATTAAAATCAGTATGATCAACTTTTTGCCTTTTACAAAGAAAAACTGGATTCAAAATACAACAAATCTCATAAATCAGACCTGAAATATCATTAAAATTGTAACTGTTATTGATTTACTTCTGAAAACTTTTTAATAAAATAGAAAAAAATGTATTTACAAGAAAGATGTAAGCAAAATCTTCTTGAATCTAATGGGTAATCAGTTAGACTGTGGCTGTCATAAACTGTCAAATGCCACTTTACCATCTGTACTGTTCTAGTTATGAAAATGTGTACATGCAAAAGCCCCCAAAAACAGCAAGGACAACAGTGTCAGGCAGAGGTCAGGGTTTGGACCATGTTGCAAACACTCACCGCCATTACAAAGCGAAAGCACTGAACTTCCTCCTTGAAGGCCTCCTTAAAGAGGCTGATAAATGTACGCGATACCATGCCATTTCTTTGCTTACAGCAGAAACGCTCCACATCAGGCACAATAGCGGGAGGAGCTGTAATTAGTTCTTGTGGTGTGAAATGAGAAGCGGCTGAAGTCGTTCAGCGCTGTGATCTTGGAGAGAGCTCAGTGTAGTATAATGAATGCACGAGGATTAAGGCTCCAGCTCTTCCTTTGGCTTCTGTTGTGAGTCGCAGCTCAGACTGGGGCTGTCAGAGAGATCAGACCGGGGGCTCTTTGTGGTGGCAGCCCCCCTTCCTTTCATGAATTTGCCTTTGGTTATTAAACCCCCTTAATGAGGGGGAAAAAACTTTGGACAAGGTCGGACAAAAAAATTACTCCCAGAAATACGATATTTATAAGTCGAGCTAAGCTGTCTTATGGTCGAGAATGGGCGCGGGTAATGCTGGCATGTAAAGCGCGTGTTTGGTGGGATAAACGGTCGTGTGTTTGTTTGGCATTCTCTCCGTATCTGTTGCTTGTGAGCACAACAGCGGATTAGCAAGCATAAACCACAATTAAGCAACAAAGTTGTCGGTAAGAAGGCCTTCGCTTGATTGGACAAGCAGACAAGACTGTGTTCTTCTGTTGGTAATATAGTCTGTTATTGATACTGGCTGGCTTTTATAGTTAGACCATATTAATCTCTCTCCTTTTAATCTTCATAGTGTTTCTGAGTAGTGCTTTTACACAGTATATTCTTTAATAATTATAATTATTCTTTAAATGTGTCAAAATGTCAAATTCATTATTCTTTAAATTGCTTAAAATATGTAGGCCTAATATTCATAATATTTGTATTATGCTTAAAGCAACTTAATGCTGTCTGGATGGTTGACATACTTTTGGAAAGTTGTCTTTTCTGTGACATGCTATTTATTCTCATTTCCAAACTAAAGTAGTTTAAAAAAATGCAGAGATAAATAATAATAATAATTATTAATATACAATATAAAAAATTTGCATAAAAAGATTATTACATCATATTTTATAACATATATTACATGAGAAATTACTTCTAAAAAGTAAAAAGAGTATTGTTTTTTTTTTAAATAAATAATTCTAATTATTGTTAAAATTACCAAAAAAAATCAAAGATTTATCATTCTTATCATACGTCTTGTTAAAAATAATCATTATTATTAATATACAATTTTAAAAATATGCATGAAGAGATTATTACATTATTATATTTTATAACATATCACGTGAGAAAAAATATTGATAAAAAAGTAAAAAGAGCATTGCTATTTTTTTTAAAAATAAATAATTATAATAATTGTTAAAATTACCAAAATTATAATTCTTATTATGTCTTTTTTGTTTAATATATTGAGGTCAATAACAATAATTTTATTAATATACAGTATAAACTAAATGCATGCAGATATTATTACATCATTACATTTTATTACATACAGTATATTACGTGAGGGGGAAAAAAAAGTACTGCTAAAAAAGTAAAGAGTATAGCTCTTAGTATATATCATATATATATATATATATATATATATATATATATATATATAAATTTTTTATTTTTTTTTTTCACTTTAAAAGAATCAAAAATATACTTTTAAAAACTACAATAGAATAAAAAATATATATATATATTTCAATACAATTTTCATAAGTTGAAATTTAAGGTTAAGGTTTTGGGACAGCCACCTCGCAATTTAAAGTACTAAATAAATGATTTATATATATATATATATATATATATTAAGCTTACTGATATTCTGAATATTATTGTGCGTTTCAATAGATAATAAAAGGATCTTAGTAAACATCTAAAATTTGATTACTTAAATGCTTTTTAAATGTGTTTTTTTGGTTGTGGGAGAGCAGTTTGCACCAATTCTGTGTACTATGTGCCATTCGCCGAACAGAAAATACTAGCTCTGTGAACAAGTGACAGATTTCAATCGCAGCATCTATTTATAGAGTAGGGGGCGGGATTCTTTAGATTCTACAGAGCATTTAATTGGACAGAAAGTCTGATGAGAAGCTGAAGTGCAGGGTGATGTCATTAAAATCCTTGATCTATATTAGTGTCAATTAAAGACTAAGTTTTAAAAGCTTATAATTTCTAAATGCGAATTTTGTCATTGTTTTGGAGCACACTAACTTATAGATAAACTAAAGACTAACATATTCATACTAAAAAACAAAAAACTTCCATTTTGACCTCATGGGGACTTTGAAATTATATGATTTAGATTTTTTTTTTTTTGTCATGTACAGACTCAAAAAAAATTTTACCTGTCTCCCCATTTCTTTACACAGCTGATGAGGTACTCAGAGACTTTCTTGACATTGTCCAGGTCTGAGTGGAGACAGCTGTGCAGGAGGGGTAAGCGTGACTGGAGAAGAGAGCAGGAGACCTGGTCCAAAGCGCTCTTGGAGGCGCCTGAGTCACGGCAGCTCAGCTCTGACTCAGACAGGATGAGGTCCACAAGACTTATGAGCTCCTCAGAAGACAGCTTCAACACAAACTGCTCCGTGCGCTTCTGCAGAGACACGATTACGAAATACACGACTGACCTTTGGACAACTACATATAGTGCTTGGGTCTGGTTAACAATATAACTAGTTATAAAGGGAGCTATTCCCTATATAAAATTACAATATTCTTACACCAGTCAATTTAGCTTGAAATGACTATTGTCTACTCTCTAGTTGGTCCTTAAAATAAACTTGTGCTACTGTACTTTTGAAGGAGAAGTCCACTTCCAGAACTACACTTTTACAGATAATGTACTCACCCCCTTGTCATCCAAGATGCTCATGTCTGTCTTTCTTCAGTCGTAAAGAAATTGTGTTTTTTGAGGAAAACATTTTAGGATTTTCTCCATATAATGGACTGCTATTATGAAACGATCGCTTATTTTCATTAAAAAAATACAATTTAAATACTTTTTAATCTCAAACGCGCATCTTGTCTCACTTTCCCTGAACTATTTTCTGACTCAAGACAGTTCGGGTATGTCGAAAAACTCCAATCGTATTTTCTCCCTCAACTTCAATAATCATTTCAAAATCATCCTACATCGCTGCAGAAGTACTGACACAGTCTTTGCAAAAACAACATGAACATGCAAAGAAGATCAAACACCCTTAACAAAAAAGGTAAAACAGCGATATGGGACGATTTTGAAGTTGAGGGAGAACATGAGATGGGAGTTTTTTTCGACATACGACAACTGTCATGAACCAGGAAAAAAACAGAGCTCAGGCAGAGCAAGACAAGACGAGAGTTTGACATTAAAAAGTATATAAATTGTATTATTTTTATTAAAATAACCGATCGTTACGCTATATAAGACCCTTCTTCCTTGGCTGGGATCGTTTACAACCGCATTTGGGATCATTTGAAGCCGCATTTAAACTGCATTTCGGAAGTTCAAACTCAGGGCACCATATCAGTCCATTATATGGGGAAAAATCCTGAAATGTTTCCTCAAAAAACACAATTTCTTTTCGACTCAAGAAAAAAAAGACATGAACATCTTGGATGACAAGGGGGTGAGTACATTATCTGTAAATCGTTGTTCTGAAATGGACTACTTCTTTAAGACACCTTTTGACCAATAAATGTCAATAACTGTTTCCATGACGTAAGTTGTTATGATTATTTCTTAAAACTGCATTTGCAAGAGCATCGTTTAGCCAATAACAAATTTTAAAGATAAACATAACTAGGAAAAATGATCTTCAAGACTGTGGGAACCTAGACACTGTTATGACTGGCTAAACTATTTGCATGTGAAACAAGAAAATAAAATCCTGGATTTCATCAAAAATATCCTCATGTTGTTCTGAAGATGAACGAAGGTCTTACAGGTTTGGAACGACATGATGGTGAGTAATTAATGACAGAATTTTCATTTTTTGGTGAATGATCCCTTTAAATTGAATTACATAACCAGGACGACTGGCTAAACTTTTTGCATGTGAAACAAGGAAATACAATCTAGCCAAGATGTTGAATAGGTGTTGTTATGTAAATGCACTACAAATTTGTGATGTGATACGAATTGTGACCAGACCTGAGGTGTTTTCTGATCTCGCCCTTGCCAAATGCGAGGAATGTGACTGCAGGCCCACAGGAAGTCTAGAGCTGAGGTTGGGTCCAGTCTAGGGATCAGATGAAACAGAGTTACACACACTAGAGAGGTGAGAACAGAAACAGGGGAATGTGTTTAATAAAGAGAGGAGCCAGTGACCTCTGATCTCTGTGTTTGTTGAGCAGGGAGCTGATGCACTGATGTAAGGTGCTCCAGTTGGACTGGTGCGTGAGGAGGGCCAAAAGGTATGGCCTGTAGGAGGGGGCCACACTCACACCACTTTTAGCCTGAGACAAACAATTAGACAGACAACCACTGATGTTATATGGACTATTTTAACAATGTCCTTACTACCTTTCTGGGCCTTGAACCTGGTAGTTGCATTGCTGTCTATGCAGGGTCAGAAAGCTGTCGGATTTCATCAAAAATATCTTAGTTTGTGTTCTGAAGATGAACGAAGGTCTTACAGATTTGGAACGATATGAGGGTGAAAATTAATGACAGAATTTTCATTTTTGGATGAACTATCACTTTAAATGCAGCAACAATTCACTGATTCAGTTTTGATTTTTTTCTTTGGTTCCAAAAGTATTTCTCCCATTTTCACAACATTTGCTTTGAAACGAAATATCTTAATATTGGAAAAAGGAACATGAGTTGTATTTATGTACTTAGGAGTGAATGAATAAACCAGTTGTGTCATATACCAATGAAATGATTAATGCAATTGAATTAGCCTGCATTCCATGTTTAAGAAAACAAACATAAACTGTCAAGATAGGGGAATATTAATCATATGCTTCACATTATCTGATTTCTTTTATGTGCTATGGCACCAGAAAATCCAGAGCCACACCCTCATGATCAGAGAAACTATTTACCTTGTTTTGAGCAAAAAGCAGCTTCTGTTGAAGATCTGAGCAAACGGAGGTCACTTCAGGGTCAAGCAACTCCAGCCAGTCAACCAACAGACCTGAACACGAGCCAGGCTTCTTTGACTCAGTGCTGCGAAGAAGTACACACACACCCAACATCAACACAGAAAATACATGGGGTTTCCAGCAAATAAATAACAAACTAATTAAATCAATGATTTTCAACTAGTAGCACATACACCACTGTTCAAACATTTGGGGTTGGTAAAAATTTTCTGAAAGAAGTCTCTTATGCTCACCAAGGCTGCATTAATTTAATAAACTTCAGTAAAAACAGTAGTATTGGGAAATATTAATACAAGTTTTCTATTTGAATATATTTTTGAATGTAATTTATTCCTGTCTGTGATGGCAAAGCTGAATTTTCAGCATCATTACTCCAGTCTTCAGTGTCACATGACCTTTTCAAAATCATTCTAATATGCTGATTTGATGATCAATAAATATTATTATTATTATTATTATTATTATTATCAAAATAATGCTTCTTAATATTTTTTTGTGTAAACCAAGATGCATTTTTTGAGGATTCTTTGATGAATAAAAATGTAAAAAGAACACCTTTTATTTCAAGTATTAGTTCAATTCTAGAATAAAAATTTCTCCTATGTCATCCAAGATGTTCATGCCTTTCTTCAATCGAAAACAACAAAAAACAAAAAGGTTTTTGACGAAAATATTCTAGGATTTTTCTCCATGTAGTGGACTTTAATGGGAGCCAATGGGTTGAAAGTCCAAATTGCAGTTTCAATGCAACTTCACAGGGCTTTACACGATCTCAGCTGAGGAATAAGGGTCTTATTTAGTTAAACGATTGATAATTTTCTTCATTAATAAAAAATGTATATACTTTAACCACAAATGCTCATCTTGCACTAGCTCAACTTCACACATTATGTAGTCACATGAGCATGACATGAGGGAAGTATCGACCCAGTGTTTACAAAGCAAACGTGTAAAGAAAGTCTAACACCCTTTACAAAAAAAAAAAATTATATATATATATATATATATATATATATATATATATATATATATATATATAAGTAAAACAATGATCTCAAACAATTTAGAAGTTGGAGGAGAAAACAAGATGGAGTTTTTCGCCCTACCATACCTTTTTGAACCCAGATGTGTGACCTTTCCAACATTATTATGTAATGGGTGAAGTCAAGCTACTGCAAGATGAGCATTTGTGGTTAAAAAGTATAGAAAATGTCATTTTTTTTTTTTTTAGAAAATTACCAATCGTTTCGCTAGATAAGACCGTTATTCCTTGGCTGGGATCGTATAAAGCCTTTTGAAGCTGCACCGAATCTGCAATTTGGACCTTCAACCCATTGATCCCCACTGAAGTCCACTACATAGAGAAAAATACTGGAATGTTTTCCTCAAAATACTTAATTTCTTAATTTTTGAATGAAAAAAGAAAGACATAAAGGGTTAGTTCACCCAAAACTGAAAATTAGCCCATTATTTACTCACCCTCCAGACATCCTAGGTGTATGACTTCCTTCTTTCAGATTAATCCAATCAGAGTTATATTTAAAATCACCCTGGCATTTCCATGCTTTATCATTGCATGGGTGGGTGTTTATCTTCATGAGTCCAAAACAAGTCCAATAAAGTGCATCCATCCATAATAAAAAAAAGTGCCTCACACGGCACTGGGGGGTGAATAAAGGCCTCCTGTAGAGAATCGATGCGTTTTAAGAAACATATCTATATTTAAAACATAAGAATCACTTTAATCTAGTTTGTGGTGGATTGTTGTACCCAAAAGCAGATCTAGGGGGGTGGCTGACATAAAACGTCATAGAGTTGATGAAGGCGAAAGCGACGTGGAGAGATCAAAACAAAAAAATTGTCACGAATTAGAACTTCAAAATGAAGACTTCTAAAGAAAAATGTCAGAGGATTTCGATATAAACCAAGAAGTGACTGGTTTTCACGAGACACCAGTGTATGTGCAACTCCGCCATCAGAGCTGCTAGACTATTATGATTACGTTTTAGTTATGAATATTTTTCTTACAAAAACGCATCAATTTGCTACAGGAGACCTTTTTTCAACCCCCGGAGCCGTGAGGTACTTTGTTATTATGGATGGATGCACTTTATTTGACTTGTTTTGGACTGATGAACAGAAACACCCGCCCATGCGATGATAAAGCTTGGAAATGCCAGGATAATTTTTAATATAACTCCGAATGGATTCATTTGAAGGAAGAAAGTCATATACACCTATGATGTCTGGAGGGTGAGTAAATTATGGGCTAATTTTCATTTTTGGGTGAACTAACCCTTTAACATCTTGGATGACACGGCAGTGAAGTTCATCAGGAAGTTTTTATTCTGGAAGTGAACTAATAATTTAAACCAAATTCTTTTGGAACATTATAAATGTCTTCACTGGTTTGTTAGGACACTATTTGGCTAAGATACAACTATCTGAAAATCTGGAATCTGAGGGTGCAAAAAAAAATCAAAATACTGAGAAAATCACCTTCAAAGCTGTCCTAATGAAGTTCTAAGCAATACATATTACTAATTAAAAAATCAGCTTTGATATATTTAAGGTAGGAAATTTACAAAATATCTTCATGGAACAAGATCTTTACTTAATATCCAAATGATTTTAGAAACATAAGAAAAAATCGATAATTTTGACCCATTCAATATGTTTTTGGCTATTGCTACAAATATACCCGTGCTACTTACGACTGACTTTGTGGTCCAGGGTGACACACAAAAGCCAAAAATATTTTTCATAGAGTCACACTATGTATGATGTGCATTCAATCTGTTTTACTATGGTAACTTTGACCATCGACCAGCATTAAACAAGTGCAAACCAATTTTACAGTGTGTTCCTTCCCCACCTAGAAACAGTATCATCAGCACACAAAAGTAAGGAAATGTGTGATGAGGCAGCGAGTGACTCATTGTGCGCTTACATTTTGGAATCCACCTCTATTTTCACCCCTCGCTCCTCTGTTTCCTGAAGCAGCAGGGATATCACCATGGCAACTGGGCCCGCTGTGTTTCCTGGGGTTCCGGTCTCCGTACCGATGGTCATAAGCAGGGCCAACAGCTCCTCTAGATAAGGAGACTTCACCTCCATGAGGCCCTGCAACACTAAGGCACACAAGGTTTTTGTTTTATACTGACTTCACCCCTGTGAATTACACACAGGTCCAAAAAGCGAAAAACAAATCATCGCAGCCAATACCACACTGCAAAAATGAGAACTACCACACGCTTCACTTCTGAGTAATCCTAGGCCTGCAGCCCCACCACACTAACTTTCATAAAAATGTAAGTCAACCCATGCCGTCGGAGCCGCCGCTGGACGTAAACAAGCCCTGGAGTGGATGTGTAGCCCTGTGTGTATGTGTGAGGTTGTTTTTTTGTTTTGGTGAGGTTCAGAGCGGAATGTTACAATCATAAAGAGAAACACATTAAGGACAGTGGCGGTGATGCTGGTGCATGAGTCAAATGCTGCCCTCCGGAGAGACTGAGTAATGCTGGCAACCACTCCAACACCAACACACAGACCTTAACTGATCCTGAAGAGCTGACTTACACTTCCCTCCTCGCCTGTTGGCCTTACGTTTGCCACAAACATTTCACCAGTTCAAAAATATTTTTCCAAGGCATACATTGTTGTAAGAGTACACCCCACGTGGTTCCTAGAGGAGCTATAATTAAAGTTAATAACATCACACACAGACAAGTGCTGTGTAATATAGGCCACACAAAACATTCAAGGAGTTATATCATACTATTTTATTTGAATTTTTCCCTTGATGTCCACTTAAAATGTTAGAACAGTTTTTCTAAATTTCTTATAACCATTTACCATACACCCCCTCTCTAAACCTTAGCCTATTTCACACACCTTGTGTAAGCAATGTAACAGGACAGCTGTTTTGGAACTTATAATAACAGCTGACAAACATTGTGTGACTGCTTAAGGGACAGTGTATATTTTAGGTGCAGAGTTGCAGGTGCTACACATTGCCAGCAACAGCACAACAGTTTGTTGAACTCTACCACATTTAGTCTTGCTGTTGGTTAGGGTTGGGCGATATTTCCGAATCAATTTACAATACGCCAATGATAACAGTAAAGAAACAAGAACGATCCAACTGCATGTCAGCGCACGTGATTAACCGTGCACGTGTGACACGCTCATATTGCCAGGCGCCAATCGCCCAGAATGCGCTTTTGTGTTGACAAAGATGCAACGCAGGGAGTGGAACAGGAAAAACATGTAAGAAGATGGAAGTGAACATCTTTTATCTTGAGCGGCACGTTTTTATAATGCTGTTTCATCCATAAGATGCTGCACAACAGTCAAACGCAACCATGTTTACACAGGAAAAAAAAATGGAAAAGCAGCACAATCGAATTAAAAAAACATGAAGAACTACTGTATGTCTGTGTGTTTCATGTTTCCATCATGATGACAGGCTGAAAGCTGCTGTTCATTGTTTTTACAGAAGATTTATAGTTAATAATAGTCTACTGGTGTTACACCTTCAGTCATTTAGAATTTGGAACTGCCATTTTTTTTAAAACATTTAATATGAATAAGACAAGTCTGTAAAAAATTTTAGTTGTAGTTCATGCATCTTTCCTGCAAAGATATTTAACATTTACATCAACTTCATGTGTGGTGCACTTGGAATAGAATTTTCTTCAACTAGAGGGTTAATAAAGAAAAACTTACTTGAATCAAGTTGTAGTCACACTTTCAAGTTGACTAGTTAATAATCGTGAAAAAAAAAATAATTAATTAATAATAAAAAATAAAAAAAACTGGAAAAAAAAAAAAAATAAAAATAAAAATCGAAAAATCGGTCAAACATCTTTAATTGTTTGACATCGCCCAGCCCTACTGTTAAAGTCTTTTGTAATTCAGGAATAATAACATCTATCCATTTTCCCTGAATAGACACTTTTGACCTGAATAGACATTTTTGACAAATTCATGTCAACTTTAAAAAAACATTTTTTTAAAAAAAAAAGCTGTGTGAAAGCTTAAAGGAATAGTCCACCCAAAAAGGAAAATTTTGCCATCATTTACTCACTCTCATGTCATTCAAAACCTGTATGAGTTTCTTTTTTTTTATGTTGAACATCATAGAAGATATTTTGAAGAATGCTGGCAAGTAAACAGTTGATGGTCACCATTGACTTCCACAGTATTTATTTCCCTAGTATGAAAGCCAGTGGGGACCAACAACTGTTTGGTTCTTCAAAATATCTTCTTTTGTGTTCAACATAGAAACTCATATAGGTTTGGAATGAAATTAGGGAGTGTATATGAAGATTTCTGTGGTGAACTGTTCCTTTGAAGTCACCATCAAGTGAAAATTGACCTTATCTATTTATTGCATGCATGTTATTGATCTTACTGTGAACAGTTCATCTATGTTGTATTTTTACTTTTTTGACCTAGGCTTATCTTGGCTTTTCATATCAAAACGTCATGACACAATCTTCTAATGAAACATCAGACTTCTATCTGGTGACCATGCCCGATTTAATTTGCCCCACCCTTTCTTGCTTTAAAAGATCAAGGACAATTTTGATTCCTTATGACTCCGTACTGCTTTAAATACCTTTTCGTATGAGTTCAGGTTCAGCGTTGCATTTTTCCCCAGCCCTCAGAGAGGCAATAATGCCCCTCACTGCCACTTCAGAGTCCCGTCTGTACGCCAGAGCTTCGGCCAAGTGCAGAAATCCAGTACGAACTGATGACACAGGACACAGTCAATACACCTGCAGAGCATGCTAGGACTAAAACTGCTCCACCGACTGCTGATTCAGCTAGTTCTGTTCTGTCAGTTTAAATATGTCCTTGTAAATGTGACCTGCATGGCTATGGATTAGGAGCCACTCACCATCTGTGATGCGATGTTTGTGAGAGTACTGAGCTGCCAGAGATTTCAGGAGGCTGTGGAGCGGCCCTGTCTCTACCGCTGAGGTTTCCAACCACGTCAACATCTGCACGACGGCATTGAAGAACAGTGACGAGAAGCCAACATCCTGAGAAACCAACCGCTAGAGAAGAAAATCAGAGAGAATTAGAGTGAGTGAGCAAGCACCAATGATAGCGAGTATGTAGGAATGCGTAAGATATGTGCCTGGTAAAGATGGAGTTGGCGCAGTAGAGGGCAGGAGATCGTATGGCTGTGGTGCATTGCCACGACCAGGGCTCCAGCGTGGGCGGAGTTTAGAAGGGTTGCTAAGGCTTGTAGGAGTCGCCCGGCGGCACCACCCTGCTGGACGTGACCCTGTCGTGCCCGTAGCAACTCCTGGGCCAGGGTCTGCTGCAGAGCTAATGACAATGGCCGAACCGGGGGTGGAGGCCAGCGAGGATCCACTTTTAGAGGGAAGAGCTACATGGAGAATAGAGAATACAGCAAAAACAAAATCATATTACGTTATAATAATATAATAATAAAGCAGAATAAGCATATCAAAGAGAGATCCTGCACCTGTAGTAGAATCCCAGCGAGATCATCCTCTGGGCCGATCACTGGCACCTGACTCACTGCTCTCATCTTCACAGAGCCATGGGGCGTTTCGACGGTAACCTTAGCCCTGCTCACCTCTGAGCTGTCTGAAAACACCAGATCAGCAAAGGACTCATTAGTACAGATTTTAATCACCCTGTGCTACACAAATTAGCATTAAAACAGCACCATTAATCAGTGCTGACAGAACCCCTGGTGTAAGGTATTAGATCCTGACCTCTGCGCGGAGGAAGTGAGGCACTGAGTAAACTGTGAAACGTGTGTCCCCCTGTGGCTCCTCTCTCATGCTGGACCTCCACTAGATGAGCCATGTAGTCTAACAGGAAGAAACATCCATGATGTTAGTGTTATTTTACACACACTGAATCATGGGAGAACAGAGTATAGCTAATGAAAGACAATCACTTTTGTCCATGATGTTCTGCTCCAGTGTTTGAGGATCATGGGACACGGCCTGGTCTAGATACTGCAGCAGTTTGCTCATGCTGGAGACGGGGATCCCGAAAGACTGGACGAACAACAGCAGCTGCTGGGGCTCCAGATCCTGTAGGGCTGCAAATGACAAGAAAAACATTAGCTCATCGACTACAGTACACTACAGTTAAAAGTTTGAAGTCACTAGAATGGCCAAGGACCAACATTCTCCACCTTAAAAGGGATTGAGCAGACCAAACAGTAAGTTTCAAGAGACTTGAAACTTTGAGGGATGGTTATACTCATACTGCCGACAACGTCAGCAAGGCTCACCCCAATCGGCCTGGCGGCAGCGCTACAGCAATCAAAAGTATGAAATTGCTCATAACTCCTAAACCAATAGTCGCAGACTCAAGTGCCTTATATCAAAGGAATCCCTGGCTCATGTTAGACAAAACATGCTGGAATCAACTGGAAAAATTTGGGGGTATTTTGGATTTTTTGGAAAACTTTCTTATGCAAACTAGTCCTAGGTAAAATTCTATGGAAAGTGAATATCATAGACAAATTTAACGGAGGCTGATCGGAACAAAAATTCGTAGGCATGTTCGACTCCTACAAGTCTGTAAGAACTTTGAAAGAAATCGGCCACTAGATGGCAATAAGAAGTTTTACATCTCTGCAATCGTGTGGTGTTTCACACATTCACACAATGCTCATATCATGTCTCAAATCTCTACGACCATTGCTGTCAAATTGTTCATTACGTATTCTCAATTATGTTAAAAACCAATATAAGCACTGCGGCACGATTCCCTGAGCTCTCAAGTATAGATCAATAATTTTCAAACAAATGCCTTTGGGTAGCTATAACAGGGTTGTTTAGAAAAGGGGTGTGTCCAAATGTACCCAAAAAACTATAAATCCTAAATGAAAACTCAAAACTTCACGAAACCAGATGAGTGCATGCAACAGGTGATCCTAAACAAGCATGCAAAGTTTTATTGAGACCATAGGTGGCACTAATAATTTTTTAATAAACATTAAAAATCAACATATTTCTGTTAAGTTGCCTGGATTTGCCACATTTTAATTTGAACACTGCATAGAATGCTGTTTCATCCATGCTGCAAGAGACGTGAGTGCAACAGTCAAACGTGTCCATGTTTACACAGGAAAAAAAAACTATGGAAAAGCAGCTCAATCTAATAAAAAAAAAAAACCTATAAAGAACTACTACTGCATGTCTGATATTTCATGTTTGCATCATGGTGACAGGCTGAAAGATGCTGTTCATTGTTTTTACAGAACATTTATAGTTAATAATAGTCTACTGGTGTTATACCTTCAGTCATTTTGAATTTAAATACCCTTGACTTTTGAGATTTTTTTTTATCATTTTCCTCATACGTATAAGACAAGTCTATACAAGATGTAGTTGTAGTTCATGCATCTTCTCCGAAGTGATTTGTTTAGCATTTACACCATGTTGACAACCTCACTATTACTAGAATTTTCTTTATGTTGTAGTTACATTTTCAAGTTGACTAGTTAAAAATCTAAAACAAAAAAAAAAAAAAAAAAAAACGAGGAACAGTGAAACCGTCTGAGAAAAAAAAAAAAAAAACCCTGAATGAATTTTTATTTTTTTTGCCATTTCGCCCAGCCCTAATTTCAAATAAACATTTTTTCTTAAAATTTTATATTCATCAAAAAATAGGGAAAAGAAAAATTGGTTTCCACATAAATATTAAGCTGCACTCTGTTTTCAACAATGATAATAAGAAATGTTTTTTGAGCTGCAAATCAGCATATTAGAATGATTTCTGAAGGATCATGAGACACTGAAGACTCACGTAATGATGCTGAAAAATTAAAAATTAATTTTTTTTTACTGTTTTTTAAAGATTTGGTGAGCATAAGATGCTTCTCAAAGACACTAAACTTTAAAATTGTAGCATATATTTCTCCAAAATCTGTTACTAAAAATGTCAGTCAAAATTTAAAAATCCAAAAATCCAAACCCCACTCAATTCTAGTATTGATTTCTAAAATCCTTATTTCTAAACACAAGTTATTAATACCTGCATCGACCAATCTGGCGACTTCAGATCGGATCATTCTTAATTTCAGCCAATCGGGCAAAAGAAGGGCTTCCTCAGACGTGTCAACCAGGAATGCAGTGGGAAGGGGCTTTTTATCAGGAAACCAGATATCAAGCAGTGTGTAGAACTCACTTTCCCCTAAAAAAGTAACAAACACAGTAGCTGTTACTACAGGCAAGTGCAGAATTAACCAGCTAACACTGCAACAGAGGAGATCCTCACCTTTAGGAGGTCCCAGTGTGAGCAGGATGACCATAGCATGGACCACTAGGATGTGCATGGTGGCTGTTTCTCCTGTGGTCCACCGCAGGAACACTTGATCCTGAGACTCCGACTGTGAGATTTAAAATTGGGTCTTTATTCATGAGCACAAGCAGTAATTACAAAATTTCGTTTTTTTAATTCCAATTCAGTTGTATACTCCTTAGTACCCAGCTATAGAGATCCTCTCCCTCCTTTGTCTTCCTCATACGACGGATATAGGAGGAGAAGATAAAGATAAGAGCGGAGAGAACAGCATCAGACTCAGGCCTGCAGGAGTGCTTGGAAAAGAGGCAATTCATTATAGTGGAGCGTTCCACTATCAGACGAGCCACATCCTGAGAAAACAGGAAACACGGGGCATGAGACAAGGAAAAGGTTAGATTAGAGCGAATTTCAGATAAATAAAAAGCTATTGATTTTGACGAACCAAGGCCAGATCATTGTGGTGCGACTGCTCCTCCACTGGTGCATGCTGGGAAAGGTAAATCAGGTATGCGCTGATAGTCTGAGGATCAGTTTCTACATGAATGGCCTGAAATACAAAACCACACAAACATAATAAGTTAAGCAAGTTACAGATATTAATAATCTCGTACTTGTGTAGGTTGACCGACCTGCTGCAACGCGCTGGACGTCAAACCTCTCACACTATCAAACAGAGGGAGTTTAGGAAGGTCCTGAAGGAGCCACTGGTAGCCTGGCAGTAATTCGGCATCCCTGGAGTCCTCCTCCATGAGCTGATCCCTCTCCTCTCCATCTTTTAATGCTCCCTCAGTCAGCACCAGAGACAAACCCTGAAACACACATCACAACGGCCATCTAATTAAAGTGTCTAAATGAATCAAGCGCTGGTGGATGGTTAATTAACTCCACACCTTCATGGCCAGTACTCTCGAGGCCACCTGAGAAGAACTGAGACGCCGCAGGAAGTAGTCCAAGACCTCACATGTGGTCTGTTCATCAGCTTTAGGACCCAGAAGTAGGTCCTGGAGCCGCCCAAGAAGCTGCCTCTGTTTCTGCTGCCTCTGACAGAGAAAGACGAAGAGGAAAATAAATTAAAATATATATATATAATAATTTTATATATATATAATTATTTTAAAAAATAAAATAAAAAAATACAGTAATATTGTGTGCTATTATTATAATTTAAAATCAGTTTATTATTTTTTTTTTTATTTAAATGTAATTTTAAAATGTATTTTAAAATGCAATTTATTTCTGCGATGTTAAAGCTGAATTTTCAGCATCACTGCTCCAGTCTAGTCCAGTATAGATACACACACATACATGTATATATTAAGGAAAAATATGTTAGATTATATATATATATATACACATACACTACCGTTCAAAAGTTTGGGGTCAGTACATTTTTATAGTTTCTTTTTTTTTTTTTTTTTTAAGAAATTAATACTTTTATTCACCAAGGATGTATTAAGTTAATAATTAAAAGTTTATTAAAAGTTAATAATAAATAATTTACATTGTTATAAAATATTTATATTTTGAATAAACACTGTACTTTTTAAACTTGTTATTCATGAAAGAATCCTGAAAAAAAAAATTACAGGTTCCAAAAAATATTTGGCAGCACAACTGTTGATATTATCCAACATTGATCGTTCTAATAATAAATCCGCATATTAGAATGATTTCTGAAGGATCATGTGACACTTAAGACTGGAGTAACAGCTGATAAAAATTCAGCTTTTCATCACAGGAATAAATTCTATTGTAAAGTATGTTAAAATAAAAAACATTATTTTATATTGTAAAAACATTTTGCAATATTACTGTTTTTTTTCTATATTTTTAATCAAATAAATGCAGCCTTGATGAGCATAAGAGACTACTTTAAAGACTATTACAAGTCTTACTGATCCCAAACTTCTGAACGGTAGTGTATATATCATATTATATAAGTGTATATATAAGTGTATACATACAAATTCATACAACGAATACAAATATTTGTTTAAATATATACATATGTGTGTGTATTTATATATATATATACACATAATACATTTACACAGTACACACACATATAGTAACCATAAAATTTTATTTTGAATCGATTAATTGTGATAAATCTTTTGGAGCCCAAAATGTCTTTACTGTCGTTTATGATCAATTTAATTCAACCTTGGTGCAACAAATCTTACTGACCACAAACTTTTGAACAGTGGTGTACCTTTAATTTATCTATTATTTAACTTATTCTTGATTATTTTTAGGGCTGTCAAACGATGTAAACTTTGTGTTAACATAGTATATGTGTGTGTACTGTGTATATCTATTATGTATAAATAAATACACAATAAATAAAACTAGTAATAAGAAAAATAAATAAATAAAATTATTTTAAAATATTTTTATAAAAAGACTATTTATAAATAAAATATAAATATAAATATTTATATAAAATACATACATGTGTATGCATTCATATATATACACACACACAAAAAAACCTTTTATTTTGGATGCGATTAATTGTGATTAAGCATTTGACAGCCTTAATTATTTTAGATTATTAAATGTATTTTTAATTTATCATATTTATTTATTTGTATATATTTCGCATGGACCACCCTAACAAATCAATGTGTAAATTACTACAGTAATTATTGGAAAAAGGTATATAAAACTAAACTTTGGTTTAGGATTCCATGATTAACATTACAAGATGACTTCAGGAAGTAAAAAAAAAACCAACAGCAATGTGCAGTCAAGGCTGAGCTTTACCTGTCTTTTCTTCGCTCTCTGCTCTTTGCTTTCTCCTTCCTCCTCATCATCAACAGAGGAGGCGTCATCAGCAGCATCATGGAGGAGAAATTCACACAGGCACTGAACAGGCAGCACATCCAAGGACCCTTCACTGGACTGGACTAGATCAGCCAGCCACGGCATAGACTGAGAAGATGCCTGGATGAGGAAAAAATTAGACCATTTAGAAAATCCCTTAAACATGGCTCTTTAAAGAACAGCTCTGCAAGGATATAAGAGTGTTTACTTGTCTCTGGATAATGTTGAGTAGGAAGTCAGGGTTGCGACTGCGGCAGAGCAGATGGCCCAGACGTAAAGACTGGTTCAGGCTCTTTACTTGATCCAGGACATGAGGCGGTGGCCTACGAGGAGGTCCCCTGAGCACAGGATAAAAGACTGTGTCATTGGTTCGTTATCAAATTGCTTTGCTTCCATATTGCAAGCCACTATAAATGTAAATGCTGGATTATCAGTACAGTCACAAACAATAAGTCATACTTTGGGTCTAGACTAGTGAGCTGGGACAGCAGGAGGCTGTTGTTCTCAGTTATGGTCTGTTTGGTGGAGGCGGCTGCCAGGTGGCTCTCAAAAGCCAGGATCTCCTGCCTCTCCTTCTGAGAGATCTGCAGCTCTCGGTTGATCATCTCAGTTTTGGTCTCCTCGTCGGCTACAGTGCATGGAGGGTAGGAGTAGTTACTGCAAAGAGAGCAAAAGAAAGTGTCAGGTGCTGAAATATCCAGAAAACCATATTTCGAAACAGTACGCAGAACACTTACTTTGTCATAACCATCTCCATAAGCATTTTTAGAGTGGGGTAACCATCCCATGCTGCCAAACCTGAAACCATTAGTAACAGCGATATAATGGCGTTCTAATGAGATGTTATTATGAAACGCAAGTATTGCATCATATCTGGCCTCACCGATTTTCTGTGGGTTGAACGCTGCCACCACAAGCAGCAGCAGCCAGGCCTTCCAGTAAAGAGTTGATATGGCCAGATTTGGAGGTTGATAGCTAGAATGGAACATTTAATAAATCATTTCACCTCTCCTGAGGAATAAACAGCCCACAAATAGAGTACCGGGTGCCAGGAGTGGACAGACCTCAATGTAGCTTAACCTTTCAATGCAAATAGTCCATGACACCCAGTAATTATTTGGTAATATAAAGCTGATGAATCACTGCAATAAGACAGAAGTGAAAAACAGCAGGGAATAAACTCTGTGAAAGGTAAAGGCCGTACCCTGCAGGCAGCTGGATGTTCTCTGGGTGATGATAAGTGCAAAGGTTCAGCACTGCATCAATGAGTTGGATCCTCTCGACTCGCAACACTTCCAAGTCTACAGTTGATGAGGGAAGACAAACATCACCAAACAACGGTTTTCACCACTTCTAAAAAGGTCATTGTTAATTATTAAAGGGTAAGTTCATCCAAAAATGAAAATTCTGTCATTAATTACTCAACCTACTTTTTGTGCGGAAATAAAACAAAAAGAACAGCTTCAACGATTCAACAATTTCTTCTCTCCCACTCAGAAGCTCTCGAATTTCATCAAAAATATCTTAATTTGTGTTCTGAAGATGAATGAAGGTCTTACAGGTTTGAAACGACATGACGATGAGTAATTCATGACAGAATTTTCATTTTTGGGTGAACTAACACTTTAAAGTATGTATGTCCTGTATGAATAGACCACTTACAAGTTTGTAAACATTCACACGTCATGGTTGCAGAAAACCCCAGAGAGATAGCCTTTACGGCTAGAGAATTACACAGATATGGTACAAAATAGTTACACTTAAAAAGATTATGGATTATATTGATGAGATGTCATTTTCAAAATGTTCTCCACATATTACAAGATCTTGTCACCCAGCGATAAGCACTGTTATTCAGCGAAACTGATGTTAGATAGTCTTACAGATCCGAAACAGGGATGACGTTTTTGTGGGCGGAGCTTATCTGGTGACAGAAAATGATGGTCTTCAAGTGGCAGTCTATGGAGCCATGGAATGAAAGTGTCAATTTGATTTTATATTTCAAAATTCCGACTTTATTCTTGCAATTCCGATAAGGAATTTTCCCCTCGGCTCAGATTAGGAGTTTATATCCCACACTTTTGGCTTTTTTCCCCCAGAATTGACAAACTCACTATTTTTGAGTTAAATTGAGTTATAAAGTCTGAATTAGGAGATATAAACTTGCATTTGTGAGAAAAAGTAAAATAAAATTAATAAATGTTATGTAAAAATGTTAACAGTAATAGATTTAAATAATATTTCATGCTGTAACTGTAGGGCTAATATAATACATCCCCTATGAACAACATATGAATATTATGTAGACCTACTGTTTAAATCAAATGTACGCTTTAAAAGTAGAGTAATCATAGCAGTTTTCATTCATAGTATGTACGTTTAAACGTCTAAACAAATGGCGTCTTTGATGACAGTATTCCATAAAATTATTTGCATTCCCATTTTGACATCAAAAATATTTATAGTACAAAAATATTTATTTTCTCTTATTTCATGGATTTTACCCATTTACCTCCACCTGTTACCATTGTTTTTCTGCAACTACTATGCTCGCACAGCTGCAAGTGACATAACTGTGACATCTAGTCCAAACTGGCCTATACCCCTCTAACTGGGAGCGCTGTCTTACCATCAGACTGAACTCCAGCTGCTCTCTTCACCAGGTGATCAGCGAGCTCCATGGCATCAGCTGGGCCCAGGGGCAGATCACGAGAGAGGCCGATCACCAAGATGCGCATCAGCGTGTCCTCCAGCAGGGGAACCTCAGAGCACAGCCGGAGAAAGAAACTAACAAAGAGAGAGATGCATTAGCATCTATTTAATGCATGTACTAACAACCAATCTTTCTGTAAGATGTTTAATTGATAACTCACTTTCTGTCACTCTCAGGTGGCCAGTTGTCCCATTTGTAATACGTCTCAGGCTGCTCTGTGAAAAGCACTTTGTGTAGACTGTTGAAACACATCAAAACGAGTAAAATAACAATCTGCTGTATGTAAATGCATTTGCATAATCTAACAAGCATTTAAAGGGGTATTAAGGCTAGTATGGCTTAACATAACATAAATGATGTCTCTTACTGAAATATGTAGTAGAAAACCTATGAAAGAGCTAGATTATTTTAAAAAAATCCACATAGTTTTATTCCGATGATATGAAATGGTTGCACTCGGTGAGATACTAGCGCTAACTTTTGCTATTTCTACCACAACACAATTCGAAAAATAAAATACTGATATGATGATGACAGCTACTGAAAGAGCCTACATGGATATAAGCGTAGGCTTAAACCAAATGCCGTACTATCGATTTTTCCCAATAAGGAGTCTAAACGAGTGAAATCCATGCTGACAAACTCCTTCAGAGGATGCAGCATCATGACAAGCGTCGGCATGTTTACGTCCTGCCAGGATGGCATCTAGTGTTTCCTGTCTCTGCCATTTGTAAGCTCTTTCAGTAGCTGTGGTCTACTAAAAGCCTCAAAGGCATCAAGGCTGAAGTGGAGAGAACAAAGACGCAGGTCTTTAGGAAGTTTTATTCGTCCACGGAATCTTCTTTTCCTTTTCTACTCTTCGTATCGCTGGGAAAGCAGTGAAGACTTACATCTCTTCTCTTGTTGTCCTTCGACTGAAAATTACAGCCAAAAGCTGCACAATGTGGCATCGTATCAGTATTTTATTTTCCGAGTTGTGATGCGATAAAAATAGCAACAGGTAGCACCAGTAGCTCATTGAGTGCAACCATATATACGTTAAATATGTGGATTTTTTTTAAATTACATAAATCTTTTATGGGTTTTCTTCTGCATATTTCAGTAAGAGACATCATTGGCATTATATTAAGCCATACAAGTCTTAATACCTGGGAATCCCTTTAAAATTTCCAATAAGAGGGTTAAATGGTCAGAAAATGCTGAACTTTAAACTTGGCTCACAGTTAAAATGATACATTTTAATAAATATGACCCCTTTCAGTTAGTTCTACAGTATTATTTTAGTAATTTTAGTAGTTCAACTTTCCCAATTTTCTCCCAAGATTTTAAAGTTTACATTTTTTCATTAAATAAGTATACTTTAATTTATTTGAGCTTCATTTTAATTAACAATCATCACATAAACCCATTATAATAGATGTCATATAGCTGTGTCCTTCAGCAAGAAAATAGTCTAATTTAATAAAGTTATCAAACTCTAAATTTGTGTTTCTAATTTAGAAACACTATTCTTTATAATTAACGCAACTCTTTAGCAGTTGTGAGTGGGGTGGCCAAACCTAGCCCTGCCCCAGCGTTAAATATTTTTAACGCATTAAAATGAAAAAATTCATCGCCTGCGTTAACGCACTAATTTTGACACCACTAATCATATTATTTCACAATAACAACACTGGTCCTGATACATACCAGTGCACATAGTCTTTAGGTCCCACTTTACTGATGGTGGGAACCACAGAGTGCAGCCACCACACAGCATCTCTCTGGATGGCAGCGATCTGGTTCTGAAAAGACCTCAGTACCTCCAGATCTGAAATGCATATGACTCCTCATTAGCATAAACACAGTTTTGATATTTTGATATATGATGCACTGAGAGAATAAAACATCTTACTCTTCTTCTCTCCTTTGTCCCAGGCGATGCCGGCCTCTTTGACCTGAGCCGTGATCCCCAGCATCATTGACACTGTCAAAAGATCTGTCACTTGGATGACAAAACGCTCCTGAGATGGAAACAAAACAAAAATGATGTATAGGCAATACATCAAAACAGATTTTACTAAGTATACATAATATGCTCCTCACTTTAAACTCCATGTCTACATAAGTGGCCTCTTTCCTCTCCTGCATGAGGCCTAAACAGAAGGACTGGAAGTTGATCTCGTGTTTGGTCTGTTTAATGATTTCCCTGAGCAAGGCGCGTGAGGCCCGCAGGTAGTCGTCTTTATTGGTCAGCAGGTCCTGGAACACCATGGCCAGAAACTAGAGACCAAACAAAACAAGGCACAAAAGAAATGTTATTCAAACTACTAGTCAAGGTTAAGGTTTTTGAAAGCATGTTTTAGCAGTAGTTACAGTGATATCTTTCTTAAAAGCAACAATAGTTTATAAAAGTACATGAAAAGTTACCTTGGGTGCCTGCTCTGGGCTATGCTGCAGAACTGTATGGAGCACTTGCATGTTATTGGGATTTCTGGCATTTGACAGCTCATTAAAGATCACAAACTTCACCATGGTGCCTAGATTATCTCGGTGAGCATTCAAAAGCTCCCTGCAGAACATGAGAAACATGAAAAAAATACATAAAATCTAAAAAAAAGCATTTAGACTTTACAGTAATGACTTGTAATTAATTATATATAGAGTATAAACTGAGAGTTCAGGTCTGGAAGTGTAATACCGACCTGACACACAGCATGTAGTGGTTGAGGAGAACTTTAGGTTTGAGGCGGATCTTGATGAGGTTCGAGATGACCTCCATATCGTCTGAGCCATGTGTATTACAGTTCATGCACAAAGACATCAGAAGATCCTGTGCTGGCCGAGTCAACTGGAAGGTCACCAAAAAAAACACAAACCTTTAGATATGTGGTTTCATACTTTTCAGACAATGATGCTTCCTCTCTTTTGTCCATTTCTTTGTACCTTAGGATTCTGTAACCACATCTCAAGTCTCTGTACAGCCATCAGTCGGACTTCTTTATAACCACAGGTGGCCGTGAGAAGGCGCAAAAGGTTCCTGGACACGTTATCCATGGGCTGGCGACGGTTCAGCTGGTCCCTCAAAACGTCCAACACATACTCCTCAACACTTTCAGCCAGCTCGTCATACCTGAAGCCCAGAGAAGATAAAGGTTACACAAAGCAAAGCTTTGTAATACGTTTGTAAAATGATTTTGATAAATACCTAAGCATATTGTTGTACGGAAACTATTATTATTATTAAATAATTCTCAACACCAAATTTGATTCCACGACTAAAAACTATTTTTTTTAATGTTTTTGAGAGGCCTCTCTTATACTCAACATGGTTTTTACTGAATCAAACATACAGCAAAAACAGTGATATTGTAAAATATTGTAATTTAAAATAACTTGTGTATTTTAATATATTTTAAAATGTAATATAATCTTGCGATGGCAAAGCTGAATTTTCAGCAGAAGTCTTTAGTGTCACATGATCCTTCAGAAATGTGCTGAGTTGCTGCTAAAGAAACATTTCTTATTACAATCAATGTTGAAAACATTTGTGCTGCTAAATATATTTGTGGAAATCATGATACAGTGTTTTTCAGGATTCTTTGATGAATAGAAGGTTGAAAAGAACAACATTTATTTGAAATAGAAATCTTCTGTAACAATGTTTACTATCAGTTTTTATCATTTTAAGGTATTACAGCTGAACAATGTAAATATATAAACACGTTAAGTAAAAAAAAAATACAATGTAGCATGCAAGTATTTCTAAATTTCTGAAATATTACTTCAAGTTTTTATTGTAATAATCAATTGCACGTAATTTCGTATAATTAAAGACAGTCACATTTTCTCCAATATATGTACTTCCCTACCTGGGCATGACCTGTCCATCATCCTCTGGACTCAGTTTCTCTTCAGCAATTAAAAGCTCAGTCTGACCTTCATCCTCATCTGGAGTGGAAGGATGAGGGCTGTTCCCTAAAATGCAGTATTTTCAGTCAATTCTTTTATATTTTACTAACATATACAGTTGAAGTCAAAAGTTTACATACACCTTGCAGAATCTGCAAAATGTTAATTATTTTACCAAAATAAGAGGTATAATACAAAACGCATGTTATTTTTTTAATAAGTACTGACCTGAATAAGATATTTCACATAAAAGACATTTACATAGAGTCCACAAGAATGAATCCACAGCTGAATGATCCACAGCTGTGTTTTTTTGTTTAGTGATAGTTGTTCATGTTTGTCCTGAACTGCTGTTCTTCAGAAAAATTCTTCAGTTCCCATAAATTCTTTGGTTTTTCAGCATTTTTGTGTATTTGAACCCTTTCCAGCAATCACTGTATGATTTTGAGATCCATCTTTTCACACTGAGGACATCTGAGGGACTCATACGCAACTATTACAGAAGCTTCAAACACTCACTGACGCTTCAGAAGGAAACATGATGCATTAAGAGCCAGGGGTGAAAACTTTTAAACAGAATGAAAACGTGTACATTTTTCTTATTTCACCTAAATATCTTTTTTTTTTTTTCCATTTAGTACTGCCCTTCAGAAGCTACAGAAGAAACCTGCATATTTCCCAGAAGACCAAATAAGTTAAATTTAACCTGATCTTGAAATTCAAAAAGTTTTCATCCCCCGACTCTTAATGCATTGTGTTTCCTTCTGAAGCATCAGCGAGCATTTGAACCCACTGTAATAGTTGCATTTTTTATAAATTCAAATATTATTTTCTCTTGTGGACTCTATGTAAACGTCTTTTATTTGAAATATCTTATTAAGCTCGGATCTAAATAAAAAATAACACGCTTTTTGCTTGATCCCTCTTATTTTGGTAAAATAATTAACATTTTGCAGATTCTGCAAGGTGTATGTAAACTTTTGACTTCAACTGTACATTTCTGACCATGACTGAGAATAGCCTTGGATCACCAACCTGCACTGAGGTCGCCCCCTGATCGTCCTGTTTCCGCCTGGAGCAGCATACTCTTGGGTGGCATCTTGGTTGTGAAGGCAGTCTGGATGTTATCGACAAAGGTTTTACAGTGCGAGCTGTCCACCCAGATACGCTCACCGAGAGAGTCCTCAATGTAGACCTGGGAAAACACCACAACAATAATGTATCAGTACCATGATTAAAGTGAGAGAAAGAAGCAGGATGGCTTGATCACTTACCTTGACAAATATCTCAGGCCAGTTTTCATCCTCCTCATAGGCAGCCATCAATAGGTTACAGGCGAGCACAGACACCAGGTTGTTCCCCTTTGCCTTAAAGTTGATTGAGGCATCACGGCGGAGCAAACTGCAGAGAGCCTGATCAAAGACATTTAACATAAGCTACATCAGCAGCAGCAACAGTTAAAGGAAAAAGGAAAATTCTGTCATTAATGACTCACCCTCATGTCATTCTAAACCTGTAAGACCTTCATTCATTTATAAAACACAAATTAAGATATTTTTGATGAAATCTAAAAGCTTTCTGACCCTGCATAGACAGCACTACAACTACCATGTTCAAGGCCAAGAAAGGTAGTAAGGACATTGTTAAAATAGTCCAATAATATTATGAAGCTATGAGAATACTCTTTGTGCACAAATAAAAAAAAAAAGTATCTTAATTTGTGTTCTGAAGATGAACGAAGATCTTATGGGTTTGGAACAACATGAAGGTGAGTAATTAATGACATTTTTCTTTTTTGGGTGAACTATCCCTTTTAATTCCAGTATTACAGCACAGGTGATTCTTTTTACCTCTATCACACCCTCTGTGGCAAACACATTGGGCTTGATTTTGGCGAGAAACATGAGGCTGAGGTATAGCGTCATGTCAGGCTTGGCTCGGTTCATCTTGAGTTGTTTGACAGCCCCACAAAGCACACCCTCAATGCGGTCATCGTTACCCTCTGCCTCCGCTGCCTCAATCTCATCCAGAAGCACAGCAGGAGACACTGAAAACAATCGATCATGTTATGTGAATGTACACTATGTGTAAAAACAAGGTCTATGAAAATATGAACATTGGATTGGACTACTACATAAATGCTACATGCCACTGTTTAAATGGTAATATTTACACAATTGTTTTTGCTGTGGTATCAAAGTTGCTATCAGTAATTATGCCATCGGCTTACACTACCAGTCGAAAGTTTTTGAACAGGAAGATGTTTAATGTGTTTTAAAAAATTATCTTCTGCTCACCAAGCCTACATTTATTTGATCCAAAATACAGCAAAATCAGTAATATTGTGAAATATTTTATCTATTGAAAATAACTGCTTTATTTTTGAATACATTTTAAAATCTAATTTATTAGTGACCAAAGCTAAATTTTCAGCATCATTACTCACACAAACAAACTTTTTTTTTTTTTTTTACAAACATTTTTTTATTATTGCTACCAATATTTAAAACAGTTGAGTACATCTTTTTCTCATGATTTTTTAATGAATATATAAATATATAAATTATATATAAATTAATTATTTTATTTAGCAAGGATGCTTAAATTGATAAAAAGTGATGATAAATAAATATTACAAAAAAAATTCTGTTTCGGATAAATGCTGTTCTTCTGAACTTTCTAATTATGAAAGAAACCTGAAAAAATTCTACTCAGCTGTTTTCAGTATAATAATAATAATAATTTTTTATTGAGTAGCAAATCATAATATTAAAATGATTTCTGAAGGAACATGTGGCTGGAGTAATGATGCTAAAAATTCAGCTTTGAAATCACAGGAATAAATTACATTTAAAAAATATTCAAATAGAAAACAAATATTTTAAATAGTAACAATACTTCAACATTTTTCTGTTTATGGTGTACTTTGGATCAAATAAATGCAGACTTGGTAAACAGAAGAGACTTCTTTAAAAACAAAAAAATCTTACTATTCAAAAACTTATGACTGGTAACGTAAATTATTCAAATACAGGTATTGTAAAACACTACATTAGATGGATGAAAGTTTTCTGTAATTCAAAAAAAAAAAAAAAGGTTGTTAATCTCACCTTCTATAGGAACTACAGATGGCTCTTTGATGGAGGGGGATATTGATCGTTTGTCAACAGCAGCAACCTCAGCAAGGCGTGAGAGAGCGCTGGGTGGAGTTGTAGAGTGCTTAGGCCGTTTGGAAAGACTGGAGAGGCTGGAGGAAGAGGGAAGAGAAGAAGATGCCTCTCTCTTGCGGTCTGGGGGCAAACCGGTGGATGCTGGCTTCAAGAGAGCTGGGTTTGCTTTCGGCTCACTGCTCTGACTCTTCGCTCCAAGAGCAATGAAATCTCCTGGAGGTGGGTGACCTGAGCAATATCATAGGATGATAAAAACGTGTTTGAGAAGTAAACAAAGTTAAAAAAAAATCTATTTCTTTGCCATAATCACAGCTAAAATAAGCTTACCTGATGGCTTGGTGTTACTTGGTCGCCTAATGCTTGTTGGCTTTGGTCGATTCATTTTAACACAATTTCCACAAGTTCCAACTTACTGTAACTGTAAAAGACATAACATTACATTAGAGGAATTATAATATCATAAAACCATACAAAAACTGCATTCAAGTGAACTATACAAGCTGCATCGTTTGTTGATATGGCTTATATGGAGCTGATGGCGTTGATATTGTAATATTAAGAACCGACTGATTAATTCATCATGCTGTACAATGTTAATAAAACGACATTTATTGTCTTTTATTACCTTTAAAAGACCTTATTTCACTGTCTTCTGCACTGTTTATAAGCTGTAACGTTAGCCTGTCTGGTCTTTAAACATTTTGGCAGGTAATGAATTAGCAAATAAACATGAAACATTGGACGAAATGTAAAATATATTTAATATACTGACATATTAGGTACACAATATGAAGAGAATCTTTATAAACTACCTCAGTTTATCAAAGGCGCTGCTACATGATTTCCCGTGTACTGTTTGTACTTCTGCTGCAGTGGGAGAGTTTCCAGAAAGTGCGACAGCGCCATCTACAGCACTGGAGTCTGAGTCAGCAGGATAACCAAAAGAAAATGTACAATCATGATATCAGAACTTATATAATAGGACTTAATGAAAATTGCATCTACAACAGTGATAATGTCAATATATAATAAAAGGATTTTTTTTTTAAATAACACAGCTATATTATATTTATTTAAACCCTATTCAACATGCTGCTTTTAGTCATTTATTTGTATGGTGGGGAACAAAATTGTCTTAAAACAAAAGTAAACCACTATTAAACTCTTTTATAAAACAGAATTAGCTTGAGATGTTAAACAAACATACATACAGTTAGACCATGCATGTGCTGAGGTTTGGGTAGCTAATATGACAAAGTCAACAGAGCTCTCACAAAAGCTATAGAGAAGAAATAATGGCTATATGAAGATTTCCAAGACACTAAAAGTTCCTGGAGACACAGCTGGCAGCCACATTCCTTAGTTTAAAATGTGCTGCACCAGAAAACCTTTGAGGGTGTTGAACAAAAAACCACAATATCATAAAATGTTTGATCAGAACAACTGAGGAAAAACCTGCAATGTACAGCCAAAGACTTGCAAGATGACCTGACAAAAGGACAAAAAACATTTCAGTGCAGAGTATCTTGCCAAAAACCACTCTTGACCATGAAGAACAAAAAGGCCAACTTGAACATGCTAAAATTCATTTGGATAGACCTGTGGAGTTCTGAAAGAATATTTTATGGAGTGATGTGACCCAAACTGAACTTTCTGGACGGATGGGTCAGTGGTATGTCTGGTGCAAAAAAAAGGCAAAGCCTATAAGCAGAAGAACACCATCTCCATCGGCAAACATGGAGGTGGGCCAGTCCTGTTATGGGGTTGTTTTACTGTAGCAGGAAGTGGAAATCATGACCAGATGAAGGACATCATGGATTCTTTAAAGTATCAGGCCATTTTGGCAAGAATTGTGATGCCTTTGGTACAGTGACTGAAGCTAATGATCAATGGACTTTCCCGCAAGACAATCATCCCAAAGTATACATTCAAATCTACTTATGCTTGGTTCAGGGATCAGTCTTAGAATGTTCTTGAGTGGCCTGTTCAGTCTCCAGATGTAAAGGAGAAGTCAACTTCCAAAACAAAGATTCACATATAATGTACTCACCCCCTTGTCATCCAAGATGATTATGTCTTTCTTTCTTCAGTCATAAAGAAATTATGTTTTTGAGGAAAACATTTCAGCATTTTTCTCCATATAATGGACTGATATGGTGCCCCGATTTTGAACTTCCAAAATGCAGTTTAAATGCAGCTTCAAACAAACCCAAATGCGGTTGTAAACGATCCCAGTCGAGAAAGAAGGGTTATTTTTTAAGGGTTAAATTGTTTATTTTCTTCACGACTGAAGAAAGAAAGACATAAACATCTTGGATGACAAGGGGGTGAGTACATTATATGTGAATCTTTGTTTTGGAAGTAGACTTCTCCTTTAATTCTCATTGAAAATATTTGGTTGAATTTGAAGATGCAAAATGAAAACCAAAGATTATCAGTGATCCGAAAGCTTTTTCCGGCGAGGAATGGGCCAAGATTGCAGTAGAGAGATGACAAAAACTTGTAAGCTCTTCCAAGCAGCGTTTATTGGTGGTTTTAAAGAATAAAAGATTCTGCACAAAATTTGACTTTTGGGGGTTGAATACTTTTGAAAATGAATGTTTGGAGCCAGTTTGAATTTTACCACGATTCATCAATGTTACATTCTTAGAATCACTCAAATGTGTTTTAACAAACTTTCTTTAATAGTTTACTGATGCCTTTGTTCAACTGTTTTCATAAAACTTTGTTCTCCGCAACAAAATGTATTGCAGGTCAAGGGGGTTGAATAATTTTATTGTGTGTGCGAGAGAGAGGAAACATAATCATTTCGTAACTTAACATAAATAATACGATTTTTGTTATAACACCGTGGTCATCTGTGTTAATAAGTGTTTATCTTGAGAATGTCAGCAAATACGTCCATGCTGTATATTTATTGATTTCATTTTAGGGCAATAGCATTGACCCATACGATTTTTCATCCCTGACTTTCAAAACATGTAAACAAGTACCATAATATCTTTAATCATATTACACTCAGGGTGATTAGATGTCTCTGGGTGGCACTGTTGCTAAGAAGCGTTTGGGGACTGCAAGGAATAATGTTTCCAAGAATCCTCACTTTGAAAATGATGTCAGACATGGAAACAGACATTACTGTGCCTGCCAGACAAAAGAAAACAGAACTTTCACCCAGAAAGGAACACCACAGAGAACACACACTGTAAGGTACTCAGCAAAAACAACATGTGCTTGTAATCGGACCTCTACGGAGAAAATACGCATGTGTGCCTGGTTACAGTTGCTGTAAGTATTGTTGAAAACATACTTCTCTGACAAGAACAATGAATGGCCACGTCTGAAAGCCTTCCAGATATGAAATATGCATGCCACTTCTAAAATGTTGCAAGTGGAACTAAATATCCCATGTGTTTCCCTAAACTACAAGGCAGATTTGCTGAGTATTTCAGTTGTGATGGACTTTTAAAAGAATATTCCTTAAATAAGTCAATATACAAGACTTATTACTTAGCCATTTGCCACACCAAACTGCCCACTTGTTATATAAAGTGTTTTTCATATTAACCATATTTTCATGATGTCATTGGCACACTAGTCACTACTCCAAATATAAATCCAGTGTCACAGGGGAAATTTAAAACCCGCAAAAAGAAGAACTTTATTTCTGTATTTTTTAAAAAGTATTTCAGGCACTTAGAATTGAAGAGAAGATCAGGATAAACTGCCATTCTTATAAACATAGCTTAAACATATTTTTAGTCTCGGAAGATTAACGCAGGTCTGTCTAATGTTTGGCTTAAGCCGGCATGATCTTAAGAACTTGAGGATGTGTTTCCACTTAAAGATTTCTCTTCTTTTTTTTTTTTACATCCACATGGTGGTTTCCCACAAGTCCCACAGGAATCCCACGGGAAGCAGAATGGCAGTCCATCACTCCTTTTATGTTATTTGAGCTACATTTGTCTTTCGAGGTGTGTATATAGATGCTTTGCTGGCACAAGAATGCTTCAAAGATCAGGTGTGGGGATTTTGGTAAAGTGATATTCTTCACCTGTCCATGAGTATTTATAATGGACAGAGCGGAGAGCGATTTTCATCAAACTTTAATTATTCGTTTTTTTTATAAATGCTTGAATTTTTAGGATATTTTACTTTATTTTGAAGATTTCTTTTTTTGTTGTGCAATATGTTGTGAGAATAAATACACACAGATTCACACTCATGCAAAGATTTCATACAAACAAAAAACAGGTTTTCAGCTGTTTTACGGTAACGCTCAATACTGATGATACAGATCATAGAATTTATTAAATGCCACCCAGTATTCTGGGCATGAAAGATTAAAGACGTCAGAAGCCCAAACATTTATATCAAACCCATATGCTTTCTCAGAGAGCAAATGTGTTTGTGTTGAGTCACTCGCTGCTAGAGAAAGTGAGAGAATGATTGAGCCATATGGAGAACTAAACCTGCTATAAACAGTGAAGTCCACATCATTTATGCATAAATAAATGGAAATAATATAAACAACCAATAAAATATGAATACATTTTTTTTTAATTTACAGAATTTGATTCTAGTTTAACTTCTTATTCACTGTAAATAAGAAAAACGCTTTATTATATTATATTATATTATATTATATTCTTTGCATTTACCCCAAAGCAGTGCTGTTATAGTTAACTCAAACTAAAACTAAAACCATAAAATATTTTTGTTACTGGAAATAATCTACAATTTTACTGAAATCAAGTATTTCATTTAGTTTATTTTGATGTATTAAAACTAAAACTGAAATAAAATAAAATAAACGAAAACTTCAAAAATCTAAAAAAATAATAAAACACAACAAAATGACTAAAACTCTAAAATTAACATTAAAACAGAAAATATAAAAATAACTAATTAAAAAAAAAAAAACTACAATAGTAATGATACTAAAACACTGCCCCACAGACAACACAATGTTGTGCATACAAGATCTATACTACTAGTCAAAAGTTTTTGAACAGTAGGATTTTTAATGTTTTTAAAGTCTCTTCTGCTCACCAAGCCTATATTTATTTGATTTAAAGTACAGCAAAAACTGTGCATTTTTTGAAATGTTTTTACTATTTAAAATAACTGTTTTCAGTTTGAATATATTTTAAAAATGTAATTTATTCCTGTTATTTCAAAGATAAAATTTTAGAATCATTACTCCAGATATGATGCTTCAGAAATCATTCTAATATTCTAATTTGCTCAAAATGTATTTATTATTATTATGTCGAAAACAGCTGAGTATATTTTTTTCAGGTTTCTTTGATGAATAGAAAGTTCAGAAGAACAGCTCTTATCTGAAATAGAAATCTTTTGTAACATTATATATGTCATCACTTTTGATCAATTCAAAGCATCCTTGGTAAATAAAATTATTAATTTCTATAAAAATAAATCAAATAAATAAATAAAAACACTGACTCCATCCTTTTGAATGGTATAGTGTATGATTTTACAAAAGCTTTTTATTTCAGATAAATGCTAATATTTGGATCTTTCTATTCATCAGTCCAAATCCTGAAAAAATGTAATCAACTGTTTTAAATATTGATAATAATAATGATAATTAATGTTTATTGAACAGCAAAGCGGCATATTAGAATGATTTCTGAAGGATCATGTGACGCTGAAGACTGGAGTAACGGTGCTGAAAATTTAGCCTTGATCACAGGAATAAATTACATTTTAAAATATTTTATTTTTAATAGTAAAAATATTTCTCAATATTACTGCTTTTGCTGTATTTCCGATTAAATAAAAGAAGAGATCATTCAAAAACTTTTGACTGGTAGTGTACATTGTTTCATTTCTTCAAAAATTATGCATATGCAAAAATTATGCAAAGATATGCCTATAATTAATCAAATCATCTAAATGAATCATCTAAATGTCACTGTCACGTTGACACAGCAGTTCCCTTCCATGTGGAAGCAAATGAGGTGTGAGCACAGAAATAGTTTGCTTCGTAGTTCATAGTAACTGCTTCGTATGCTAATTTTCAAAAACTATAGAGCAGAGTCCTTAATGACAGACAGGGGGCGCTTTGGGTTCCCTTCACTGACGTGCAATACCGAATTTTTTGATAAACATTGACGTTCCAGAGAGACCAAAAAAAAAATAATAAAAAAAAGATGTAAATGGGTAAAGAGTTCTCATAACAGTCATGTCATGCCACAGATATATTTTAGGACACTGACACACAAATTCGACCTTTCTGCCAATGTCTAGCTCAAAATCATTCAGGAAGTGCTGAAATGGCTTTTGGTTTCTTGTATACATAATCTGACTTCTAAACGCTCGATTCTAGCGATAAATACAACAAACCTTCCCAAAGTATTCAGTTGCGTCTATTTCTGGCCTCCCCTGGTTTCCCGCCTGACTGACGTCAGCATAAAGTTATTTTCATGAATGGAGGGGGCGGTCACGAGGAATCGGTGACGTCAGTGCTTGCGGAAGCACAGAGTGGAATGTTGATACATTGTTGTTGTTTTGTAGTCAATTTAGTTCAGGGAAACATTTCGCTTCGGTTGCAGGACGCGAGACAAGGCTCGACCTGTTGATTCCAGGACACTTCTCAGAGATTCTGCGCATCCCCGACAGAGATTCCGCGTTCACAAGGTAAAGTGTGCGAGCTTTTCTGGGAGATGTTTTGAAATTCCTCTCGAAATTGCTGATGTTCTCACGATGACGGATAAGAATTCAGCCTATCCGTAATATTCCTCTAGCCGACCGATGCGTAGCTTAATGTATTCTTCTCTAAAATGATACATTTGAATAAGCAATTGCATGTATTACAAAGTTTAAACATAAGTAGCTATGTAATAGATGAAATATTTGATTATAAAAACAAAAATGTATCGGTCTGGAATGGACACGTGTTAAAGCTTGCAACTTGGAATTTAGCCTTCAAATACTTTTTGGGCTTTTTTTGCTTTTATATAAACGATCGCTTTAATAAAACCACCACTCTCACTGACACTCTATAATGTTGCGTAAATTGTAAGTTTGTTTTACTTATGTTTTTAAAAACAAAACTTAACTCTATCGCAGGCGGTGCATCTTTAACTAAGTAAACAACGGCGTCCTGAAACTTTTAAAGCAATTCGGCGACACGTTTCCAACTTTTTGTCGCTTTCGACAGCGGGCATGTTTCAAAAGAATTAATATTACGACACAAGGAAATAACACGTGGTGGGCATTTAGGAATTCTGGGACAAAGGGCATATTTGTGCGGCGAGCGCTACTGGAAGTTTTAACGCGATTGAACGACTGTTGTCCCATCGATGGAACGATCCCGAGTTATCCGAGACGCGCGGAAAGATTCAGTTTTCGCTCGCTCTTTAATCAACACGAGGGTTCAAGAATAGGGTGACGTTATGTCAGATTCTCAGTAAACGGCGGCGTGAACGTGAAGAATGCACTGTGCCTTGCGTAAAAGTCTCACTTGCCCCTTTTTTCGTTGCGCAGTGCAAAAACAAGTGCTAGTTTAAAATATAAACTATTATAATAAAGGAGCATGTGTCACCTTCAACGTGTCTATTAAAACCTAGGACACTTTATAGGACGTACTGTCAAGCCAGTGATTGAATATTATCACAGTTTTGTATAAAAGCACGTATGGAATGGAATGTATATGAGTTTGTGATGTGTAGGTGATCGGAAATATCTATGAACACACTGTTTAAGAATGATTGTGTCCACTCTATTCTGGCAGGTTAGCATTAGAGCAACGCCCTCACAGGAAAAATGAGTCATAACTGGATAATGTGATTCATTTCCACAATGGATGATAAAATAGCAGTTCTGAATCAATTTAATGTGATAAAACCACATTAAAGTCAAGTCCATTCATTCTAATTAGAAGAATGCATGTCCTGTGCTCAAACACAGATTACAGTTTGGTACGTAATGTGACAATTTAAGGACGGCCAGGGCGGGAAATTAACTTTTTTGCCACAGTGGATCATTGAATAAGTAAAATAACTACATATATTTGATATTAAATATGCAAAGAGCCAAATATGTTCACGTTAGTCCACTTTAGTTAACTCACCTTTAACCTCAAAGGTGTTATGTTGCTTTGGCTTTCTGCAGAACTTTGTACAGCCACAAATATTTGGAATTACGAAATCTTTCACGTCAATTTCGAAAGCTTTGAATGTACTTTGATAGAAGTTTACTTTAGTTACAGTGCCTTACAGAGTTTCATAATGTTAATAGACTACCTAATTGTCCAACTAGATGACAGTATAGCTTATATTTAATGATGATATAAACAATCAAGCAGTTGAGATTTTTGCCCCTGGACCACAAAACCAGTCATAAAAGTAAATTTTTGAAATTGAGATTTATTCATCATCTAAAATCTGAATAAATAAGCTTTCCATTGATGTATGGTTTGTTAGGATAGGACAATGTTTGGCTGAGAAACTATTTGAAAATCTGGAATCTGAGGGTGCAGAAAAATCTAAATATTGAGAAAATCGCCTTTAAAATGGTCCAAATGAAGTTCTTAGCAATGCATATAACTAATCAAAAATTAAGTTTTGATACATTTACGGTATGATCTTTACTTAATATCCTACTGATTTTTGGTATTAAAGAAAAATTGATAATTTTGACGCATACAGCGCGATTTATGACTGGTTTTGTGGCCCATGGTCACATATAGTTTATATATTGTGGCATAATGATAGTGTTAGTGTACATATTGGATATACTTATCCACCTCATTCTTCAATGCATAAGTAAGCCTATGGATGAGACTTCCGGTTCATTATCCGCGATAGGAAAATAACAAGAATAACAACGTGCAGTAAACGGTAAAACTGTTGCACTACAAACCAGTGTATTCATAATTAAGATGATACATTAAAATAATATGGTAAGACACACTAATTTGCAATATCAAGCAGCAAAATTAGCTGTTTTGTACAGCTAAAAATAGCTGGACGCAGATGAGAAGGGAAGCCTGACCCATAAAATGCACAAATGGCTGTGCCCGCCCTCACAAGAAAAATAAGGTGGATAGTAGTTGTAAGTTAGGGTTATTAACTTGTTATGCTGTGATATGGAGGATTATGAATCTCTGAGGCTTTCTTTTTTTTTTGTTTTCAATTTAAAGTGAATCGTATCAAAAGCACCTCTTAAGATTGTTCATTTACAGGGTTTACAAAACCTTTCAGTTGTATGGTGTGGAAATTCATGTGTGGTGTGTGGAAAGCCTTCGCACAGCATGCATGACGAAAAGCAAATCGGGCATGCACATTGAAAGCATGTCTGTCATCTGTTCCTCAAAATAAAATCGAACGCATGCATCGTTGTGTTTTATGTAACGGCGTTCAGAGACGTTCTACACGTCGGCCGCCACAGCAACTGGTATATGAGCAAAAATATCCACTGGTGTGTTAAACAGTATCCACATTTGGCTGGTGACGGGTGTTCATTTCACACCCTGGAGAATATAAAAAGACCACCATCAACTTGCTAGGGGCTGCTGTGTTCCAATCTGATAGTTTGGCTTTGTTTTTCCAGAGTCAGCAGAAGATCAGTTGTTGAGGCTGCTAGATCAGCACCAGTCATTGCCCAGGAAGAGTCCTGAAAGCAAAGCTGGGAAACTGAATTGAGCGCCTGTCATTGCAATGAAACAGTTGCCAGGGTCAGATTACATTTGTGTTTCCACTGTGGAGATGGCACAGCGAGCAAATATTGGGTGCTGTCGTGACCTTTGTCCCATCTTGATCGATATGGAAAACCATGGAGGAGGGCAACCTTGTCATGTCTCCTGATTCAAACTGTATGCGGGGTTGTGTGACCTCGTCTGAGAGGTAGTCTGACTCAGAGTTGCTGAGGTATCTGTGGTGATGGCCTCCCACGTCTTGTACGTTGTCTGCTCGCTGCTTTTAGAAACCCAGGGGAAGTGAAGTGCACACACTGACTGCACTGTCATGAGACACACACGTGGGATCACTAGAAGGGGGCAGGGGCTCGTGTCTTGTCACTAAGCGATGCTCAATGAGTAAACAGTATTTTGTTAATCACATGATGTCAGTTTTAGTTCACAATTATTGTTGTAGCATCAAGTATCTCGCACCTCTAAAGATAATGTGGTCCAGAATCACTGGAGAAATAAATTCTGTGGTTTAGATGGTGCATTTGGAGAACAGGAACTCTTACAGTACTCTTTGTGGTTAGGACAGTGGGTTTTGAAAGTGAATGAGACAGCGGTAGTTGGTGAGTTAATGACTCAAAATGAAACACAGGGGAACTCCAAAACCAATTCTCACGTCAAGCTCACCCGTTGCTTTCTCTCTGAGCTGCGTCTTGACCTAGGCTGCAACATATTATCACCAGTCATCGTGAATCAAAGTCTTATTGATTTCATTGAGTCTCTACGACAAAAATGCAAGGTCACGGTGTTGTCACTTGAAATACTGTAGTTAAATACAGTATTTAATTTACAGCATAGCATTTTCAGTAGTATTTTGTAGATTGCTACGTGTACTGCATTAGCCTATCTGAGACTTGTAATAGCACTTGCATGTTGATTTTGATTGCTTCCATTGTCCTTTTTTGTAAGTCGCTTTGGATAAAAGCGTCTGCTCAATGTCTAAATGTAAATAATGAGCCTGTGTTTGATCTAGCCATTGCCAGAATTGGGAAATAGACCATTTTTAACAAAAGTTTAAAATTAATGATTAAACGAATTTCATTTTAATTTTAATTTTAATTTTAATTTTGGTCCTGTCAGCCATTAAACTGTAAGACACATGCTTCAAATGCACACATAAATGTCATATGGTTGGTTTAAAGTGTCCTAATATTGTGCTGGAGTCCTATACAACAGGTTTAAATGCATCTAAGGTCAGAAAACATTGTAATTTTCTTAAAATATACATTTATACATAGTAATTTGTCAGTGATTTCAAAACGGTTCATTCAAACCAGCTTTGAGTGTAATGTCTATAAACCCCCCATTCCATAAGCCTACTCTGCTCTGATTGGTCAACTGGCCAAGCCTGTTGTGATTGGCACAGAGAGGAATACTTGAGCAAGTTAGCGAGCGTTGCCTTCTGGTTGCCAAGTCTGTGGTTGTTTTCGATGTTGTGGGTCATATTTAGCACCTGGAATGCAAATTTACCAGGGGAACCCCTTACAAAAAGCATGTATTTCACACGCCGGAAAGTGATTATTATTTTTTTTTTTAACAGGGGAACCCCCTCGAAATGCGATTGGGCTAGTTTTGAGTAGCAATTGGGCGGGTTTTGTTGTGAAAACCTGGCAACCCTGATGCACCTTCACATAAAACAATAATAAAGTGCTCCAATCCCTTCTTAAAATAATGACAAAAACATTTTGATTAACACTTATGCAAGCGAATCGTGGGCACAGATAGCTGCTAAACTGTAAACACATAACATGTTAGCCGAGTGCTAACGTGACTAACTGATGAAACAACACAGTTTGTAAACCAGAATATGTCTAAGTTACATTCTTTATTATTAAACAAAGTAATTAGAACAATGACAGTCTACATTAATCGATAATTAATTAAGCTGCACTAGGTAATGTTATACATCACATATTAGCACAAAAGACTAGATATTTTGAGCCCTCACTTGAAAATGTACACGTAACGTATCAATCGTACTTACAGGTTGTGGCTCAGAGACGCTTGTTAGTGAATTTTAAAATAAATTTTAACCACTGGTTCTTCACATCATCATCTTTCGGCAATGAAAACAAAACAAACTTGCTTTCACAGCGCAGAGAACAGCGTCTTCTCGACATCTTCTAACTAGCGGAAGTGTTTGTGGGCTGTTCAGGCAGGCAGGCGGCGATTATGCTAATGTCTTACCTAGTGACGTAAATCGTTAACAGGGAAAAGATTCGAAAATATGAAAACTCATTAGGTCAACTCTTTCTTTTGAGAGACGGTATCTTTATGTATAATGCACTGTTTTGATTAAAAGCTTTGCAGACTGTTTACAGTAAAGGATAGCTATGTTACTAACTGAAAAAAAGATATTTTTCGAAAACCCATATGACCTGCTCTTTAAATTAGAAGTTGTTGTTTTTTTTAAAGTCTAATAAATGTTAGAATTGACAGCTCTCAATTATACTGTTATGTTGAATGCTATAGTCAATGGTTAAATATTAGGAAAAAAAGAACAATTTCCTAGAGACATCAGTAATATCGGTATCAATGATACTCACCTTCAGTCATAAAAAAAATATTTAACAGATATTAAAAATTAGTGCTGTCAAACAATTAATCACGATTAATCTCATTCAAAATAAAGGTTTTTGTTTACATAATATAGATGTGTATAATGTGCATATTAATTATGTATATATACAGTATATATTTTGTAAATATTTCCATTTATTTATATGTATATATTTATATTCATATAATTGATATTATATATAAATATTTTTAATATATGAAGACAACATATTTTTCTTAAATATATACATGCATCTGTATATATATATGAGAATGTGAAATTATTGCAATATAAAATAACATATTTTTCAATTTATTTGTTTCCTTTATGAATAAAGTATCTGTAATGTTTAAAATGTCATATAATTCATAAATGTCAAAGTTTTGGGGGTGTTTGTACCACATGATTTGTTTTTCTTAAAATAGTGTTGCCATGCCATTAAAAGGTCAAGGTTCTGACATTTCAAGAGACTTGCTGACCTCGTGACAGAGTCATGAGGGGTCCTCTCTATGATATCACTTCCTGTTTTCTTTTACTTGCATGTTTTAACATGCAACTAGAAATGCAATTAGAAATCAATCATTTCAGCCTTTCAATAAGGCCATCCTGATATGTTTAATGAGGTTTTTTGCCTCCCAAAATATCTAATTTTTGCCACCCCAAACATCTATTATTATTATAAAGCCACTGTATGTATGAATTGCCTTTTTAATGTTTTTTTTCGTAAAGTTGTATGCATAAGACAGTAGGAGGAGAAACAAGAAACAGTGGCTGCCCACAAGTCTACAGCATTTTTCAGGTATTGTTGAATAAACGGACAGATGTAGACAAAAGAAAAATTAGGGTCACATTGATCTGTGTTTTACAGAATCAGCCTTTATTGGCCTATGGGGTGTCTAGACCACAAAGCAACACCCTGCCCTTTTCTTGTTGCCCTTTTCCAGTTTCTGGATCGGACAGGACTGACCTCACCACACTGTGGTCAGGTCTGTGGAAGAGCTGTCTGGTACTTATTTCTCAAGAGCTTGAGTAACTGGATGTTTATAAGTCTATGATGTGTTGATGCCGCATTGCGCAATCCTCCAGCTTGTCCTGTTTGCCGAAAACCATTAGTTAAGATGTTTAATGGCACAAGGGTGGAGAACTGATGTTAAGTTAGATACGAGTAAAGATGAGTGTCCTCGGGTAAACCAAAGCTGGTCATGTCATGGTTTTCCAGTGTTGTTCTTCACTTATTAACCACGTTGCACTGGCTTCCCTGTCGTACATACTAGGCGGGTTTGTCTTTGGTTAGCGCATACTTGACATTCCTTTGAATCCCTGCGTCCCCAGTTGGAAAGGAGCTTTGCTCTCGCTACCTCTCCTCCCAATCCGCAGAAAGTTCCGCCGGCCCCGCCAACCGTTCCCAAGGTTCCACGTACTTTTCCTTCCGCCCCTGCGAAACAACAGGATTTTCCAGGAAACGTCAGTTCGGGAGGGTGTGATTCCCTGCCGATCGTCCTCGCTCTTACCAGTAAACAGCGTGACTCACGGCTCTGCTATGCTCTCCATTTCCTTTACATAATATCCCTGCGAATGCGCCGCTGTGGAAAAGAGTGGGCCGGGACCAAAGGAGACGGAGCTCTCCACCTCCCTGCGAAAAAACAGAGACTCAGAGCAAAGCCTCGTAGCAGCTGGCCGCCAAGCGGAGCGGCGTATCTGTAACTAGCGGAGCAAAAGAGGACAAACAAACAGTGAAGACGAGCCAGGCCTCCGTTTATCATGGGAACACAAGCACACACGGCTTTGAAGTGGGTGCTTGGCTGCGCCCAAGGCCTCGTCTCGATTCTCTACCTTTCATAAGTGGTCAAAACTAGAGAATCTCACATTCTCACATGTGTTAACATGGCAACGCTGGCGTCAAATTCCATAAGAGGGGAGGTCCTTTGTGTGCCGTTTCTGAGAAAGTTCACAATCTCAAGACTCAAATATGCAGTTACCCAGCCATATTGCTCAGGGAGCCTAGAAAGAACGTCATCCCTGTATCGGCCAAAGCATGCAACACGTTATCCGCAGACGTTATCCGTGTGGGCCAGAGGTTTAGTCAGTAATAATCTGCCTCGTTTGGTTTATTGGGATCAGATGTCATGTAGTAATTACTCCAAGTGTAAGTTATGTGACGCCGAAGCAGTTTACATCATGGTTTGTAGTTCGTGGAAAAAGATTGCGATGTTTGGCGGAGGACCTTGACGCAGACAATCCTTTCCATTGTAACTCGGGGCCACCAAATCATGAGTTCACGCTAATGTACAATAGAGCCTGACCCTTGAAGTGTGACAGAAACGTTGTTGTCCACATGATGCCAGTGACATGTCTGAACAGCTTCACCTTGTGAGTACTGAATAGTTTCAGTTCTGCGTGCGCCCACATATGACAGCAACGCAAATTGGGCATGCTGTTGTGTAAGCACAGCCATATTCATTTGATAAACCAGTATAGTGTTGATGTGAAGGCAGGCAACTCAACCCAAGTAATGGGTCTCTATCAGAGAGGTCTGCAGGTTTGTTATTGTTGACTCAGAAAAGGATGTGGATGTTGGGGCTTCCAGTTCTGTCCCTTACGTCCGTCGGATGATGTAATCGTAGCTTTACCACAGTGATGCATAAACAAGCAACTTTACCAATACCTTTCTTAAACAAAATGATGTGCTTGCAGAAATAATGTAAACTTGCTCTAACAAGTATTTAGTAGAGAAATTTAGTCATAAGCTACATGAACAGACTTGTTTTACGCAATTATAGTGCACTCTTGGGGGCTTGCTGCTGGGATATTACACAGAAAAGGAGATCTTTCTACATTATTTATCACTTAAAGATTCATAGTGGTATTTCTTGAGAGTACAGATTAGTACTTTAAGGTACTAATATAAAGTTAGTTTTTTTAAACCTTTTTTTTTTTTTAAGTAAGTGTTTTACATTTACATGTTGGCTTAATTAATTTATTTTATTTGTGACCCTGGACCACAAAATCAGTCATATGGGTCAATTTTTGGAAATTGAGATTTATACATAATCTGAAAAATGAATAAATAAGCTTTACATTAATGTAGGATTTGTTAGGATAGGACAATATCTGGAAATGAAATAAAAATCTGGAATCTGAGGTTGCAGAAAAATCTAAATATTGAGAAAATCGCCTTTAAAATCGCCTGTCTAAATGAAGTTCTTAGCAATGCATATTACTAATCAGAAATTAAGTTACTTAGAGGCAAAGTCCTCTAAGTAATATATATATATATATATATATATATATATATATATATATATATATATATATATATATATTTATCCAATGTAAATTTATGTCCCAGTCATGTTTTCTTGACTGGGATATAAACATTACTTACACTATTAGGAAAAAAAGTGTAGTCTATTTTACATTTTTACATCAATAAATCTAATCAATATTCTATTTATTAAAGGAGAAATCCACTTCCAAAACAAACGTTCACATATAATGTACTCACCCCCTTGTCATCCAAGATGTTCATGTCTTTCTTTCTTCAGTTGTAAAGAAATTGTTTTTTTGAGGAAAACATTTCAGCATTTTTCTCCATATAATGGACTGATATGGTGCCCCGATTTTGAACTTCCAAAAGGCAGTTTAAATGCGGCTTCAAACGATCCCAAATGTGGTTGTAAAAGATCCCAGCCGAGGAAGAAGGGTCTTATCTAGCAAAACGATCGCTTATTTTAATTTAAATACAATTTAAATACTTTTGAATCTCAAATGCTCATCTTGCCTTTCTCTACCTGAACTCCCTGAAAAATCATTTCAAAATCATCCTACATCACTGCAGAAGTACCGACATAGTCTTTACAAAGTGAACATGCAAAGAAGATCAAACACCCTTAACAGAAAAGGTAAAACAGCGATATAGGACGATTTTGAAGTTGAGGGAGAGCATGAGATGGGAGTTTTTCGACATACCCTAACTGTCATGAACCGGAACAAAAACAGTCCAGGCAGAGTAAGACAAGACGAGCGTTTGGCATTAAAAAGTGTATAAATTGTATTTTTTTTTTTTAAATAACCGATTGTTATGCTAGATAAGACCCTTCTTTTTCAACATTTGGGATTGTTTGAAGCCGCATTTAAACTGCATTTAGGAAGTTCAAAATCGGGGCACCATATCAGTCCATTATATGGAGAAAAATGCTGAAATGTTTTCCTCAAAAAACAATTTCTTTACAGCTGAAGAAAGAAAGATACGAACATCTTGGATGACAAGGGGGTGAGTAAATTATTTGTAAATTGTTGTTCTAGAAGTGGAGTTCTCCTTAAAAGCCAATTATGAATCTCACCAATTTAGTGTTTTTAAGCTTTTTACACGGTGGTTGTATTGACGTTGAGTTGTTTACTTAATTTTATAAATTAGTCTTCCCATTAACACCATTATATTGTTAATTCAGAGTGATTCGCGAACACGGAACACGCACGAACACAAGAGACGGGATTTATCACATGAACCAATCAGAGCTGTTTGTAACCAGTGTGACGGTTCCAGTGAATAACTGGTGGTTTCGGAGTTGCAGGGGATTGGCTGACGGGAGCGGGCACACACCTGAATCCAATCATAGTGCTTTGTAAAGACTGGAACAGAAATGGCGAGGTGCGATCGTTGGCTGGGTTTTTTGGGTCGTCGTTTCCTCTGGATTACTCGAGGCTACCGGAGAACGAACGGGATGTGAGGAATTTGGGAGATCACCGCCGCCTTTGGGCCCGTCTTCTTCGCGAGGGCTGTCGCTTCTGGTGGTTTTACAGACCGTGTCTGGTTGGACTGTTGTCATAATTATTACATGTTTACCGGCCGATAGGCTGATTACTGTTTATACTCATTTTTTTTTTATGTTGATATACTTGATACCGGAATAAATTCACGTAATAACTGGCTGTGGTGTGTGGTGACTCCCTTATTTTGTCGCGGTTTGGAAAAGAGATCGTAACACCAGTCATATCCAATCATATTGCGATGGAGGCATTGCCTCCTCTCACGTGACTTTCCCCCATTCATTCTCAATTACCCCCCACCAAACTCATGGCACGCTTTAAGGGGTCTGTTAAAACTCAATGGGCTCAGGGGAGGCGAGAGACGAGGACTCCCGCTGTAACTTTACTTGCTGGTGTTGCTGTTGGACAATGTTTCTTTAGAAAAACAAGTGATTTCTACTCTTTTTAATGTTATATTTTATAAAATTGGCATTGTTTTATTTTTGTACTACAATTTTGAGAACTGCCTCCCTTGCCCCTTTAGAAGAAACACTCCTGCTGAGTTTATGCACACAGCTCAATGACAGTAAACTAATTGCATACATTTATATACCATTTCCATTGCTTACTGAAGTGTTGTTTCTGGTAGTGCACTACAACAAGTGACACTAAATATAACATGGAGTGAATCTGGTTATATTTAGATGATTGTAGTCATGTAGTAAGATCATTATGCACAGTATTAAGTATGCAGTTCTGTGAATGGAAAGTGGGGCCCCTGCTCAATGTCAGTGCGTGTGGAATGTCTCTCAGTTATCCACACTTTACACACTCTTTGTGGCTTCCTTCACAGCGCCTTGTGCTGTAACATGAATTCATACTTTTTTTTTTGTTTCCTGGCCTTAGAATCCATGATAAGAAGACTAGTGTTCATATGAGCTATCAAATGTTCAGCATCAAAGGCGGTGTTTAGTCCTATAATTTATGTCCAGGAAACCATGAAACCCTGGCCTTGGGACATTTGGGCTTTTCCTCTCTGTGAGGGCTGAGCAGGAAAGAGGGGCCCCCTGTCAGTTCACCCCAGTTCTCAGCACAAATGGAAAGGGGGACCATGTGCTGAAGGAATTTCAAGGAAGTGTGTGTGTGAGAAAGACCTGAAAAGCTTGGAGGCCCCATGAATAGAGAGGAAAGCATTTTTTTTAAATGTGATTCCATGGTCCTCTTTGGAAAGAAAAGCAGGGTGTCCCCTGTCACAGCCATTTTAAAATCAACCATGCTGAGCCAACTTGCTGTCTAGGAAAACTCTTGTCAGAGCTTGTTTGTTGCACAGTTTTAGATGATTATGCATGGCCCAGCGCAGATTTGAGATTTAATTAATTATGATGGAATTAATCATTTCAAAAAGTACCACTGCAGTTTCACTTAATATAAAGCAATATTGCATAGTTTTCTGGTTGCCAGTTTGATTGTAGCCAAATGAGATGAGGGGCCCTTAATGTAGCCCTCACATCAAGGGCCAGATGGTATGAATCAAGACTTAAGTGATTTTCTTTTTTTTTTTCATGGTGGTATTTGGTTTCAACTGCTCAATTCGTACCCAATCTATACTCTTTGTCCTGTCATAACTGAAAAATTTAAACCAGCAACTGATGCACATCCGGTGTGGTTTACTAAGACCGAATCAAAAGAATGACTCAGAGTTTACCAAACATGCCAAAAGCGGTGAATCTGCTCACTGGTCAGAGACACTTAATGTAACCATTACTAAAGAATTCTCACCAAGACAAAGCAATCACTTAAAATGGTTGAGGTATGCAGAGGGTTGAAGGGCCAGATGACTGGACCGGAGAAATAGACTGCAGAAGTTGGAACATGGGCTATCTGTGCTCCAAAGAAATGCATTCTAAATAGATGTATGTTTGAAATGTATGCCCAAATTGTGAAATAGTTGCAGGTGAAAGCGTGCAATTCCACAACTACTTCATTTCTTAATGGGTTGCTTATAATATTTCCGCTCAAAAATTGTGTCACTGGCAACTGGAGTTTTGTGTCAGCATGCTGAGCTAAATATAACAAGCACAGTTAAATAAGGACATGAAACGAGCCAGGAAAGCCTAGTGTAACAGGATCCAGTCTTTCAGCCGCAGTTCTAAACCTGATAAAGAACATTGTCTAAAAGCACAAATATAACAGTGACTGTATAAGGGAAACTATTCCCATGTGACTGACAGCCTCCTGGAATGTTCCATTTACTGAACAGCAAAGGACAGACTTGACTTAATTAAAACTTGACGTTACATTCAAACAGGTTTCCATGTGTGGTCTATATCACTTTTTATATTTAAAAGAAGTCATAATTTGATGAATAGATGGGTATAAAAAGACAGATCAATAAATAGAACGATAGACAGAAACAAACAGGAAGAGATGGATTCATGGATGGATGGATGGATGGATGGATGGGTGGAACAACAATCAGACAGATCACTAAATAGACAGGCAGACGATCAATAGATGGATGGACAGATAAATAGATTGTTAGCTAGATTGATGGACAAATAGATGCACTGTAAAAAAAAGTTCTAAAACCTTATAATTAAATTAAAGGTTATTGGAGTATGTTTTACAATGAAATGCTGTTTCAGTCTTTAGATGATAGACAGATAGATGGATGAAAAAAAAAAGGATGATGGATGGATAAAGTGACATACTATAGTCATTGATATGCAAAAAAGATAGATAGATCTATCTATCCTATTCTTTGCATATTAGTGGCTATAGGATGTCAATTTAGATATCTATCTATAGACACTTTTTTGCATTTTAATGCCTGCAGGATGTCACTTTAGATATTTATATCTATCTATCTATCTATCTATCTATCTCCTATTCTTTGCATATCAGCGGCTATAGGATGTCACTTTAGATATCTATCTATAGACACTTTTTTTGCATTTTAATGCCAACAGGATGTCACTTTATCTATCTATCTATCTATCTATCTATCTATCTATCTATCTATCTATCTATCTATCTCCTATTCTTTGCATATCAGCAGCTATAGGATGTCACTTTAGATATCTATCTATAGACACTTTTTTGCATTTTAATGCCTACAGGATGTCACTTTATCTATCTATCTATCTATCTATCTATCTATCTATCTATCTATCTATCTATCGACACTACGTTTGCAAATTAGTGCGTATAGGGTGTCACTTTTTTATCACTTTAGTTCAATGTATTTATTTATTCATTTTATATCATCCCTACATATTATTTTGGTTTATTCACTACCTACATTGTTTAAACAGTAATCTAATTTTACAGAGGGACTACTTGAGTTTTTGCTAGTTTTGAGATTGGCCCTCCTGTGTGGCGAGCCTTATGAATGAAGCTTGTTTACCATTTTTCTGGTCACGTGGCATACACTCCTACACCCATTTGCAGCGTGTCTCCATGGCAGCAATCTTGAACAGAGTTCACGCATTCTGACGCCCCTGAAATGGAACCCGCGGAGCGCGTGTCTCACGCGGGTGTTTTTTTTTTTTTTCTTTTTCTAATTTGGTTGTGGCGGGCGTCTCGAGGCCGTGAGCTCGAACGCACAGAGTGGCCTTTTTAAAAATAGCGCAGTGGCCAAAATAGCCTTGCATGAACGGCTAAGCAGAGAGATCAGACAAAGGCTCATGCCGAGAGCTGACCTGCTTCTATTATTGCACTCTTGTAACGGTCTAGTGAGCTACATCGTGAGAACGCGAGATCAGCAAGTAAACAGGGTAACCCTTGTCTCACTGATATTGTGCAGAGTTGTACTGACCTCTGCTGGTCGCTCTAGGTAACTTTACTTAACTCAGCGGTTTTAATACAATGTACCTGACGTGCAACAACAAAAATGTTTCATAATAGTAAAATGTACCTTTTATACCTTCATGAAATGTACATTTATTCCTTTCTGTTGTTTTCTTTAGACAGATTTTTGAGGAGTTCTGACTAGCTGCTTGTATGCAGGGTATGACGACTCATTTTAAAGCGGGCAAAGCTTTAAAGGTAAAAAATTTCCCCTTGTCATTCATAGATTTCATATAATATGTATCTATTATCTAAACTATTATGTGGAATATTTATTATTGAAACCTTTAAGAGGTAAGAAAAGTTTCTTCTCATCCACTTTAAAGGATGGTCCTATGTATTGCACATATACACACACTGCCATTCAAAAGTTTTTAAAATATGTTTTAATGTTTTTAAAGAAGTCTCTTATGCTCATCAAAGTTTTGATCAAAATTTGATCAAAAACACAGAAAAATAATAAAAGAAAATTGCAATTTAAAATAAAATTTTCTATTTAAATATACTTTAAAATATAATTTCTTTCTGTCATGCAAAGCTGAATTTTTATCAGCCATTACTGCAGTCTTCAGTGTCACGTGATCTTTCAGAAATCATTCTAATATGCTGATTTACTATTAATGTTTGAAACAGTTGCGCTGCTTAATATTTTGTTGGAAGCTGTGATACTTTTTTCAGGATTTGTTGATGAATAAAACGTTATAAAGAACAACATTTATTCTTTAATGCCACTTTCACATCAATTTAACACATCCTTGCTGAATAAAAGTATTTATTTCTTTCAAACAAAGAAAGAAAGAAAGAAATCACCAAACCCAAACTTTGAACAGTAGTGTATATTGTTACAAAAGATTTCTATTTTAAATAAATGCTGTTCCTTTTAATGTTTTATTCCTCAAAGAATCCTGAACAAGTATCACAGGTTCCAAAAAAAAAAAAAAAACTGTTTTCAACAGTTCAATCAGCATAATCAAAGAATCTTGAAAAAGTTTATATAAACATATTAAGGAGCACAACTGTTTTCAACGTTGAAAATGAGAAATAATGAGAAATCAGCATATTAGAATGATTTCTGAACGATCATGTGACACTGAAGACTAGAATAATGATGCTGAAATTTCAGCATTGCATCACAGAAATAAATTCTATTTTAAAACATTATTTCAAATTGCAATAGTATTTCACATCACTGTTTTTTTCTGCATTTGTAATCAAATAACCACAGCCTTGATGAGCAGAAAAGACTTAAAAACATTACAAAAATCGTACTGATATGTTTATTTATTTTTAATTGTGTATATTGTTAATTGTAACTGTGTGAGAGATTTTGAAAATTACTATTCCGTTTTACTGTTCAAAAGTTTGGGGTTTGTAAGATTTCTTTAATATTTTTGAAAGTCTCTTTAAATAATTTTATGGTAAAAACAACTGTTTTCTATTGTAATATATTTTAAAATGCAATTTATACCTTTGATGGGAAAGCTGAATTTTCAACTTCATTACTCCAGTCTTCAGTGTCACATGATCCTTCAGAAATCATTCTAATATGTTGATTTCTCATTATTTCTTATTATTTTCAGTGTTGAAAACAGTTGTGCTCCTTAATATTTTTTTTTTTTTTTCAAGATTCTTTGATTAATGGTAAGCTCTAAAGAACAGAATGGAAATATGAATCTTTTGTACCATTAGTGACCTTAACTTATAGTCACTTTTGATCAATTTAATACCTCCTTCATGAATAAAAGTATTAATAAGTATTCATAAGTAAATGTTTGAACTGTAGTATCTGATTAAAAACTTCTTTTTGTTTCCGTTGAATTGCAAGGTAAAAAATGATGCTAAATTGATTGTAAATTTTGATGAAACTCTGTTGTGTTGTCAAATTAATCCTGGAAAAAAAAAAAAAAACTTTTAAACTGTACTAAATTTACTAGTACACTGTAAAAAACTATTTGTTGAGTCAACTTAAAATAATTTGTAACCTGGCTGCCTTAAAATTTTAAGTTCAGTCAACTCAAAAAAAAAAGTTTATTCAACTTGAAATGTTAAATTATACTAAGTGACAACTTAGCAAAAACAAATATCTAAGTTGTTACTTAGTACAACTTAACATTTCAAGTTGACTAAAATTATTTTAGTTGACTGAACTTAAAATTTTAAGGCAGCCAGGTTAACAAATTATTTTAAGCTGACTCAACAAATTGTGTTTTTTATTTTTTACAGTGTACTGTATAACTCTAGTATATTTACTGTAGTATATGATCTGATTAAAGCCTTCTTTTTAATTCTCTATTGAACTGCAAGGTAAAAATGATAGTAATTTTGACAGACACTTTGTTGTGTGATTCAGGTCAAGAAGGAGGTGGGTGAGAATGCCCCGGCGCTCAGTGATGACGAGCTGGTGGCCATGTCGGTGCGCGAGCTCAACCAGCACCTGCGCGGGTTGACGAAAGAAGACGTGGTCCGGCTGAAGCAGCGTCGACGCACGCTAAAAAACCGCGGTTACGCTGCCAGCTGCCGCATCAAGCGCGTCACGCAGAAAGAGGAGCTCGAACGGCAAAAAACGGAGCTGCAACAAGAAGTGGACAAACTGGCTCGTGAAAACGCCAGCATGCGACTGGAGCTGGACGCGCTTCGTGCTAAGTACGAGGCTCTGCAGTGCTTCGCCCGGACTGTCACCCGCGGGCCTCCCGGGAAGGTGGCCACCACCAGCGTCATCACTATTGTCAAGTCCGCTAATCACAGCCCCAGCTCTGCCCCGTTTTCGGCACCCTCGTAGTGCTGAATGACAGTGCCTGCTCAGCTCCTTCTGGTCCAATCCGGCTCTGAACCTAGACTGGCCCGCGGGCCACCACTCGACCCACACTGAGAGAAAACTCAGTGGTCAGACTGAGGGGAGGGTGGAGGCCTTAATCTGCGTGACTACAACAGGCTGCATCTATTGTTTGTTTGTTTTTTTTCATTTCTCTCTTTTACACACTCACAATACACACATGCATACAAGAACACATCTATATTGTCTGTGCACTGTGCTATAACCTCCGGCACCGGCAGGGCACATTGACCGCTCCTTCAACTTCATCACAGGCTGAGACTTAGCAGAGATGAGCACTTGTTAAAGTGTGAGATAGTACTTGACTTAACCTGCCATGGCAGCACTGGTTCCACAGCTATGATGCCCGTGACATATTGCATATGAACCAGAAAATAAAATTAATATTGTATCATTATAGGATATAATTATTATTCATTTGTGACCCTGGATCACAAAACCAGTCATAATTAGCACGGATGCATTTGTATAGCCAACAATACATTGTATGGGACAAAATGATCGATTTTTCTTTTATGCCAAAAATCATTAGGATATTAAGTAAAGATCATGTTCCATGAAGATATTTTGTCAATTTCCTACCGTAAATATATCGAAATTTTACATTTTGATTAGTAATATGCATTGCTAAGAACTTAATTTGAGCAAATTTAAAGGTTATTTTCTCAAGATTTTTTTTTTTTTTTTTTTTGCACCCTCAGATTCCAGATTTTCACATAGTTGTATTCTGTCCAAATATTGTCCTATCCTAACAAACTATACATCAATGGAAAGCTTATTTATTCAGCTTTCGGATATACAAATTTAAAAAAATTGACCCTTATGACTGGTTTTGTGGTCCAGTGTCACATATTAATATTGTAAACATACACTTCCGTTCAAAAGTTTGGGGTCAGTAGTTTTTTTTGTTTTTTTTTTTTGAATACTTTTATTCATCAAGAGCACATTAAATTGATCAAAACTAACAGTAAAGACATCAAAAGGATCCTGAAAATCTTAGTTTTTCACAAAAATAATAATCAGCACACTTGTTTTTAACATCGACAATTGTGAGAAATGTTTCTTGGGCAGCAAATCAGCATATTAGAATGATTTCTGAAGGATCATGTGACACTGAAGACTGGAGTAATGATGCTGAAAATTGAGCTTTGCATCACAGGAATAATAAAGTACATTAAAATAGCAAACACATATTTTAAATTGTACTACCGTTTTACAATATTAATGCTTTTACTGTATTTTTAAACAAATAGATGTAGCCTCGGTGAGCAAAAAGCCCTAAAATTTTTACTGACCCTAAACCTTTGAACAGGAACCATTTTTGACATAGTTTATGTGATGATGTCATGTTGCATCATGAAATACGTTGGCATAAACTCATGAAATGATACCAGTCATTGTGAAAAACCAGCGATTCAGATCCTGGTCAAAAATCGGGTGTGACCAACACAGTCCAAAGTTGAAAAACGATGTTATCGACATCAAGGGCAAAAACTTATCCTGAAGCGTTACATTACTGATAAACGGAGCAAATTATCTAATGGGAAATGAGCCAAACCTCTCTTAGTCAGCAGTTTAAACATAGGAATCCCAATGGGAAAACAGCACTTATTTTAACTGTTGAATTACAGTATAATACTATGAAGCACTTGCAAAGCAGACTGACGTATGTGAATATTCAAGACTGAAATTACAGAGTAACTGAGTTTCTAGAAAAAGTTTTGTAATCGTTATATTTGTTTTATGAGAGGTTAGTTAGTATAAAGTTAATTATCCTCATGTTGATGATAACAGCCGAGCGGCACAACTGTGTTGTCAGTTATCTCAAAGATATATACCGTTTTTCCTGACCTGTCTCTATACGACACCATAAAATGGTAGGTAATCCATATTGGATATTGATAACAGGAGCTGTCTTGGCAAAAAAAAAATACAGTTCAGTTATAAACTGTATATTACAGAACTGAGTTAACAGCCTTAAGCTTAATAAAAAAAATAACGTCAGAGTTAAGCTCCCGACTTCGTATAGAAAATTCCGTCCGCTCAGAAAGCATTCCTACTGCTAAGTCACAAAGGTGCCACTGCCGGTGTTGGTAACCCTGATTAAAATGTATATAAAATGCAAATATTTCGACACAGACACTTTGGGTAAGGAGAATCCTGGTGTCCTGAAACCAGCTCAAAAATCAAAACATTAACAGACCGTCTACATTTGATAAAACTAATCTGAAAAGGCTGAAATCAGGATTGTCTCTTACCTAAGTGGCTATGACTGTTTGTGTGAGCCCTTCCACCACTGCGGGAAGCATTTAGAGGGGTGTTGTGCTGCTGGGAAGCCCACTGTTTTCCCCACATCCCTGGGGTCCTGTTGTGCTCTTAGCATTTCTATATCTCCACAAGTGTTTTATGTGTCTCTTCATCCCAAAACAAAATCTAAATCTTATGTTTCCCATTGTTTCTATAGTTTATAGTGATTGTTGTACATGTTAGCCTTAAACTCCCAAAATCACTTGACCCTTCGCCAGGAGTTTGATTGACAGGTGGTTTAACTAATCATAGCGGGTAATCTTTTGTTCGACAAACAAACCAATTCAAACTTATCCACCTCAGTCTTTCACGCTAAAGTAAGCATATGGGCAAGACTTCCGGTACATTAGTCGTTATTGGAAGTAACAAGAATAACAACGTGCAGTAAACGGTAAAACCGTTTGCACTACAAACCAGTTTGTTCACAATTAATATAATATAACGTTAATCAAATAATAACTGGTAAGACACCAGCTTGCAATATCAAGCATCAAAAGGAGCTGTTTTGTACAGCTAAAAGTAGCTGGACGCAGATGAGACCAGAAGCCAGACCTATTAAATATACAAATGGAAAATTTACTGGAAAAAAGGTGGATAAAATGGTGTGTATTGACGTTTTTCCGCGGTAGAAACAAGCTGTTTGATGTTCATTCATGCTTATTTCATGCTATAGGCTAACTAACATTAGTAAAGATGAAGGTTGAGGTGCCGCTTTAACTGAGGCGCTACAACGATCATTATAGAGCGACAAAACGGTAGTTTTTGTTTGAATTTCTTAAAAATATTACACATTTGCAAAGTTAAACTTTGTTTCATACCTAAAGTAACCTGCTCTGTCTTGTCTGTCGACGCGTCGTCCGTTTCCTCTTTGCTCCGCGATGTATTTGGCTTGTCTGACGTAACGAAGGGGGCGGGTCTTTGCGAAGGGTCAATTCCCGTATGTCAGTACATAAACTCAACACACTATTAGTTTTATGGTGAATGGTAGTGTTCAGATTTTATTTTAAGATTTTAAGAACATGTAATTTCAGTATTCATCATTTATACGCCATCGTTTTTGGTCCTACAGTCAGCATTTCAAACCATGTCAAGACCTCTGTTTGTGAAACGCGTCTTGTGCAGTTCTTTTTAAATGTGACCACAGCTGTGGTTGGCAGATCCTCTTTTTTTGGACTTATGGGTTTTAAATAGTTGTCTCCACTTTCCCTTTAGGCCACAAAAGGCTTTTAGAGAGTGAAAAAAACAGGAATTTTCCATTCGTCATGATGTGGCCAATTTGTTTTGTTCCTCTAAGACCTAATACGTTACGTAACATTAGAATTTATCAGAATTTACTTCCCTCGATAGGAAGCGCTACGTGTCACTTCTTTTATGGAATTAGAGTGTACGGTGACCAGAGTATAAAAGTATACCATTTTATTTTTTGACAAAACAGCTCTTTCTGTGCTTTACACTGACATCTGGTGGTGATTTGTGTTTTTCTATTTTTCAAAATGCTGTGATCGAATGCTGATGACACCAAGAGCTTTCATTTCTTGGACTATTGAGGCATTGCTGTTTTGCTTTATCGTGTTCATTTCAGCTGCCACCAAAGCCATAACCCATCTGTGTGCTTTCTTTAACGTTCACTTCATTTGTATTCTTTTATTATTGTAAGTTAAACAAAAATACACCCTCCAGTAACTAGATCGCAATGCCCGAATTCTGACTAATAAGAACCGAAAATGCCGTCTATGCCGAACTGTTCTGTCATTTTACAGGGATGCCAGTGTTTTTGGCCAGTTGTTTGTGTAGATTCAATTAGATTATAAAACAAAATCAGTACTGACAGAGGCATTACAGGCCATCTTGTGACTGAGGCCTGTAGACATTTCCCTATTTCGAAGCAGTTTTGTGGAGTAAACGTTCCTCCTAACATGGTTAGATGGTGAAGATGGTCTTTGAAACTTAAAGTGGGTACTTTTTCTGTCTTTTTGTTTTTAATTCTATGTATGCTGTATGTGGCCTTTTGGGCTGAATAGGATAAATTATTCTATATTTTACATATGAATATATCTATTTTTCAAAGTATATAATATGTGCTCAGTCAGTCCTTAAAAGCTATTTACCATGAACGCACATAGGAAATTTTAACCAATGCTCTTTAAAAACACACTTGCCTATAAAAATCTTAGAGAAACTCCATGACATATAAAGTATGCTGCTCCAAATTATTACTTTATATTTGTCAATGTTAAGATGAAACTGTAAGGTATTGGGGGAAGTAGTCATGTTATTTGTAGTTAAAATAGTGCCTTTAACATTGAGCTTGTCATCATTTAAGTACTGTATGAATGGGTGTGGTTGTTTTGTAAAATCTTATTTCCATGTGCAACCACGTTGAACAGGTTTGCCTGTTTGATAGGTCTCCTAGGCATCATTGTTGTGCTATGATATAAAATAGCAATTGTAAATACAGACACCATGAAAGGCAGCAACAAAATAGGCTTAGATTAATCATATTCATGATTCTCATCATTAATCTGCTTGTATCACATTGATCTTTGATATTTATTTTGTTTTCGTTTTTTTATTTTCAACATCTAAATTATTTTATTTACATTCTTTTGTTTTCTTGTTAATGAACTACCCTCATGTACAAATGAAACCATTCGTTTTTTCCATTCTGGCTAAATTTGAGGTGGTAAATTATTCCTGTACAAAGTCTGCAGTGTTTGTTTTGTACTTTTAAATAAAGCTTTTCTCATGTAATCCTCTTTGATTCACAAGTCCACTCCCTTTCATCATTTATTTCCTATGAGAACAGATTTTGTCAACAAAACCAACTGTACAGGTAGCTAAAATATCACATCAGTGGTCTACATATACTTGGATTCACACCATAGACTATACAAGCATCACTTCCTTCATTCACAGCTGTAAGGCAGCAATCATTGGCACAAATCGTACTCGCATAATGCTGCCTCTTGAAGGAACACTCCACTTTTTTTGAAAATAGGCTCATTTTCCAACTCCCCTAAAGTAAAACAGTTGAGTTTTACCGTTTTCGAATCCATTCAGCCAATCTCCGGGTCTGGCGGTAGCACTTTTAGCATAGATCATTGATTAGACCGTTAGCATCTTGCTCAAAAATGACCAAAGAGTTTCGATATTTCTCCTATTTCAAACTTGACTCTTCTGTAATTACATCGTAACTACAAGTTTTAATTAGGAAAAATAGCGTCATTATATATGGTCATTTTTGAGCGAGATGCTAATTGTCTAATCAGATTCAATGGTCTATGCTAAGCTATGCTAAAAGTGCTACCGCCAGACCCGGAGATCGGCTGAATTAATTCAAAAACGGTAAAACTCGACCGTTTAACTCTAGGGGAGTTGGACAATGAGCCCATTTTCAAAAAAAAAAAAAAAAAAAAAAGTGGAGTGTTCCTTTAACATATATGGCAAACTTACAGACAAAACAAGCCAACTTATTTTGTCTCTAAAGTGAGGAGAACAACTTTAAAAATCACAAAAACATAGGCCGTTTCATTTTGAGGTCCATATCTTTGATGATAGTATTTGCAAAACATGATCAAATGAACTATTTGAGTTTTAATTAGATTAACAAATACATCAACAAACATCTTGAAAACAATTCTGTATTCTCAGAAACTTCAAAAAGGTTTTAAAGAAAAGTAATGACTTACTTTAAAGGACTTTATAGTAAATAAACATTTTCAAGCTTTGTATGATAATTAACTAAATACATTTCATCTTCGACTATTTATAAACCATTTAGGCAAGCCGCCTTTGAAGGGCAAACCATGGAGAACTAAAAACACAAATTATCGTTAACAAATTAACATGCTCCCGTAACACCTGTGCCATTATACACTTGTCACAGGTTAAAGCTTTAACCAACCGAATAATGGCTGAATACAAACGATTTGCAATTAAAATAAGCCATGATGGCCGAGGCTTATGTTTTTGCATCAGATCTCATGCTCTTTGAAGGCCTGGTGTGAAAATTAACGAACCTCCAAATCAGTGCTCAGTCCCCCACTTTGTCCACGTGGCATGATTGATACGAAGGTTTCAAAGAGCAGCAGACAACAGTTTGAAGTGCGATCTCCAAAGCCAAGGCCTCTCTGAGAGCCAGTTCAATTCATCCAGAGACCCAGCAGAGGGCTGCTGAGCAAATACTTCAAACGAGCAGATGCAAGAATGGCTCCCTCAAGTGTCAGTCCTTGATTCATTCCATCTGAACAGCTCCCCGTGACTCGAGTTTATCGGCCATGCCTCAGAACGGGTTGGAGACGAAGAAGGGGACTCTCCATTACAAGGCCGGATCATCAGAGGATCAGGAAAGAATGAGCTCCAGGACTACAAGGGGGAAAACAAAACAACAACTTCTCAATGTTGTCTGCTTTCATTGCTGTCCCAGAGCTCTCTTTTTTTAAAAATCATGAGGTGATTTACATGATTAGCATCCTCATTAAAGTTATAAACAGTCAAATTCGTTTCCGATTAAATAAATAGACAGATCAGGAGAGACGGGGCACTAGAACTCATCATCCGTGTCGATCAGCATGATTTTGTCAGATTTCTTTGAACTCTTCGAGGTGCTTATCCCCGGTTTGCCGTTCATGTTGGGTTGCACCACTTCCTGGGTGGACTGCTGGGTGTACTGTTGGTAAGCCGGAGAGAAGTTGTGAATTGCATCCTGAACCATGTCTCCAGGGTTAATGGTCTCCTTCAGGCCACTGGATATGCTGTGCATAGGTGCTACATTCTCTGCAAAAACAAAAAGAAACAATACATTAAAGCGTCAAATATCACATGACATATTTCCAATGACATCCGAGACTTTAAATGAGCAATTCCAAATGTTTTTTTCTACTGCCAGAACTTACCAGGGCATGAAACTTGAGAAACATGTAACCAAAACACAAAGAAAACAAGAGGCAGTTTCACACACAGCCTCATTTTTAAAAGCCATGACATCAGAATTACATAATGAGGTCAACATTTGAGCCCTTGTCTAATGTAAAGGTCTGTACTCGTGCGGGTCAAGTTTTGAATTATGAGGGGAAATATTCATCTGTGAGTGGAAAACAAGAAAATTAAATCACTTGTGGGACTCCCACAATATACATATATCTCCATTAGTCAAATGTATTTTGTTTTTAATGAGATAGTTCACCCAAAAATGAAAATTCTGTCATTAATTACTCAACCTCATGTCGTTCCAAACCTGTAAGACCTTCGTTTATCTTTGGAACAAAAAAGAAGATATTTTTGATGAAATCCAAGAGCTTTCTGACCGATGGTAGCAGGGTGACGCCCGGGAGAACAAATTGTTGAATAAAGTCGTTATTTTAGTTTTCTCTGCGGTTGAACCACTGGCGTCACATGGACTATTTTACCGATGTCCTTATTACCTTTCTGGGCCTTGAACATGTCAGTTACATTGTTGTCTATGCAGGCTGTCGGATTTCATCAAAAATATCTTAATTTGTGTTCTTACAGATTTGGAACGACATGAGGGTGAGTAAATAATGACAGAATTTTCATTTTTGGGTGAACTATCCCTTCAGGGCATAGAATCTTGTGTTTTCATATATTCAATGACAAAAACAAACAGTTATTGGATATTTTCAATGTTGTGCGTGGGAAGGAATTGGAAAAATACCCTATGGTGTCAGAATGAGACAGAATCTTATGAGAGAGGGGCTAAAAATCCATGTAGGCCTCTAACTGCAAGCTTTTGTGGGCGAGAGTGAAACTTTTTTTTTGTAGGAGAGCAAAAGAATCTTATAGGAAAGGGAATGAAAAACTGCACAGACCTCTACCTGTGAGCTTTTGTGGATGTGAGCAGCACAAAATATGAAAGGTGTGGGTGGGAGTGGGACAAAGTATAATTTGAAACGGGATTTGAAAAATCCACCCTACGCAGACCTCTAGTATGATCCATCCCACCAATAAAGAACTGAAGTTCTTAAAGTGTTAGTTCATCCAAAAATGAAAATCCAAGAGCTTTCTGACCCTGCATATACAGCAATGCAACTACCATGTTCAGAAAGGTAGTGAGGACATCGATAAAATAGTCCATGTGACATCAGTGGTTCAACTGTAATTTTATGAAGCTACGAGAAATTGTTGAATAAAGTCGTTATGAAAAAGTATTCTCGTAGCTTCATAAAGCCCAAAGTAGGGCTGGGTGATATGGCAAAACATTTCAATCTCGATTTTTTTTTTAGAATATTTGACCGATTCTCGTTTTTTTTTTTTTTTTTTACGATTTTTAACTAGTCAACTTGAAAATGTAACTACAACATGATTTAAGTAACTTTTTCTTTATTAACCCTCTAGTTAAAGAAAATTCTATTCCAAGTGCACCACATATGAAGTTGTCAACATGATGTAAATGTTAACAAATCACTTGTTAAATATCTTTGCAGAAAATATGCATGAACTACAACTACATCTTGTACAAACTTGTCTTATACATATTATATGTTCAGAAATAATACGAGGAAAATGCTTTAAAAAAGTCTCAAAAGTCAAGCTAATTTAAATTCAAAATGACTGAAGGTATAACACCAGTAGACTACTTTTAACTATAAATGTTTTGTAAAAACAGTGAACAGCATCTTTCAGCCTGTCACCATGATGCAAACATGAAATATCAGACATACAGTAGTAGTTCTTTACAGGTTTTTTTTTATTAGATTGCGCTGCTTTTCCATTGTCTTTTTCTATGTAAACATGGACGTTTCTGACTGTTGCGGTCGCGTCTCTTTCAGCATCCCATGCATGAATGGCATTCTAAAAATGCAGCACTTAAGTCAAAAGTAGTTCACTTCACCCTCATCTTTTTGCATGTTTTTCCTATTCCACTGCCCCCGCGTTGCATCTGTCAACACAAAAGCGCATTCTGTGTGAATGGCGCCAAGCGTCATGAGCGCTTCATCACGTGCGCTAACATGCGGCTGGATCGTTCTTTTCTCTTTACTGTTATCATTGGCATATTGTCAGTGTCTAATTCTCAAGTTTAGTAATATTTCAATTCAAAATCGCGATTCCTCGTTTTCTAAAACATAAAATTGTGGCAAAACATTAAATTAAAATTATTCAATAAAATCTGAAAAAAAAAAAAAAATAAAAAAAAAAAATAAATAAAATCGCCCAGCCCTAGCCCACAGTATACTTCACTTTTTACACGTACGTAAGGGACAGCGTACAATGCCTGTGACGCAAATTCCATCATTATAACAGTACATGCATACAACATCAAATAGAGTATACTTTGTCCTTACTACATTTCTGGACCTTGAACGTGTCAGTTGCATTGCTATCTACGCAGGGTAAGAAAGCTCTCGGATTTCATCAAAAATATCTTAAATTGTGCTCTAAAGATGAACTTTACAGGTTTGCAACGACATGAGGCCGAGTAATTAATGACAAAAAATTCATGTTTGGGTGAACTAACCCTTTACCAGAAAGACTTAAAGGAGAAGTCCACTTCCAGAACAAAGATTCACATCTAATTTACTCACCCCCTTGTCATCCAAGAAGTTCATGTCTTTCTTTCTTCAGTTGTAAAAAAATTATGGTTTTTGAGGAAGACATTTCAGCATATGGTGCCCCGATTTTGAACCTCCAAAATGCAGTTTAAATGCGGCTTTAAACGATCCCAGCTGAGAAAGAAGGGTCTTATCTAGCATAACGATCGGTTATTTTAATAAAAATAACACAATTTATATACTTTTTAATGTCAAACGCTCGTCTTGGCTTACTCTGCCTGGACTGTTTTTTTTCGGGTTCATGACAGTTGTTCAAGGGTGTCGAAAAACTCACATTTCATGTTCTCCCTCAACTTCAAAATCGCCTTATATCGCTGTTTTACCTTTTCTGTTAAGGGTGTTTGATCTTCTTTGCATGTTCATTTTGCAAAGACTGTGTCGGTACTTCTGCAGCGATGTAGGATGATTTTGAAATGATTTTTGAAGTTGAGGGAGAAAATACGATTGGAGATTGGAGTGGACTTCTCCTTTAATGCACCTAATGTAGATAAGCAGTCTTCAAGAGAACATTCACTTTGATGAACAATGCCCAGTGTAACTTAAAGCATAACAGTCATATTTCACATTTCTGAGCTATTTTGTTTGTCTGGATTACACAATCTTTTAACAGCCGGTGACATTTCAACACAATGCAATCTTGCTATTATCCTCACTCTTGTGAGCATATAACCACGGGCATCGCCAAGGTCTAACCCAGCTGTTCGCAAAATAGAAACCAGGATGAAAACACTAGCAATGCGGTGCTCCGCTCCACTGATGTGGTTGCCAAATCACTCTTCTGCTTCATTTCTCTACTACAGGCTGGAGAGGCCAGGAAAGAAATTCACAAACCCACAGTTCCCAGATTCGTCTCAGCTGTGGATGCATTAAATGAGGTTACAGAGTACAGCCTAATACACTACAAAATGATGAGTTCCAGCTAACTGCATCTTGCCTTGTGGCTGATGGATGAGAGCTTGGATAAAGGTGACGGCAAGCTACTGAGAGGGGTGCAAGTTTCTGACCTACTGTTGGAGAAATACTTGAATGGTGCTTGTAGTTCGTCAGCTGCCGGTCTGAGAACTGTACTGTGTGTGAACGGAAGGACGTTTTGGGACCTGCCCCCATGGGTGGAGGTTGAAAACTCAGGATCAGCAAACTGTCCTGAGCTTCTTCACAGCTGCTCCACTTGGGAGAAAAGGCCAACCTGGAAGGTTGGTCTACCTAACAGGTTTCACGACAGTCGTGACCTTTTATCAACAGTGAAAGGTTATGAAACCAGCGGTGAATTCACCCTTTGAGCTTGGTGTTAAGCTATGGAAAATACCACTGTGCTTTCATATGCCAGTAAGGTGAAGAGTTCTTAACACATTTGTAGGTTTTCCTCACACATACATGCCAACAACTGTTATGCAGTGTGCTGCAATTCCCTTACTGTGAAAGAAGAAGACCTCACGCTTGGAATATTAACATTCAAACTGACACAAGGCTTGAAACATGCATATCTGACTGACAGTCGAGTTATATTTCATGGAAGCCTCTTGAAGTCAGAAGACAAATCTAATGCAGCTTTTAACATTCAGCAGCTGAACTGACATTACAGCTTAAATTGGTGGAAATTGAAACAGAACTATTCTTCACCACCTTGAAAAGCACAAGCGGCAGAATATGACTAATCCGTTAAGCGTGGAGAGGCTTTTGTAACCCTAAGGATATGATCAGAATGATATACTACCAGCATACTGCTTTCTGCACAGTGCACTGCTATTAAAAGTAGCATTTAGAAGTGTATGACTTGCAATAATAAATGTTTCTGTAATGTTAACAGAATAGTTCATCAAAACATGAGAATTCTGTCATAATTTACTCAATGACGCGTGTTTGTTCTAAAACTGTGTGACTGTGTGAATTCATTACTTCATTACATATGTGAAGTTCTACCTATCATTTAGAGAAATTTTAGCAAATAACAACTTAAATTTTAGTCGGTTTGTATGGTTTGAGAAGACTTAGAAAATAGTAGGGCTGCCCCCTAATAGTTGACTAACCGTTAGTCGACGAGAAGAGGCTTGGTCGACCAAAAGTTTTATTAGGAAATTCCACAGAAAGCGGTGAAGTCACGCAGTCCGTGAAGGATTGTTAACGGCTGGTCTATGTAATAACTATGTAATATAGTACATCAGGCAGGACAGCCAAACGCTCACATTCATCGACCTCAAATATGGCTTTTCATATGAAATTTGTATGTAGTAGCAACTTCACATGGCTGCTTAATCTAATGTTAAACTAGGAAAATGTGCACTATTTAAGTGTCTGTACGGAGTGTGGAAGCTGAACAGTAGCGTGCTCACTGCATGACAGATGGAGATGCCGGTGCGCTCACTTGCACTTAAAATACTCCGTCATTTTTGGTCATACAGCTAAAAGTAATACATCTTTCGATTCTGTAAAGACTCTCCATTTACTTGTGTGCACTCACAATAACAATAAAACGTTGAGCTTTTGTTAAATAATTAAAGCAAACAGGATGCTCTTTCTGCCGTCTCGGTCTCTGTGAACTTGAGCGCGAAACTTCGAAACTCTGTGTATACTTGCCTTACAGACATAATATACATGAGACATGAAAATATATCTAAAGAGATTGAAATGTCTACTTTCAAATTAACTAATTCAAATGGAAGACAAATATTCTCAGATTATGTAATCCTTTTGAAACAAGCATACAGGTGCATCGCTAATGCAGAGATGACGAGTCAGTGTCGCTGACTTCATCTCTTAAGACGAAAACCAAGAAAGCACTTGTTTATCAATAGATTATTAAAACTGTAATGCAGTCTCTTTGCTGTTTTTCCCTGATGCATTCATAATTGTTATATCTGCCTGTGGCAAGCTTTTTTTTGCGTGCGCTTATTAGGCTATGTAGGCAATTAAAGGCTCATTATTATGATTTATATGGTTTATTAATAAACATGCAACTAATAGTCAACTAATGCTTAAAATGAACAACTACTAGTTGACCAGAAAAATCTTTAGTCAAGGGCAGCCCTAGAAAATAGTGCACTAGCCATATGGACTACTTTTATTTTTTTGGTCCCTTTTTTGAGTTTTACTGATAATGTCCCTTGTGCTTATATTGTATTAGAAAGAGCTGCGAAAACATTCTTCAAAATTTCTCCTTTTATGTTCTGTGCACTAGGGGTGTCTTAATATACAGTAGTTGATAACACTGATATTTAATAAAATGAAATATTAATATACGTGTAATATTAACATGAAATTAATATGAGAAATATTCCAGTGGCAGTAACTGGTGTTTCGTCTGGTTGGCACTCCAGCGTACTTGGTGTTGGTATTGTACCTTTAAGGGATAGTTCACCCAAAAATGAAAATTCTATCATTAATTACTCACCCTCATGTTGTTCCAAACCTGTAAGACCTTCGTTCATCTTTGTAACACAAATGAAGATATTTTTGATGAATTCCAAGAGCTTTCTGACCCTGCATAGACTGCAATGCAACTGACACGTTCAAGGCCCAGTTAGACTGACATCAAAAAGAAGAAATTGTCAAATAAAGTCATTATTTATGTTTTCTTTGTGCACAAATAGTATTCTCGTAGCTTCATAACATCACGGTTGAACACATGGTCTATTTTAACGACGTCTTTATGACTTTTCTGGGCCTTGAATGTTTCAGTTGCACTGCTGTTCATGCAGGGTCAGAAAGCTTTCGGATTTCATCAAAAATATCTTAATTTGTGTTCTGAAGATGAATAAAGGTCTTACGGGTTTGCAACGACATGAAGGTGATTTTTGGAGGAACGATCCCTTTCGGGGAAAGGGAACTATCCCTTTCCTATCCCTAACTACATTTCAGAAGTTCAAAATCGGGGGCACAATTGAAGTCCATTATATGAAGAAAAATCCTGAAATGCTTTCCTCAAAACCATAATTTCTTTACGACTAAAGACAGAAAGACATGAACATCTTGGATGACAAAGGGGTGAGTAAATTATTTGTAAATTGTTGTTTTGGAAGTGGACTCCTCCTTTAACACTGTTTGTCACTGACAATAAATGTACAAAGTAGTTAATGACAACACAGTGTGTAGCTATTACTACCACACAAAATCATGTCAGAGGAGGTTACAAACTCTTTTGAGTGTGATTCTCTCAAAATCAAGTCTTTTGAGTGCAATTTTGAGTGGAAAAAGAACGAACAATAAAATAAACCATGAATTTGACTGATAGCATTACTTTTTTCCTCCAAAATTTGTTCAGATATTGCAATACTGTTATCATGAATTCTTTAAGGCACAATAACTGTGTAGTGGAAATCTGACATCACGACACCCCTACTGCAAATAAACAACATAACGGCGCATGTCAGAATTGCAATTTTTAGGTGAACTATTCCTTGAAATTGTTATCATGTGACCTCATTATATTGCAACCGAAATTCCCAAAACAAAGTTTTGCGGCAAGAAAACACCTGCTGAAGATTTCATTTCTAATTTTTCATGTGAAATGGCATCACTCGACTTGCCACAGGTCTGAGTTTCGCAGTACACACGAGTTGTTTTGATGATCTGTGCCTATGAGTGGAGCTTTCCAGCAGTACTCTGAACTGTGAGTCATAACCCTCCTGAGGAAGAAAACTTCCAGTTTCCTCATAAAAGCTTGCTGTGGCATGTTTCTAAGATCCTCTAAACTTTCCTCTAAACAACAAGTTAAAAAGTTCTGCTTTGTTTTTCAAGTGTCAGATTTATGAGCGTCTAACCTGGTGCTTCACTTTTCTTCTCGCGGTACACGCTGGAGGTGAAGGCGTAGCGGAGGGCGATGGCGGCGAAGAACATCTCGATGCAGATGATGAAGTTCTGCCAACCTGCTGCCACTGTACCAGCGGCGACCTCATGGCCATCGATGACCAGAGCTTCTGGGATCACACCACATCGCTCCAGAATGGCCAATACCATACCTAAGAGAAAGACAAACCAAAAAAAAAAAAAAAATTGCAGTGAAAAACATTTTGACTCGAGATGAATGCTAAACATATAAACGCATTGGAACCAACCTTGCCAGAAGGAGAGGAAGATGACGGATTTGATGGTGAGGAATTTGAGCACAGGCTCAAAAGGTCTCAGAAGGTCACTGGTGGCGAAGTAGAAGAGGAAGAGGGCATAGAGAGCCAAACTGACAGAGAAGTTGTAGATGATGGTGATGTAAAGGTAACCTCCCGTTACACTGTGAAAAAGAGTAAAACACAGTTCAGTTAAAAAGGTGATATGATATATGTGGATTTAAGATGAAAAAGGAATGAGTGACAGGGTGGCTCACTTAAAATCTCCATCGTGATATTTGCCAAAAGCCTGCAGAAGGATGGTGATGACAGCCATGATGGGCTTCACGACACAGAACTGAAGTGTGGCCTAGAAGAAGACATGAGTAACAGAAGCAGATGAGTAATGAGGATGGCTCCATTTAGTCAACATGGGCTTGTAATATAGTTTGAGTGATCGAGAACTTCCAGTCCTCACCATTTTCAAAGGCATGGTAATGTCGCATGCTTATTTTTGACAGGAAGTGCTTATTTCTTACATAATCGACACAGAGTTTGACGTGACTGACAAATCCACTCATTGAGAATGACACAAAGGAGAATTTTCCCCAGTCTCGCTTCACGCAAGTCGGAATCGACTGCTTGAATCATCAACGAGGAATTCAAGTTTTAAATCGAAGCTGTCTTTGTGAAAAGCCGTCGCAAAATAATCAAAGCGCACTTTGTCTCTGCTACAGTCTGCTGTATCGCAAGGTGACGCTTTGAAAAATCCCACATGTAGGCATCCGGTCAGAGAGATTTATGTGTTTTGAAATTCCACTTCCTATTAAAAAAAAAAAAGTTCAATTCACATTCTTTTCAGTCTTTTTGGGAACGGGGCTCTCAAATCCAATTTCCATCAGTATTATTCTCAAAGCGCGAGCGGGATCCTCAGCTGCCGCGCAGACAGCATCAGGCTGGCGGCAATACCTATTTTTTGCGTTTATTATCGAGTGACTTGCACCTGCTTCCTACTGTTTTTAATCCTACTTTAACCACTGGAGCTCCTCAGGAAAGACAATGGTAGTACAAAGAGAACAGCTGCCACTTCGTGACAATTCAGGTAGAAAGGGTAGATAAAGGTTGAGGAGAGAAAAAGTCAAAGATATGCAGACGCACTTGTTAACATATGTAAGCATAGCCATCTCTGATTTTCAGTTTGGTCTCACACTTTTGGACTCCACTCGAAATAGGCTGAATATTTTAGGATTTTTAAAAAGATAAAACTGAAAAATGTTGCTGTGAAGGAAAAGACATTTTGATTTTGAAGAAAAAAAACAGGAACAAACCTGCTTGCAGAATCTCAGGAAGCCAATGGAGTAACTCATTCCTACCAAACAGCACGTCCCATATAGGCAACTAGACCTGTTAAAGGAAAATGAAAAGCAGTTGAAAGGTGATGCTATTCCTGAGGATAGTTTGATGAAATGATCTCATAAAACATAGCCAGACGTAAAGTTATTTTGCACAAAAAATGTTGTCAGAGTCTTTGGCTTTTGCATTTTTCCAGCACTGTCCAACATGTTGAATGTACTTTTTCTTTTCACTATGCATTTTGTGGGACTGTGTTCTCCATGCTGGATATACACTACCAGTCAAAAGTTTTTGCACAGTAAGATTTTTAATGTTTTTTTTTAAAGAAATCTCTTCTGCTCTTCAAGCCTGCATTTATTTGATCCAAAATACAGCAAAAACAGTGATATTGTGAAATATTTTACTATTTAAAATTGTTTTCTATTAGAATATATTTTAAAATGTCATTTATTTCTGTGATCAAAGCTACAATTTTAGCATCATTACTCCAGTCTTCAGTGTCACATGATCCTTCAGAAATCATTCTAATATGCTGATTTGCTGTTCAAGAAACATTTTTGTTGTTATTATTATTATATTATCAATATTTAAAACAGTACAGTACATATTTTTCAGGATTCTTTGATGAATAGAAAAATCCAAAGATCAGCATTTATCTGAAATAAAAAGCTTTTGTAATATCATACACTATACCATTCAAACGCTATTTATTTTTATTTTTATTTTGGAAAGAGATTACAAAAATGAACACTTTTATTTAGCAAGGATGCCTTAAATTGATCGAAAGTGATGATAAAGACATTTATAATGTTACAAAAGATTCTATTTCAGATAAATGTTGTTCTTCTGAACTTTCTAAGAAACCTGAAAAAGTTCTACTCAGCTGTTGTCAACATAATAATAATAATAATAATAATAATAATAATAATAATAATAATAATAATAATAAATGTTTTTTGAGCAGCAAATCATAATAATAGAATGATTTCTGAAGGATCATTTGACTGGAATAATGATGCTAAAAATTCAGCTTTAAAATCACAGGAATAAATTACATTTTAAAATATATTCAAAAAGAAAAGTGCTATTTTAAATAGTAAAAATATTTCAACATTTTACTGTTTTTGCTGTACTTTGGATCAAATAAATGCAGGTTTGGTAAGCAGAAAAGATCAAAAATCTTACTGTCCAAAAACATTTTACTGGTAGTGTATGCTGCCTTGAAATTTTGCCAAAAGGAAAAATAGAGTGGCATCATATATTAGGAGGCAGCATAATTAAAACGGTTTACATTTTGAGACAGTCTTTATATAGGAAGCACACTTAGCATGCCTGAAAACGCTGCCCAGTTGGTTTCTTAACTTAGCAGCTGTAAAATAAAATAATATAAAATAAAATAAAATAAAATAAAATAAAATAAAATAAAATAAAATAAAATAGTAAAGACACTTACTGAATAGGCTTTCCTCTTATTTCCGACATGATGGCACTTTCTCCTCCGAGGTACTCAAAAGATAGACTCAGGAAGTTATATATCACAAATGCTAGAATGATAAAAGAAAGAGAAACAGCCAACACAAGTCAATCATACATGAGAGCCTAACATAAATAATTTGCTGTGAGTTTTAAATAAGCAGACAGAACATTTTTGACATGACTAATAAATAAATTAACAAATACATTAAAAAAAAATATCCTGTGACTTTGTGCAACACATAGTTCAAGATTGAGGAGTTGTTTGTGTCTAGGAAATCCATCTTAACCTGAGAGGTCTATTTAAAGACAGATTAGATGGTTAGATTTCATTGTCTCACAGTGTGTACAACTATTACTTGTGGTAAGATTTCCCCTATGGTCTCTATGACTAAGACTTAACATCTTTCATTCAGGCTTTTATTCAGTAAAGATGCATTAAATTGATCAGAAGTGACACTAAAGACTTTTACAATGGCTTGTATTTCAAATAAATGCTGTTCTTTTGAAGTTTATATATCAAAGAACCTTGAAAATATAAAATGTTTTCCACAAAATATTATGCAGCAAAACTGTTTTTAACATTGATAATAAGAAATATTTCTTAAGCAGCAAATCAGCAAATTACGTGAAACAAAACAAATCCCCACTCTGGAATGTTCCCATGTAACTTAAATATCACAGGAAAAACTGTGTTTCAAATTATCATTGTCTTGGAGTGGTGGGATAGGCCTGAAAAGATGATAACAGAGACATTTGGCCGTCTTCCTTTCTGGCTACAACATGACAAACTGGTTTGTTCAGTTACAGTGAACATGTATCTGTTTCCCCTCTATGAAACCTTCCACCCCACGTCTGTAAAGCAGGCTCTCCTCCCTCACTGCAGGCCAGACTTCCAAACAACAGCACACGTCATTCTACCTGGGTGATATTTGGACTGAATAATATTATGCCTGGAGGGCAGGAGGAAATGTAAGGGCAGAGAGCAGCTCAGATTTACTGTACCTTCATAACAGTCACGAACAGAGTCGAAATACACATAATACTGGTCATTACTGATGAACAGCAGGCTGAGCCAGGAGTCGAAAGCATAGATTGGGACGATGAAAAGGATGCGGATGATGTAGCGCTGCTCGTTTGGCACCGTGTATGACCTCAGGTGTAGATATATCTACAAAGACAAACATTTTGTTAAGCAAGACAAAAATTAGCTTGACTACAAAATAAATAAAAAAGTCAGACATTCACAAACAGTACAATGCAAATAATTAAAGTGTGCAGTGGAGCAACGTGCTGCAGAGAAAATCAAAACGGGGCAATAACACAAGTATCATTTATTGATTAGCAGACACTAGTAATGAAGAAAATTGAGGTGGACAAACAGGAACTCATATGCAGTACTACCAATGATGTTAAATTACAGCAAATGGATATAGTTGAGATCAAAAGCTCACATCACCTTTCGGAATCATTAAAAATGTTAATTATCTTACAAAAATAAGAGGGATCATACAAAATGCATGTAATTTTTTTATTTAGTACTGACCTGAATAAGATATTTCACATAAAAGATGTTTACATATAGTCTACAAGAGAAAATAATAATTGAATTTATAAAAAAAAAAAAAGACCTGGTCCAAAAGTTTTCATACACTTGATTCTTAATACTGTGTTGTTACCTGAATGATCCACAGTGTTTTTTTTTTTGTTTAGTGATAGTTGTTCGTGAGTCCCTTGTTTGTTCTGAACAGTTAAACTGTCCGCTGTTCTTCAGAAAAATCCTTCAGGCCCCACAAATTCTTTGGTTTTTCAGCATTTTGTATATTTCAACCCTTTTTAACAATGACTGTATGATTTTAAGATCCATCTTTTCCCACTGAGGACAACTGAGAGACTCATATGCAATTATTACAGAAGGTTCAAATGCTCACTGATGCTCCAGAAAAAAAAAAAAAAAAAAAAAAAATGTATTAAGAGCCGGGGGGTGAAAACTTTTGAACAGAATGAAGGTGTGTACATTTTTCTTATTTTGCCTAAATATCATATTTCTTCATTTAGTACTGCCCTTCAGAAGCTACAGAAGATAACTACATGTTTCCCAGAAGACAAAACAAGTTAAATTAACCCTGATCTTCAAATTCAAAAAGTTTTCACCCCCCGGCTCTTAATGCATTGTGTTCCTTCTGAAGCATCAGTGAGTGTTTGAACCTTCTGTAATAATTGCATTTGAGCCCCTCAGTTGTCCTCAGTGTGACAAGATGGATCTCAAAATCATAGAGTCATTGTTGGAAAGGGTTGAAATACTACAAAAACCAAAGAATTTGTGGAACCTGAAGAATTTTTCCTGAAGAACAGCAGACAGTCTAACTGTTTAGGACAAACAAGGGTCTCATGAACAACTATCACTAAACAAAAAAACACAGCTGTGGATCATTCAGGTAACAACACAGTTTTACGAATCAAGTGAATGTAAACTTTGGAACTGGGGTCATTTTTAAAAAAAAAAAAATCAACTATTATTTTCTCTTGTGGACTATATGTAAACATCTTTTATGTGAAATATCTTATTCAGGTCAGTACTAAATAAACAATAATATGAATTTTGTATGATCCCTCTTATTTTGGTAAAATAGTTAACATTTTTAATGACTGTGAAAGAGGGATGTAAACTTTTGACCTCAACTGTAACTGTGAAAGTCGATAGGAGTTTATGGACAACTAACAGAACAAATCAAACAAAGCCCTGTTTAACCAAACAAACGCTGACCGGATATTAACAATTATATAACTTGTAACATCACTAGCTGTTAAAGGGATAGTTGACCCAAAAATGAAAATTCTGTCATTAATTACCCACGCTCATGTCAGTCCAAATCCATAAGACCTTTGTTCATCTTCAGAACACAAATCAAGATATTTCTGATGAAATCTGAGAGCTTTCTGAAAGGATTCTTATAGCTTCATAAAAATACAGCTGAACCATTGACATCACATGGACTATTTTAACAATGTTCTTACTACCTTTCTGGACCTTGAATGTGTCAGTTGCATTGCTGTCTGTGCAGGATCAGAAAACTCTCGGATTTCATCAAAAAATATCTTAATTTGTGTTCTGAAGATGAATGAAGGTCTTAGGGGTTTGGAACAACATAAGGGTGAGTAATTAATGACAGAATTTTAATTTTTGAGTGAACTAAGACACAATCATGCCTTTTCTAGCGACAAACTGTGTCGTTATCTTTTTTTCTCAATTTATGGCGGGTATTAATCAGCGTTACAGTTCAATACCACCACCTAATGTGATTTTGGAGTGTTTATGTGAGAATTTTTGTCCATTTATCCAGTGCATTTGTGACATCAGGCAAAAATGTTGGACGATAAGGCCTGTCTCGCAATCTCCGTTCCAGTTCATCCCATAGATATTTGATGAACTGAGGTCAGAACTCTGTGTGGGCCAAGCCAAGTTCTTCCACACCAAACTCATCTAACTATGTCATTTTGGACTTTGCTTTATGCACTGGGGAACAGTCATGCTAGAATAGAAAAGGGCCTTCTTCCGCAAACTGTTCCCACAAAGTTGGAAGCATAGCATTGTCCAAAATGTCTTGGTATGCTAAAGCATTAAGATTTCACTTCACTAGAAGTAAGCAGTCTAGCCTAATTCCTTAAAAATGGCCCCATACCATTATCCCTCCTTCACCAAACTGTACAGTTGGCATAATACAGGTAATGTTCTCCTGCCATCTGCCAACCCCAGAATGGCCCATCAGACTGCCAAACAATTTCATCACACCACAGAAGAGTTCAATTTCATCACACCACAGAATGACACCTTTTTTTCCCCCACAAATGTTTGTAAATGTAGACTGGCTAGGTGCTTGATTGTATACACCTGTGGCAATGGTTTTAGATCAGCTTCACCAAACTATAATAGTCTTGAACATTTTAGGGCTGAAAAAGGTACAAAGTTGTCTGTTTAAGTGTTCTATCCCAGTATCAAGCTTTTGTATCCCTAAAGCAACGGTGTTTCCTCTGAGGAGGCAAGGGAGGCAGTGTTTAAAGTTTAAAGTTAACTGTTTTAAAGAACAGATGAACAGAAGTTCACAAATAAAATATATTATTTAAATTGTTACTGCCTTGAGTTATTACTTTGGAAATAAATGTAAAATGCTTAAAAACATTAATGCTTAAAACATTAACTTGAGTTTCATACTTGGCTTTAATATATTGATTACATTGTTAATTTTTTTTTTCCAATAGTCTTAGTAATCTTTATTTAACCAAGAAAATGTAACTAGGACATGAATTTACATTTGATTTAAAAAAAAGAATAATATGAGGACTTTATCAGATGTGCATATATTGGCTCTATAGTTTCAAAGTTTGGCACTATTGGTTTCATCATCTATCTCTGAAAAATACCATGGAGTTTTTAAGGCAAGTGCATGTCCTTACAGTCCCTTTGAACTTCACATTATTACTGAGGGGGCTCGATATTCGCTGGGTTCTTTAAACTCTTGGTCACTCAATCATTTGAAATCAGATTATTTGAGTCCTTTATTCCACAAGTGGAGGCTTGATGTATTTGTGGGCTCTCAAAAAGCAAGGGGAGTTGCTCTCTGAACTGATGTCCTCTATTTCACCTAGCCTGCAGGGGAAATAAGTTCATAGTCTCCCAGACTCCATAATGCAGAGCTGACAGTAAGAGAGAGAGAGCCGCGCTCACAATAATGGCTCTGGCCATTGACTGTCTGCTGGCTGTCGCAGAAATGCAGTCAAAGCTAATTACAACCTGTCTGAAGCAGAGAGGAACTGCCGGCGAAGCTGCGAGGCACCCAAAAACAAGGGCCGGTGAATCACAAGGTGCGGAACCAACTTTAAGACCGTAAAGCTTGTAAAAACCAGAGAGCTGAGAAAAGGCCGACCCAAGAGTGCTGTTGGCGCCTTGTCAGTGCAATATATAACAAGTCACTTAAGAAGGTTTGGCCCAGAAGGTGGTTATGTTCTAAATAGCTAGTCTTCAAAGACTCCTTTGATATCCCTGGCACTGATGGGAAAGTTTTGCAGGCAAATCAGGAACTTCAGAACAGGGTGTTTTAGGAACACAATCTCAATTTCTGCCTTTAGTATGCGGAGCGCAAAAGAAAAGCTCCGCCGGGAGAATCTTTTGTAGCGAAAGCGAGAAAGGCAGTGAAATACTAAAACAATCCTGAGGGCTCCTTTAATCTCCTCAGGATTTACATATGTTGCCTCGTGCAACCCTCCGCAGGTGGCTGTTTGCGAAGCTGCGGATGAGGTGGCTGTAGATGAGACGTTCTGCTGCTAGGCTGAGGGACGGAAACCAGACTGTTTTGACTTGATTATGACTTGAAGAGGAAAACCACTACACAGGGACTCATTTCCAGACTCCATGTAGCATCCCGACGTTGTTTGGCCGCTTCAAAATTGTCAGCTTCTCTGAGGTATTGGCTTTTGTATGGCACACAAGACGCTTTGGAGGCAATCAAATCATAGTCCTCTGGGCGCACTGCGGGCGCTGCAATTCAGAGCTGAAGAAATACCTTTCCTGACCCCTGCTCTCCATCAGTACGATCCCAGTAGTCCAATTACATAACAGATGCTTGAGAAACATATTCTATATTAAATTTCTTCATGGGTCATATAGGCTGCAATGAAAAGGGATTCAGACTATACCAGCAAGAGCAGGGAAATTAGATTTCGGCCCTTTCTGATACCGAACAATGTGGGCAAATATAATTGGTAATTCGACACACAAGATGGGTATATTCATAGAGTGCCGGCACTTCACCTGACAATTACTTTTACACAAAACTTATCCACCACCAACCGATTTCATCTTGCTGTAGGCAACATGGTGAACTCATTCAAATGCCACCGAAATGGATATTCAGGTATGATGTGCGCTTTTAGCTGTAATGAACGGCGAAATATAAAGGACAGGGAAATACTCGAGCAAATTAGAACTACTCAGCATGTTTATATCTATAAAGAAACGACTAAACCTTTCCAAGAAAGCTTATTAACATTCTGGTGTCTAATAAGCTCTCCTTATCTCTCTTTTTTATTGATACAGCTGGTGTAAAGGTTAGTGACTGATGGTCTTTCATCAAGCACAAAGGAACTTCCTCTATAAACAAAGGTTGGGCACACAAATATTGCTCACGCTGTAGTTTCTGCTTCGAACCTGTGAGCATACACTACCAGTCAACAGTTTGGACACACTTACTCACTTTAATTGGACTATTTTCCACATTTTAGCATAATAGCAAAGTCATCAAAACTATGACTATCAAATAAATAACACAAACGCGAGTATGGGAATTATGTAGTGACCTTCGTTCATCTTCAGAACTTAAATTAAGATATTTTTGATGAAATCCAAGAGCTTTCTGATCCTGCATAGACAGCAAAGCAACTGACATGTTCAAGGCCCTGAAAGGTAGTAAGGACATCGTTAAAATAGTCCATGTGACATCAGGGATTCAATCGTAATTTTATGAAAATATGAGAATACTTTTTGTGCACAAAGAAAAAAAATAACAACTTTATTAAACAATCTCTTCTTTTCCGTGTCAGTCCTCGACGTGTGTTCCTCAGATGAAGATGCACACTGGCATCGAACGCACATCGAAGAAATTGTTGAATTGTTGTCGTTATTTTTGTTTTCTTTGGGCACAAAAAGTATTCTCGTCTCCTCATAAAATTAAGTTTGAATCACTGATGTCACATTTTAACGATGTCCTTACTACCTTTCTGGGCCTTGAAGGTGTCAGTTGTGTTGCTGTCTATGCAGGGTCAGAAAGCTTTCAGATTTCATCAAAAATAACTCAATTTGTGTTCTGAAGATGAACGAAGCCCTTACGGGTTTGAAACGACATGAGGGTGTGTAATTAACGACAGAATTTTCATTTTTGGATAAACTATCCCTTTAAATCAAAACTAATATTTTAATTTTTTCAACTTTATTTGCCCATATTTGCTCAACCAACTCCATGGTATCCAGTTTGGATGGTTTTGAACAGTTTTGCATCTCACCAATTTACAATAAATAAATACAGAGAGCATAAGAGTCACCAGTTACACTTTATTTTACAGCATTTCGCTAGATTTGTAAGCCTGTTTTCACTGAAGCTAGATTTGTGTCAAAATAAAAGATCTACTGTTGTTTCCGTCAAAATAAAAGCTTAAAAGTGCAGTGTGAATTGCTGACAGCTAGTGGGTAACGTTACTGCAGTCCAAATTCAAAATATCTCTTTCAAGTGTAGAAATAGACCAATTATTGGTTTGTAAACATTCAGGATGCACGTGCATCATGGTTGCAGAAAACCCCAGAGAGATAGCCTTTACGGCTAGAGAATTACACGGATACGGTACAAAAGATTATAGATTATACTGATTTAATGTAATTTTCAAAATGTTCTCTGCATATTACAAGAGCTTGTCACCCAGCGATAAGCACTGTTATTTAACGAAATTGATGTTAGACAGTGGGATAGTCTTACAGATTCGAAACAGGGATGACATTTTTTGTGGGCGGAGCTTATTTGGTGACAGAAAATGACAGTTTTCAAGTGTCAGTCTATGGAGCTATGGAATAAAATAATTAAAAAAAAATTAATATAATGATTTTATGTTTCAAAATTCTGACTTGCAATTCCAAGATTATATCTCACAATTCTGATAAGGAAAAATAACTTGTCATTCTCTTTTCCCCTCGGCTCAGAATAGGAGTTTATATCCCACACTTCTGGCTTTGTTTCCCCTCAGAATTGACAGACACACTATTTTTGAGCTAAATCGAGTTATAAAGTCCGAATTAGGAGATATAAACTTGCATTTGCAAGAAAAAAAAAGTCAGAATTGTGAGATAAAATAAATAAATGTTATGTAAAAATGTTAATAGTAATAAGTTTAAATAACGTCATGCTGTAACTGTAGGGATAGTACAATACGTCCCCTATGAACAGCATATGTGAACATTATGTAGACCTATTGTTTAAATCAAACTTATGCTTTAAAAGTAGAGTAACCATAGCAGTTTTCATCCATAGTATGTACGTTTAAACGTCTACTTTTAACTTCAAATGGCGTCTTTGACAGCAGTATTCTATAAAAAAAAGTTTGGATTCCTATTTTGACATCAAAGGGCAAAAAAAATTTTTTTTTTTTTTTTTCTTATTCCATCGATTTTACCCGTTTACCTCCACTTGTTACCAGTGCTTTTCTGCAACCACTATGCGCACACAGCTGCAAGTGACATAACTGAGACATCTACTCCAGATTGGCCTATAAGGAAAGTAGTATTATAATTTCCTTACTGTATTGTGGAGCAAAATAATTTAGCTATTCATTTTCATGACTTAAGTTTTCTTAGTTAAGAATATGGGTTGGAGCTCTTAATTTTGAACTCTCAAAATGTATTGGAATAATTTAACTTTAAAATGTCAAAATTTTCATTTTTTCTAATTCTTCATGTCTTTTTTTTTTTTTTTTTTTTTTGTGAGATTTTGATATAGATACATCCCTACTAATCTCAAGATCAATCTGAATCTTGCACTGTTAGTGTATGAGACACTACCAACAGATTTATATCTAAACTATAATGGCAGGCAAACATTAAAACACCAACAACTACTTCCAAACACTCTACACACACAAACACAAAGAGACAGTTAAACAGAAGCTTTGTCACAGAGTCATCCTGTCATAGAGACAATCATTTCCTTTAAAAAGGTTCCTGTAGTGCACATTGCAGAAGGCACATCAGGGCACACATGTTATTGGTTACATATCCTTGCATTAGATCATCAGAGTACACTAAAGTCATATTGTGTGTTTACACAGCACTCTTATCAGCGGTGGAAACAGGTACCACTCTGCTCTGTAGCTAAGTCTGATTGGTCAAGGACGGTAAGAGCGCACTAAATGAATCATTTAGAGCAAAGAAAACACAGATGACGGTCCAGAACAAACATGCAGGTATTTATTGATCCCTGATGATCGATAACCAGTGGAGGCAGGGAGTGGAGGATTAGTTATTACCACATTTAATGACTATGTGGCATAGAGTAACTTTCTAAAATTACATAGTATTATCAAGATCTGCAGATGATAATGAGGGTGTGAGGGAGGAGACACCATGGTACAGCTCTTGTTTTCTCTGCCTAGGTTATTTGCTTTTATTTGCCTATGCTCTGAATGAACCACAGCTATTAGAGCTTCCAGCTTTTCCCCAAACTGCAAAACCAGTCCACTTAAAAGCTGAGATTTGTTTCTCACTTCACAGCGTATACTTGATATACCTCATGCTGGTTTACAAAGCAGCAGTGTTGCTTTCTTGTTGCTAAATAAGCAGCTCTGCGGTCTAGAAATTGTTCTACGTGTGTGAGTGACAGGCTGGAAAAGGTTTACTATGAATTACTTGTCCTCAAACACATTAGTGACATTTAGTTCCTCTAAATTAGCCTACCTGATGACAGGTCATGAGGAGCGCAGACCAAACGAAAATCCCTGACAAGGCTTGGGCCGTGGGGGTGTTGAGGAAGATCTGGTCGTCCCCCACTACTTCACTCCCGTTACTTAATCTGATCAAGGTCGCATTAGACATGCCGGTTATATTTGACAGCATTGAGAATGACGACAAAGGGACTGAATTATCCAGGTTTTTATCTGAATCCGCTGACATTGTACTGAAATTCGTCAAAGTAGTCCTGGACTCGTTCATCTGCGGGAAAAAAAGATCTTACATTATATTATATTATATTATATTTGACCCTGGACCAATAATAAAAAAAAACATTGTAAGTAGCACGAGTATATCTGTAGCAATAGCCAACAAGTTAGAATCAAAATGATAAATTTTACTTTTATGCCAAAAAACATTAGAATACTAAGTAAACATAATGTTCCATGAAGATATTTTGTAAATTTCCTACCGTAAATATATCAAAACTTAATTTTTGATTAGTAATATGCATTGCTAAGAACTTTAAATCTTTTAAAACTTTAAAAATATTATATTATATTTTATATTGTATTTCATTTACACCTTTGTTTACACACTATCGTTTAAATCCCTCAGAATTAATGACCCTACAGAAACCATTCTCTGCTGGTATGGTGCTTAAAAAAACTTTTAAAAAATATATTATTAATGATAAAAAAAAAAACTATTTGCTGCTCAATACTTTTTGTGGAAACTGTGATGCATTTCTACTTCAGATTTAAAAAAAAGCAGCATTAATTTGAAATATAAATCTTTTGTAGCATTACATTTTTTGTGTCACTTTTAATCAAGTCAATGCATTTTTATTAAAAAACAAAACCTTACTGAAGCCTTGAACAGCAATGTATATAATTCTGTTTACTCTTATAAAAAAAAAAAAAAGTAACCCATCTTTATCTATCAACTGTACTATTTATGTTCCAATGACAACAAAGACTTATACATGTATATAGTTTATATTTATCAAAACGAATTTAACATGGCAACCATATTCACCAGCCATTTCCTATTAAAATAAGACGGTGTTTCCTTTGTAAGTAGGTCTAGTCTTTTTATGCTGTTTAAAGGACAACTCAAGTCATTTTATTATAGTTTTATAGTTATCAAAACAGATTTCACGATTATATTTCGCCGGAAACTATGGTTGACATGTTGAATTATAGTAAAAGTAAACGCAGCGTCAGAATACATCATTTATAACATATGTTAGTGTAGTATTTGTCAGTAAAATATGCTTTTTTTTACATTAAGAGATTAAACAAAAGCTGCCTAGCAATCATTTCAATCACACCTATTAATAGAAACAAAAGGCAAAACCTGTTAATAGATATTTCATGAAACACTTACCCTGATAGTATCAACACCTGTGGGAGTTCAGTGCGATCAAACTCGAAATACTTTATCATAAACGTCACTTTACTCTAAACATCGCACGGTGACTAAAAGAATAAATACATAACATATATGAGCGACTAAAGAAAGATCAATATACGACATGTACCCATAGGTAGACACGGCCCGTGCGACGACACCGATGAGCCAAGCGCTCACTTCCTCGTTTAACTATTGACAGGTCTGACGGACGTCAGTTAGCTCGGTGGAAACACACCGGAATCTATTTAATCGTTATAAAAATATCCTGACACGAAATAAACTATACACGACTATTTTCTTCAAGGCTTTTCCAAATACCACACCAACAAGATCGTCCTTCCGTCTCAAATTAAGGCAGGTGTATTTACTTCGCAACACAACAGCACACCCAGGTCATGTGACCTTGCGACTTTAGTCTTTGGTCACGTGACATAACAGGCAGGGACGAGCACCTGTTGATGAAAATTACAGTAATGCTGCACACGTGCAGTCTCCATTAACACTGCTAAACTGATCTCAGAAAATACATTTGTAACAGAACTGTGAATACTGATATAAACAGTATAGGATAAATTCAGGTAAATAGTTGACACTGAGACAAAAGGGGGCCATAAAGAGATTACCTTAAAGAGAAAAATGAAAATTCTGTCATTAATTACTCACCCTCATGTCGTTCCAAACCCGTAAGACCTTTGTTCATCTTCATAACACAAATGAAGATATTTCTGATCAAATTAGAGAGCTTTCTGGCCCTGCATAGACAGTAATACAACTGACACATTCAAGGTCCAGAAAGGTAGTAAGGACATCATTAAAGTAGTTCATGTGACATCAGTGGTGGAATACTTGCAAATAAAACAAAAATAACAACTTTATTCATCAATTCTTCTCCTCCGTCATTATCAAGTGACTATTTTAACAATGTTCTTACTACCTTTCTGGGCCTGGGAACATTTCAGTTACATTGCTGTCTAGGCAGGCTCTCTGATCTTATCAAAAACATCTTAATTTGTGTTCCAAAGATGAACAAAGGTCTTACGGGTTTGGAACGATACAAGGGTGAGTAATTTATGATAGAATTTTCATTTTTGAGTGAGCTATCCCTTTAATACACACTCTATACTTTAGGGATTAGTTGTAAAAATAATTTCTTTTCCAACAGTAATAGTGCAGCAATCAGGTTCAGAAAGTAAATAATTCCATTTATTTTGTCCTAGACCAAGAGAAATTGATTTTAAAGGATACCTTATAAATCTTTACAGACTGTGAGCTGCGAGGTCCATGGTGCTTTATAATCCATGGTATACGCCTATGTTAAAGCCATCAACCTGCATTATTTAAACTATTTTAAATAATTATGTTTAACAAAGTAATTTTTGGTAGAAGTTTACATTACCCACAACTCTGCAAAGAAATCTCCACCAATCAGAAAATCATCACAAACTGTGGCAAAAGAACACTTCAGCACCCACCCTCTCCAATGTCCCCTTTTGCTCTTTGCATATTCCATTAAACATTAAATATGTTTTTCCTATCTTTTAGCAACATCTTTAAAATCATTTTTTGTCTGATTTTCAAATGCATCTTTGCTTCAGGGTTCTTTATTTGTCACATACATAATATTATGTGATATAGTGTAATGAAATGTTTTCCTTTAGTTCCTTATCCCACAATTTAACCACTAACAGAATCAACAATGAATTAACTAAATACACATACAAAATAAAATAAACATTAAATATTGGAAATAGATTATAATAAGCATGACATGAATAAAACAAAGATAGAATAAATGGAAGATAAATAAAAAAATGTAATACATAGCATATAAAGATTTTTCCTCAAAAAATATACAAAAAAAAATGTATCTCAACATTTTCTTCTAGTAAGAGTGGGCATGGCCTTTTGTAAATTTTATAGGTCTGGCTTCGGGTCTCATTCACATAGAGCTATTCTTCTCATTATTTCCCTATAGAGGATAACAAACCAGAAGTCTCATCCATAGGGTTGAAGAATAAGATGGATGAAGAAGCTGTATAGCTCTCGCTCAGGCTTTCAATTCAAAGTTTGTAGTGTTGTGATTCACCTCGTAGCTGTTTGGTGTGGTTCAAAATCTCTACAAGAAAAAAAAGAGGGCGGACACTTTTGCGAAGGTTTGGTTAATGGAGCAGGTTTTGAGCCAGGCGCCACTCCAAAGGCCTTGGGATTGGTGTGAGATATTTAAATAAGCACCACAAATTGAAGGTAAGAAAATATAACTTTAATCTTAGGGCATCTGAAAGACATCCATTATACAGAGGCAAAAAGAAGCGACTTTCAGCAGTACCCTTAATTTTAACATTAAATTTCAAACATTTCAAGCAGTGTGCAATAGTGCTCAAGATATTTCTCAGCACAAGTGTCTTGGGTACGTCGACATTCATAAAAAAACAAGTCAAGATTTAAGTTGTAAAATTCTCGCAGACACGTCATTTGTCCTCATCCAGAAATAGTGTGTTTGCCGTGTGACCTCCTGTTTACCAAACTTGGCAGGCTTTGATCATATCTTTAAAATTTTTCATTGTTTCAGCACTGTTATCTTTAAGTGAAAGGCCCAATAGGACCGGTCGGTTGCCTGATTCCTGTGAGACAAACGCTGCAACATTCTTGGCATAGACGTGTGTAAGAGGCTGCAGAGGAGACAAAAAAGGACAAGGTGAAATACACACTTGATTTTATCTGCCGTATCGATTATCCAACAAAAAGGAACTTGATTACCTCATCCTTTCCCAGCAGTACTCTGGTGGTGAACATGGGTAGGCTGATATCACCAGACCTCGTGTCAGGTGTTATGGATACAAGTGTCCCAATTTTACCATATTGTGTCAAAACTACAAAAATGTAGTTGCTGAATTCCGTGCAGACAACTTGAGTTGGGATTCCGTTGATTGTTTTTTCCGTCTGTCTTGATCGGATGCCAGGTTGAGGAGCCATTATTTACTTTCACCTGAAAATAAATTCAAGTTAGAAACATGCAGACTAATAATAATCGGTGATAAAATATTCACAACTGAAGCTCAATTAAAAGCGAGAAAAACTATACTATATACTATACTATAAACTCTAAAAGTTAATTACATTAAGTACTACATAAACGGAGACGATAAGTAAGTACGTTCAGCCGCTCTGTGCAGCGGAAGCACAAAGCTACAGCGAGAGTAGGCTGCGTGAGAGCGCTGACGACTAGCTTGTCAAAAGCGGACAGACGACTCAGGAAACACCGGGGCTTCGGCGTCTCATGCGGAGCACTAAATATAACAACCGCGCTATAAGCAACAGCTTTATGTTATGCAACTATAACCGGTTTAAACAAATAGCACAGATGTAATAAACATTTCTCACCGTTAGTTTAAAGTCGTAAATTATCCTCTTAGGTCGAATGTGAATCCGTTTGCAAACATCCCTCAGTGGAGGCGGAACAGCGGATGCGTTTCATCTACGCAATGACAAGGAAAAGATGCGAGCTGTAGAGGAGACTGGGGATAGTCTGTTGAATGTGTTTTGGATAACATTTTATGTAACTTTTATTTAACATTGTATATAATGAAAACAATTAAATATTATATGACTTAATTTGTTCTTTTATTATTGCCAAGATATTTTACATTCAGTAGGTTTATTTATTTATTTATGAAAATGAATAAGCCTACCTTTACTGAGAAAGGTGCAATAAGTTGATCAGAAATATCAGTAAATAAATGTAAAATTATACAGTTTTCTATTTCAGATAAATGCTGTTCTTTTCTATTCTTCAAATATGCTAAAAAAGCAAACTGTAGGCCTATCACAGTTTCCACAAACATATTAAGCAGAACAACTGATTTTAACATTAATCATGAGAGCAAGAAAAAAATAGCAAATCAGCATATTAGAATTATTTCTGAAGAATTATGTGACACTGAATACTGGAGTAAGGATGCTGAAAATTCAGCTTTGCTGTCACAGGAATAATTTACGTTTTAAAATATATTCAAATAGAAAATGTGTTTATTTATTTATTTATTTATTTTTTTTTTATAATATTTCACAGTATTACTGTTTTTACTGTATTTTATTGTAATAGATGCAGTCATGGTAAGCATAAGATACACTTATACCAGTCAAAAGTTTTTGAACAGTAAGATTTTTAATGTTTTTTGAAGAAGTCTCTTCTGCTCACCAAGCCTGCATTTATTTAATCCAAAGTACAGCAAAAACAGTAAAATTTTGAAATATTTTTACTATTTAAAATAACTGAATCTATTCTAATATCTAATCTATTTAATTATATTTAAAAACGCAATTTATTCCTGTGATCAAAGCTACATTTTCAGCATCATTACTCCAGTCTTCAGTTTCACATGATCCTTCAGAAATCATTCTAATATGCTGATTTGCTGTTTTAAAAAAAACAAAACATTTATTATTATTTATTATTATTGCTATTATTATTATCAATATTTAAAACAGTTGAGTATTTTTTTTCAGGATTCTTTGATGTGTGGAAAGATCCAAAGATCAGCATTTATCTGAAATAAAAAAGCTTTTGTAACATTATACACTATACCATTCAAAAGCTTGGAGTCAGTATTTTATTTATTTATTTATTTATTTATTTATTTATTTTGGAAAAGAAAATAATCATTTCATTTAGCAAGGATCATGGGCGTCGCTAGGCCATTTTTAGGGGGGCTATAGCGTAAATAAATACAATTTTGCGATTAGCTCCATAAACTGTACACGAATCGTGATCGCCTCAGTTCCCTTTTAAATTTCGTATGAAAATTGCGGCAGACTTCGATCGGCTCCTGACAGTCATTCTTTCAGAACGTTCTTCAATTAGCAGACCGCGGTGGCGCAGAGCGAAAAACAAAGGACAAGGTCTGTGTTTATCGATAGATTGTTATAATGTCTGCATCTATGCAGTTTAAATGCAGTATATACAATATCATGGGGGGAGCAATCGGTTCCCATCTAGCGAAAATGAAGCACATAAACGCATACTTTATAAAACGATCATGTTGCCATTTTCATTTGAAAATTTAACTTTAAATAGTTTTTAGTGCATGTGGCAAAGAGGTTAACATACTAAGGAAAGAGGCTTGTACTAGAAAATCAAAAAGTAAAATGTTGTATTTGTACAGTAAACAGGTGTGTGTGCGTGAGAGAGAGATCAGAAAGACTTGTATTTGGCTTATTCAGTAATCAGATATTATACAATACAGAATAGATACAATACAATACCACTCCTATTAGTCAAACATGTCTATTATATATATATATATATATATATATATATATATATATATATATATATATATATATATATATATATAATTTTTGTTAGTCATTTTTGTTAGTGTACTAAAATGAAAATCAGATATTATACAATACAGAATAGATACAATACAATACCACTCCTATTAGTCAAACATGTCTATTATATATATATATATATATATATATATATATATATATATATATAATTTTTGTTAGTCATTTTTGTTAGTGTACTAAAATGAAAATCCTAGAATCGCCCCTGGCAAGGATTCTTTAAATTGTTCAAAAGTAATGATAAAGACATTTTATGTTTGCATAAATGTGACAAAAGATTTCTGTTTCAGATGAATGCTGTTCTTCTGAACTTTCTATTCATCAAACAAACCTGAAAAAATAATGTAATGTAATGAGTAATGTTGCTGAAAATTTAGCTTTGATCACAGGATTAAATTACATTTTAAAATATATTTAAATAGAAAACAGTTATTTTAAATAGTAAACATATTTCAAAATGTTACTGTTTTTGCTGTACTTTGGATCAAATAAATGCAGGCTTGGTGAGCAGAAGAGCCTTCGTTAAAAAAAAAAAAACATAAAAAAATCTTTTGACCGGTAGTGTACTTTTTCAAAAACAAAATAAAAAGCCTGTTTATCATGTTCGTAATTTTCCATTATCATATCTGAATTAACAGCAGTGTATTTATAAGTGTGTGTGTGTGTGTTTCTGTATCTGTATACACTAAAACAGTATGCAGAGGAGTCAGGCTTGTTCCAACTCTAAATATTTTGATTAAGAAATGGAATTTTGAAACTGTGCCCACAGAATTTTATCAGACAAACAAACAGACGTGTAAATCTATTTCAAAATGTTTTATCCTCTCTATCCACCTGGAACAGCCTGACTGCGTGTGGTTTGTCTGGATGACTTTATCTCCTGGCTGCCTCGCCCCTGTCAGTGGATCTAGTGTGGATGTGTCATACTTTTGCTGAGTCTAGTCCATTTGACAGTGTGTGCCATGTTCACTGAGGCTGCTCTTTGTGTTCCAGACTGTAGCTGCTCTGGCAGACTTATCCTGGAGCCTTTGAGCTTTACATCTGCCTGAAAGAAGTTGCCATCTTTGCACTTTCGTCACAAGGTTGACTAGAAGTGCCAAGGCTCTCTCTCTCTCGCTCTCTCTCTCAGGTGAATGGAGGATTAGTTCTGCGAAATGTCATTTAAAATGTCACTAATTCACATCAACACACTTGCTTGTTTTAGAATTATATGTACATTGCAGTGTCAGATATGTTATTACAGACCATTTTCGGTTGTTTTTATTCTAGTTTTACATCTGTTATCAGAACGAGAACTAAGAGTAAAGGCCCGTTTACACCAAGGACAATAACGGGGATGATAATGATATAAATGTTGTTTAAAAATCGTTCAAAGATTTTAAGAATAGCATATAGAGTCCATACCAGAACTTTTTTTTTCACAGATTTTTTTTTTTTTTTTTCCAAAAAATGAACGCTAAAAACATTGTCAGCCAATCAGAATCCTACTTTAAAGAGCTCAAAGATTGAATGTGTCAGGTGACATAATTGTAATGAACGCTTATCATAAACGCTTATCATAAACTAAGATATTTTTGATGAAATCCGAGAGCTTTCTGACCCTGCATAGATAGCAACAAAACATTATCCCTGAAAGAGTTTTATGATCATTTGTAATTGTTGCTTGTCAGATTGCACAAAAAAATAATAAATAAATAAATCCGGTGAGATCTTGGGTAAAAGCCAGACTGTGTAACATCAGTGTTCTTTTACATCAGACTGTACAATACACATTGTAGCCTAGACTTTGATCTCCATGATCCCATTTACAACTTGTAGCACGTTTACAACGCAGACGTCATCTTAGGACTGTATCATGTGAAAGCAATTAATAAGCCATCACTGAATGTGTCATGCTGAAGCAATCAGAAAAGCTGGTGAAAAGGCATTTTGCAACCTTCAAAAATGTATCTGACTTTCTTGTACCTAATGGATATAAGTAGCAGATCATCAATTGTTCTGTCATAACACCAAAGGTCTTGAGCGATGATGGCTCTGTGATATTTTGCTATCATGTAAAGTAAAACTCGTTTGCCAAAACAAATCTCAAATGTGGCATTTTTCCTCTAAAGCACCATTAAGTAATCATTCTCAGCTGTTAGCATTAGGTAAAACGGGCACGCGTGCTATAAACATGCTGTGAAGTGATTTGCTCTTCAAAGTGCTATAAAGAGGCGCCAATCAGAAGCTTTATGGGTTTTGTGCACTCTGGAGGCAGAGGGAGAAATGAGGAAGGAGCAAGCGAAATGCCTATCATGGTCGATAAAAGAAAGGAACAAGCGCATTCATTGTTCATGAACACCTCCCACAGAAGACGACTATCATTTTAATATCTCTTTAATGTTCTGCTGGAAATATGCATGTCGTTTGGGTTCTTTCTGTTCCCGCAGCAGGAAGATAAGTCTGATTGGCTGGCAGGATTTAATTAGTGGTACATTTTATCCTCGGTGTAAGTCCCACGTTTTGCCACATACCTACAGTCTTTTGTTCAAGCGCCCTTTCATTTTAGTTCTGGTTTCTAATGAGGACAGGATTATATAGACGTGATGGACATCCATTATTCAGGCTGGGAGACGTGACTTAAAACGTGATAATTAAGGTTTTTGTTTCATTCATGTCATGAGTAATTACTCACATTGGTTTGACACAAACGAGAATGTGGGAAATATTAAGCACCAAATATCTACTCCCTACACTTATAGCATTCAAAGGAATGGTTCTATGAACACATAAATATGTACATACAAACATGCATATCATTTTATATATTTATGTATTCATGTGTTGTGCATATACAGTTGAGGTTAAAATCCAAGCTGATCCACAGCTGTGTTTTTTTGTTTATTGATAGTTGTTCATGAGTTTGTCTTGAACTGCTGCTTGTTCTTCAGAAACATCTTTTAGGTCCTTCTTTGGTTTTCCAGCATTTTTTGGATTTAAACCCTCCAACAATGACTGTATGATTTTGAGATCCATCTTTTGACACTGAGAACAACTGAGGGACTCATATGCAACTATTACAGAAGGTTCAAACGCTCACTGATGCTCCAGAAGGAAACCCATTGCATTAAGAGCAGGGAGGGTGAAAACTTTTAGAATTTAAAGATCAGGGTAAATTTAAATTATTTTGTCTTCTGGGAAACATGTAATTATCTTCTGTAGCTTCTGAAGGGCAGTACTAAATGAAAAAATATGATATTTAGGTAAAATAAGAAAAATGTACACATCTTCATTCTGTTCAAAAGCTTTCACCCCCGGCTCTTAATGCTTTGTTTTCCTTCTGGAGCATCAGTGAGCGTTTGAACCTTCTGTAATAGTTGCATATGAGTCCCTCAGTTGTCCTCAGTGTGAAAAGATAGATCTCAAAATCATACAGTCATTGTTGGAAAGGGTTCAAATACACAAAAATGCTGAAAAAACAATTAACTTGTGGGACCTGAAGGATTTTTCTAAAAAACAGCAGGCAGTTTAACTGTTCAGGACAAACAAGGGACTCATCCCTAAATCCCTAAATTAAAAAAACACATCTGTGGATCATTCAGGTAACAACACAGTATTAACAATCAAGCGTGTGTAAACTTTTGACCTCAACTGTATATTGGAATACATACATACATGTACATTTACATCTATGTATAATAATCAAAACAACCATAAATGCGCCATAAAAGTTGCGCCATAAATGTTGTATGCAAAAAATACTGCTGGGGTTTATAGTCCGTGCTCTTTGGATGCGGGATTCTTTTATTTAATCAAAAAAACTCATCAGGCACTCGAAAGTATTGTGAAAAATAAAAAGCCTTTATTGACATGGTTTTAACATTAAAAACAACACTAAAGTGCATCTCATAACATTAAGGTTAAACCACTGAAGTCACATGGACTATTTTAACAATGTCCTTACTACCTTTCTTGGCCTTGAATGTGTTAGTTACATTGCTGTCTATGCAGGTTCAGAAAGCTCTTGGATTTCATCAAAAATATCTTAATTTGTGTTCTGAAGATGAATGATGGTCTTACGGGTTTGGAACGACATGAGAGTAATTAATGACAGAATTTTAATTTTTGAGTGAACTATCACTTTAATTTTATCAAAAAAAACTGAGGTGGATGAAGAAGGAACATCTGTATGTTCTGGACATCTTGACATGTCTTTCACATGTGTGGAGTGCTGCTTGCTGTCAGAATGGTCTTGTCAGATTTAGAGGCTCTGGTTTAGGGCTCGGGGCACAGTGCAGACCCACATAGGCCTGAAAGAGTGCACTCACCAGGGGTTAATGAGAGCTGCCATGGGTCGGTTACCTCACAGAATACTTTCTGCTCCATTGATATGACAACCCACCCCTGGCAACAGTCAGCTCTGTCTGTCCTACATACACACATATATAGGCTGATGTTGAAACCAGCACTTTCACAGTCAGCTTTGGTTTCTGTGATTTGTTGTTGTTTTGAGTTAAAGAGGATATACAATAAAGGTTGGACTTGATTGTATCTATTGAGAATTGGATTGTGAATTGTGAATCTTATTCTGAGCAACTTCAGTTTTTACAAAATGCTAAAACTAATGATTTCCGTGATATTTGTTTCCTTAAAAGTACTAAGCAAATTGCTAATGGAATTGTTAAGGAACTGGAAACAGTTAGTTGAAACAAAATCGAAACACACTTCTTATTCAATGCGATTCCCATCACTATTAGTGACGTCAGCCGGAAAAAGCTATGTTTGTTTCGGAGGCAAGTGATTTTAATTGCAAAGACAAATGATGATTTATTTTCTTTGGAGTGACACGCACCAAATTTTTCACAATGAGACCAGGGATGTGCATTAATAAAGTAAATAGAGTTGATTTTGATGTCATGTTGACTTAAATATCCAACAATTATCAGAGTTACTTCCTTCCTCTTCCTTTCAGTGTTATCGTAAATGGCCTTATGCATATTCATGGGCATCTACGTCACATGAAATACATCATCAGCACTCTTTGAGAGAGGCTGAATGCACCAGTTCATCCACGGCATCGGCGTCTCAGTCGCTTAGCATCTGATTCATGTTGATCTGTAAGGCTAGATTCATGATGTGAGTGGAAGTCAACAATACATGTAATGAAAATTGCTCTTCTACCATCTGGAGCCTTATGTCAGGGGCTTATTCATGAAATAAGTGTACCAACAAAGGCACACACACACATACACACATTCTAGAAACAAATGCATACGTTCCCCAAGTGACCACTAGAGTGCTGTGCAACATTACAGATAGCATTCCCATAACATTTGGAGACTTAAACACACTATATTAGCAATGTGGCCTTTTAAAAGCAGGCTTCATGTTATGGATTTCCCATAATGCTTAATAGTGTCCTGTAAGTATTGTATCAATCTTAAACGAATGCCTGACATTTAAAGAAGTGTTTTTTTTCTTCATTTTTTCTATATTTTATGATACATAATGTAAATAAACGTAAACATCCTTTAAATAATTGTTACAGAAATGTTTTTTTTTTTTTATTACATTTAAAGGACTCACAGTCTCTTTATAGAAATAATGCTGTAGGCAAACCAACAGTCCTAGAAACATTAACTAATTGAGATTCATGTCATCATAAAAGCAGGAAAGTTGTATTTGTTATATAAGCTTAATTTATAATTAAAGATAGTTGGAGAAACCAGTTCAGATGAATTGCTGCCAGACCAAAATGCAAGTCATAGCATAGCCTGGGGTATTAATTGAACATATTTAAACAAGGAGTAGTTCAGATTTGCCTAAAAGCCTGCCAGTTGAGCTTTGAATTAATATTCTTAGAAATAATCTGTAAATTAAACAGAGACAGAAAAAAATCAATGGAAAAGATCAAACAGCATCACAAAATATTCATATTATATGCTGACACTCCAAAAGAATAAAAATATCCAACCACCTACCCATCCATCCATCTATCCACCCACCCATCCATCATCCATCTACCCATCCATCCATCCACACACCCATCCATCATCCATCTACCCATCCATCCATCCACCCACCCATCCATCCATCCATCCACCCACCCATCCATCCATCTATCCACCCACCCATCCATCATCCATCTACCCATCCATCCATCCACACACCCATCCATCATCCATCTACCCATCCATCCATCCACACACCCATCCATCCTCCCATCCATCCATCCATCCATCCTCCCATTCATCCATCCATCCCCCCACCCATCTATACACCCATCCATTTTCCCATCCATCCATCCACACACCCATCCATCCTTCCATCCATTCATCATCCACCCACCCATCCATCCATCCACCCATCCATCCATCATCCATCCATCCACCCACCCATCCATCCATCCATCCACCCATCCATCCACCCACCCATCCATCATCCATCCATCCACCCACCCATCCATCCACACACCCATTCACCCATCCATCCTTCCATCCATCCATCCATCCATCATCCATCCACCTATCCATCCATCCCCCCACCCATCCATCCACACACCCATCCATCCATCCTCCCATCTATTCATCATCTACACACCCATCCATCCATCCACCCATCCATCCATCATCCATCCATCCATCCATCCATCCATCCACCCATCCATCCACACACCCATCCACCCATCCATCCACCTATCCATCCATCCCCCCACCCACCCATCCATCCATCCATCCATCCACACACCCATCCATCCTCCCATCCATCTATCCCCCCACCCATCCATCCATCCATCCTCCCATTTATCCATCCACACACCCATCCATCCACCCATCCATGCTCCCATCCATCCATCCATCCATCCATCCACTCATCCATCCTCCCATCCATCCATCATCCATCCAACCATCCATCTATTCACCCATCCATCCATCCATCCATCCATTCATCCATCCATTCATTCACCCACACATCCATATATCCATCCATATTCTGTGTTACTTCACAATTATACTGTTTTTACAGTATTTTTATCAAATAAATCCAGTCTTGTTGAGCATGTGCAACATAAAAAAAAACCTAAAAATCTTCCAAACTTGTTCTTTATATCTCTTTTTATATTACTTTATTGTCTTGGCAGTAAATGCAATGTGGGTGAAACACTGCATCACTGCTCCTTCTTTAACCCTCAGATCGAATGCAGTGAGTGCGTTCAGCGGTGTGAGGTGACTGTAACTCTGGTTCAGTGGTGCGCAGGCCAGGACTAGTGGAGGTGGATGTAGACACACGGAGGGGAGAGGCTGATTAAGAACCTCCGCAGTGAGAGAGCAGGGCAGCCTACTCCCATGCTACTGGCTGACCTTGCACAATTCAGCTTCATGAAGCCAAGTCACAGCCATCCCTCTGCAAGAAAAGCTTGCTGACCATATGGGTCATGCCTAAAAACACTGTTTTCCTTCCTGTCATACAAAGTGCCCCCACCTACAAAAATGCACACGCAGCATTTAATGCACAAGCCCATAAATGCCTTGAGCCTTAGGGAGAACAGTATCTGACATCATTATTACTGGATTTTTGTTTGGATTCTATAGCCACAGGAAAAAGAAAACTCTAAACTGTTGTGATTTACTTAACCTTCATGTTGTCAGAAAACCCATGACCATATAAAATGTTTTGCTCTTTACCATGGATAGATAGATGGGTAAAATTCTGTCATTAATTACTCACCCTCATGTCGTTCCAAACCTGTAGGACCTTTGTTTATCTTCAGAACACAAATTAAGACATTTTTGATGAAATCCGAGAGCTTTCTGACCCTGCAACTACCACGTTTAAGGCCCAGAAATGTAATAAGGACAGTGTTAAAGGGGTCATTGGATGCAAACTTCACTTTTTCATGTTGTTTGAACATTAATGTGTGTTGGCAGTGTATGTACAAATCTACCCTATAGTGATACAAATCCATGCAGTGGTTTTTAATTAATCTGTAAAAATAATATCCCCTTTTTCAAATCGAGCCGTTCTCAGATGCCTGTCGGTGTGACGTCACACCAACAGAGGCCGCTCCCAAGATAGTTGATTGACATGAGCTCTTACCTCAGACCAGTTTCGATGCTAGAGCAGGGATGTAAGATAGATAAGAATATCTCCGATTGAGCGATTGAGGTGTTGTGTTGCTGGATGTAATAATAAACATAGTGGTCGTCATTTACTCCCGACATCTGAGGGACCTTTGACCTTTTAAGATGCAGTGGATTACTTTTGTTTGTGAAGGGAATGCGTCTCCCGATCTACATAAATGCGTCTATGTTCGCGCGAATCATTCGTGATCCAGCTTCACTTACAGCAGAAGTGAGTATAAGCGTTTTTAATTAATCTTTGCGATCGGCTTTCCTAATAACGTGGTAGTTAGGAAGTTTAGTGGCTAAAGTAAACAAGCTCATCTTTCCACAGAGAGAATAGAGGGGTGGGGTGAGCAGAGCTCATTTGCATTTAAAGGAACAACCCCTTAGAATGAGATGATTTTTGCAGAGCTCATTTTGGCAAGGTGAAAAGGGTGTTGTTTTACAAAACCATTGAGAATTTTTAATCAAAGTATATTAGAGACTTTTCATTAAGACCCTAAAGAACCATATCAACTTGTGGAAAATGGGCATCCGATCCATGTGATATAAATGGTTCAACCAGAATGTTGAAGCTACAAGAATACTTCTTTTTCTGCGCAAAGAAAACAAAAATAACGACTTTATTCAATCATGTTATCTGTTCTGTGTCAGTCTTTGACAATCTTAATTTATGTTCCGAACTTGAACGATGGTCTTACGGGTTTGGAACAACATGGGGGTGAGTAATGACAGAATTTTCATTGCTGGGTGAACTATCCCTACTTTGTTGTTTTGGTTTGTGTGTTTTTGCGACTTCGGTGCCCCCTACAGTTAAGTGAGTGGAATTCACTTTCATAAATATATTACTGTCGTAATCACAGTGGATTATTATAAAGCAGTCCGCCATTTCGCGGAATTTCGTACTCGCTCAACAAACTTACCGAATCTCAAATCAAACATGGAGACCATGAGAAAGAAACAAACGCTATTCACCTTGAGTGAACCAGAATGACTGAAACTGATCTTTCAAGGTAAAAAAAAGGGAAAACTTATATGAAGTTGCTTTAATGCACTGTTGAACCAACATGAATAAATAATGAAATGCAATTTAATCATCCAACACTGTTTTTCACATTCTTAGTTTGTTAGCTAATGCATTATCTACTGTTAACAAATGAGAACGTATTTTAAAGTGTTTATTAAGGTTCAAGTCATTTATGGTTATTTGATGCATTAGCTATAATGAGCTAGGAAACAACTGTTTACAACATTTATTAACCCATGTTAATGTAAGGCTAATACTTAGACCTATATTACTGTTCATTAATTTATTCACGATTTACAAATTTGTAAATTCAAATTAAAATGTTAACGCGCATTAATATACATAAATTAACATTAGGATTAATAAATGCTGTAAAAGTACTTGTCAACAAATTAAACTGTAATGTTGATCCAGACTGAACATTTTGTTCACAACTCAGACTGAGCTCACTGTAATCCTTTCCAGAATTTTAGTTTTTTTGAATAGTGTTCTATTAAGGCCAAAAAATATCTTTTTTTGCTTCGGAATAATTTTTTGGAAAGTCTATCCTCGCAGCATGAATGTTCAGGGTGAACATAAATAGATATATTGATTTGTGTACGGGGGTGTATTAGTGTGGATGGTAACAGCAGACACAACAACTTGGCTGATTAGTTTGTTGGTCAGAGTACGAGAGGAAACCAGTGGAGGTCTGAATAATCAAAGCCTGCGTGCCTGTGTGCTGTCTGCCAATGGACCCCCTCATTACTGGGATGTTGACAATCAGCTGCACCAACGGTGACACTATTTCCTAGTCCTCCGAGGCCGGATCCTTTGAGTGTCGTGGGGGGGATGGCATCGCAAAACACTTGTGTGATAGAGAGAGATGCTTTGTATAACAACAACAGCTTGTTTCTACCATCCCTTTCACATGTATGAGTTTGCTGGCATATTCTGAGGACTGTCCTGCAATGTTCTTTCCTGTTCTCTTTCTCTCGTGGCACTAATTACATGGTTACACTAAGCTATTATTAGACATCCTCTTTGTTTACTTAATGCTGTCTTTGTGTGCGTGTGTGTTTTATGTAGCCTTGGTTTCCAGGCGAGTACGCAATCAGGCACATTTGTACAATCACTACTTATGCAAGACTGAAAATAACTTGGAGATACTATCACTGCTCAGAAGCGTAATGGAATTCAGAATCAATAGAATTCTACGGCGTTCCGGAGTTCCGTGTGTTTGGACGGAATCAATGAGTCATTATGAGATCATAATGACTCAAATCAAAATTACTTATTTATATAGCCAGTGATTTGCACTCTTGCACACACTCTTCATTATGAACAGTGATGTAAGCTGTTGCATAATGTTTTGGAGAACTGAAAGAGATTTTGGTCTGCATAAATAAAGCTCTCATTTGGTCACATCATTCAAATTAGACTTAGTTTGATTAACTTGTGACAGCCGCTGTCAATTTGCCCATTTCATTAAATTCAAATGATTCCTTCAATGCTTTTGTTTTTCAGCATTCAATTGAAATATTATTAAACATTTAATGCGATTCACATGGACCCCGAAGTAACCTGCCATGGTTTTGTTCTATTATTGATCAATTAGACAGTAATTTAATCAGGTCGTTTATTTATTTATGTTTATAATGGGAAGATTTATCCGGGTGCTTTGTAAGACGTTGAGAAAGTGGCATGATTTAATGGAACCATTTCCACATCCATTATGACCAGTGCTTTGCTCTAATTTAAAATAGAGACATGAGACTTTTAAAATTAATTTCATTATCATTACCTGCGCAGTTAGGGGACTTTACCATTATGAGCATATTTGCAGCGAGGGAACTAAAGCGTGACGACATTCTGCACACTATAAGCTGCTGGGGTGTCACGCGGTGTATTCATACAGAAAATGACATCATTAAAATTGATCAGGTGTAAGAGAGAATATCAGGAGCCGTGGGGTGAACCCCTCTTTCAAACAAAACCTTCATATGCAATCTATCGTACCTCCATCAAACCCCTGTTGTCATCCGACTCCTATGTGCTAGCCATATATAAATGAGCAGCTATAAATGAAACGAGTTGCACTGATGAGATTTGGGGAAAATGAGAACTTTATGTGAACTTCAGCTCAGATTAGGCTATAATGTGCAGAGCTATGGATTTCAACAATGTCACTGGGATGAAGTAAATTGTGGGGCAGCTTGTTTAGCAATGCCTATGTCTATTTAATAAGGGCTTCTTGTTTTATTCGTGCTCAGTTGTTGTGAGAAAGCAGCCTCATGAAGTATTTAACCCGCTACATTTGTTTCTCCACTGTGTAGACTTTTTTCGACCTAGGCTTATTAGGTAAAAAAATGTACCTTGCATACTCCAACAATGTATCTAATCATGCAATTCACTGCCATTTCCAAGTTAAATGAACACTTGTCGCAGTAAAATATAAATACATTTTATTCATTTTAACACAAATTATGATTACAGAGGCTTATACTACGGGGCCGGTGAATGATTGAATCTGATAGGCTGACGAATGTTCTAAGGTGTGCAATTACTTTCAGGGAAACGCACGGCGAACGTAGTACTAGGCAGCTCTTGACCGCATTACATGTACATATCACTTCCCCACACGATTTTATTTATTTCAAAGGTCCTTACAGCCTTAAAACCCACAACTACACTGGCCAAATAAATAAATACAGTAAACAACAGGATAAAACTACATATTATTTCCATGGTTTTGCCACAAAATTACGTCTTATTATCTACGGAAAGCACATACTCTATTTCTCCCACTCTCTCTCTCCATTACAAATGCACACACATACATTTTGCACACACGTTAGCATAAACGCTGCTCTGACGATTAACAACTTAAAAACTACATGACATTTCTCATAAGCGAGTTAACAACGGCACTGTTCCTGAAGAAAATGAACTTAAAGTTTCATTATTAGTAGAGACACTGCTGTTGATAACTTTTGAGAGACGCACAGACTCAGAGAGGTAATTCACAAGCTCTCTCTCTCTCTCTCTCTCTTTCCGTCTGTCTGCTTGTCTGTCTAAACTTAATTACACTGACTAAAATTATAAATGCAACACTTTTGTTTTTGCCCACATTTTTCATGAGCTGAACTCAAAGATCTAAGACTTTTTCTATGTACACAAAAAATCTTATTTCTCTCAAATATTGTTCACAAATCTGTCTAAATCTGTGTTAGTGAGCATTTCTCCTTTGCCGGGATAATCGGTCCACCTCACAAGTGTGGCATATCAAGATGCTGATTAGACAGCATGATTATTGCACAGGTGTGCCTTAGACCGGCCACAATAAAAGGCCACTCTAAAATGTACAGTTTTATCACACAGCACAATGCCACAGATGTCGCAAGTTTTGAGGGAGCGTGCAGTTGGCATGCTGACTGCAGGAATGTCCACCAGAGCTGTTGCCCATGAACTGAATGTTCGTTTCTCTACCATAAGCCGTCTCCAAAGGCTTTTCAGAGAATTTGGCAGTACATCCAACCGTCATCTGCATGCTCGTCGTCCTCATCGGTGTCTCGACCTGACTGCAGTTCGTCGTCGTAACTAACTTGAGTGGGAAAATGCTCACATTCGATGGCGTCTGGCACTTTGGAGAGGTGTTCTCTTCACAGATGAATCCCAGGTTTCACTGTACAGGGCAGATGGCAGACGGAGTGTATGGCGTCATGTGAGTGAGCGGTTTGCTGATGTCAATGTTGTGGATTAAGTGGCCCATGGTGGTGGTGGGGTTATGGTATGGGCAGGCGTATATTATGGACAACGAACACAGGTGCATTTTATTGATGGCATTTTGAATGCACAGAGATACCGTGACGAGATCCTGAGGCCCATTGTTGTGCCATTCATCCACGACCATCACCTCATGTTGCAGCATGATAATGAACGGCCCCATGTTGCAAGGATCTGTACACAGTTCCTGGAAGCTGAAAACATCCCAGTTCTTGCATGGCCAGCATACTCACCGGACATGTCACCCATTGAGCATGTTTGGGATGCTCTGGATCAGCGTACACGACAGCGTGTTCCAGTTCCTGCCAATATCCAGCAACTTCGCACAGCCATTGAAGAGGAGTGGACCAACATTCCACAGGCCACAATCAACAACCTGATCAACTCTATGTGAAGGAGATGTGTTACACTGTGTGAGGCAAATTGTGGTCACACCAGATACTGACTGGTTTTCGGACCCCCCCAATACAATAAAACTGCACATTTTAAAGTGGCCTTTTATTGTGGCCAGCCTAAGGCACACCTGTGCAACAGGCTTGTGCACAATTCAGAATTGAATTGAGAATGACTCCTAAATTCCAATTCAATTCTTGAATTTGAATTGAATTTGAACTGATGTCAAAAACAGGATCTAGAATTACAATTCAAATTTGAATTAAAGGAAGCAGAATTGCAATTCAATACAAATTCAAAGAAATTCATATACATAAGTGAAGTGTTTAACAATGAAGCTTTACAATATATGTCAGATATGATTTCATTACATATTCTATAAATGATATTAGTTTGAACTACTTGTACAGATTACATTAACAGGAAATGTTTCCCCCCAGCAATGAATGTTAAAAGCTCTAGTCACAGAACACATAATTAAGTTTGATTTATTGGAATTGTAATTTTGTGGAACACAATGGAACGTGACTCCATATCCCAGAATGCTTTGCTTTAACCAAGTATTTAAAATGGTTGGGAGCTATTGAGAATTAGATGCAACAGTGTTGCTCAATGAGTTTTGCATTGGAATAAATGACAACTGCATTTACAACGACTTTGTGTTATTTAATTACTTTGAAATGAAAATAACATTTTGAATAAAACTAATCAAACATTGAGGGAGTAATTTATTTCAAGAATTTGATCATTATCTATATGTTGGAACAAAATGTATGCAGGGTTGAGGAGTGACTAGTTATGTGTAATGAAATTATGCTATTAAATTACAAAATTAATGTAATTGTATGTGAGATTCAACACATTCTTTCTGTCGTATGACTGTGTGGAATGTCTTTGAATTGCCATGAATTTAATTCCACTTCCTGTCATTCCAACTCCAATTCAAATTCAACTTCCTGTGGGGCGGAGTTAATTCAATTCAAATTCCAACTCATGAATTGAATGGCGGCCAATTCTGAAATTCTGAATTGTGCACAAGCCTGCTGTGCAATAATCATGCTGTCTAGAAAAAGTCTTAGATCTTTGAGTTCAGCTTATGAAAAATGGGGGCAAAAACAAAAGTGTTGCGTTTATAATTTTGGTCAGTGTATTAACTGCAGTAGTTTGCTATCAACGGCTCAAGCATTGTTACTAGGTCTAAAATGACGTTTTGGAATTAGCAACGTAGACGTTGGATGAGCTGTGTGAGAAATCCTACTCACAATAGCATTTAAGGACAAAAAACGGACGAATGCCTTGAAATATATCATCTGGTCAATGTCTTGAGGTGTAGGTAACCATAGTATAAGCAGAATAATTGACTTTGGTCCGTTGAATTCTTTGCTCCGCTTCATGCCGTGGCCGATCACCACCTCGGGTGTGCATTATTTTCAAAGAATTCAATGGCCCGTCGTCAATTATTTTTTACATATTACTGATTAACCCTTGACCATTTGCACAGTGTCCTAACTAGATGCGATGCGACAAGATTCCAGCAACAAGCAATTTGGCTGTCCACACCAAACGCGACACGACACACAACACTTTTACCATAGTGCATAATTTGTAATATTCAATCCAATTCAATTCACCTTCATTTTATGACACTTTTCACGATACATATAATTTTAAAACAGCTTCACAGGAGGTTTCTACATTACATTTTAGAGTAATTTGTTTCTACATTACATTTTTCTACATTACATTTGTTTTCAGAGTTCACAAAGTAATGTCCATAATATTACAGAAATGTACATTTCTAATACAAATCATGCAGTTAGTTAATGACATGTATTTAAACAGAAATGATGAACATGATTAAGGAAATGATTACATATTGTGATCATAATGATTACAATGTGTGGACAATTTGGCAGTTTTGTATGTTTATTCAGAGTTGGTGTCATCTGAGCCCTTTGTAGGGGTTTGGCATTATCTTTTCGCAGGTGTTGGGTCATCAGAAGTCTTTGTAAGTGGAATCTAAACTTGTGCTTGCACAATCTCTAGAAACAGAAAGGCAAACAGAGAATAATTAGCACAGCAGCTGTTCATAACATTTTAAACAAAGAACAATCAGGTTTAACTGAAGTACAAGGTTATGAGATGCTGTCATGTGAATGCTTGGCCAAAGAGACATGAGAAAAATTTAACAGATCCCACAAATTCTTTGGTTTTTGAATTTGAAGATCAGGGTAAATTTAAAGTGCTCCTATTATGCCTTTTCAAATATGACCTTTCATGCAGTGTGTCATGTAGCTGTATGTGAACATAAACTATCTACAAAGTTGTGAAGCTGACAGTGCACGATACATAAAGTTACTGTCTATCAAAAAAAAGAGTCGGTTCACAATCGCCTGAACGAGTCGTCAGGAATTTGAATCTTTTTCTGTTACGGCCACACGTCATGAAGTAACACATTTACTATAATGTGTATAATGTCCGCCCACGTTCTACGTCGCGAACAACTTGCCCGCCCACAAGCACAGTAAAATTTCCATGTGGTTTATGTCAGGTCGAGAAGACACTGTATCCTAAGTACAATGCGGGATTCACCAAAGGCTTGCTCTTAAAAGATGGATCATTGCCCAGTTTATTTGGACCGGCTTGCTCCTCCGAACCTCTAACTGTAGGTGTGATAAATAATTGATGGTTGCATTTCCTAGCGATTGTTCAAAACCGTCCTATATCGCTCATGGGGAGTAAATTATCAGGACATTTTTATTCTGAAAGTGGAGTAATCCTTTAAAACTTGTTGCTCTCATGTAACGTTACTCTGTATCATGCAAAATACGTATTTAGTTGGGTGTGTGTTGTGTTCATTTCGCGCAGCTCGTAGGTCTCTGGCTAACCGGCTGACGGCTTTATCTGTTCACTCGCTATTGTCTAGAAATGTGTCGATTAATCGTGAATGTTTGTCGTTGTTATTACTTTAAGTTCTGATAAAGAATAGAACAGTACATTTCTGTACAAGCTGCAGTGCTTTATCAATACATTTCTGCGTTGGGTTGGCCAGTGTTGGGCAAGTTACTTCCAAAATGTAATACATTATATATTACTAGTTACTGTCTTTTAAAAGTAATTAGTTACATTACAATAATACTGTCTCTGAATTGTAATGCGTTACACTACTTTTAAATTACTTTTGAGTTACTTTCACCAAAATATCCACAGAAGTATGACTAGGGGTTATAATATAGCTTATTAATGCTCATTATACCTCCAGTGGAGGGTAATGGAACGGTCTATATAGCATAAAAATATAAAATCATATTTAGATAGGCTACCGGTATGTAGGTCTACATTAACATTACTTGTAGTTTAGGTTAAACACAGATAAGCACAAAATGATTGCATTTATAAATAACGCCGGTAAAAAAAGTGAAATGTTATAAACAGTGTTGGGGAAAGTTACTTTTAAAAGCAATGCATTACAATTTTGCGTTACTCCCTGAAAAAGTAGCTAATTACGTTACTTAATTACTTTTTATGGAAAGTAATGCATTATGTTACTTTTGCGTTACTTTTTTAAAAATCTGGGCGGGTCTTGCCTCTTTGTTTTTAATATAAAACAATTCTAATGTAAAAGCCCTTTTACACCAAAAGTGAAATAAATTCACCTCAGGCTGAAAGAAAAGTACATTTATGCAGGAGATCACTCTTCAGCTATAAAAAAGCACAAATGTTAATCTAAAGTAATTTTTTCTTATTAGTATTAGTAAAGTATTAGTAAAGGTTAGCAGCAGAGACACTAGTTAATAAAATGGGATTAAATACATAAAGGATATTTGTTTTACTTAACATATTTAATTATCGCAGGGTTGCGTCATATTCTGAGTTTGCATTTCACTGTTTTTACTTATTTTGAGGTATACTACTTTTTTGTGAGTGAGATGAATTAATGCATGTTCACATTTAGTCTAGAATACAGTAACATCATGTTTACTCCAAATTTCCAGACAGGAGACTTGTCATTCAATAAATGGGGAAAAAAGTAACTGGCGTTACTTATTTGAAAGAGTAACTCAGATATTATCTTAGAAATTCAAAAGTAATGCGTTACTTTACTAGTTACTTGAAAAAAGTAATATTATTACGTAACTCGCGTTACTTGTAATGCGTTACCCCCAACGCTGGGGTTGACGCATATACTATGGCTGTTTGGGTGTTGTTGTTTACCACCGAGTTGTGGACTAGAGTAACGGTGATGGGCGTTCCGTGTTTGAAATTCGCTGCACGCAGTAACATTAAACCAATCACAAAAGACTGGGTCATCGGACCAATCACCGCAGATTAGTGTCACGCAAAGGAGTGGTTTGGACAAATGATTCGTTTTAACGAACCGTTTGGGAGTCGCTGAGCAAATAAGGGAAAAATAAATGAATATTATAAGACAATAAAAGTGTTTTTTGACCTTGCATGCATGTCAACTTGTTGTTGGGGACTCCCAAAACTAAAATACGAACCTTTTATAATCCATAATAGGGGCACTTTAACTTATTTTGTCTTCTGGAAGACATGTAAGTATGTTCTGTAGCTTCTGAAGGGCAGTACTAAATGAACAAATTTAAGCAAAATATGAAAAATGTACACATCTTCATTCTGTTCAAAAGTTTTTAGCCCTGACTCTTAATGCATCATTTTTCCTTCTGAAGCATCGGTGAGCATTTGAAACTTATGTAATAGTTGCATACGAGTCCTCAGTTTGAAAAGACAGAACTCAAAATCATACAGTCATTGTTGGAAAGGGCTCAAATACACAAAAATGCTAGAAAACCAAAGAATTTGTGGGACCTGAAGGATTTTTCTGAAGAACAGCGAGCAGTTTAACTGTTCAGGACAAACAAGGGACTCATGAACAACTATCACTAAACAAAAAAAAAAATAAAAATCACAGTTGTGGATCATTCAGGTAAGTATTAAGAATCAAGCCATTTTTATGAATTCAACTATTATTTTTTCTTGCGGACTATATGTAAATGTCTTTTATGTGAAATATCGTATTCAGGCAATATGCTTTTACCTCACATTTGCTTTTGTTAACACTTCTGGTTAGGTTTATGGTAGGGTTTAGTGTTAATTTCAAGCGCATTAACCTTTTAGCACAACTCATGAATTTTTAATTTCAAACTGCTGTGATACATACAAAAACCAATGTAATAAATGCGCCAGATTCATGTACATCTGTTTCCGATTAAGCTAAATGTGCTTTTAGCACCACTCATTTAACTTTGACAGTGTTGTGAAACGTGCAAGAAGCATTGTAATATAATTTTGCAGGATGTCGCCACAAGCACGTTTTTCCAATGAGTCTGCGTTGACTTTTTTGACTGATAATTTCACAAGGAGACAATTAAAGCTTTATCTTTGTCTCCAAGAGCAATTCGAAACGCAGGAGGAATCCAATGTAACTCGCTGTTCGGCAGTCTCAAGGTGACTACACTTTGAATGACTTCTGATTTTTAATTGAACACGCAGAGACATTCACAAGGCCCAGGAGAATCCACGGTCGGGGTGAGCGTGAATACGTAGCGCTATGCAAATGGCTTCATTTCTCCTCTCACGATAATTAGGATGGGTTCCCTAATTCCACAGAAGTTGTTACTGACTTCCTCTCTAATGCAAATGCAGCTACCAAAATTGAGCCAGCTCATGCGAGACCAGAGATCAAAACACGTATGGGCCGCGCCATGCATACTTCATAGGGCGTATCCTACCAAAATCTTGTGCTTCTATTAAGAGGAGATGAGCTTTTGGATAGCATCCCATGAAGAATGCATTTCCTCGGGATCCCATTATAGAAGCTACAGTGCGCTCAGAGATTTTAATGGCAGGGTAAGCTCAGCCAACAAAAGTGAAGCTCTAAATCAATCAATGATTAAAACAACACTGCTGGCTTCTCGGTGGCTGGCTGCTTTTAATTTCTAGCCTAAACCAGCCTCCGTGCTCTTTTCAATTTTTTAGCGATCCCTTAAAGTTGCCACTTCTCCAACGTGTCTCCAGAGGACCGCTGCTGTTGTCTCACTCGTCCCGCCGCCCGTCGAGAAAGTGGCTGGAGGGGCTTCTCCTGATGATGCCAGTGGAAAAAAGGCCCCTATTAATTACTGATGTGGTCTCAGAGCAGGGACATGACAGCAGGTAAATGAGATTCAGGAAGAACAGCTGCAGCTCCTCATCTCCTGTGTCGGCTATTCTTAGAAGATAAAGAGCAGGCCGGATGGGCACTTGCCGAACGAGCCAAAGAAATTAACGGTTTCGAAATGTCCTCGGATAATGGACCTTTCCGCACGTTAAGTGGCGTGATTCAGTGGTTATGTTTTTATTTTTTTGCACATTGCACAGAAGCGGGTGACTGGAGACAAGGACGGAGAAATTTGAGACGAATTCGAGGAAACGTCCAAACGCAGAAATATAGCACATTCCATTTGATCATTTCAACACCTGAGAGCACATCTGATGATTCCAGAGTTTTGAGTTCCCACGCAGAGGTCGCATCAAATATTCATCAGATTTCTTTGGTCTTTACCGAGGGATGAGTCAAAAGATGGATTTGTTCTATAAGCAAATTCATCTTCTTGGAGAATTCATGCCGCTCGGAAAAAAAGATAAAGTCTCAAAGTATGACACGGGTCAAACCCTTTAAACTGATAACTGATTTATGCATATCTTGAAATGTGGCTCATTTGCTTGTAAAGTTTCTTTCCTAAACCATCCTCTGGCCATTCATCCGTATTCTCGCAGCATAACGTATTCGCATTAACGCTCCTGTCATTCATCATAGCACCTGATGAATTCGTTGCAATATCTGTTTATTTTGGGAAAAAAATAATGGGTTCTGCATTTTGCAGCAACAGTGATGTTTTTGTGGGTGGACTGGGCTGAATTTGGGCATCAATCTTTCCCTCTCCCTGCTGATGATGGGAGGTGCAAGGCGGATGCTGAGCACAGGTTAGCTGAAAGGTCCCAGATTCCAGCACGGCATTATTTACCGTGGTGGGAGACACACACATACATTACAGACATCTGAGGAAAGGTCATAGAGAAAGATGGAGAGCCGCGGTAAATTGCCTCTCCATCACATTATTGGGCTTTCATATTGCCAAGTCAGTCATGCTGGCACACGAAGGGCCCTGACCTGACTGGTTATTCTGTACACCAGTAACATTAGCCTGAATGTCTGATACGTGAAATCCACAAGCCTAATATCAAGAGATGAGAGATCTTCACGGGAAAAGATTTATCGGAGATTATTCGCTCTAGTATTTCCCTACTATAGTTCCTGTTTTTCTTTCTGTTAAACAAATCAGGATTGAATGTTGGTTTTGCATATTAAAGATGACCTATTATGCCGCTTTTTACAAGATGTAATATAAGTCTCAGGTGTCCCCAGAATGTGTCTGTGAAGTTTCAGCTCAGAATACCCCACAGATCATTTATTATACCATTTTGAAAATGCCTATTTTAAATGTAAGTAAAAATACGCTGTTTTTGTGCATGTCTCTTTAAATGCAAATGAGCTGCTGCACTGCCCTCTTTTCCAGAATAGTACTGTGCCTTTACAGCTCGTACCTCAGATACTCTGCCAAAAAACATCTGTTCGGTTTTGATTATCATATCTGTCGTGCTGAAATCGTGTGTTTTAAAGCCATAGCAGTATAAACTGCTGATATACTGTTTTCTGAGAACACACATCTGAAGTACACCCACAGAAAGTGTCTGTCGCACAGCTTGTGAATATTAACTAAGTTCTCTTTCATGTCTTACTGCGCATAAACGGTCAAATACACACAACTTGATGTTAAAAACACACATAAGTTACAAAAACTCAGTCGGTTATGTCTGTGAAGGTGAACAGCTGGGAAAGAAATAGCATGTTTATATTAGATCTGTGTATTAAGTTACAGCAGCATAATATACAGTACCTAACTGCTGTCTATGCTGTTAATATGAGCCAGCCAGCAGGCACCGGACATCATTATAATGTCAGGTTGACGTTGGACCCCAGCGTCAACAGATGTTGTATAGTGGTTGAGAATGAAAATTGGGTCAATGTCAGTATTTGACGTCAATTTGACGTTGACTTTTGGTTACACAACCTAAAAACGACAAAATATCAACATGAGTTGACGTCGGTATTGGATATCAAATTAACATTGACATTACACATTGAATTTTGGTCACCCGGCATCATTCACTGCTTTGGACTGAATAACATCTATAGCTTTAATAAGAAAACATTTCTTACTTGAATGCTGCTTTTAAATGCTGTAGCTTGAAGATAAACGTGACGAATTGTGTGTGGCTCGCTTAGTCCGGTGTCTCGTCTAATGCGGCCGTGTCTGTCAACAGTAGTGGGTGGGGCCTGTAAAATGCGATGTCACTTTTTACAGATTCTGCAGACGACTTGTTCTGGGACACTGCTTATGATTTATGGGGATTAAAAAAAAGGAGCTGGTGGATTTTTATCAGATGTGTACACACACTGCCAACACACATGTATGTTCAAACAACATGCAAAAGGGAATTTTGCATAATCTGTGCCGTCATTCATTATGAAATTAATACAATTCTTCAGAATCCACATTTTAATTTAAATTAATGTCTTTAAAGGAGAACTTCACTTCCAGAACCAAAATTTACAGATACTTACTCACCCCCTTGTCATTCGAGATTTGCCTGTCTTTTTTATTCAGTCATTAAGAAATTATGTTTTTTGAGGAAAGCATTTCAGGTATGTTCTGGACTTCAGTGGTGCCCCAGAGTTTGAATTTCCAAAATGCAGTTTAAATACAGCTTCAGAGGGCTCTAAATGATCCCAGTTGAGGAAGAAGGGTCTTATCTAGCAAAACAATCAGTCATTTTCTAAAAAAAATGACAATTTATATACTTTTTAACCTTAAATGCTTGTCTTGTCTAGCTTTGCGTAAACTCTGTGTATTCCGGTTTCTGTGTATTTCCAGTTTCTAGTTTTAAAAAAATATCTAAAATTAAATGTTATTTTATTTATAAAATATATTTGCTTATTATGTAGTCTTTAACATAAAACAATGTAATGTCTTTTATTATCTTTATGTAATATTAATTTGGTGGCTTTTCTTAGTAAAGATTGATATATGTAATTAATTTTGGTAATGAATCTGCATATCATTTGATTATCATTTTGTATCAATTACCAGCCCTAATTAAAACCCATCTGGATCCATTCCCGATTTACATCACCTGAAATACTCCCATACAACAGAATGGGTAGAGATGACAGGATCAATTGAAAATTTGATAGAGTAAGTCCCTAAAAGGGCCTGGAGTCACATGTAACTGAACAGAGCGATTTATCACCGCTGGCTTTTATGTCCATTGTTTACAATCCTTGGGTTCTGATTGAAATAAAGTGCAGGGAATGTTTTCCCAGGACATGTAATTTCAGAGATGAATGACCTGTCCTCATTTGCTCCCAGAGATCAAGATCCATAGCGCATCTAAGTTCTAAGTGACCATTACAGAGAAATATTCGGAAACATTGGAGATGTCGGAAACGGTGGAATTTCACCTCGAGCAGCGTCTGACAAAAGACTGTGGCTAACTTTAAATCCAACTCTGTGTGAGCCTTAACACCACGTGCCGTTGATGAACCTGCTAATGGGACGCCACAACTCCATTCTCATTTATTCCTTCATCCAAATTGACTGCTGACTCAGTAACTTCCATGTATATATATATATATCCGTGAAATCTTTTGAGTGAATGTCGAAATAAAAGCTCGCTATTTATCATCATCCATAAAGACATTTCACAGATGTCATGCTCTACCAAAAGCCACAGTCTAATCACACATGTTCAGACGACATCTATGAAGATGTAGGAGACGGGTTTTTGGAGGTTTTAAATTTGCTTGGTAAATTATTTACAGCCCAGTGCCCTGAAATCCCATATTCCAGATGTAGCTGTGCACGATTTCCATATATGAACTCATTGAAAGAGCACAATCTTTCCATTGGGACGGTGTAAATTTACGTTACTCAGCAAATCAGCCTCTCTCCACCCGGTAGCTGGAGTAAATGAACAACATAACATCGGGTTCAGAGCGGGAGTGAAAAGGCTTGTCGTCGAGCACAAAAGGGATCGGGACATCTGTACCTGAGCGTGTTTGATGGGCCGCCGGGGTCCGTGCGGCAGACCTGTGCCGTGTTTGCTTTAGTCAGGGGTCTGTTTTGGAAAGATTCTCTGCTAAGCTGAACACAGCGAGCTGTGGTTTTCTCAAGTGTACTTAGTGTCCAAGGCATGTCTGACAGAAGGAGGATAAATCTGTCAATTTAATGTGCCCACTGAGCAGGAACATTATGTTTGACTTCACCTGTTCTTATCTGGCCCACAGAGCCATCACGATTTTTCAGGCTCTAATTTACTTCCTCTCTAAGGTGGCTCGAATGTAGTCACGTTGCACGAACGAACAAAACCGCAAACGGCGGTTTGCCGTTATGTGCCACTTTAGGCCGACGTGTAAAAAATGAATGAATTCCGAGTGCGTCCTTTATGCCGTTTTTTAAAATGCAATAAATCCTTTCGCAGGTCACAGAGGTTTCACTATAAATGTTCCACCTTCACTATCAGTCTTCCATTATTTCTGTTTACTGGATTCTCTCCCTGCTGGGAACCCCTGTGGCCCCTGGCTAAAGAATCAAGTTTGGCTCCTGACAACACCCACAGAAAGACAAGGCTGTTGTTTTTCAGCTTGAAATTCTGTCAGTGCGCTGCTGTTGTATTACTTGCTGTCTCAATCTCTTTCTTTTTGTTAGACCGTGGACAAATATGTCCTTATCTTTATCAAGAATTAGCAGCGTTCATCTTTTTTTTTCTCAGAGGAATTCCCTCAGTGTGCACATGTGCATGGATGTTTCTTAATCTATGCGGCACATTTAGCATATCACTTTAAAAAAAAAAAGTTTAACAGTGGACGTATATGCATGACTGAAGAACTGTTTTTTGTCCCTTTTATATTTCTGAAAGTCAAGAATTAGTGAAGTTTAATAGCATTTAGTGTGTTTAATAGCATTTAATGATAAATTCACTGCTAGTATTTTGTGTCATAAATGTAAATACATTTTTGACAAAATTAAAGCTTAATTGGAAAATACACAAATATTCTGTTCATATTCATATTGATTTTCTAAAAAATTGTTACTTTATTCACACGTCGTATTTCATCTCGTGTATGATCTTTACAGACATTTTTTTTCTTGGTATTGAAGCACACTAACTTTTTGTAGAGGTTTAGAAAATAGTGTAAAAATTGTGACTGTTATATATATTAGTGCTGTCAAAGGATTAATCGCAATTAATTAATTTATCAAGTTTTTGTTTACATAATATATGTGTGTGTACTGTGTATATTTATTGTGTATACATAAATACACATGCATGTATATATTTCAGAGAAATGTTATGTTTATATATTAGATATATTTATATATAATATAAAATATATGAATTTAAATATATAGATGTAAAAATGTAAACAATATATTTGGTATGTGTGTCTGTGTGTGTGTGCATGTATATTTATATATATATATATATATACACCCTGTACATTCACATATATTATGTAAACAAAGACTTTTATTTTGGATGCGATTAATTGTGATTAATCCTTTGACAGCACCATTAAATATGTACTGATATTATTGATAATACTATTACTGATATTATTGATGATATTATTACTGTTTCTAAAAAATGATATATATTTAAAAATATAGGGTAGTCAGAATTTATGTAAAAAATTATATAGAAATCAGTTTCACCAAATTTGTAATGATATTATGTATCACATAATTTGTTTTCATTAATTAAAAAAAAAAAAAGTTAACTTCATAATTATGTCATCTTAATTGTGTTTTAATACATTATTTACTATTTAGTACTTATTATTATTTTTACTACTTTATTATTCATTTTCATTATTTTATTGATTACTTTTTGTATTATTATCATTACTATCTATCTATCTATCTATCTATCTAAAATCTGTATTTGGTGTAATTGATACAAAATGATGTATGCACAAAACATTTTCAGGAAAAATAAAAGTTAGGTTTTAATCTTTCCAAGATGATTTTAATGTGACATTCATATAACAGAGAGAGAGAGAAAAAATTAAATCGTTTGAATAAAAAAATAAACCCCTGGGACATTAAAATGCCTGCAGTTGAAGAAACTCCCACATATTGTTGTATGACTAACTCTGCATTTATCTAGTAAACCTCAGCTGCAAATCCCTCATGCTCATTTGTGTATGCGTATGTGTATGATAAATTATAGGATGACATAGTGCAGACTCTCATGTTTCGTTCATCAGCGTTCTCATGAGTCCTCAATCTCTGAGCCAATAACTTTTTTGTCATAATCATAGAATTCCATTTCACTCATATGACAAGAATACATAGAAAATTGTATTTGACTCATAGATACATGAGAATACATAGAAAATTGTATTTGACTCATAGATACATGAGAATACATAGAAAATTGTATTTGACTCATGGATACATGAGAATACATAGAAAATTGTATTTGACTCATAGATACAACAATAGCTCCAAATCCTGCCATTACCATCACTGTGCCCATAAACAATCCGATTTCATGAAAGATTTTATAAATAAAGGCCTATATGTATCGGTTTAGAAGTAGCAAAGAAAGAAGTGCTATTAGCTATTAGTATAAAAGCATATACAAAGTCAATGAAAAGTCTCCACCATGATAGGAAATGTGTGTTTTTGCTCCAAGTCTAGCAAAATACAGTAGCACCGCATTGTTAGTGGATGCATACTAGAAGTGGAGGCACATTTTATTTTAGGATTTGAAAAATTTTATCTGATCTGTACAGCGCTAATATCATCCCTCCTACATTTTTGGCTTCTAGCAGGTAAGAGACTGTTTTTCATTAGCCGACCGTTTATCCTATTTCTATGGTGCAGACAGATAGCAGCCGAAGTGAGAGGGGGCGGAAAAGTAAAGCACAGGGAGCTGCTCTGAGAAAGTTGCTTCATAGGTCACAATTCATTTTCTATGAGAGGGCCGAGTGAAACAGAGAGCGGCCGCAATCCTGTGAAACTGTCCCGATTATGGAGCTTGTTTCTGATGTGTGCGGAGGCAGCGCACAAATAGGCTATGCCAGGATCCGCCACTGCTCAGAGCAAATAACTTCGGATTTTATTTACAGTATTTATCCATTTTGTAATGCATTTGCAAATCATGGCTGTAATGGAAATCCAATACATGTCAATAATAATAATATGAATATTAATAATAATAATCATAATAATAATAGAATAAAAATACTAAAATAAATCAATGTTATTATTATTACTATGAAATAAATGTTATTGTTCTTATTTTTTTATCACATATAACAACAACAACAACAATAAATATTATTATTATTATTATTATTATTAATACTATATATATATATATATATATATATATATATATATATAAATGAAAATATAACAATTTTATTATTATTATTATTATTGACATTCTATATTAAAAACTATTATTATTTTAAAATATTATTTTGATAATAATAAAAAAGAATAACAACAACAAAATTATGACATTTAATAATAATAATAATAATAATAATAAATATTCTAATAAATAAATACATTTTAATAATAATAATAAGAAGAAGAATAACGAATGAATAATAATATACATAAATATTTTTGCTCTATTATTAAAAAATATTACTATCATATAATAAGAATAATAAGAATAATAATAAATATTATTATTATTATAATTAAATATAATAATAATAATAATAATAATAATAATAATAATACATTTTATTATTATTATTATTATTATTATTATTATTATTATTATTATTATTGAATGTCCATAATAATAATAATAACAGAATTATTATCACATATAATAATAACATTATTATTATTATTATTATTATTATTATTATTATTATTATTATTATTGGTGTTGTTGGCATTCTATAATAATTAGAAACTAAATACAATTTGTTATTAATAGTAGTAATAATCATTTTATATTATTATTAATATTATTGCCATGCTATCTGCCCTTTTTTAGCTTGTAATTTTCTGTTCAAATATCATGGCTGTTAGTAAAATCCAATGTTTAATAATAATAATAATAATGATGTTTATTATTATTATTATTATTATAAATGTTTATTATACATTATTATTATATCACATATAATAATAATAATAATAATAATATAATGATGATGATGATGATGATGAATGTTTATTATTATAAATGTTTATCATACATTATTATTATTAGCATATTAACAACAGCGACAATAATAACATTATCACATATAATAATACATTTATTAGTAGTAGTAGTAGTAGTAGTAGTACTTAAAGGGACAGTTTACTCACAATTTACATTTCTACATTTCTTGTTTTTCTGAACCCATAACTAGGAGCATAATGACCGATTATAGGACATGAAAGAAATGGGGTATAAACATGAGTAAATGATGACAGAATTAGTATTCTCTTAACGTTTGAACTTTTTTAGTAACTTTTAATGCTAGCGAGCATGCATGCTATTGTCGTGAATAATTCTTCAACTGCAGTCCTCATCTGTAACAGAAAAGACAACATCGCCGAGAGGAATCCATCAGTAATGTTTATTATATTTCGCAACGTCTGCACATCACCTACTGCTCTCCACCTTCTAATAAAACTTGCCCACTGGTAATGGATGATTTTTTTTCTTTCTTTCTTTCTTTTCAAGGGCTCAGGAGACTGATGTGTTAGCATAAGGTAACTTGTCACTACAAATAAGGGAGACAAGTTGGAGCCTGTACATTGAAGCATCTCCCTCCCTCCCACCCTCCTTAGAAATCAGTTTTTCAGCTTGTATTCTGAATACCAGATTCCAGATGCTGGGATGTGGGGGTACAAATCCGAATTCATCAAATAAATCAACGTTTTCATTCGTTGGTGGAAAGGATTTCATGTTACAGTCAAAACCCTGTAAATCAAAATCAGATGAGATGGAAAATGTAATGCCAGGTTGAAAGGAGCAAGGCAAATTAATAGTTGCATTTATAACTTCACTCGAACATTGTCAGGATTGACTTAACACATTTCCATTAGCCAATTGCTTAGTGCTACAGCACTAAAAGCCTACGCATGTAAACATCTTTCAGGGATTGAAATTCCTCTCATGATATGATCATTGTGTTGTATGGAAGCCCCTTCCATTTACTAATCAAACAAAGATGGTTTCTCTGCATGAACAAACAGCACCTGTCTTAGAGTCAGCATTAAACCAGACATTTCACCTTCAACTAGCATATTTCTGAACGAATTATTCCCCAGATAAGCTTTGGTTATGCAATAATCATCTGAAGCTTCATTTGAAAACACTTCAGTCATGCAGCTCAGCCAAAATATCAAACGTCTGAAATATGTATTGCATTATTTATGATTCTGTGTGGGAATTATGCATCAGGTTGAACCTACCTTGATGCTTTATTAATCATTTGATTAGTTTGTATGTCAAAAAGACGATAATTATGACCATGGAAGCGTTTGTCACATACCATTTCATGAGGTGAGTGCTGAGTGGTTTGCGATTGTAGCTCCTTGTAGCTTCCTATCACTCTCTGTTGTTTAAACTGCTCAAATATAACTTGATAATTAACATATTTCTGATATTATCTATCAAGCTAACTTGACATCGTTCGCGTTTTAAGCTAGCCCAGCGCGTTAGCATTCCGTTAGCCTGTTAGCTTGTTATTTGCGTTTACTTACGTTTCCTTTTCTCTCCGTTTTCGCTCCGTTTCTCACGAGTTCAGGAAACAACTGTGGTAAGTCGGAAACATTCAACAATCACGGTAGAGCGGCGAGGGATTCACATGTAATAAATACAGGGATAATTAGGCTGACGGAAGATTTCAGAAGTAGAGACACGCACTATTTTCCTGTTAAATACTGTAAAGCTGCTTTGACACGATCTGTATTGTAAAACGCGCTATATAAATATGGTTGACTTGAATGAATTTCATACAGTGTTTAAAAAGCATGTTTTATGGAGCTTTGCTCAACAGCTGACTCATAGGAGAACATAAACCATGCAGGGTGTTTTTGTTGTTTCAGACATCTGTTAAAGCATGTCTTTATAATTTATTCTGTCCTTTATTATTATTATTTTTAATAATAACCACACATTTATTCACAAACCGTGTGGATGGAGTTGAAAGCAGAGGATTAGGCGACATAGGGAGAAGGCGATTTCTGATCAGCCCACACAAATGGAGGCCTGCTGTTTAACACTCTTCATGGCACTTGTAACATATCTAAAGACAACATGCATTATTCAGGGCTATAATCTGTATGCAACATTAATCAATGTGCGTTTTGACAGGAAGTGTCAGTTTCTGGGTGCCGGGTTTGACAGATTGAATGGGATTGTTATTGTCTGTGGATGTTAAGATGCTTTAACAGTCTTGCTCGGTGACATTTCTGTTTCAGATACCAAGAGGAGCCAGGACTGTCGATGAGTGACATATGTTCACACATGGTGAGTCTAATTAAGGAAATAATTCACCTAAATGGCCCTCAGGCCATCCAAGATGTAGCTGAGTTTGTTTCTTCATCAGAACAGATTTGGAGAAATTTAGCATTACATCATTTTCTCATCAATGAATCCTCTGCAGTGAATGGGTGCCATCAGAATGTGAGTCCAAACAGCTGATAAAAATAAAACAATACTCCACAGGTATATAATAATCCACACAACTCCAGTCCATCGGTTAAAGGAGAAGTTCACTTCCAGAACAAAGATTTACAGATAGTTTACTCACCCCCTTGCCATCCAAGATGTTCATGTCTTTCTTTCTTCAGTCATAAAGAAATTATGTTTTTTGAGGAAAACATTTCAGGATTTTTCTCCATATACTGGACTTCAATGGTGCCCTCGATTTGAACGTCCAATATGCAGTATAAATGCAGCTTCAAAGGGCTCTAAAGGATCCCAGCCGAGGAAGAAGGGTCTTATCTAGTGAAACGATCGGTTATTAAAAAAAAAAAAAACAGTTTATATACTTTATAACCTCAAACGCTCGTCTTGTCTCATCTGCCTGAGCACTGTTTTTTCTAGTTCATGACAGATAGGGTGTGTTGAAAAACTCCCATATCATTTTCGCCCTCAACTTCAAAAATGTCCTACATCGCCGTTTAAACTTTTTTTGTAAAAGTGTTTAGGCTTCTTTGCATGTTCACTTTGTAAACACTGGGTCTGTACTTCTGCAGCGATGTAGGATGATTTTAAAGTTGGAGGAGAAAATGAGATGGGAGTTTTTCGAAATACCCTAACCGTAAAAAACAGAGTTCAGGCAGATGAGCATTTGAGGATAAAAAGTATATAAATTGTCATTTTTTAAAAAAATAACCGATCGTTTCACTAGATAAGACCCTTCTTCCTCGGCTGGGTATCGTTTAGAGCCCTTTGAAGCTGCATTTAAACTGCATTTTGGATGTTCAAACTTGTGGGCACCACTGATGTCCAGTATATGGAGAAAAGAAAAATCCTGAAATGTTTTCCTCAAAAAAAAAAAAAAACATAATTTCTTAGAAAGAAAGACATGAACATCTTGGATGACAAGGGGGTGAGTACATTATCTGTAAATTTTTGTTCTGGAAGTGGACTCCTCCTTTAATGTCTTGTGAAGTGAAAAGCTGCATGTTTGTAAAAAAACAAATTCATCATTAAAGGGATAGTTCACCCGAAAATGAAAATTCTGTCATTAATTCATGTTGTTCCAACCCGTAAGACCTTTGTACATCACAAATGAACATATTTTTTTATGATATCCAAGAGCTTTCTAACCCTGCACAGACAGCAACGCAACTACTATGTTCAATGCCTAGAAAGGTAGTAACATCATTAAAATAGTCCATATGACAGCGGTGGTTCAACGTAATTTTATGAAGCTACAAGACTACTTTTTGTGTGCAAAAAAAACAAAAATAGTCTGCGCTGATAGCCTTGTGTAGCTCACTGATTTACAGCAACGTTGCGCTCCGGGTGTCCCGAGTTTGAGTCCTGGCTTGTGGACTTGCTCGATCCCGTCCCACTTTCTCTCCCACTTCGCTTCCTGTCATTACATCAAAATAAAGGCAAAACCACCAAAAAAATAATCTTAAAAAAAAAAAATAAATACATAATTCAACAATTTCTTCTGGTAGTCTTGTGAAAGGTGGCAGAAGTTGACACGGAAGAGGAGAAATTGTTGAATAAAGTCGTTATTTTTGTTTTTGCACACAAAAAGTATTCTTGTAGCTTCATAACATTACGGTTAAACAACTGATGTCACATGGACTATTTATCAATGCCCTTACTACTTTTCCTTGAACGTGTCACTTGCGTTGGTGTCTATGCAGGGTCAGAAAGCTCTTGGATTTCTTTAAAAATATCTTAATTTTTGTTCAGAAGATGAACAAAGGTCTTACGGGTTTGGAACAACATGAGGGTAAGTTGACAGAATTTTCATTTTTGGGTGAACTAACAAAATACCAGTCCATAATCCAAAATAAAACTTCCTCCAGTGAAATAGTCCATCCCTTGTTGTCCTCTCACATGAAAAGCCACTGATGTATTTGTTTTGAACAATTTTAGACTGTTTTCATTGTAAACAGTGCTTGATCTGTGCATATTTCTCTTCTGATTCAGACGAGATGACTTTTTCACTGGAGAAAGCAATATAATGGATAGAGACTTGTATTTTAGCCAGACGCAGTGGTTTGAAGTTAATGCCTTGATGGATTTGTTTCTTACAAACACACTCATTCTGACGACACCCATTCACTGCAGAGAATCCATTGGTGGGCAAATGATGTAATGCTAAATTCTCCAAATCTGTTCCCATGAAGAAACAAATTCATCTTGGATGTCTTTAGGTTGACTATTTTTAGCAAATTTTAATTTTTGGCTGAATCATTCCGTTATAAGCACCAGAAGAAACATCTTAAGCATATACATTGTCTCATGACCCTTAGTGGACATTTCTTTGTTCTTTGGTTATTTCAGGAAAGAAAACATCCAACATAACCTCCACCCCCAGCACTTAGAATGATTAGCTGTTGCGTAACCTTTAACAGTGCCAAAGGGTTAAAGCCCAGTTTTAATGTAATACGTACATTAATGAGCCTCGCCGGGTTTCTTGGGCTGTAATCCAAAAGAACAATTTAGGAGAATTATGGGAAGCACATTAAGTTGTCAACATCACCGTTCACTCTGTGAAAAGCCGAAGCAACGTGTTATTAAAATGAGCAGAAAATCAGTGCTTCACCTGTGTGTAGCATGAAGAGATAAAACACAATAGAACTGTCATTACCTTTTCTATTGGTGTCCATTTCTTATGTGAGCTTGAGTAGATCTTTTCACCGTGTTCGTTTTTGCCATGTGCTGATGGTTTTAAACATGTTGGTGACATGTGGATTCATTATACTGACACCCAATACATTATGAAATGATTAGTAGGCTATTGAAACACTCTAGGAATGGCAGTATTGACCCTCATGGCTGATAACAATAAAAAGAGATTCCAAATTAACATTCACAGCATAATTCTGATGCATCCTGGTAATGATCCCATTCCTGTACTCAGGGTAATGAACGACTCAAAATGCACTGAGACATGAGAGCATATAGCAAACATCAGAGCCAGAGAAATTAAACCAACACGTGCGTGCTTTGAATATATAATAAAAGATTTATTTTTTCATCTTTGTTTTTATATATGAAATAAACCACTTACGTATGTAATATGCTACTTGAAAGTTGAGTGCTCACAATACCCAGCATACAGTCTATGCATTTTTTACATATTTTAAAAAATGCATTGAATGTTGAAAATGTAGAAGCAGACTTGAAGAACAATACAAGACCACATACCTTCAGTGTAAATATTATTTATTTAGAAAGGAAAACTAGCATACAAATTACTGCTTACTGGAAATTAAAGGAGAAGTCCACTTCCAAAATAAAGATTCACATATAATGTTCAAGATGTTCATGTCTTTCTTTCTTCAGTCGTAAAGAAATTATGTTTTTTGAGGAAAACATTTCAGCATTTTTCTCCATATAATGGACTGCTATGGTGCCCCGATTTTGAACTTCCAAAATGCAGTTTAAATGCGGCTTCAAACGATCCCAAACGCGGTTGTAAACGATCCCAGCTGAGAAAGAAGGGTCTTATCTAGCGTAACGATTAGTTATTTTAATAAAAATAATACAATTTATATACTTTTTAATGTCAAATGCTTGTCTTATTTTACTCTGCCTCTACTGTTTTTGTTCCAGTTCATGACAGTTAGGGTATGTCGAAAAACTCCCATCTCATGTTCTCCCTCAACTTCAAAATCGTCCTATATCGCTGTTTTACCTTTTCTGTTAAGGGTGTTTGATCTTCTTTGCATGTTCACTTTTCAAAGACTGGGTTGGTACTTCTGCAGCGATGTAGGATGATTTTAAAATGATTTTTGAAGATGAGGGAGAAAATACGATTGGGGTTTTTCGACATACCCTAACTGTCTTGAGCCAGAATACACGGAGTTCAGGGAGAGAAAGACGAGCAAGGCAAGACGAGCGTTTGAGATTAAAAAATATTTAAATTGTATTTTTTTAATGAAAATAACCAATCGTTCGCTAGATAAGACCCTTCTTCCTCGGCTGGGATCGTTTACAACCGCATTTGGGATTGTTTGAAGCCGCATTTAAACTGCCTTTTAGAAGTTTAAAATTGGGGCACCATATCAGTCCATTATATGGAGAGAAATATAAAAATGTTTTCGTCAAAAAACATAATTTCTTTACGACTGAAGAAAGAAAGACATGAACATCTTGGAGGACAAGGGGGTGAGTACATTATGTGTGAATCTTTTTTTTGGAAGTGGACTTCTCCTTTAAGCGAGTCGCAGGGCTGTTTTGACAGGGTCGTGCAGAGCAGAGAGAAATAATGCTAAATGCAAATAATAATAATATGCATTTTAATACTAGTTACTGTTTAGTAATATTAATCATAAAGCCTGTTGTATCATATTTGAAACATACATTTCTATGGCCTGTAAATTATCAACATGATCAACATGATTATCATACTTCTGACCTATGTACCTCTTTTTTTCATAAATTAATTGTATTGTGAAACACAGTATAAAAAATCTTAAAAATGAGATATTTGAAAAAGAACCCTGATCAAAATTAGAGAACACTTACAGGTGCTGTACCTCCAAGTTGTTGGTGTTAGTCTGGCTCCTGGTGCTAATTTCCTTAATTAAATGACAAACCCTATTTAAGTTGCAGCATGTCTCCAATTTTCACTGAGATTGCAAGATGGTGGGGCATTACCCTGTTGAAAAAACAGCATATGCTAGTTAGGTATGTTTTGAAGCATGGCTGCTGGTTTAAGATGGTTAAAGCTGGTTCTTACCTGGTCATAAGCTGGTCATGTGTTGGTCCTAAGCAACTAGCTCCTGCTCAGGACAAGCTTAGGACCAGCACATGACCAGCTTAAACCAGCTCGTGACCAGCTAAGAACCAGCTTAAATCAGCTCAAACCAGGAGCCGTGGATCAAAACATACCAAACCAGCATGTGCTGTTTTTTTTCAACAGGGTAAGGCGACTGAAACACTGCAATAGAAGGTTGTCCAGATGAGGGCCAAAGGGATGACCCATTCAGCCATTGCAAGAGAAGTTGCTCATTCCAAATCTGTGATTTCTCGAATATTGTAGGTTTACATTGACAATAAGTCATTCAAGTCCCCCCAAAAAGGGTGGTCAGCCATGTAGGACAAATGCACTAGAAGACAGGATAATGCACAGACTCTCAATGGAGAATCGGTTCAACACCGCAGCTGGAATTGACCCTTTACAAAAACCTGCCCTCCTTAGTTACTGTTGCTATGTATGACAAACAATGCTGCTCTCACACTACACACTCTAAAGAAAATCTGTAAAAAATAGGGCACAATATACTGTATAATTTGAAGGAATTTTTCTGTATTTATTTTTTACAGGTGTTTAACCAGTATTTTACATTTTACATTGCATTGTGTTTTAGAGTTAACAGAAAAGTCAGTAAAATTTATGGATAATGTCGTGTGTAATGAGCTGCCAGTACTCTTTCTGTTATTTTACGGATTTATTTTTACAGTGCACATCATGTTCTCACATATTGAAAAATACATTGTGGAACAAAGAGGAAACTGACAAACATGCCAGAGCAGTATGCTTCTGATATGAAACATGGTCTCAGCTTTAAAATGTTCTTTTTTAAAGAAATTCAATCAATAAATACCATTTTATATCTCTTTAATGTGTCGTGACAGATCACTGTATTGCCTTATTCAATCAATCGGTGCGTCTTTTCTTCTTTACTTAAAGCAACAAAAAAAAACCCATGAATGAACAACAGAACATTTTATTTCAACCATGGAAAAACGTCAATACACACAATTTTTAAGTTTAAGTCCACTGAAGTTAATCTACTCTCCTGTCTGATTTGTTTGTCAGACGGACAGGCAGATTCGGCGTTATGATTGATCAGATCACCTGTCAATCAAGCTGTTTGCATAGGGTCAGCTCAGCTGGGCCTCTTATACAGCTACATGGCAGGGTGAATGCAAATGTTTATCAGAACCTCCATCAGCAACATGCAGTTCCTTCTCTGCAAGCGTCTCCCAATCAGCTCACAATTTTCATGCAAGACAATGCACCGTCACACTGCAAAACACGTAAAGCAGTTCCTTGAAGCTAAGAACATTGAAATAATGAAATGGCCGGTTCAGAGTCCTGATCTAAACCTGATTGAAAATCTCTGGAAAATCCTTTGCGACAAACATATGGCTAAGAAACCCACTACAGTTATCAAATTATTAAAGAGAATGAAAGAAGATTATACCAGCACAGTGTGAGAAACTAGTGATGTCTTGCAGCCGCAGATGTGCTGAAATCATTCAAAGCAAGGGCCTCTACAGTTCCTACTAATTTCTGACAGCTGTAACCCTCCAATAATTTAGTTGTAATCTTTTTTTTTTGTGCTACAGTGGTTACTGTTCTCTAATTTTGATCACTGTGTTTTAAATAAAAGTGAACTTTTATTTCAACAAAATAAAAGTTTTTGTTGAAATGCCTTGAATATTTTGTCAAAACATGTTAGTAGTACAGTGGTATACCTACAGCTAATATTCCTTTAAGATTTGAGTGATGAAAATTAATATTTCAGAAAAAGATAAGTATTTATAGATTGTTCTGTAATTTTGATCTCCACTGTAGTTTGCTATACTGTTACAGCATTACAAGCTATAATCATTTAATCTTAATTTTTGGCCATATAAATAAAATCTGCAAAAAACATCTAACCAAATTACAAAAATTTTCAGTCTTGGCCTCTGAATAAAATATATATATTTTTTTCCTTTCTCAAGTATGAGCTTTATTATCACTGTATCATATGACCCATTAAAGCCCAGTGTATCAATTATGACACAAAACAAACAAACAAACAAACAAAACATGTTTTTTGTTTGGTTTAGATTAGATTTAGAAATAAAATATTTAGATTAGATAAAAAAAAAAATAAAAACAATAATTTTAGCCTAAAGGTTCAACTTTCCCATTTCAAACAAATAGATTTTTATAGTTTCTATTTTTTCTACTATTATTTCATGTCATAATGCATCAGTGAATTGCATTGTGGGATGCCTTTCAGTGCTTGTTTGTGTGTTTAGCCAACATGCCAGTGACCTTGTGCCTTGCAGCCTGCAGACCACATTTTTGTTTGGTTTACCTTTCATTCTTTTCAATATCTTTTATTGCTTTTTGTGAAGAACATAAAACATATTAAATCATTGATAATAACTTGCTCATCACCTGAGAATACGTCAGCCACTTTGGAGCTACTTTCCGGTTATTTGTCGTTCATGATCCAGGCTTGCTCAAAGTTTCTCTCTATCAAAATGCGGGGCTGAAAAGTTGAAAACTCATGTTGAAAGGAGGAATGTGGTGGAGGTTTCCTTTAATAGATCCCCCTCCCCCCGCTCCCCTCATGATTATTATTTTCTCCCACACACCTGCTAGTAACGCAGCATCTATGCAAATGCACTGCACATTCTTTTCAACAAATCAGTGTTGGATTGAGGCATCTCTGCCTTTGAAGTGACTGAGGAAGCGGCAGGCGGTTCCCCTGGTGATGCAGCGGCTGGTAGTGAGGGACGCTAAGGAAAATTGTCCTTGTAGGACAATCTGATCTAAACACAAAGTGTCACCAGTGCAGCTCTTCGGTTTAGCTGAGAGAATGAGATGAGCTGGCCGTACTCATGAGGGAGACCCCGGGTAGAATGGCTACTTAAAAAACATGAAAGTACCCCCAGAGGAACTGGACATGTCAGAGTTGGACATCTTCAGTGAAGTACCACCAAACAACTAATCCCCCAGGCTCTTGATCATTCTTGCAAACCGTTCTCTGCTACTCTAACCTTATGCGATTGGTAATTTTAGTGAAGATGATTCCTACATAGAATGGGTACATTGGGCATTGAAAAGTCTGTCATCATTTATTCACCCTCATGTCGTTTTAAACCTGTATGACTGACTTTCTTCTGTGGAAAATAAAAGATATTTTGAAAATTGTATTTTTGTGTGTGTGTTTGTTTGTTTGTTCAAACAATGAAAGTCAGTTGGGTTGAGTGTTGTGTGGACAGTGTTTTCTGTTCCACAGAAGAAATAAATTCATACAGGTTGATGAGTAGGAGAGAGTGGTGTAAGATGAGCCATTTTTTTTTACTGATGTGGTCCTTAAGGGAAAACGAGGCAGAAGTACAATGAAAGTATCTAAAATAATTTCAGGACATTTCCTATTGTTTTAAATTATCAGAATGTATCTATGCACTGTAAAACAATTTGTTGAGTAAACTTAAAATAATTTGTAACCTGGCTGCCTTAAAATTTTAAGTTCAGTCAACTCAAAAAAAGTTCATTCAAATTGAAATGTTAAATTATACTAAGTGACAACTTAGATATTTGGGTTGAATCAACTTAAGATTTTAAGGCAGCTGGGTTACTTACCCATCTGTTAAGTTTAGCAAACACAAATATCAATGTTGTTACTTAGTACAACTTAACATTTCAAGTTGAATAAACTTATTTTAGTTGACTGAATTTAAAATTTTAAGGCAGCGGGGGCACAAATTATTTTAAGCTGACTCAACAAATTGTGTTTTTTATTTTTTACAGTGTGACAAAAGGTTCTAAAAATATGACTTCTTGTAAAAAAAAAGTGTTCCCATGGCTCAGTTTGCCCATGGGGGTAAGTTGACTTGAGACAGTGGGTAAGATACATCATTTGGGTGTAAACTGACCTAACTGAATCTGATTCAATCCCATGTGAAATTTTAAAGATCATTTACCTCTTTTTAAACTAATTTAAGAATCAAATTTCCTTTTACAAAGTCATATTTCTTATAAGCTAACCTAACATAAAACCAACCAAAAGAAGTTTAAATTTCAGTCTGTAATTGTTTTCATTTCTGAAACAATATGTTGAACACCAAGTTTGTTGGGTAAAATTAAATAAAACCTCAGTTAGAAAGAATGAATAAATGTTGATGATACTAATAAATATTTTAGTCAAAAGATTCTTGGCACAGTAGCTTTTCTGGTGGTTTCTACAGGTGGAAGGATATGCAGTTGCGGTCAAAAGTTTACATACACCTTACAGAATCTGCAAAATGTTAATTATTTTACCAAAATAAGAGGGATCATGCAAAATGCAGGTTATTTTTTATTTAGTACTGACTTCAATAAGATATTTCACATAAAAGACGTTTACATATAGTCCACAAGAGAAATTAATAGCTGAATTCATATAAATGACCCCGTTCAAAAGATTACATACACTTGATTCTTAATACTGTGTTGTTACCTGAATGATCCACAGCTGTTTTTTTTAAGAGTCCCTTATTTGTCCAGAATGAACAGATCCTTTATGCCCCACATTTTTTTTTTTTTTTTTTGTTTGTTTGTTTGTATTTTAACCAATCTCCAACAAGGACTATGATTTTGATAACTTATTTTGTCTTCTGGGAAACATGTAAGTATCTTCTGTAGCTTCTGAAGGGCAGTACTAAAGGAAAAGATATGCTATTTAGGCAAAAAAAAAAAAAAAAAAAAGAAAAATGTAGACATCTTCATTCTGTTCAAAAGTTTACAGCCCTCGCTCTGAATGCATTGTTTTTCTTTCTGGAGCATCAGTGAGTGTTTGAACCTTCTGTAATAGTTGCATATGAGTCCCTCAGTTGTCCTCAGTGTGAAAAGATGGATCTCAAAATCATGCAGTCATTGTTGGAAAGGGTTCAAATAAACAAAAATGCTGAAAAAACAAAGGGACCTGAAGGATTTTTCTGAAGAACAGCAGGCAGTTTAACTGTTCAGGACAAACAAGGGACTCATGAACAACTATCACTAAACAAAAAAACAGTCGTGGATTGTTCAGGTAACAGCCCAGTATTAACAATCAAGCGTATGTGAACTTTTGAACGGGGTCATTTTTATAAATTCAGCTATTATTTTCTCTTGTAGACTGTATGTAAAGGTATTTTATGTGAAATATCTTATTCAGATCAGTACTAAATAAAAAACAACATGCATTTTGTATGATCCCTCTTATTTTGGTAAAATAATTAACATTTTGCAGATTCTGCAAGGTGTATGTAAACTTTTGACCTCAACTGTACATGATTACAATGTGATGAAAAGCATCTTCTGGTTCCTATCAGAGAATTGCAAATAAAATTTATATATATGATCAACTAAAACAGTTGTGTAATATTACATTAATATTACATTAAAGTTTATACCAGTTCCTTATGGTGGGGTAAGTTAAAATGCTGGCTCAATTTACACCACAGCATTTGGCTCACTTTGCCCCATAGCTGCCATTTTGGAGAAAAATAGCTACCCTGCCAATTCAGGCTAATATTTAGCTAAATGATTTGCATGGTTTTATACTCTGCTAAATCACTTATATGCATCATAAATATTTTTAGACCTGGATGAATTTGCTTCAATGTAACAGCCATTACATCTGTTATGGTAAAATTGGACTTTGACGAGCCAAAAACTGTTTTTAAAGTAAGTGGGTGCCTTTCACTCAACTTACCCACTGGCTCAACTTACCCCACTCTCCCCCTAAATGATGACGCAATTTTCATTTTTGGGTTAACTACTCTATTAAAGGGGGTCATGAACTGAGAAACCAAAATTCCCTTGATCTTCTGACATATGGAGGTCATTGTACTATAAAAACATCCTGTAAATTTCAGAACTCAAATCTTTGTCGTTCGTCTAAAAACAGCTTATATTGAAGGCAGTCTTGCCAAAATGACAGCTTTTAGAATGTTCTATTCTATGATGTAATAGTGTGGATAAGCTCCGCCTCTGCAGAAGAACATTGATAACACTGCCTATTTAGCCCCGCCCACCGTTTAGCGCATAATGTTTACCAGAGAGGCGAATATGCAGGTCTGTGCAAAAACCAAACGATAAAGTTGGCTCTGAAGACAACAAGACACTCTACAGTGCAAATTTGTGGAAATAAACAGGTTTGGCATTGACTTCCTTCTGATCCCAACGTTACGAAAGAGTGAATTAAATTTATTTTTAATGATGTTCCAGACCTCGTCAGTAAGAACTCGGTCCTTTGTTCACTTCATTATACTGTGGATTTGTTTACAATTACCCATAGCGTCAGTGAAGCAACGCTTGTTCCTTTATCTCAGGGTGCCGAGTTTACATTAGTAACTGGAGGGACACAATTCGACTCAAAAAGATTGAAACTAAAAGATGATCCTGTGCTGACTATATTGGATGTCACAACAAATGTGTGAATAACTGTTTTCACAACGTTGTCACTATTGCTTTGATATGTATTGAGTTATTTATGTGTTTTAAACCTAAATCACAGCGGTGTCCATCTGTGAGGAATGAATGTACAGTGTTAGCCAATCATAGCAGTGGGGGTTTACTTTCGAGTCTACAATCCACCACGTCAAACAGAGCATTCTGCTGAGGGGGGTTAAAACAGGACAGAAAATAGTCTATTACCTCTAAATTATGATGTTTTTCGATGTACAAACCTTGATAACATTATAAGTGGACCTCAGAGAACAGTACTGAATAAAAACAAAGACAGTTCATGACCCCTTTAAGTAATAATGTTAAACATGTGCAGTTTTGCTTCTGCACTCTTGCTCAACTCATATTCAGAAAGACACACTTCAAAACATATTTAATAAAAACATAAAACATTTTTTTTTTTCATCAAAAAATGAAAAGCTAAAACCATGCTAAACCATCTGAAAACCATAATAAAATAACCATGGTGAACAAAAATTCTATATGCTTTAGAATGGTAATTTACATCTTAAAATAGGCTTATCCAGCTTGTCCAAAACCCACCCATATCCATTTGTATCCAAAATATAGAAAGAGATCTTTTTGTCATTGCAATGGAATGGATATGGCTTCGCTGCACACTCGTATCTCACACACTGTATTCTGGCCTGGAAGATAACAAGCAAGAAAACATCCCAATGCTGTTATACTTTATATGCACTCTTTGGAATGTTGCTCAGCCAGGCAAATTCGAGGAGCGGAACTTACTGTTGTATAATAGGATTTATAACTTGGACAGTAACTTATATCTTCTGTAAATTCCATAATCATTGCTTGCAGTTAGATCTTAATCACAGGCCTGTAAGCAAATAATTACAGATCTGGGCAATGATGACATTTTGTTTTCTCTGTGCAATACGCTGTGGAGTAGAATCTAATTGTACACAGCATCATTCCACCATTTCACTGCTCTTCTCATCTGCCAATGAGAAGTTTAGTTCAGAAGAACCCTGAAGCAGTTGCCTTTACAAGACAGTGAACATAAATCTGAACATAAAGTGAACAAAAAAAATGCCCCTCAAAGCATCAGATATATACAGTAGTCAAGATTTGAAGTAGATCAAAACCTTTCATCAATGTTGTCCTAAAACCAAAACAATACCTGTTCTTGTCTTAGGACAACTTTTATTAACTGTTCTTTGATCTTAGGACAGGGGTGAACAACCCTGTTCCTGGAGATCGACCTTCCTACAGAGTTTAGTTCCAACCCTAATCATACACACCTGTTTGTAATTATCAAGTGCTCCTTCAGATCCTAATTAGCTGGTTCAGGTGTGTTTGGTCAGGCTTGGAGCTGAACTCTGCAGGAAAGTCAATCTCCAGGACCAGGGTTGAGCACCCCTGTCTTAGGACAACTTTGATTGACTACTATATATATCAGGGGTGGCGAACGTCGGTCCTGGAGAGCCACAGCCCCGCAGAGTTTTGCTTCAACCCTAATCAAACGCACCTGAACAAGCTAATCAAGGTCTGAAGGGTTACTAGAAAGCTACAGGCAGGTGAGTTTTAATTAGTGTTGGAGCTGAACTCTGCAGGGCTGAGTTCGCCACCCCTGATATATATAACTGATGTAACCATTTTGTCTGCGTCCAACATTTCGATTAAAGCACAGACTATTGTGCCATAATTGAGCGAGCTTTCAAATTATGATCTACAAGATGTTTTTTCTGCTATTGTTTCTGATTAATTATTTAAAGCGCACAAATTGGCCCGATTGCAACTCCATTACAACTTCAAATCAAATTCTCTGGTACTAAGTTTCAAATGATCACAACAGTCAAAACAGCCGAAACAGTAAAACATCCCTCCCGTCTAGAGGATTGTACATTACCACCAATTAGCATCCGTAAGAAAATGCATTACATTTCAAACAAACATTTCATTCATTACGACCGAGTAAATATTGACAGTTTGAACAGTCTGAATCCATTATGTGGGACACTCTCAAGAACAGAAGTGAAAGCTTAATGCATCTTAAGAAAGCTGAAGGATCCCGTGGCCATAGACGCTGCCGCTGATGTATACGGTTTACACGCCACGCTGTGTTCCTCAGTCTCTCCTTAATTGGGATTGATGTTGCACCAAATCAAGGGGAACATTATAGATCTGCCAAAGAACTAGAGATGACAAGATTTACTGAGAGGCAATCTTGCATTTCCTCAGTAGATTTCTTTTACACAGATGAGTGCTTCACCGAATCGTGCAGCGGAAAGGAGGAACATGCAAAGCAACATCACTGGAAGTTTTTATTTGGACAATAAAGCATTTAGCGGTTTACAGAGAAAGTTTATATGTTTTTCAGGGGTCTGCAGTTACTGTCCTTATTGGCTGTTTAGAAACCATGAGTGTTAAAGGGGTCATCGGATGCAAAATTCACTTTCACATGTTGTTTGAACATAAATGTGTGTTGGCAGTATGTGTACACATCCACCCTATTATGATAAAAATCCACTCAGTGGTTTTTACTTAATCCTAAAAACAATATCCCCTTTTTAAATCAAGCCATTCTCAGCTTCTTGGCTGTGTAACGTCACACAGACCAAGGCCGCTCCCACTATAGTTGATTGAAATGGCCGTCTTACCTTAGACCCGCCCTGAGTGAGCTGTGAGCAGTCCGCCATTGTATCGGCTTCTAAAGCGATTGATGTGTTTTGTTGTTGGATGTAATAATGAATATCACAGTCATTTACTCCCGACATCTGAGCTGCTGAAGACGCAGAGGATTACGTTTGTTTGTGAAGCGAATGTGCCCCCCGATCTACCTAAATGCGTCTATGTTCGCACAAATCATTCGTGATCCAGCTTCACCTACGGAAGAAGTGAGTATGAGGGTTTTTTATGAATCTTTGCAAATCGCTTTTCCTAATAACATGCTAGTTAGCAAGTTTCACAGCTAAATGCAGCTAAAGTAAACAGGCTCATGAGAATGGCTCGTCAACCCACAAAAGAGAGGGGTGGGGTGAGCAGAGCTCATTAGCATTTAAAGGGACATGCAACAAAATGGGTTCCTGTGAACAGAGCTGATTTTGACATGGTAAAAATTGTGTTTTTTACACTACCTTTGAGAAAGTTTAACCAAAGCATTCTATTTTTCATTAAGACCTTAAATAATCATATTAAACTGTGCAAAATTGGCATCTGATGACCCGTTTAAAGAATTAGTTCACTAATAATTTACCCAACCTCATGTCATCCTAGATGTTCATGTCTTTCTTTCTTAATTCAAAAAGAAATTAATGTTTTTGAGGAAAACATTTCTAGGATTTTTCACCATATAGTGGACTTCAACGTTCAACGGGTTGAAGGTCCAAATTGCAGCTTCAAAGGGCTCCACATGATCCCAGCCGAGGAATACGGGTTTTGTCTTTTGTGAAATTAGACATATTTACATGCTTTTTAACCACAAACTCTGCGATGCACATCCATGACTTCTTGCATTATGTAAACAGGTCACACGTGGTTAGATCTTCATCTGTGTACTAGGGCAAAAAACTCCATCTCATTTTTTCCTCCACCTTCAAAATCGTCCAACAGTGTTGTTTTACCTTTTTTTGTAAAAAGTATTTAACTTTCTTTGAACATTTGCTTTGTAAACACTGGGTTGATACTTTCTGTCTACATCACGTGTGACCTTTCCAATGTGACTACATGCTTGAAGTCGAGCTAGTGCAAGATGAGCATTTGTGGTTAAAAAGTATATACATTTGTTTTTGTTTTTTGGAAAATGGCCGATCGTTTTGCTAGATAAGACCCTTATTCCTGGGATGGGATTGTGTAGAGCCTTTTGACGCTGCATTAAAACTGCAATTTGAAACTTTAACCTGCTGATCCCCATTGAAGTCCACTATATGGAAAAAAAATCCTGGAATGTTTTTTTCAAAAACCTTAATTTTTTAATATTTGGCTGGAAAAAGAAAGACATGAACATTTTGAATGAAATTGGGGTGAGTAAAATATCAGGAAATTTTAATTCTGGAAGTGAACTAATGTTGACACAAATCCATTTCTCAGAATGGTTACACTACTAGCTGAACTCTTCAATGGATTGTCATTGTACATAATCTGAGGTGAAAGTTCAAAGCTTTTTTAATGGTAGCCTCTTGCTCATGAAATACGAAAACATGGCTCTAATCTCAAAGCAGCATATGGTTCAAAGTGAGGATTTAATGTTTACCGGTTGAAATTAAATTAACTCATGTACAAGCCCAAATCAAAGCCCCAAAATGGCTCTTGCATGTCTCTTTAATTTTCAAATATACACTATTATGTTTGTGATGTGTTTTATGTGTGTGGAGGGGAAAACTAACTAAGACTTTGCGCATTTCATTTAAGTTCATTGCTTTTATATTCACTTCAGACAGGAGCATTCAAAGGAGCTTGTCAAATGCATTACTTGTTTAGAAGTACTGTATATTGGTCAAACCGTTTACGTGTTCATTTTCTGAGGCTGTGCCACAGTGCGGTCAAGGAATTGACTTGTGGGACATACTGTATAAATATGACTATAAATCCACTGCTTGCTGTTTGGTGATTCATGATATGCTCTTTGAGGGTAATTTTAATGGTTTTCTGGAGGAAAAATTTACTTACTCTGAGTACTTTTCCTGGTTATGCGAAAAGCACATAAGCCTATCGTCTTCATTTATTCAAGTCCATATTTTGCTCATAAAATTACCATTCAGAATGCTTCATATTCACCGACACATTCACCTTATGACCCTCTCAAAGAGCGTAAATGTCCATAGAATTTTAAAGTGGCAATAATAAGATCTTTTTGTGGCGAGGTTAGAAGGTCCTTTTCTTAATTTAACCATTATGGCAGCAATCAATTGCTGATCTGTCATGATATTGCAATCTCACTTTATGGTGACATATAATCAAAGTACAAATGGGATTTATATGAGAAATGTGCCCAAAACCACGAGTCAGTTTCCAAGATTGACAAGGTTTTCTGCTATGAGCTATTATTTAGATATAAAACGAATTAGTAATGAAAGATGTGTGATCCTTTTTGTGACTTCTGAGTCATTCATCGCAGGAATTTATTAAAAATGTATTTTGATGATATTTATATAATACTGATGAAAGCACATGAGAAATATCTTGCAACACTTGTGAATGATTGTGGAATCAATTCTTCTCTTTTGTATTTCCAGAACGACTGAATGTACCAGGAGAATCTGTTTCATTTTCATCCTCAGCAATCAGAAGAAGCAAACTACTGTTCTTTTCTTTGATCATTTTTTTTATGTTTCTTTTTGTAGTCCAGTTGTGTAACACATTTTAGACTTTCACATAACACAGCCTTAAAAATAGCCAATGTCATGATGACAGGCGCAATTTATTTACTTTCAGAGATTTCATAAGTTTGCTTCTGTGGTGATGTCAGTTGCTAGATGAATACAGAGTTGAATTCATTGCTGCTCGACTATGAATCTCAGATGAAGAATCTAGACGTGTTCACCCACAGCTATGAAACTTTATTAGCCCCCAAAGTCATAGATAAAAGAGATGATTCAGCTAAAATGACACCAGAATGAGACTTGTATATCAAATTGATCTTCGGCTCACTATCTTTGTAGGAAAACGTTTGAACTTTTGATGTACTGACTGGTAAACAGCAATGGCTTCAGTGGTATTTTTTTATGTTAGCTAGCATGATTTTTCACTCTTAACTTGGCTAGAAATTCTTCAAAATAATGAACCTTTTATTTGTAACTTTCTTTTTCTTTTTGATGCATGACTCACATTTGTTAAACTTACATTTTACATTGAGACACCCTGGCATTGCCTTTTTAAAATGTACTGGTGCAGTGCCGATTTTATTACAACCATAATGAAGCTTACAATCCTAAAAATTGTTTTGTAACCTTTGAGCAACAACAATTCATTATCTTTAGTCTCCAGAAATCACTGTTTAAAGATTCACCTTTAAAACTTGTCATAATGACTATACTTCAAGATTTATATTTTAAAACATCCAGTTCCCTGAAACATTTTAATGTGCATGTTTTCATCTGTAATATCTATTTCTTAAAGTGTTTGCTAATCTGCAATATGTCAGTAAGATGTTACCTAATATATGTTTAATGTAATGTCTTTAACATGTATGATATAGAAAAAAATAGCTTTTTAAAAGAAGCTCTAGATGATTCACAGCAGATATGTAGTGCTTTTTAACAGACATCTTGGAGACACATGTTTACTAATTCTGGCTTCTGATAGGTCAAGTGGACCAATGCTTAGCTTGCTTTCACAAGTTTTTGAGCTCTTTTATCTTCACTTGTGTTTCACAGGACTTGAGCACTGAGCAAATACAGTGTTGTACCGGGTGAGCTACAGAGCAAGTTTACTACATCAAAAAAGCCATAGATATGGAGCTGGTTATGTGATGCCAACATCAAAATGTATTAGTTTTCAAATCATGCATATGGTAAAAATGTTTTAAGGTCCTAACATAATATGTTGTGCTAGGAACTGTGCAAAAATAAATCTTTATTAATTGATAATCTGCCTCAGTAATCATGATTTGTATGCAAAGGAATAAAAATTGGTGTTTTACTGCCACTAGCGTTCATTTTAACTGGAAACTGCAGTGGATTGTATATATAGGTACATTTTTGGAGGTTTTTTTTTTTTGTTTTTTTTTTAGTGAGGCTATGTGGTGCAATATAGTATGGACTGTAGTTGCTTAAATTAAGGAGCTCATAAGCCATTAAATTTTCATGATTAAAATACTTGTCCGTCACTGAGCTTTTTATAACTTCAGGTTAATATACTTTTTCCAAATTAAGGCCATTAATGTTTGAATAAAGCTAGTTTTAGTATTTATTTATTTATTTTTGTCTGTGTGTCTAAAGGAGAAGTTCACTTCCAGAACAAAAATTTACAGATGATTTACTCACCCCCTTGTCATCTAAGATGTTCATGCCTTTCTATTGTAAAGATATTATGTTTTTTGAGGAAAGCAGTTCAGGATTTTTCTCCATATAGTGGACTTCAATGGTGTCCGCGAGTTTGAACTTCCAAAATGCAGTTTAAATGCAGCTTTAAACAACTCTAAACAATCCCAGCCAAGGAAGAAAGGTCTTATCTAGCAAAACGCTCGGTTATTTTCGAAAAAAAATGAAATTTTTTAATACTTTTTAACCTCAAATGCTCGTCTGGTCTAGCTCTGTGTGGAATCTGTGTATTCTGGTTCAAGACGGTTAGGATCGGAAAACTCCCATCTCATTTTCTACTCCAAATTTAAAATCATCCTACATCGCCGCAGAAGTACGGACCCAGTGAACATGCAAAGAAGATTAAATGGCCTTCACAAAAGAAAGGTAAAACAGCAATGTAGGACGATTTTGAAGTTGGAGAAGAAAATGGGATGGGATTTTTTTGACATACCCTGTTAAAATTTATTTTATTTTTTTTAAGCTTTAATTGACAGGACAGTTTGAGAGCAGACAAACATTAGCATTGGGTGAAGAAAGGGGAGCAGGACCAGCAAAGGACTTCGAGACGGGAATCGAACTCGGGTTGCCGTGAGCGCAGATGTGTTGTATGTCGGCGCACTAACCACAAGGATATTGGCGCAGATGTACCCTAACTGTCTTCAACAGGAATTCACAGAGTACACGCAGAGCTAGACAAGATGAGCATTTGAGGTTAAAAAGTATATAAGTTGATCTTTTTAAGAAAATAACCGATTGTTTCACTAGATGAGACCCTTCTTCTTCGGCTGGAATTGGTTTAGAGCTTTTTATAGCTGCATTTAAACTGCATTTTGGAAGTTCAAATTCACGGGCACCACAGAAGTCAACTATATGGAAAAAAATTCTGAAATGTTTTCCTCAAGTATCCTTCTAATCCTGCTGAAACACATACTTCTGGTTTGGAATCACTGTGATGGAGGACTATAATAAACCAATTTAATCTTTTATCACTAACTTTCTTTTGCAACTTCATGTGGCTCTATTCAGAGACAGGCAATCTGACAAACAGCAGCCGAAGTCAATTCTACAGGTCGGGTGCCAACACGCAGAGAATTTTAATTTTGCAATTATGGCAAGAGAGCTGGGGACTTTCTAATTATTTAGCTATTCTTGAAGGAATATTGTCTGTCGCGCAACAAATGTGCAGTGGCAGAGGAAGAACATGTTCCAGGTTGCTGGGTGCGTCATTTTTCATTAAATCAGTGCTTTCTGCCCAGTCTCCTGATCTGGGTTAATGGGCAGTAAGGAACAGGGTTTTGCCTCTGAATCCTCTGTCACTAGATTAGTGCAGACGGTAAAATGTGACAGACATGGACGTCAATCCCCACCTGATGTATTACAAATGACTGTGACCCAGGGATCTCAAATGAAGAATAGGTGTTTTGGATCTAATGGCTAAAGCATGAATCACTATATTGCTCAGAAGGTAGAGATTTGGATCCTAGCATTTAGTATTAAACTGCTGTGTCACTGGTAATGCTGCAGACATGAATTATACCTCAAATCAAGCGGCTGTTACATTTCTAAGCAATCTGTCTTGCAATTTTAACTTGATGAATGATAAAACAGGCAAAAAAAAAAAAAAGGATAGAGTGGAGCTATATGGATATGAGGCATGTACTGGGAACATACAGAGGCTTTGAAATTGGCTCTTTGGATTTGGGCCGGTTAACAACCACCCAGAAAGCATCATCCAGAACATCTTAGCAACTGCACAGCAGCACAATACAAAGAACTCAAGGCTTTTAGCAATGTATAGCAATGCATTGGCAACCAGCCACAACACCCTAGCAGCATGAAAGTGAGTTTTGCATGGTTTTAATTCGTCTTTTCTATTCAGATCCAGTTTTTACTCTTTTTTTTCTTTCTTTCTTTTTCTTTCCCAGAAAAAAACAAATCTTTTTTTTTTTTTTTTTAGTATTTTAGGGCTGCCAAAGTGTCATTAAAATGTCATTCAATTTCAGAATTGCCATTTTAAATACCTTTTATTTATTTCAATTTTTCCCAGGTGTAAGGTTTTATTTTTATTTCACTAAACAAAAATGTTTTTTTATTTTTTGGGTATTTTTGTTAACAGTACAAGCCGATTTTTTTTAATGTTCTTAACCGCAAAAGACCAAAAACAACAGTTGCAAATTACAAGGATTTCACAGGATTCACCTGCTGCCACAAAGGCAAGTAATATTTCTGCTTTTAAAGTCATTTGCATAAAACACCTCTACTTTTTGAAAAATAAGGCATGAAGGCTTTTGAAAAACAAGCTGCAGGGAGAATCTCATCCTCCCCCAGACGAGGGCTTATGATGCATGTACGGACGTCCTGCTTGGTAGGAACATCATTTCCCGAGTAGAACAACATGAGAAGCATAACTAGAAACTGCACTGAGGCCAGCAGCAAAATCCCAAATACTAATAATGTAAATGTACAAACTAATTGGCCCCACACCATCTGTTTCTAGATTAAATAATGAGAACTATTGTGTTGGCATTTTTGCACAAAACATTTGAAGGCTGATATATATTCATTCATTCAATCCCAGCAGAGTGTGCTCAAGTTATGCAAAATGCCAAAATATTGGCTGTAATAAATCACAGAACTATTATGGCAGTGAGTTGATTTCATCTGCTTTGAGAGGTTGTCTTTGATAAGTAGACAGTGGTGTCACAGTCTCAGCGCTACTGATTGACTGATAATTTCCCGTCTGGATGTTCCGATGGGTGCCGACTCCTCATCAGTCTTGCAGGTTGTCCTAATCCCTGCACCTCTTAATGGCTGGCTGCACCGTATGATTGTATGCAGATGAAGGAACCTGATAAAGTCATTATGGGCATACGCATAACTGCTGGCCTTCTGCCGCTCCAGTTCCACGTATTAATGATTTGTGTGAAAGCAGCCCTTATTTCACAAAGTGCAAGATGAAATAGGGAATTCAATAATAAGAGTGAATCGTGCCTACTGATGGCGCCGTTTATGCGCACGTGCTGTCTGGGTTGTTTTAGCTCCCGATTCGCTAAAGGAATTATGCAAATAAGGTAACAATGCAAACACATCCACAAAATCTGTGCTTGGGTGCAATTTGCACGATGCACAATCTTGCGGGCTGGTTCTGAGTAGGTTGTGGAGGATGCAAAATATCGATCTGACATACTTCAGTGGGACTTTACAGCATCATTGCGATCCACTGAGCACCTAAATCGACTCTTCTTTAACATGCAGAAAGTGCACTTGTCTGCAAAGCGTGTCTGGATATATAGCTGCTTAATGCTGTTCTTGATAATTTGACCATCAATTGATGAATAACTACTGTCATAGAAAATGTAGGCTGCAATGTAGACAGGAGGTGTGTTTGCACTAAAAAGAATGTGCTTCATTCGCTAACCATGCAGAAGTGGCCGTTCCAAGTGTGCCATAGATGTGAAAACATGTTGATCCAGGCCAGGTATCCTCAAATCTGGCCCATGAGATCCACTTTCCTGCAGAGTTTAGCTCTAACCCTATTCAAACACACCTGAGCATGCTAATCAGTGTAAGTGAGTTTGATCAGGGTTGGAGCTGAACTCTGCAGCGCATTGGCCCTTCAGGGCAAGATTTGAGAAACCCTGTTTCCCTACCCTTATCACGTAGATGCAAGTTTAAGTGTTTGTTTTTCTAATAAGTTAGCTTTTAGTTAATTATCTGATGCTATAAAAATAGGGTGTGGCGTCAGGTTTTTGAGCTTGTGATTGGGTCTGCAGGAGTTTGAATGGTACGTTGATACTGGAGCTTCAGCTCATGATCACTACCGTGCAGACTTGGGACATTCTTGGGACATTTTGGCTACACTTTTCTTCAGTGGATGGACGGACACGTTGTTCATCTAAACTCAGAATCGATTCCAGAGTGAATCACAATGCATTTGGGAAATCAATGAATCGCAATGAATCAGTTTATTGTTGCAACCCTACAGAACATGTTTTTGCTTTATAAAAAAGGGTCTTGAGAAGCATTTTTTAAAAGTTTAACTTATTTTACCTTGAGCCCCACCTTTTCAAAATGTTGTGAAATGTGCCAAACACTGCAAATTATGTGAGATGCAAGATGGTCCCTAATAATGTATCTACACTAGACGCAATTGACCCTTTGCAAAAACCCCCCCTCTTCGTTACTGTTGCTTTCTCCAACAAGCCAATGCACTCTCACGTCACACATCATGCTCCCGTGGAGTGAAAAATACATCACGGAGCAAAGAGGAAACGGACAACGCACCGACAGACAAGACAGAGTTGGTTACTTTTGGTATGAAACAAAATCTCAGCTTCCAAATTTTGTGATTTTGTAAGAAATTCGAACAATAATACCATTTTGTGGGTCTTTAATGTGTCATGAGAGAAATCTGTAGCGCCTCATTTCAAGCGGCATGTGAATCGACAAACTCTTCCTCTTTACTAGTGAAAGATTATGTGTAATTTTAGACAGATGCATTTACATTGTGACTGTGCCCCAGATGCAATCAACAGGAACTGTCTCTGTAAAGGTGTGAACCAAATGGTCCATACATTTAGAATAACAAAGGAACAGCATTTCTCAGGAACTTCTTGTAGATTACAGGATCCCCAGCGGGAGGTCCTGACAGTATCTATTGTTTCTAGCCATTTGTCTTTAGGTATAAAGTTCTGTCTTACAGACAGAACTATGGGAGAAGCTAGGCAGAACTTTGGAAGAAACTAGGAAGAAGCTTTGGACCCTTACACGGGTTAAGATCTAGAAGAAGAACTCTGGTCAAGCTTACTTATTTTATGTATTAGAGAAATCTAATACATATTGTGAGCCACCCAAACCACTGGTCAGTCAAATACAGCAAAATCTAACACTAGTTATAGCATGAAATAAACATGAATGAACATCAGAAGGTATTTTGTTTCAACCGCAGAAAGACGTCAATACACACCATTTTTCAAGTGAAAGTGCAAAGGGTCAGTTGTTGTAACCACATCACACTGCAACTTGAGTCTGTCTATACAAGATGCAACATGGCAACATGGCAAATCCTCTTCTTACATCACAACAAAACAAATCTGTCATATCTATCTTTAAAATGAATCACGAGGACTCATCACACTGGGTCACATGACTATAAACGGTAAAATTAGTTCCTTGAGGTGACCATCATATGTACCCTTCACTAATGGACATATACAGTTGAGGTCAAAAGTTTACATACACCTTGCAGAATCTGCTAAATGTTCATTATTTTAACAAAATAAAAAGGATCATACAAAATTCATTTTATTGTTTATTTAGTACTTACCTGAATAAGATATTTCACATAAAAGACGTTTACATATAGTCCACAAGAAAAAAATAATAGTTTAATTTATAAAAATGACCCTGTTTATTCTTAATACTGTGATGTTGCCTGAACAAGCGCCTCAGAAGGTCAGAAGATTCAAACGCTCACTGATGCTCCAGAAGGAAAAATGATGCATTAAGAGCCGGGGGTGTGAACTTTTGAACAGAATGAAGATGTGTATTATTTTGTCTAAATATCATATTTTTTCATCTAGTATTGCCCTTCAGAAGCTACAGAAGATACTTACATGTTTCCCAGAAGACTAAATAAGTTCAATTTATCCTGATCTTCAAATTCAAAAAGTTTTCACCCCCCGGCTCTTAATGCATGGTTTTTCCTTCTGGAGCATCAGTGAGCATTTGAACCTTCTGTAATAGTTGCATTTCAATCCCTCAGTTGTCCTCAGTGTGAAAAGATGGATCTCAAAACCATACAGTCATTGTTAGAAAGGGTTTAATACACAAAAATGCTAAAAAAACAAAAACAAAAAAATAATTTGTGCAACCTGAATGATTTTTTTCTGAAGAACAGCGAGCTGTTCAAGACAAACAAGGGACTCATGAACAACTATCATTAAACAAACAACAACAACAACAGCTGTGTGCTGTGGATTATTCAGGTAACAACACAGTATTAAGAATCAAGTGTATGTGAACTTTTGAACGGGGTCATTTTTATAAATTCAACTATTATTTTCTCTTGTGGACTATGTGTAAACATCTTTTATGTGAAATATCTTATTCAGGTCAGTACTACATAAAAAATAACATACTTTTTGTATGAACCCTCTTATTTTGGTAATATAATTCACATTTTGCAGATTCTGCAAGGTGTATGTTAACTTTTGACCTCAACTGTAAAATGGCCTTTTAAAAGGGATTTAGGGTTCTTTTGTCTTTTTGTAAGAACAAATTTGTGACCCTGGACCACAAAACTAGTCTTAAGTCGCTGGGGTATATTTGTAGCAATAGCCAAAAATACGTTGTATGGGTCAAAATTATTGATTTTTCTTTTATGGCAAAAATCTTTAGGAAATTAAGTAAAGATCATATTCCATGAAGATGTTTTGTAAAAATCCTACTGTAAATATATAAAAACTTAATTTTTGGTTAGTAATATACATTGTTAAGAACTTCATTTGGACAACTTTAAAGGCATTTTTCTCAATATTTAGATTTTTTTTGCACCCTCAGATTCCAGATTTTCAAATAGCTGTATCTCAACCAAATATACATAACAATATACAGCAATGGAAAGCTTATTTATTCAGCTTTCAGATGATGTATAAATCTCAATTTTGAAAAATTGACCCTTATGACTGGTTTTGTGATCCAGGGTCACATTTGTGCGCATACACACCTGTTGTAGATATGCATATTATTAATTATTAATGACAGATCTCTGTACTGATTACTACAACTGTTTAGTAAATTCGCTCCAGTTTCTAACTGAGGAATACACCTTCCTAATAATATTTGTATATTTCTTTGTAACAGCTCCTGTTTCTTTGGAAGGAATTTTCCTTCACAATTATTTGGATTATTGGATTTAAATTTGCATGGAGCTGTTTACTCACACTATCTGCAAATCCTTGGGTGAAGCAGCACCGATGCCCACTGCAGAATGACAATGACGCTCGAGGCCATCAGAGTACCAGCAATTACTGTATTGACAGAGAAATGTTGACTGAGGCATGTTGAAACAATGATAAACAGTTTGAACCGTCATTTGGTATTTGGGGTGGGTGGAGATACTAAATCACTGTCACTACATATGCACATACCCCACACACAGCACATGTGATATATACATTTGCATATTAATGAATGCTAATGTTTCATGGACTTGTGCACAATATTCTAAGATTAATGCGTATTTGAAATGAAGAGCTCTTGTGCTTTGTTACCTTCACCATATGAGTTTTAATCATGGAGAATGACTTTGTATTGACCAGGATGTCAGAGACATAATGAAAGCCAGCCTTCCTGTGCATGACCCTGTTTTAATTTATTTGAACAAGCTACTTCACATTGTCATTAAGGATTGTAGCTGTGGTCTGCAGTGTAAAGGCTTGTAACAAACTAAACATGAAGACTCATAGTTAATGCATTGCATTCTAATCGTAGGAAAACCGACAGCACAGAATAATGACTACGCCATTGTTTTCATTTGAATATGCATACTTTTATACACAGAGCATATACATATTCAACGAATGAGAAACTGAAGGTCATTTTCCCATTCAGAGAATGAATAAAGCCTAAGATGGGATGCCTAAATCCGGTTACTTCCTGTGAGCACTTCACAGTGACACTGCCTATATCAAGGGGTCAAGATTTGTCTGACTAGCATTGCCCCATTAGTCCCTGTCCTATCTGGCCTTGAACGTAGTTGTGTTGCTGTCTATGCAGGGTCAGAAAACTCTCAAATTTCATCAAAAATATCTTAATTTGTGTTCTGAAGATGAAGGTCTTACGGGTTTTGAACAACATGAGGGTGAGTAATTAATTACAGAATTTTCATTTTAGGGAGATTACTTTATAAGTTTTGTTAATAATAGATACTTACTAAACATCTTTATTGAATTATTTTATGTAATTAAAAAATATTTTATTTTTCAGTGTTTATGCATTGAGTTTCAATGTTTTTTTTGTTTTTTTCTTAAACAAGCAGCTAGTGCAACAATACCTAGGTGAGTGACTCAGAACTAAGTGTCCATAAGCAAAGTTAGCAGTTTTTAAATAGTTTACTTCTGCATCAGAAGATGAATGAGTGTGTAGTTGAGATTCATGGGAATGCTAAAGCTAGTTATTTCCAACTCCTTGGCCTCCACAAATACCCTTTTGGTTGGTGAGCAAGGAAGAGACAAATTTCAGCACACAGAGGAACTGTTCGCTCTTGAAAATTTGCAATATTTAGTAAGAGGCAAACAAACCTCCAGCAACCTGGCAGTGTTGAGGGTCGATGAATGTAGATTGGGCAATAGCTCCAGGCTTTCTGTGATCAAACCTATCTCGCACCAGCAGGTCATGAGGTGGGTATTGTTCTGAACTGATGGGCATATCTGAACAGGATTGACCACCTCCTGGCCTCTCTCTTTTCATCAGACACCACAAGGCTTGACCCAAATATCCCCTGACACTGAAAAATTTTTCTGTCAAGTGAACTGCCTCCTCTTCTTGTTTTTATGGACTCAAAACGAGAAAACCTGTGTTGTTTCCACGCTTGTATCATTGCAAGCCAAGGGGCCACAAGGCACATAAATTCACAGCATATTGCAAGTAGAGTTTTAATGAACTCTTGGTATTTGCTGTACCTTTTTATACTCCTGCCAATTAGGACACAGAAAGCAAATAAAAAAAACTATAAAGAAAAAAGCTCCAATGAAAACTTTGATCAGCAAATAGATAAAAATCCTCTCAGCTGATAGTGTCAAAAGAACATTAACAATGACATGAATGTTAACGGCACAGAAATAAAAATATGTCAGGCTGTATGGCTCTGAATTTTTGAATATAAAGCACAACTTGAGGACAAGCACTACTTTTATGGGATAGTTCATTATTAAGCTGGCTTGAAAAAATGCACTGATCTACTTTTAAAGTTTCTTCTTCATCTGAGCCAAACCTAGTGAAAAAAAACAGCATATGCTGGTAGGTATGTTTTGATGCTGGGATGTTGGTTAGGTAGGTTTTGATGCTGGTTTATGCTGGTCCTTAGCTGGACATGTTGCTGGTCAAGGACCAACATAAACCAGCATCAAAACCTACCTACCAGCATATTCTGTTTTTTTCACCAGGGAAATTAAGTCATTATCTCCTCCTACAGCTTTAATGTTTTTGAAAGAAGTATCTTACTCTCACCAAGACTGCATTTCCCTGCTGAAGGAAAAAAAAAAAACAAGCAAAAAAAAAAAACAGCCTAGGCTGATTGGCTGGTCTTAGCTGGTTTATGCTGGTCAGGCTGGTTTTAGCTGGTTGTTCCAGCTGGTCTCCCAGCCTGGCCGGCTAAGGAAGTAGCCAAAACCCCTCTAAAACCGCCCTGCTGACCAGCTAAGACAATGCTTTTTTTTTCAGCAGGGTTATTTAATAAAATACAGTACTGTGAAAAATGTACAATATTAATAAATATAATTTAACTTGAATGATGCAACCCACTTAAAACCATGGCAAGGTGAAAACTAGAAAAATTCACAAACGCACTTTAAATTGGGTTGGAAAATCCTTGTCTTTGAAGCAGTTGTAAAAGCCTCAAGTTTGAAAGTTCAGACAGATAGATAAATGTTGCTAACATGTTTATAGCACGATTAGCATGTTTGTTAACATGTCACTAACATGTTTTTAACATGTCACTAACATGTTTTTAACTTGATTAACATGTTTCTAACATGTTTTTATTATTAACATGCTGATAGCATTATTAGCATGTTGTTAGCATGTTGCTAGCATGATTATCATGTGGCTAACATGTTTCTAAGATGATTAGAATTTTGCTAACATGTTTTGGCATGATTAGCATGGTGTTTACGTGTTACTAGCATGTCCTTAATGTGTCTAGCTGATTAGCATGATGTTAGCATGTTGCTCGCATGTTTATAATATGATTAGCATGTTGCTAGCATTTCTTTAGCATGATTGGCATGTTGTTAAAATGTCACTAGCATGATTATCATGTTAACATGTTGTTAACACATTTTCTAACATGATTAGCATGTTGTTAACATGTCATTGGTTTACATGATTAGTGTGCAGTTAGGATGTTACTAGCATGTTTCTAGCATGATTAGTATATTGTAATATTTTGCTAGCATGTTTTATCATGATTAGCATGTTGTTAGTATGTTTTTAGTATGAGTAGCATGTTCCTAGCATGGTTAGCATGTTTTAATATGTTTTTAACATTAATAGCATGCTGATGTTTGTAGCATGATTAGCATGTTGTATGTTGCTAGCATGAGTAACATGTTGATAACATATTACTAGCGTGTGCCTAACGTGTCTAGCTGATTAGCATGAAGTTAACATGTTGCTAGCATGTTTTTAACATGATTAGCATGTTGCTAACATTTCTTCAGCATGATTAGCATGTTGCTCGCATTTCTTCATGTTTTATCATGATTAACATGTTGTTAGCATGTTTCTAGTTTTACTATGTTTTAGTATGTTTAACATTTTGCTAGCATGATTAGCTGTTTATAACATGTTTTAGCATTATTAGCATGTAGATAGCATATTTTATCATGATTAACATGTTGTTAGCATTTTGATAGCATGTTTCTAGCATAAGTAACATGTTGCTAACATGCTGTTAGCAGGATTAGCACATTGATAAGATGTTTTAGTATGTTGCTAGCATGATTTAGCATATTGCCCTGTTGAAAAAAAACAGCATATGCTGGTTAGGTAGGTTTTGATGCTGGGATGCTGGTTTTAGCAAAGGACCAGCATAAACCAGCTAAAACCAGCATCCCAGCATCAAAACCTACCTAACCAGCACATGCTGTTTTCTCGCTCGATGCTAACGGTCTAATCTGATTCAATGATCTATGCTAAGCTATTAGCAAAAAAAGTGGAGTGTTCCTTTAAGCTTTGCTAGTGATAGAAAGCTTAAACACTCTATAAGTCTTACTGTACAAAAGTTTTGACCCCCTCAATGAAAATCTACAGGATTTTTTTGTAGTTTTGGACTCAAAAACTGTTCGCCAGATCCCCTAAAGCTTCAGGCAGCCTTTCTGTAAATAACAGCCAACATTTTCTGTCTATTTTTTCACGCAAAGCTACAGCGTTTGTGCTTTTGCATTCTTTCTTGAAGGTTTAAATCTCCAGCCTTTATTGTAATTGCATTGAAAAGAATGACCAGTGCAAGTCCTTAGAATTTCTCCATTTGATTTCCACAAAAGAAAATAAGGTCACACAGGTTCGGAACGACATGAGAGTGAATAAATGATGACGCAAAGTTTTAGGCGATCTATTCCTTTAACCAACTGCCTCCTCCCATCTGGTCTGTGATCTCCACTGACCGTGTGTTTCTCAGCCTCTGCATTTCTCTTCTCTTGTAGGTTGAGCAGCAATTCACTGACTAGATGAGGCTGACTGCTAAAAATTAATCTCCTCAGGAGGAACAGCAAAGCAACACATTACCGTGAGTCACCCTGAACTTTCGAATCACAGTTAAATAGGTAGAAGCTATCCTGACGTGAAAGACCAAGGCTTTCTGAACTACCCTAAAAGAGGTCTAGTTCTTCACACGATCTTGCCTTGTTTTGATTATAAAAACATGCTTTAACATCATAAATAATAGCAGTTGTTTTCACTTTCCGGACACCGCTCATGTACGCACGAAACAGAATGACGTCGGTTAGAACAGGGTGGGCTGATGTGGCTATAAATGAATGATGAGCGCCGATCCACTCCCATGTTACCATGGTGCAAACAGAGTTGTACTCAATGTGTCATCTTTGCTCAGGTGCCCAGTAGGCTTTTCACTCCACTGCTTCCATATGCTGCATTCTTCACACATGAGAGCCACGGGGGCCTGAGACAGGACAGGAGCCGCTCTCAATAGACATGTCCCCGTGCTCACTCTGTCTCCAGGGCTTCCGGCGGGTACATGTGTGAGACTTCATCCACACGGAGCACTGAACCTTTTTTCTACATATGGTCTGTAATCTGTCTTTGGAATGACACACACCTGGAAAAGAACAGAGCGCGGATGACAAGTGTTGTGCGAAAAGAGTGGTTTTACGCATGGTTTTATTTGGGGTAGGTTCTGCCGGGCCGCATGAGTCATTCACAACAGACAATGTGATATAACACAGTACATCGTGTGTAAAAGGTGGCATTAAAACAAGAAAGTAATGATGCATAGAAATATATTTCCAAAATCAAGTAGTCATGTCTCAGTCAGTTCTAGCCATTTATGAACAAATCGTTACGTTGTTATGTAAAACAAGTGGAAACTGTTGGACTTCAAAGAGTGATTTGTCATCAGACACTGTTAGCTGTGTGCCTTATTTCATTCCCTTTAAAGTACTGGCACTAAAAGTATTATAAGTAATGATAAGTATTATAAATGAAAATATGTCTTATCATTTATTCACCCTCAAGTTGTTCCAAACCTATACAAGTTTCTTTCTTCTGTAGAAGATAAAAGGTGATATTTTGAATAATGGGAAATGTACTATGGAAGTTAATAGAAGCCATCAGCTATTAATATTATAATAATAAATTGGTTTATTGGTGTAATTTGGTTGACCATACTCATTGACTAGAACCGAGCAGGATTTTTTGCTAATTCAATTATAATACCTGTTTTATATATATATATATATATATATATATATATATATATATATATATATATATATATATATATATAAAATATTGAAATAATTTCATTTTATTATAATATTTATAATCATAAAATACTTTAAATATTAAATCTAAATAGTAATGTTTAAAAAAAAAAAAAATAATAAATAAATAAATAAAAATGCCAAAAGCTAAAAACAGTAAAATTATTAAAACTTCTGAAAATTTACAAATAGAAAAACTAACTGACTAACTAACTAACTAAATAACTAACTAAATAAAATAAACTTTAGAAATACTAATACAACACTGGTGATAACATGTTTTAGTGACTCTGACTGATTCAGTTTGATATGTGAACAAAGTTTCTTCTGAACATAAAGGAAGATATTTTAAATAATAATAATAATAATAATAAAATGGATGTCAATAATAACAATAATAATAATAAAAAAATACTATGGAAGTCAATAAGAGCTGTGAACTATTAATATTACTATAATAATTTAGTTAATTGGTATAATTTGGTTAACCATATTCATTGACTAGATCAAAGCAGGAATTTTGCTAATTCAAAATAAATAAATAAATAAATAAAATTCAAATATTTTAAGTATTAAATCTAAATAGTAATGTTTAAACAGTACAAAAAACAATACAAAATAAATAACACTAAAATTACAGTAAAATTGTTACAGTTTAAAATTAAATAAAAGTGAAAATCTGACGATAAAAAAAGTTAATTCAAAATATAAAAAAGTACAGAAATTCTATAACAGTTTATACAAAATACTAAAATTACACTGGTGTGTTGTTGATTCAAAAGTAGCTCTGACTGATTCAGTTTGATATGTAAACAAAGTTTCTTCTTGTGAACATAAAAGAAGATATTTAAAATAATAATAATAATAATAATAATAATAATAATAATAATAATAATAATAATAATAATAAATACTATGGAAGTCAACAAGGACCATCAACTATTATTATTACTATAATAATTTAGTTAATTGGTATAATTTGGTTGACCACATTCATTCACTAGATCAGAGCAGGTTATTTCAAAATATAAAACAAATACATAAAATCTATAACAGTTTATAAATAATACGGAAATTACACTGGTATGTTGTTAATTCAAAGTTGACCATATTTATTCACTAGATCAGAGCAGGATTTTTGATCATTCAAATAAATCATTTTAAATATTAAATCTAAATAGTAATATGTTTAAAAACAATAAATAACAGAAAAAGTACAGTCAAATTATTAAAAAGTGATATTAAATGAAAATATAAAAATATAAAAAATAAATGTTGATCCAAAATATAAAACAGATACATAAAATCTATAACAGTTTATAAATTATACTGAAATTACACTGCTGTGTTTTGATTCAAGAGTGTCTCCGACTGATTCCATTTGATATGTGAACAAATTGGTTTTGTGAAAACTTCTTAAATCTTCTTCAGAACAACGTTTCGTACGCATATCTGACATTTTCTATTTCTTAATTCACCCTCTCCTAATTGTAACCTTTTCATCTTATATAATATGACAAATAAATAATATTAAATGTAGAACAAAAAATAGTCAACCACCCTGAGTCATCCTTAGAAGCAACACTGTATAATATATAATCAGTTTAGATCCCAATTTTGTGTTGGAAATGCTTGTGTATCATCACTCCATGTAGTTTGCTGAAAACTTTTGTGTAAATGGACTTTGCTCTTTGATCCAGAGCTTTATATTAAGGTGTGTGGTGAAGCGGTAGAGTGCAGTGTCTGAACCTGTGCCCTCACCAGTCTATCCTGATAAATACTGTATCTTCAGCCCACTTCACATTATACTCCTCCATCAGCCCATTTGTGTGGTCTGTGCAGCAAATAACTCACAACTTCTGCTGTAAACAGCTAAGAAGAAACGTTTTAAACTACAAAAAAGACCAGCAACCTCATATATACAACTTTGCATTGGTTGCTGCGGCACAAGTAGCATATATATTAACCCGTAGCAGATCTATACAGGTGGAGCTGGGGAAGTGGAGGGTTTCAGAGGAACTCTGTAGGCGCACTGCGAAATGCTCTAGTGAATGCTAACCAGCCATTTAAATGTAAAGCAGCAAGCTCATTGGCTGTGTATGCAACATCAACCAATCAGCTTGTGCCAAGTAGTTTAACACTGTGAATATCATCAGTTCTAGAGTTTTAAATAGCGTTTACACCCAAACACATATTACTGTATTTAACAGTACTAGAATGGGAAAACTGAAGACATATTTCCATAAAAGTATCTAAAAATCATTAAAATGACATGAAAGAGTGCATGAGAATTGTATAGGAAATGATTTTCCAGTGCCCGTTTTGAACATATGCAAATTTTGTGCAGCAGGTCCGTGATGTTCAAACACTCTGATTATATGAAGATACATTATGTCACTAGTTTGAAAGTAAACACCAGTTCATGCAGCCCATATTCTCTGTTTTATGGTAATCACTTGCCTTGTCTGGTAATGCAAATGTTTGCTGAAGGCCAGAGTGAAAGAGCACCTCCCCAACAGCACACAGGAGGTGATGCGTGTCACTGCGCGACGGCACATTGCAGCGCAAATCATACGCAGAGAAATCAAAGATATAATCATGCCAATGGGTGAGAAGAAAGCCTTCGCAGCATGACATTATACAGCCATGCCCAGCAGTGGAGTTTGTCCCTGTCAATTAAAATGTACGCATCTCAGAACGAGAATGTAGTTCTGAAGTGCTCTTCTAAAGGTCGGATCAGTTTGCCAAGTGACACTGGGTCCAACTGATACACATTTAATTAGTGCATGTCTACATTTTCACTAATTCATTGGCAGCCTATGGGTATCTGTATCCTTTAGCTTGGACAGAATGCACATAATCATTCATTAAACTTCTAAAGCTAAATACGCAAATACAATAGAGTTCTAAATGACATCCAGGGCTTTAACGTGCTGTTTTCTTAATTAGGTGATTAACATTTTACTCTGGAACTAACATTTAGCTTTGCTTCTGTTTAAACCAAAGAGGTAAGGATGTTTATAATACTTGGAAAAAGCTTTCCGTTTTAATAGCAGTCCTAACAACAACAACACAAGTTTATTCAAATGTGTTATTACTATCCACCTTTTCCCTGAGCAACCAATGAGCGCAAGCATGACGGATTCTAACGTTTGTTGAACTCTTGTCCTATTCTGGTCTCCAGGAACCAATGTTAATACTTGGTAAAAAGAACAATTTAAACGGAAACTTTTTGAGTACTACTGAGAATAAAAATGAGTTTAGGGTCAAGCTGCGCTGTTGGCTGCTACAAAAACAGCAAGAAACTGAAGGAATTACTTGTTTTAAGAATCAGGAAACTCAAATAGAAAGTCTGCGTCTGTATACCTTGCCTTCTATGCCAGGACTGAAGAGTGTCATGACAGGGGTTTTATTAGTTTAATACGTTGCTTGATGCTCACCTATGTGCGATTATACGCTATGTGTGCAAATCGTTGGGCGGTGCTAAACAGGCAGTGACATAGAAGCAGGTATTCATTGTCTTTTGTGGAGGCGGTGTTTAGTCACACTATTACATCATAAAGTGGCACATTCCACAACCTCCGTTTTGCCAGATTGGCTTCAATAGGCTGTTTTTAAACTAACTAGAAAGTTTTGATTTCTGAAACTTACAAAATGTTTTTATAGTACAATGACCCTTATAAGATCAAGGGAATTTTGATTTCTCAGTTCATGACCTATTAAAAGGAGAAGTTCACTTCCAGAACAAAAATTTACAGATAATGTACTCACCCGTTTTTCATCCAAGATGTTCATGTCTTTCTTTTTTTCAGTCGTAAAGGAATTGTGTTTTTTGAGGAAAACATTTCAGCATTTTTCTCCATTGATTTCAATGGTGCCCCCAAGTTTGAACTTTCAAAATGCGGTTTAAATGCGTTTTCAAAGGGCTCTAAACAATCCTAGCTGTGGAAGAAGGGTCTTATCTAGCGAAATGATTCGCTAGATGGTTATTTTCTAAAAAAAAAAAAAAAAAAAAAAAATTCTTTTTTTTTTTTTTTTTCGGCTCAAGACAGTTAGGGTATGTTAAAAAACTGATCTAGTAGAAGTACTGACCCAGTGTTTGCAAAGTAAACATGGAAAGATGATCAAACACTCAAAAAAGGTAAAACAATGATATAGGATGATTTTGAAGTTGGAGAAGAAAATGAGATGGGAGGTGTAATTTGTAAATTGTAATTTTTTGACTCTTCTTCATTGGCTGGGATTGTTTAGAGCCCTTTGAAGCTGCATTTAACTGCATTTTGAAAGTTCAAACTCATGGGCACCATTGAAGTTCACATTATGGATAAAAATCCTGAAATGTTTTCCTCAAAAAACATAATTTCTTTCCGACTGCAAGACATGAACAAATTAAATAAATTAAATTCCGCCTTGTTCAAGAATCTGTTTCACTTGGAGGTGATGTCCTGCTCTGATGGCAGTAATATGCATCTATATTTGCCCGTGTGATCTCCCAGATCCCGCAATATCCAAACAAACCATTTTAGAGCTTGGTTAAATGCTTAAATTCTGAAGAGAAGAGTAGAAATTGTTTTAATTTTCTTTGTGCACAAAAAATGTTCGTAGCTTCATAATGTTATTGTTGAACCACTTTTGGGCCTTGAACATGCCCTGTCTCTGCAGGATCAGAAAGCTCTCGGGTTTCATCAAAAATATCTTAATTTGTGTTCTGAAGATGAACGAAGGTCTTAGGGTTTGGAACGACATGAGGGTGAGTAATTAATGGCAGAATTTTCATTTTTGGGTGAACTATCAATTTAATAATGAGAATGTTTAAAGCTATGAAAATTGTAATGTTTTAATGACCTCTTATATATCAAAAGATTGACGAAATTGATTTCTCATGTCAAATAAGGTATTTTAGCACTCTCATAATGTTGCGGACAAAAAGTCATCCAAACTTCAATGTGATTTGGGGCTGTATGTAGGATATAAATGCCCACCAGTTATCAGTGAAGATAAATCAGTCTGCTTCATGTCATCTACCCACTCATTAAACTTTAACAGGTCAGGGACTGCCAAAAGATGATCATTACGATGTCATAGTAAAGTGATGTCACTATGCTTATTTTTAGCCATTTTCATAGATTTAACATTAAATGATCACCTAGGGAAAATACTGTTTGACTAGAAACACTGGAGACTGGAAATGTTAAACAGTTTTCCGCCAAAACTTCTGCTTTCAGGAAAAAGGTGGATGGTTATTTACTTAACTAAAAAATATTTCAACAAAACTATACTATACTTTATATATACTACTTAAAGGAAAAGTTCACTTCCAGAACAAAAATTTACACCCCCTTGTCATCCAAGTTGTTCATGTCTTTCTTTCTTCAGTCATAAAGAAATTATGTTTTTTGAGGAAAACATTTCAGGATTTTTCTCCATATAGTGGACTTCTATGGTGCCCCCGAGTTTGAACTTCCAAAATGTAGTTTAAATGCAGCTTAAAAGGGCTTCAAAAGGCTTTTGAAAAAACAAAAAAAAAAAAAAAAAAAACTTATATACTTTTTAACCTCAAATGCTCTCTGGCTTGTCTGGCTCTGCGTGATGTGTATTCCGGTTCAAGACAGTTAGGGTATGTCGAAAAACTCCCATCTCATTTTCTTCTCTAACTTCAAAACCTTTTTTTGTAAAGGGGGTTTGATCTTCTTTGCACGTTCAGTTTGTAAACACTGGGTCGGTACTTCTGCAGCGATGTAGGACAATTTTGAAGTTGGAAGAGAAAATGAGATGGGAGTTTTTCAACATACCCTAACTGTCATGAACTGGAATACACAGAGTTCACAAAGAGCTAGACAAGACCAGCATTTGGGGTTAAAAAGTATATAAATTGTAATTTTTTTTAGAACATAACCAATCTTTTTTTTTTCTGGATAAGACCCTTCTTCCTTGGCTGGGATCGTTTAGACCCCTTTGAAGCTGGATTTAAACTCTGTTTTGGATGTTCAAACTCAGGGGCACCAATGAAGTCCACTATATGGAGAAAAATCCTGAAATGTTTCCTCCAAAGAACATTATTTTTTTACAACTGAAGAAAGAAAGACATGAACATCTTGGATGACAAGGGGGTGAGTAAATGATCTGTAAATTTTTCATCTGGAAGTGAACTTCTCCTTTAATATTTTGACCAAGATATAGGCTACTTGAAAGTGAAAAAAGTCTACTTCAACCTGCACTTTTATAAATTAAAAAGTGGGATAGAAATATATAAATTAACAGTATACTTATTTTATTGCAATGCAAAATAAAAAAAAAATAACAACAACTAGGAAACTCAAAGTTCACTACTGTTACACTTGAAGTACACTTAAAGGTCTAATTTTATAAACTCAAAATTAAGAGCACAAATTAAGATATTTTTGATGAAATCCAATAGACAGCAATGCAACTACCACGTTTAAGGCCCAGAAAGCTAGTAAGGACATTGATAAAATAGTCCATGTGACATCAGTGGTTTAACTGTAATGTTATGAAGCTACGAGAATAACTTTTGTGTGTGAAGAAATCAAAAATAACAACTTTATTCAACAATTTATTCTCTTCCCTGTCAGTCTTTGCCTTCTTCGACAATTCTTGAACATTACTTGATGAAATTAACTCTTTTTTTTGTAAGACACTTGCACGAATATTTCATTAACATTTTTCATTTTCATTGGTGTAGTTATCACTTTTAGCATGTCGCTGACAGATCCATGCTAATCAGTTTTAAACAGCCTTCTATGTATTTGTTTTTCGTCAACATTTACAACATTCAGCAAACAGTGCTGACAACCTCAGATAATGAGAGCTCTTGCTATGCTATTAATCTATTGATTCTATAGATCATAAAATATCAGCCCATGTAGCTCATCAATCTGATCTGAAGTGGCTTTCATCCAAGACGCCTCATCAGTTGTTCTCCCTAAAGGTCAAATCATTTGACAAACAGACCCTTCACCATCTAGACCTCATGTGATTAGGCAAGGAGAAGTATAAAAACATCCTGTTCTTGAGGAGTTTTAATTGACTGTTGCTCTATGCAGCTGCTGAATCATTCGCATGAAAAGCGCAGCTCCACACAGACGCGTTTCGTCAGTTTTTATTCATTGAGGACGACACACTTTTGTCATCTAACCCCTCGAGTTATCCATTCAAGGTCTGCTTTTAATTGTCGGAGCACTTGCGTCAGAGATGTTTAGGGGAACCAAAGGTCTGCACAGTAAGATGACCGTTCAAATGACTTCACAAAACCTTCTTATTCTCACCACCTGGTGAAGATGAACCGATCCATGTTGTTTATTTGGCATTAGATCAAACTATATTTATGCCTTTCCAGATTCCCTCACAGCTTGGCCTGCTTTCCACCCAGGAGGTTGTAGCCTTTTGAATTTCATCCAAGAGAAGATCGATAAGAACGACTAGGTCATTAAGTTGTCATTATGTAGACTATATTGTTTACAGTAAATGGAAAGTTCTGCAGTATGCGTATGTGTAATTGCTCCAGATCTTGCTGAACAAGAAGCCTGGCTTCACGACTGCTCAGTTGGGTAGTCAAACATGAATCCAGTTCTGGGATTAATGGGGATTGTGATGAGCATAAGCCATTTAATTTTATATCTGTTAATTTATTTAGCGAAATGATCTGTCATTTTCTAAAAACCAATGAAAATGTATATACTTTTTAATCACAAATGCTCGTCTTGCACTAGCTATGTGATGCGGATGCGCATCTTCACGCATTGCGTAGTTACGTTGGAAAATTCACGTGTGGTTAGTTCTTTTTCTCTGAACTCCATCTCATTTTCTCCTCCAACTTCAACATCATCCGACACCGTCATTTTACCTTTTTTTGTAAAGTGCGTTTGACTTTCTTTGCATGTTCGCATTTCGTTTTTTCCGTTTTTTAAAAAAACCCTTTTCAAGAACTACAACGAACAGCTCCTTTGGACTACAGCGTTGTTTTCCGGGTGCTGTGATGTAGCAATGTAGCCCATTAGAATATCATTAAAATAAATCCCGCCTACGGAAACTCAAATGGTTGTGGGGCGGGTAGGGACGAGGTGGAGGATTAGCCTAACTTTAACAATGCAGCACAGGGAGCCGCTTCTGGGATGCTTCAACGAGCCGCAGCGTGGCTGGTATAAACACAAGCATTGACTAGAGTGGCTGTGTCAGAGCCGTAACGCGCCGCAGACGAGTGCAGTGTGTGGTAAGAAATTTATTCATCATAGTGTAGATATCTTCACTTATAACGTGAGTGTTTTTTAAAATGCATAAAGTTGCACTAGACTAGGCTAGGCTAACCAGTGATGATGTTCTTTGATAATGTTAATGTTCTTTGCTTGTTTTCTGTAGCTGCTTTTTGAATAAGAAAATGTAAGCATTATAATTAATAACTTACCATGTTTTTATTCAATTGTTGTCATGTTAAATACAAATGAAGTCAAATCAAAGTCCCTTTGAGACAAGTCATTTCACTCTTTGAAACGCCTCTCTAGCAGGATGGGGAAACAGATTCTTTGAATGGGGAAACATCAAATTCTCCAAAACTGTTCACCAAGCTTACGAATAAATTCCATATTTGAAAACACCAATGAAATCTGACAACAACTGCCTCATAAATATTGTTCCTTACGCTCCAATAGCATTAAAAAAGCTTATTTTTCAGGTGAGATCAGTCAGTGCACATGCGCATGTCTCAGAACGCTGAATGTTTCTGTAGCAACCGGGACTTTCTAACGTCAGCTGCAGTCACGCGCTGACTTTACAGATTAGCGATTGGCTTATTAATTCCAAAGGCGGAGCTGCATGGCCATAATGAGCATTGCATTTTACCCAATCTAAACTATACAAGTGAACATCTTGAGTGTTCTATAGTCTTTGGTCATATTAAAAACATTAGGCTGCTTTTAGCCTTATGCTGGAGCTGGTTTCGTGCAATGAAACTAAGTATGTAAATAATTAAATATATTAGCATGATAAAATCATGTATCGGTGATCTCGCAGGCTGACGATAGGACCAAACACTACTGTAGCGTCAACTATACCTTAATGTATCCTTAAAGGAGAAGTCCACTTCCAGAACAACAATTTACAAATAATTTACTCACCCCCTTGTCTTCCAAGATGTTCATGTCTTTCTGTATTCAGTCGTAAAGAAATTATAGTTTTTGAGGAAAGCATTTCAGGATTTTTCTCCATATAATGGACTTCATTGATTTTGAACTTCCAAAATGTAGTTTAAATGCAGCTTTAAAGTGCTCTAAACGATCCCAGCCGAGGAAGAAGGGTCTTATCTAACGAAACGATCGGTCATTTTTATCGAAAAAAAAAAAAAGTATACTTTTAAAGTACAAAAGCTTGTGTAGCACAGGCTCTGGGATGCGCGTCCACGACGCTACGAATCACATCTAAGTTCATCGTCTGTGTACTCTGGCTCAAAAAGGTAGAGAATGGCGAAAAACTCCATCTTATTTTCTCCTACAACTTCAGAATCGGCCGACATCGTTGTGCCTTTTTGTTTGTAAACAGCGTTTGACTTACTTGCACTTTCTTAGTCTTCACGTGTTCGGTTTGCAAACACTGGGTCTGTAGTTCCGCGTGATCTTTCAGCGTGATTCAATAGTACATAACGTTGTGAACGCGCATCCCATAGCTAGCGCTACACAAGCTTTTGTGCTTAAAAAGCAACAAATTTTTATCTTCCGAAAAAAATTACTGTTTAAAAAAAAATTATCATTTAGCTAGATAAGACCCTTCTTCCTCGGCTGGGATCGTTTAGAGCCCTTTGAAGATGCATTTAAACTACATTTTGGAAGTTCAAAATCGGGGCACCAACGAATTCCTGACTGAAGACAGAAAGACATGAACATCTTGGATGACAAGGGGGTGAGTAAATTATTTGTAAATTGTTGTTCTGGAAGTGGAGCTCTCCTTTAACTATAATGGAGCAGATGGAACTTGCTGCTTTGGCAAGGGGCGTGGCAGTACTAAAACACCATCTAAGCTGTTCACCAATCACAACACTCTGGGACAGCTAACCAATCACAACACATTTCGTTTTTTTCGGGCGGGCCTCCATCAAATCCTGAACTAATCGAGCCATTTGTGCCACCCTGGGGAGAAAGTAACACTGTAAATTATGTGAAAAATAATGCTTTTTTCGAACCACTAAGCATGAGAGCATGTTCTAGTACACCCCCAAAATGAAATCAAGACTTTGTAAAAGAGCATAATAGGACACCTTTAAAAAGTATGTAAATTTTAATTTTTTTGTTAGATAAGACCTTTATTCCTCGGCTGGGATCGTGTTGAGCCCTTTGAAGCTGCATTGAAGCTGTAAGTTGAACTTTCAACCCATTGATCCCCACTCAAGTCTACTATATGGAAAAAAAATCCTGTGATGTTTTCCTCAAAAAAGAAAGAAAGACATCTTGGATGACATGGGGGTGAGTAAATTATCAGGAAATTTTTATTCTAGAAAGTGAACTAATCCTTTAAGGCGCCCTTGCTGAATAAAAAATCTTACTGACTTATGGTAATGTATTTTCTATAAAATGTTATTCAGGGTTGAATGTCAGTTACATCAGATAGCACTGATTCTCTCAAGTGTTTCATAGCTAAACATCATGGCTATAAAGAACAATACAACTTATTAGATATTCTGTTTCTGCATTTTGCTATTAGGCTACATATAATCTTCATTGATGTTGGCCACATAATTTCACCGCATAATATATAGCTGGCTAATACTGAAGTTTTTTCATTCCAAGATTGTCTGATTGACAGGCTGATCTCACAAAGTGACTCATCATGTCATTAAGGTAACATTCTCCAGGCAGAAATCATGAAAAGCTTGAGCTCTGAAGAATAACTGCACTTGTGTTGGAATCACGTAATCGTTCCTGCCTTGCCTTTGTGCTAGAAACAATACTGTGCGCATGAAACAGTCTGCATAGCTTTGAGCAGATGCTTAAAAAGACTAAACTCCTCAAAAAAAAAAAAAAAAAACTCCTACAGCAATGTCTAATGCTGTTTGAGGCTAGAATATCACCTGGGTCAATTTCTCTATGCGGTACCTTTTCAACTTCATGGCATGTTGTAGAAAAAGTTGTTTGGATATGATTTTTTAACATTGCATCATGAGAAGAATGTGTTTACTGTTAGGAAAACAAACCTGGTTGAGTCACCGAGTTCTGGATTGTATCATCTAATACACTGGGCAAAAGTGGCAGTGCCGGCTCACTCTATTTTTTATATCTCTCCTTATAATAGCAGGGCAGAATATTCAAGAAGTAAACTCACTGTTTTGTGGTTTTATTGTGCAAAGGGACTCACTAAGTGAGAGAACACTTTTATATAATAATTTAATATAAAAGATGTGTTTAACAGATATTTACTTTGACAGAACTTCATGAACTAAGGTAATGTGGGAAATGAATAAATCAGTCTGCTTTGATAGGTGAATGATAAAATGTCTTAAAAGTAAATTTGTAATTTGTCTAAATTAAAAGAAAAAAGCATGACTGAAAACGTAATCCTTTTGGGAGAAATTTCAGTCTATGTTTTAAAGGTAGTGTGATGTAAAACGATTTTCCGTAGGGATGAATAAAGCACCACATACAGAGAATGACTCTTAGTCATTTTTCACTGCAAGATACCTCATTATCTGTACACAGCCCGTACTTGCAGTTTTGTCAGTATTTATAGTTAATTGTTTGTATTTTTTGTCCATGATGCAGGAGTCATTCTTCATGAAACAGATATACTGTTTCTTCTCCACGCAGGAGACAAATAAACTACTTTACTCTTGGTTTGTGCATCATATTGTATTAAATACTCCACATGAAATCAGTTCTAACAGTTAGCATAACCGGTACATCACAGAAATTTACAAATTTCCCCGCAAACATGCCAGCCACCAACTTTGCTGAGATTTCTTATCGTTGTTTTCTTGTTTTTGCTGCAGCCCTTTTTAGTTTTCACAAAGACTCTGCAATTCAATCACTCAGCTCTTTAAAAGCCACGTTGTAAATATTGCATTTCAATCCAAGTAATATTTTAAGTACAGCAAACATTTTTTATCTGGGTCAAGATGCAGCGAAATGTTTTTGTGAGGTAAAAACAGAATAACAAATGTGCCTTCCGTGCCTCTTGAATTAGACTTAGACATTAGACATCTGTTTTGTAATGTATGTACAGTACCTTAAATTATGCTGTTTACTGTGGTTTGCCACATACAGCAGTAACAGAGCTGAATGGTTAAGATTTTTTTTTATATGTATTTATGCCATTTTGGTCAAAATATTGGTTAAAGCAGGGGTGCTCAACCCAACACTGATCAAACACAACTGAACCAACTAATTAGGATCTGAAGAAGCACTTGATAATTATAGACAGGTGTGTTTGATCAGGGTTGGAACTAAACTCTGCAGGAAGGTCGATCTCCAGGACCAGGGTTAGGCACCCCTGGGTTAAAGGAGTAGTTTACTTCCAGAACAAAAATTTACAGATAATTTACTTACCCCTTTGTCATCCAAGATGTTCATGTCTTTCTTTCTTAAGTCGCAAAGAAATTATGTTTTTTGAGAAAAACATTTCAGGATTTCTCTCCATATAGTGGACTTCTATGGTGCCCCCGAGTTTGATCTTCCAAAATGCAGTTTAAATGCAGCTTCAAAGGGCTCTTAACCGAGGAAGAAGGGTCTTATCTAGCGAAACAATCCGTCATTTTTGAAACAAATTGACATTTTATATACTTTTTAACCTCAAATGCTTGTTTTGTCTCATCAAAGGGCATTTGATCTTCTTTGCATGTTCACTTTGTAAACACTATGGTCGGTACTTCTGCAGCGATGTAGGACGATTTCGAAGTTGAATCTGAACGATTCGAAGAGTTCACGCAGACATAGACAAGACAAGCGTTTGAGTCTATAAATTGTCAATTTGTTTTGAAAATGACCAACCGTTTTGCTATATATAAGACCCTTCTTCCTCGGCTGGAATCATTTAGAGCCCTTTGAAGCTGCATTTAAACTGCATTTTGGAAGTTCAAACTTGGGGGCACCACTGAAGTGCATTATATGGAGAGAAATCCTGAAATGTTTTCCTTAAGAAATTTAGAAACACATGAACGTCTTGGATGACAAGGGGGTGAGTACATTATCTGTAAATTTTTGTTCTGGAAGTGAACTACTTCTTTAATCACTATAGGTGGATACTTCAACTTGATAAAAAATGGAAATTGTGACTTTACTGCTACTAGGCTTTAAGCTAAGTATTAGGAAAAACAAATAAACACCAAAGACAAAATAGCATGGTAATGCTATAGTATTTAAAGTACCTTAGAGGAATAGTTCACCCAAAAATGACAATTCTGTGATTAATTACTCACCCTCACGTCGTTACGCCTGCATGATGTCACATGAACTATTTCAATGATGTCCTTGCTACCTTTCTGGGCCTTGAACGTAAACGCATTGCTTTCTATGTAGGGTCAGAAAGCTCTCGGATTTTATCAAAAATATCTTAATTTGTGTTCTGAAGGTAAACGAAGGTCTTACGGGTTTGGAATGACATGAGGGTGAGTAATTAATAACAACTTTTATTTATAGGTGAAGAGAACCATGTGAATTCCATGGTATATGAATAGGACAATCATTCAGTATCATCCAATATTTTAATATTCAACTTTGTGAACATTGAAATTAATGGAAAGTGTCATATAATGTGACAAAGGCAAAGAAAAAATAGTGCACAATGCAGTGTCACATGTTTCCTAAAGAGATGGCATGAACAGATGTTGAGTTGAATATACCATCCGATTTCACAGTACATCCTTGACAGCATGTCATGTCATCAATGATCCCTTTTGTCCCAATCTGGAACTTTTACAGTGTAATCATTTTTCTCCAGACTGTAAATGAATCATCGTTTACTCCCCCTCATGTTGATTTTAAAACCTGTATTACTTTCTTTCTTCTGTGGAACATAAAAGAAGAATGTTTAGAGAATCTTCGTGATGTTCATTTTCATAACAGTTCGAGCTTGATTAAGCTTGAAAAAAAAAAAAAAAGACTCATGAACTTCAGAATTCTTCTGGAGCCAAATGATAGCTTTGTCTATGTAGCATTAATTGCTGAAATATTTCCCTAACCTATAGATCTCAATTTGTTTTCATTTCAAACAACTGTACTGTGATGACATTTTTGAATCTTCATAATGATTTTATTTCTTTTAATACTTCACAGAAAGCTAACATACGTATTAAATGGAATATTGCACACAAGTCATAGACCACTACTGTAGTGCTTTTTGTCTTTTTTTGGAGCTTAAGTAGATGAAAAATGAAAATTCTGTCAATAATTACTCATCCTCCTGTCCAAACCTGTAAGACCTTCGCTCATTTTCGGAACACAAATTAAGATATTTTTGATGAAATCTGAGAACTTTCTGAACCTGCATAGACACTAAAGCAACTGACAAGTTCAAGAAAGGTAGTAAGGACATTGATAAAATAGTCCAAGTGACATCAGTGGTTCAACCTTAATTTCATGAAGCTACGAGAATCATTTTTGTGTGCAAAGAACGACTTTATTTAACAATTTCTCCTCTTTCGTGTCAGCCTTCAACGTGCCTTCACGTTTGTTTGCACAAAAAGTATTCTCGTAGCTTCATAAAATTATGCTTGAACCACATGGACTATTTGTCCTTACTACTTTTCTGGGCCTTGAACGTGGTAGTTGTGTTCTTGTCTATGCAGGGTTAAAAAGCTCTTGGATTTCATCAAAAATATCTTAATTTGTGTTCTGAAGATGAACGAAGGTCTTTCAGGTTGGGAATGACATGAGGGTGAGTAATTAATGACAGAATTTAATTTTTGTCATCTTGTCACAGTGACTTGTCCATTTATGAAAAAACAGTTGTGTAATAACTATTCAAAAATTGGCTGTTTGTGTTTTACAGAAAAAAAGGAAATATTGTGTGGGCAATATGCATATGTTAAAGGAGCCTGAATTCAGCAGTTCATCCAGCAATAGCAGTCTTTTGACATCAAGAGGCTTATCATGAAACATCTTCACCTTCTTGACAGATCTCATCTCCCCTATTCAACACAGTGTCCACAAATAATTTCATACCACCGATGGCTTAAATTCCAGGTGGGTAAACACGAAAATGTCAAGCGATGCAGATACGGAGAGGAAATGTGAAGCCGAGCTCATCTGTATACACTCTAAGTCTCCTAGCACCTAAAAGAGGCCTCTTGTCAAAAAGACATCAGAGTGTATCATGGGGTTAGAACAATCCTTTTGCCCAGCATGCCTTGCGATCATGAGATTTGTCTGTGAGCAACATGAATAGTACGACTGTTGGGGGTGAGAATCTAAAGAATTCCAGCAAAGTGTCTTTGCTTAAATGAAATATATGCATGTTTAGGGTCCTTAAATGCATTAAGATGTGCGAGACTGACTGGGTTGGAAATAACTCATGCATTCTTGAGAGCACTTGGCTGTGACTACTGAAGCATTTATGCGACTTCACATCTCTCAAAGACGTCAAGCAGGGGCTCAATTCCCTCTGAAAGGAGTCCGAGATTCGAAAGGGGCGAATTCGCTGGTACTCTGCCTGTGTGGCTGTGAAAGACGTGCCAAGTACCGTGTCCATAAGTAAGCTTCTGAGCTGATGAGGTTCTGGCCAAGGGAGAGGCCTTTCATAGAGTCTTGAGAAAAATGGAGGCAGAGAGAAACAGAGATAGAGATTGAGGAGGATGGGTGGGAGGTTAAGACGACCATGAGCTGATTCTCTTGGTTGTCTGGCAAGCCAGATCTGAAGACTTCTCAAAAAATTCTAAAAAGCTTTTGAGAATTCTAAATTCTCAAAAGCCTCCAATCCTCTCTAGGCTAGTCAGTCAGGTTTTTTCTTTATCTTTGCTTGGGTAAACACAAGATGTAGTTTCCATTATCTTGTAAAGACAATTTCAAAACTGGTATGTAAAGGTGGATTTAATATAGTCCATATTTATCTGTAAAGAAACAACTACTTCTGAATAATGTTTAAAATCCCATGTACTCGCAAGATGAAGACTCATATAATATAATATAAAGCCTAATATAAAGTCTTTTATTTAACATACACTCCTAAAAATAAAGGTTTTAAAATGGAACTATAGAAGAATCATTTTTGTTTCCCCCAAAGAACCTTTCAGTAAACAGTTCTTAAAGGATTTGTTCACTCCTGAATTTAAATTTCCTGATAATTTACTCACTGCCATCTCATCCAAGATGTTCATGTCTTTTCTTTCTTCAGTCACAAAGAATTTAAGGTTTTTGAGGAAAACATTCCATTTTCTCCATATAGTGGACTTTAGTGGGGATCGTCGGGTTGAAGGTTTAAATTGCAGTTTCAATGCAGCTTCAAAGGTCTCTACACAATCCCAGCTGAGGAATAAGGGTTAAAACAATCAGTCATTTTCTAAAAAAAAAAATATATATATATATATACAAAAATGTATATACTTTTAACCACAAATGCACTAGCTCTGTGATGCATGTGTACACAGCATTACATAATTATGTTGGAAAGCTCAGGTTTGTTCTTCCTTTGTGTACTTCGGTTCAAAAAGGTATACAGGGTAGGGTAATTCTCTTCCAACTTTAAAATCGTCCAAAATTGTTGTTTTACCTTTTTTGGTAAAGGGCGTTTGGCTTTCTTTACATGTTTGCTTTGTAAACACTGAGTTGGTACTTCTGCCTACGTTGACCTTCATTATGCAACGCGTGAAGTCATGGACGCATTTGTAGTTAAAAAGTACATGATTGTTTTTTTTTTGTTTTTTTAAGAAAACGGCCAATCGTTTCCCTAGATAAGACCCCTATTCCTCGGCTGGGATTGTGTAGAGCCCTTTAAAACTGCATTTAAACTGCAATTTGGACCTTCAGCCCATTGGATCCCATTGAAGTCCACTTTATGGAGAAAAATCCTGGAATGTTTTCCTCAAAAACTTCACATTTTAAAGATTCTTCATGGAACCTTCATTTTTAAGAGTGAATTTTACATATATTGAATTCACATATAATATAGGTTAAATCCTAGTTTGAAGCACATGAATGACCAAGTACAGTTGTATTTACTAGCAGGGAGACTTGGAATTCTACATGGTACACAAGCTGTGACATTTGAAGTGGATGTCTCAGTGAAGACTTAGCTATAATATAGAAATCATAATATAGGCCTAGCCTTAGAGATCAGTGAGAGAAAAGCAAGTGTGGCAGTGAATTATAATAAATGATTTTGCAAATTTTACATTCTGTATTGTAGTTCCCTTGGTGATACTTGTACATTGGATGACTGGGAAGACCTCAGATTTGAGGACTAGAAGTAACTGTTGTATAAACATATGTGACCCTGGACCACAAAACCAGTTATAAAGGGCAATTTTTCAAAATTGAAATTTGTACATAATCTGAAAGCTGGGTAAATAAGCTTTCCACTGATGTATGGTATGTTAGGATAGGGCAATATCTAACTGAGATACCAAAATCTGGAATCTGAGGGTACAAAAAAGTCAGAATATTGAGAAAATTGCCTTTAAAGTTATCCAAATTAAGTTCTTAGTAATGCACATTACTAATCAAAAATTAAGCTTTGATTTATTTAAGGTAGGAAATTTACAAAATATCTTCATGGAACATGATCTTTACTTAATATCCTAATAATTTTTGGCATAAAAGAAAAATGTATCATTTTGACCTATACAGAGGTGGGTAGTAACGAATTACATTTACTTCGTTACATTTACTTGAGTAATTTTTTGGGGTAACTAGTACTTTTAGAGTATATTTAAAGATAGGTACTTTTACTTTTACTCAAGTACATTTTTAGTGAAAAAACTTTACTTTTACTTCGCTACATTTGATGGCGTTCCTCCGTTACTGACAAAATTGTAATAAATATTAGATATATAAAATAATAATTCGTTTACGTGACTTGATCTGAAGTCTCGCGAGACGTTGGAGAGGCTGCTTCGCGAGAGTCTGCTACGCATCTCCGCGTAAGTTCAGCGCGCGTTTAGAAAGATGATGGCAGAAGCAGAGGATGAGGTGTGTGAGCTATCGGGGGCAGATCACCCGTGGCCTCAAATCAACTATTTTTTCACTTCAAGATGTGAGAAAGAAGAGTTTCATAATGCGATGCAGGCTGTTTGCACCAAAAAAAAAAAAAGCTCCAACATAAAAAAACATGTAGCGGTAAGTGTCAATAGCCGCTTTTCCACTATCGGCCCGAACCATTCTCTTCGCTTAACCGCTCCGTTCCGTGCCGATCCGGGCCAGTCAGCACGGATACGGTTTCATTTTCCACTGTGGTGCCGATAACGGAACTCTTTAGAATGTAAATACAAATGCGTTAGTCGTTGCCTTGGTAACGCAATTGTAATATAAACAGAGATATGATCAGATATTTCTGTTTTTGGGACTTTGTTAAATAACAGAAAAAAGGACACAACTATAAACAACGCAAAAAATAAAATAAACAGAAGGTATAACGACAGGTATAACCTTACGACAGGTATAACCTTACCAACAAATGCTGAGGGGATATGCATGCTAACGGAGACGGACACAGAAGGTAAAACCTTTCTGAAAACACATTTATTGACAGTATAAATGTATGAGCTATGAACGCAGCGTAACAGCGGTTTACTTGGCTGTTTGATCATACAACGCGCTTTCGCTTAGCACACACACTCTATCACGATAGTGGAAATATGATGAAGTCTATTTGAACCCTATTAATGGTAATTTGGTAACTATGGGCACTTTGACCTTATAGTACCATATTTCACACACTGTCCGAATGTTTTTCCTTAAATGCACGCTTGTGCAAGCAATGATAAATATCTTGTGGACCTTACAAACAACATACGTTCGTAAAAAACGTTCATTCTAAACGTCTGCATGTTTTCATATCCATTTTCCAAAAATCTAAATAAATTGAAGTGCATACTGTGACGTTATACACAAATTCGTACACTAATGTGCCCATCACAGGACTGAGAGAGGCTACTTTACTTCAGCCTATGTTTTATATAAACAAAACAAAGAGACTTTCAAGGAGAGGTGTGTGGAAGCTTTCCAAATAGTTTGAAATTCAAGGTTTTCGCTTCATATCAATCAGATCAGAAGTAACTAGTAACTAGCTACTTGAGTAGTTTTTCCATCGGATACTTTTTTACTCTTACTCAAGTAACTATTGGGATTGTTACTTTTACTCTTACTTGAGTAAATATTTTCATAAGTACTTTTACTTTTACTTGAGTACAGATTTTGGGTACTCTACCCACCTCTGGACCTATACAATGTATTGTTGGCTATTGCTACAAATATACCCGTGCTACTTACGACTGGTTTTGTGGTCCAGAGTCACATATATAAATTGATTTAAAATATTTAAAACATATAAATGTGCAGTGTCCTTTCTATAATTTGTTTGCAAACAGGTTTTCACTACCTTACCCAAACTCATGCCATTGGTTAAGCCACTGCTATTGTTGGACTGGACAGTATGTTTCCACAATTTGACATATCAATGTACAAATGGTGTCTATATTGTTGTCTCAGCATATTAAGGATTGATAAGTGACACATATGACATTTTAAAGTAAAAGATAAAAAACAAAAAATGTACACACTTCAGCTTTACCAGAACAAGAACGATTTAATATGCTCGGAAGCCTAATGCTTTAATTTAGTTGCATTTTTCCAGCTATTTTGTTTTCTTTTTCCATTTTTCCAACAGTTAAACATACCACTCAAAAAAGATCTTGTGAATTAATTTGCTCTTTATTGAAGAGAGGTTAGCACATCATGCTAATCGAATCAAGAGGAATTCACAGATAGAAATTTACGGGCAAGCGTTCCATTTTGATTAAACTTTTGCCGCAGTTGGTGGTAGCTCTCTGAAATAATTAATGGTCTAAAACAAAAGTATGGCGCTTTATTCAGTGCGTTTCAAGAGCATTGTATGAGATGTGTCTTCATGCGCGTCTATGTGTGCGTAGGTGTATGTACAGCTTGCTTAATGGCTGTGCTGAGGAAATGGAGGTAGTGCAGCGTGCACGGAGGGGAACATACAGTATAATTATAGTGCTAGTGGTCAGGCAATTGCCTCCGTAGGTGTAGTCAAGAGGAACCGATGATCACACCTTAGCATTAGTCGTCTGCTTAGTGGGTACCTGGTTTCAGACCTTAAAAAACACTGTAATCTTCAGGAATTTGGTAAAGTTGCTTGAATATAATTGTTTAATTCTGTGACTGGAAATTAAAAGAATAATTCATCCAAAAAAATTTAAATTCTGACACTCATTTGGTTCCAAACCTGCATGTTTTTCTTTCTCATGTAGAACAAAAAAGGAGATATTTAGTAGAATGTTCATGTTGCTATTTTCCATTTTATAAAACTAATAAACAGAGTTTGTCAAGCTCCACAAATTACAGAAAGCATATAAAAGTATGCAACTTGTGCATTACTGTAAGTCTTATGAAGTAATTTTTTAATGATAATGATAATGAATGACTTCTCGTAGCTTTCAAATCTCATTTATGGACGCATTTTATAATATAGTTGCATAGGCGTCATTGAAGCATTACAAGAGATGTGAGACGCGGAATCCTATTCTCACTGCAAACTGCGAAGTTATGCAACATTTCTAAAGCATCCCATCATTCAAACACGGAGAGAGGCCAACATCCTGCCTTGACTTTAAAAAGTAGCCGAGTTAGTATCATCAGAGGAGTCCATTATCTGCTCCATCTCTGGCTGCAAGGCATATTTAATTGAAAGGAAAAAGGCAGAGGAGGGAATGAGTCAGGTATTTTTCACTCTTTTTGCTCCTCCCTCCACACACACTCACTTTTCAATCTGTTTTCCCCTCAGCATCGTGAGCAGGGGATCACTTTGACGGTGAGATGTGGGTGGATGTGTCTGTGTTTGCGCTCACAGAGCCTGCGTGGTGTCACGGAGGTTTTGGAATCCGCCTCAGTGCTGGGGAGGGCTGGAAAAGATGGAGAGAGAGAGAGAGGGAGAGAGGGAGGAAAACATGCTGGCAGGCTCTTCACAGACAGCTGCAGACTAGTGGGCGACCCGGTGAGAGTGTCCTAAACCTGTGCCAACGGAAGGGAGAAAAAAAACAGGATGGTGAAACAGAGTAAAACCGATCTATGCACAGATGCACACTTCACTTCCTTTAGAGCATCATCAATTTCACACTCCCTCCTTTGTACACTGGAAAATATTTTGTTACATTTAGGGTAAAAATAACCACATTTCTATTTGCCTTCATTTTACAATAAATGCAGTGAGAAAAAATTGCAACCAGACTGTATATTTTATATAGCATGTGTAAAGTTGATTTACCAATTTACTTGAACCACAGTAATTTGCTTGATAGGCTACCTTTAAATGTTCCAATAACCACCATACACAGCAAATTTGAAAGTGTTAAATTCACACTCTCAGTGTTAAAGTTAACACCTTTTCAGTGCTTTTATAGGTCCACACTAAAAAGAGTTAAACTAACACTTTAAATAGAGTTACATTTTTTAACACTTGCATAGAGTTAAAACAACACTGTAGATGTTCACCAATATCACTATTATTGTATTTTCCCCCCTCATTTACACCAAGTTGGTGTTGAAACTACATTAGGTGTGTCAATAGCTTAACACCAAGGGAGTTTTCACACTAATATTGTGTTCATACAAATCCTGATTTGTCATTAAATGTAACCTGCATTCAGTTCAACTAAAAATACATGTGTGCATTCAATAACAGCCAACACACTGTATCAGTCTGAACCTTTATTTTCAACAATGACACGTCTTAGAACACTTGAAAGAAAGAAAAGAATTCACCATCATAACACCCATGTAAACCCCACAGATGAAAAGACATGAAGAACTTCAAAATAAAGACATTGACAAAAACCTACTGATACAACAGGTTGAGCACATAGTGGACTTAGAGTTCGATAGCACTCAAGGAGCTGGTTCCGTCAGAAGGGATGAATAAACGGTAAAGTGCAGTAAACGGTAAAACAGTTTGCACTACAAACCAGTGTGTTCATAATTAAAAACACACTTGCAACATCAAGCAGCAAAACAAGCTTTTTGTGCAGCTAAAAATAGCTGGAAGTGGATGAGACTGGAAGCCAGACACAAAAAATGTACAAATGGCTGCACCCACTCTTATGGGAAAAATAAGGTGGATAACACTGACTCTGAACACTGATTAACACTGCAAGTGTTCATGTCATTCAGTTTTTTTCAGTGCCTGTGGCTACTAATCACTTACAGATAGACACAGATGGTGCACACAACAGAAAACACCATAGGTGTAACACACGACTTTATAAAAACATGAACTGAATAACATTAATTATTCTTGTGCATTGTTTTGCAAGTTATAATAAATACACCGGAACCTTGATACACAGTACCAGCAATTCACAAACTGATTGACATAATTGACAAACTGATTGAAACTAATTGACATAATTTACAAAAACCACTAACGTTGAATTGACTGACTGAGTAATCAACTCATATCAATAAAAAATTTGATTGTGTTAACAGTAATTGTGACAAAGTGTTTCTGTTCCCTCTCTTCACAATTGGCTCACTTAGGTTCATTAAAAATGAACAGTCTACAAAATTTCAGTGAAATTTAGGGTTTCTAGAGCGTTTCTAGAAAAAAAACGTTTCTATATAAGTGTTTATATAGTATATATATATATATATATATGTCATCCAAGATGGATGTCTTTCTGTCTTCAGTCGTGAAGAAATTATGGTTTTTGAGGAAAGCATTTCAGGATTTTTCTCCATATAATGGACTTTATTGGTGCCCCGATTTTGAACTTCCAAAATGCAGTTTTAATGCAACTTCAAAGGGCTCTAAACAATCCCAGCCGAGGAAGAAGGGTCTTACCTAGGGAAACGATTGGTCAACGCTACGTACTATTGAATCACGTCGAAAGGTCATGCGGAACCACAGACCCAGCAACAAAGTGACTGTTGCAAATCATTTGAACTTTGTGTGAGCACGTCATAAATAGAATGCGGTAACAATTTACTGTCGGGGTCGTGCTGTGCCGCATCCAGTGTAGACAGCATCAATGACTATAATGGGTTCTACTGTATTTTGTATACACACGCCGCTCACGGCCGGTGTTTTTGAGTCATTTCGTTCATTTTAACAAAATATAATTAAAATGTTACGTGTTACTTCCCTAACACATTTACTGTTTACACAAACGTTGATCACACTACAAACAAGAAAAAACTAGAATGCTACAAGAAACAGAAAAGATTAATTCATTGTTTACCTTTAGTCTATGATTAGCTCACCTCACCTCTTATCTGACAAGTTTTTGGGTTAGAGTCATTCGTTCATCATGTGACAGCCCTATAAGATTAATGAACGGCTCGAAAAACCCGAAGACTTGAAACAGGTGAGCTAATTCCAGTACAGAACCTAATAGGATGTTGCACATGCGCGACTGAACGAATCACTCCCTGAGACGATTCGTTCTTCCCAAGTCACATTAAAGATTCGTTCAAAATTGAACGAATTGTTCAAGAATGACCCATCACTAGCTCATAGCATCGTGGACGCGCATCCCAGAGCCTGTGCTACAGGAGCTTTTGTGCTTAAAAAGTATACAAATATTTATTTTTGGAAAAAAAAAAAAAAATGACGAAACGTTTCGCTAGATAAGACCCTTCTTCCTTGATTGGGATCGTTTAGAGCCCTTTAAAACTGCATTTAAACTACATTTTGTAAGTTCAAAACCATAATTTCTTTACGACTGAATACAGAAAGACATGAACATGTTGGATGACAAGGGGGTGAGTAAATTATTTGTAAATTGTTCTGGAAGTAGACTTCTCCTTTAAGTAAAGATGATGTTCCATGAAGATATTTTGTAAATATAGCAAAACTTAATTTTTGATTAGTAGTATACATTGCCAAGAATTTCATTTGGACAATATTTTTAATATTTTGATTTGTTTGCAGATTCCAGATTTTCAAACAGTTGTATCTTGGCCAATTATTGTCCTATCCTAACAATATCCTAAATCTTAGGCTTATTTATTCATAAATAGCTTATTTATTCAGCTTTCAGATGGTGTATGAATCTCAATTTCAGAAAAATTACCCTTATGACTGGTTTTGTGGTCGAGGGTCACATATATAAGAATATATATTTAAGAAAAAAAAAAAAAAAACCTTACCTCCTTATCAACGTTGTATAGTCCGCGCAGCCAATAGCAAGAGTTTGGAGGCGTGGCTACTGTAGCAGGCAGAACCAGAGTGTGTTTAACCGGTGTGGACAAAAAAAAAAAAATATTCGGATTCCGATACATAAGTGCAAGCAAAATTCGAAGACTTGCCAAAAATACACAGAGACAGACAACGGGATAAAAAGGTTGAACACTGGCAGTGTTGTCACAAGATGGAGGACTTTGGCGGAATAGTTAGGCTTTAATCGATATGACAAACTTGCAGAGTTTCTTCTCAACAGGTAAGTTAAACTTCAAGTTCAATGTTTTCCTAACATGCTGGACCTCTTATTGAAAATAGTTTACCTTTACTTTTGATGTTTGCGTCGTGACGCGCGAAAGGGACGTTTGTAAAGGATGTTTGAAAACATGTTTATTTTGGTAATTCCTAGGTGACACTAGTAGCGTTGAAACTGTGCTTTTAACTGTGTAAAAATAAAAATAACTAAGGGATATATAGTCAAACCAAAAATTATTCTGACACCAGATATACACCACCTAATTTTTGATATATATATTTTTTACTAGTCGGTGCAGGACAGAGTTTATGATAATGTGATAATGTGAAAAATGTTGTCTGATAATCTGAGGAAAGGTATCTGAATAAATTTTGGTTTGACTGTATCTATTTGATAAATGAAGTTAACCAACTAACATTATACATATTCTTTTAGTTTCTGTACCCAATATTTACAAATTTACTAGTAAATGAAAAAAATATCAGTATCGGTACTCGGAATCGGCAATTACCAAAAATAAAAGTACTGGTATCGGGCTAGTACTGGAAAAAGTGGTATCGGTGCATCCCTAAATATATGTAATATGTAATGTAATAAATATTAACTAAAAACAAAAAATGTAACACAAAACACCCTAAAGTATTTCACCGATAACAAAAATAAGATGAAACAAAATTATATTTATAAAATGTATGTGATGTCACACAAGAACTTTTAGTGTTTTCACCAAAATATTTAATTTATAAGCATATACCAAATTACATGGTAATTTATACTTTTTACTTCCAAAAAACATACATTTGACGGTATAGTAAAATTATGCAAAATGTGATCTTAAACTCTTTTCAGTTTTAACTGTAGCATTTTGCAGCATTTGATTTTACTTTTTTAGTTTTTAGTTTTTTTTGCAGCATTTTTTTTTTAAACAATTTACCAGCCCATTTGGACACTAAAAAGAAAAGGCCTAAAGTGCACATTAATGATTTACACAGTTGCTCCTTTTGATAAGCACATACTGTACACACAGGCAACTAAGCATGTGTGCGTTTGCTTTGACACACTCAGCCGATTCCAGCTTGATTCCTTCGGCCTAATTGAACAGCACAACAGCATGGCGGCATGTTTAATGAACAATGAAATCAGGTCGTTACAACATGGCCATGATATAGAGGAGGCCGTATTCCGCAGAATGTTTATATTATCGATATTGATTCATAAATTTGTCCTAGGACAGCAGAGATAGTAAATTACAGCGTGCCACAGGCGGAGCGATAGATCCGCTTCTCCCCTCCGCAGGTAGATGCATAGCAGCAGCGTGCCAGCGCAGAGGTGAAAGGATTGTTGACTGCATAAGCGAGTGCTCTGGCAAGAAGTCAAAGGCGTCTGTGGTTTAGCAGGCCTGCTGCCAGCCTGGCAAATGAATGCCTTATTCCCATGCATGCATTGCATTCAAATGCATTTGAGCCTCACATATACCCTGAACACAATCCAGGCCCTTCTTTCAAAGTGCTTCCTGTCTTCTCATACCCTCTAATGCGCCATTGTGCCGAGCATAATGCCACCGACTGCTGACCAGACAGCGAGAGTGATTCCAGAAAATGCTATCACACCCTGATAAGCTATTCAGCTAAGAGTAGCCAGTCGTCAAATCGTTCCCAGAGGCGTCAATGGACACAAAAGTGACAATGCGCAGACTGGAGACTCGTGCACAATCAGGAGAAGATAAAAAAAAAAAAAAAAAGCGGCCGCCTTTCATCCGGCTCTGAATATAGATGGGTAAAACAAGTACGTGCTATATTTGTGAGCCAAATACTCCTAGATATAAAGGGAGGCCGGAAATTTCATCTTTAGCTGACGGACACGGAACAAGCCGGCAGAAATGACCCGAGCCTTGCGCGTAGGCACTTTGCCAATTTTAATTATGCATGCCATGCATCCACTGTCCAAATAACCCTGCGCGCTTGTTCCTTGTAAGTGTATCAATCTGAGACAAGCGCTGTTTACAGCCGTGGAGTAGGGCGGCCCTTTGGGATTGGCTGGAGTAACCTCAAAGTACACAAGTCGGGCATTGCACTCTGCCTCCATACTGCTGCAAATAAGGGCCCTCCATTCAGGAGTCTGGGGAGAAAAGAGGCATGTCACTGCTGGCAGAGGAGATGTAGCTCTTTTGTTGGGCTTTTAGAGTAGGTGGTGTGTTTTTCCCAGCGGTCGGGACGAAAGCTGCCGCTGCGGGGTCACGCTGCTTGTTGCGTGAGGCTATACATGCTTTTGAGACTCTGTGTTTATATACTCAAGTGCGAGTGAATGTGATACTGTGGCTGCATTAGAGTTGGTTTTCTCCTGCATAGATGTACTGGAAGTTCGCAGGCATCTGGTTGAGTCATACAGCGCTGCATTTAACGTTCTTTGGCCGTCTGGAAAGGACTGCTGCTAGACATGAAATCTGAAGATGTTTTCTCTGAGAGGCCCCACTCACTGATGCAGTGGTGTTAGCATGATGAATTTATTCCTTTAGGGCTGTCTCATTTCTGAAATGCATGCAAATTTTGAGTTGGTAAACAGACGAATAAACATATAATGATCATCAAAGCAGAACTTTGGCATTGTCATGATAAAGCATGTATTTTATGGTAAATATGGTCAAATTTGTTAACATTATTTAATGCATTAAATGTTATCAGTGAACAATAGTTTTACAAGTTAATATTGATTTCTAAATATATTATTGTTTATTGTTAATTTATAATATAAAAACATAATGTGAATAATGGATATATTTGTATATTTCAAAATTAACACTGATCCAGATTATAGAATCCTTAGGTCATTGTTTCCTGTTAGAAATTAAATCAAAATTGTCATTTTCATATGTGGATGTAGAATAACAAAATATTATTATTACTATTATTTTTTTTAACAATATAGTTATTGTGTTATATAATTATAATATAATTATTTTTGTAAGATTAATACTTTATTATAATTATTATTTAAAACTATTTCATAACAGTATTTTTCATTATTTATATTGTTTTATATTGTTATGAAGAATAGTAATAAAGAATAATAATTCATGTTATTTTTGATCAAATTTATAATTGTTTCTGATTTGTATTTAGGATAATAATAATAATAATAATAATAATAATAATAATAATAATAATATAAAATATTTTAGTTGTTTGTGTTATTTTTTTATTATTATTACTGCTAATACTGATATGTAAAACATTAATTTCATAACAAATTTCTCTAATTTCTCTAATTATTTTGTTTTCTGTTGTTACTAAAAATAATAATTATTGTTTATATATTTATAAAATTTATTGTCGGAATTTTGTAATTATTTCTAATTTGTGTTTAGGATGATAATAAGAATAATAATAAGAATAATTTCATTGTTGGTCTTATTTTTATTATTATTACTACAACTGATATGTGAAACATTAATTCCATAACAATTTTCTTTTATATTAATGTGTTTTATATTGTTATTAAAAATAATAATGATTCATATTTACAAAATTATTATTGTTGGAAGTTATCATTATTTCTGATTTGTATTTAGGATAATAATAATAATAATAATAATAATAACAATAATATTTTGTTGTTTGTGTTGTTTTTATTATTTTTACTACTACTGATTTTCTTTTTATTACTGTGTTTTCTATTGTTATTCCAAATAATTATTAATGTTAACAAAATTATTTTTTGGCAAAATGTATAATTATTTATTATTTGTATTTAGGATAATAATAATAAAAAAAATAAATAATAATAATAATAATAATAATAACAATAATAATAATTTTGTAGTTTGTCTTATTTTTATTATTATTATTATTACTACTACTGATATGTGAAACATTAATTCCATAAATTTTTCTTTTATATTATTCTGTTTTATATTGTTATTAAAAATAATAATGATTCATATTTACAAAATTATTATTGTCTGAATTTATAATTATTTCTGATTTGTATTTATTTGTATTTAGGATGAAACTACTACTACTACTACTACTACTACTACTACTACTACTACTAATAGCATATAAATATTATTATGATTATTATTCATTCATTTTTACATAATAGCAGTTGTAATTCATGTAAAAAATGTATGACAGCTTTGTGCAGCATTAAACAGTCATGTAAATGCAGTTTTTATATAATATATGGCACTTAGGTACAGCTTCTGTGCTGCCTGTGAAAATGAAATAAAAAGCTGAAATTATGTTATCTTACTTTATATCTTGTGGCTTGTGTCTATAGTCAGTGTTAGCAAATATTGAGTGGTGCTTGCGAAGGCAAGCTTCATTATTACAATTGCTCATACTTAGAGCTAGGGATTTGGACTCATTACATTTACATTACATTTACATTTAGTCATTTAGCAGATGCTTTTATCCAAAGCGACTTACAAATGGGGAACATCACAAGCAATTTATCATACAAGAGCAAGTGACTCTTGCAGTCCCACAATGCCAAGTTTCAAGAGTAAGCTAGAATAGTTCAGAAGCAGGCAAAGAAGAAGAGCTTTTTAGAGAATTTTTTTATAGAAAGTGTGTTCAATTGTGAATATGTGCTTGTAGAAATGCTTCTTGAAGGTCATGAGTTTGGAAGCTCAGCCAACTATGATTTCCAGTAACCAATTTCAAGAAACAGCATTTATTTCTACAGAATTTTACTTATTCATTTTCATTAAAGAGTGAAATACCTCAACTGTAAAATGACTGCAAGCATAAGCTTCACCAATTTACCAAAGAGATGTGTACTTAACTGTCTCAAAGGAAGCACAGTCTGTGCCAACCTCGTCCGGTGTCACTGCATATTCAGATCTATGCAAATGTAACTCCTACGTAATGAACTGCTGTTACCTCACACAGTGAACTCAGCATGTTTATGTAAATGATGGCACATCACACACCTCAAAAGAGCGCAAAGGTTTCTTACCTACTGTTAGACTAAAATGCACTTCTGAAGAAAAAACTCCTAAAGTTGTATGTTCTTGTATGAAAAAGCCTTGATTCTTAATGCTGTTATCTTGTTCTTGCTGTGCTTTCACAATTCTGCTGATGTCGAGGAACGCTGCTCCACTAAAAGTCACAGGGAACGTTACATATTCACCATCTTACACTGCTTTGTAACATTTATGCAGGCTGTCATACTGTTGCATTATTCATGAGGCATTGAAATTTAGAGGGAGGAGCAAGACAAAACACTTATCAAAGACAGTCCACCTTTTTTTCGCGTTTTTAGAGTGAGATGGCTGAAAACATGACACACTTCTGCTGTGTCTTCATTGAGTAAGCACATACATGTGGAGTTTTTTTTCTGCCATGAAATATTCCAATTCAAGGGGGGAAAATTGAATTGTGAGATATAAACTCATAATTCCAAAATGTTAAATTACCATAGTTTGTGGCATTTTCTGAGAAGAAAAGTCTAGATATAAACTTACAACTGTAAGGGAAAAAAGTTGTATTTCAAACTTTTCTTTCCAAAATTAGAGTATATATCACATAATTCCTAGTTTATATTTCGCAATTTTGGCTTTTTCTTGCAATCTTGCAATTCTGAGCTTCTGTCTCACAATTCTGACTTTTTTTTTTCTTTTTAAAGAGAAATTGTGTTGTGAGATATAATCTCAGAATTGAGATAAATGAATTTGAATTTGAATTTGAGACGAAAAGTTTTGAGAGTTGTGAGATATAAACTTAAACTTCAAAGTTTATAACTCGCAATTGCAAGATATAAATCTCACAATTTAAAATTGTGAATTAGAATTCCAAGATTGTTGGTGGTATTTTCTGAGAATAAAAGTCTGAAAATGAGACAGAAACTTAAAATTGTGAGAAAAAAAGTTTTTAGTTTTTAAAAAAGTTATTTCAGACTTTCCAAAATCAGAGATTATATCACACAGTTCTGAGTTTATATCTCACAATTTGGACTTTTCTTCTCAAAATCAGTTTCTATCTCACAGTTCTGACTTTTTTTTTTAAATATAGTTCTGAGAAATTGTATTGTGAGATATAACCTCAGAATTCAGAGAAATTAATTTGAATTTGAGAAGAAAATTTTGAATTGTGAGATACAAACTTAAGTTTAAAAGTTTGTAACTCACAATTGACCCTTCGCAAAGACCCCCTTTGTTACTGTTACTACATCTGAGAAGACATCCGCTCTCATGCCACACATCATGTTCTCACGTAGTGAAATGTACATCGCAGAGCAAAGAAGACACTGACAATGTGCCGACAGATGACAGAGCATGCTATTTTTGGGATGAAACTAAGTCTCACCTCTAAAATGTTGCCATGTTTTAAATAAATTCAAACAATAAATATAGTTTTGTCATTTCAAGCAGCACATGAACCAATCATCTCTTCCTCTTTACTAGTTATAGCATGAAATAAACATGAATGGACATCAGAAGAGGTTGGAGGAGAAAATAAGATGGGAGTTTTTCGACCTACCCGTTTAGAGTTAAAAAGTACAGCTTTTTAACCTTAAAGATTTATTGGAATTTTCTTTTTTTTTTTTTTTTTTCTCTCTCTGTGGGGGAAACAAGCTTCTATATACATACATATGAAACACACGAGACAGTCATATAAACAGAACTAGTCTAAGAAAATCCAGTCCAGTCCAGTGAATTTGCCATTCATTCATGAAATGTAATTTTGGGTCTCATATTTTAAACACAGTAATCCTCTAAACATAGATTTGCATAATCCAATTTTGACAGTAATACCATTACCAGAGAATTAAAAAAATAAATGGAATAATAGCAATTACATTTCACTTTCCCATTCAGATTGCAAGTCCCATTTTCCAGTGGCGACGTATGGAAATATTAGCAATTGCCCTACAAAGAAACGTCATGGAGGGCCCATATGGCATGAAAATCTGTAATCAATGAGCACTTCACACCACTAACGGCAGTCATCCACATCTGCTGTGAAGGAAAAATGTTGAGCCACGTAAACAAATGGTATACAATTGCCACTACGGCACTTAAATCATGCATTTGAAAAAACCTGGACCTAATAGTGTCTCATATTTCTGACATTGCCCAAGCAAAAGGAGAACTGCTGCAGGCATCTGTCCATAGTCCAGATGTTAAGATGGATCTGCCATATTCAGGGGTGGCAGATGCTCCATTATATCAACTGCCACTAAACATTTCCTCTTCAGAATTATAACTAGCCTCCTCTTTCTCCTCGCCATCTATTCAATTCAATTCAATTCAAATTTATTTGTATAGCGCTTTTCACGATACATATCGTTGCAAAGCAGCTTTACACCAAATTGACATTTTTACAATATATGTAGTAGTAGCTTGATGTACATATGGTAGAGATGTGTGGTAAAGATCAATTAATGACGTAATCAAACAGACAAAGAACACTATAAATTAGTAGCAGAATTCGGTAGTGCTGTATGTTTTCAGGGTTGGCATCATCTGAAGTCCTCTGTGGGGTTGGCATCATCTCTTCTTAAGTGTTCTGGATCCACACTGGAGCTTGTGAATTCCTAGTTACCATGGGATGTCAATCCCATGGCAAAAACAGAGAACAAATAGGAACATAATTAGCGTAGCTGCTGTTCAAACTAAGAAAAGGAAGGTTTGTTAAACCAGAGCTAAAAGATTAAAATGAACATTTGATCAGATATAGCTGCAGAAAAAGTTTATGAGATGCATTATTTGAATGCTTGGCTAAAAAGATGTGTCTTTAATCTAGATTTAAACCGAGAGAGTGTGTCTGAACCCCGAACGTTATCAGGAAGGCTGTTCCAGAGTTTGGGTGCCAAATGTGAAAAAGCTCTACCTCCTTTAGTGGACTTTGCTATCCTAGGTACTACCAACAGTCTAGAGTTTTGTGACCTTAGGGAGCGTGATGGATTGTAGCGTGGTAGAAGACTAGTTAGGTACGCAGGAGCTAAACCGTTAAGTGCCTTATAGGTAAGAAGTGCTATTTTGTAGCTGATGCGGAATCTAATAGGCAGCCAGTGCAGAGACTTTAAAATTGGGGTAATATGATCATATTTTCTTGACCTGGTAAGGACTCTAGCAGCTGCATTTTGGACTATCTGTAGCTTGTTTATTGAAGATGCAGGACAACCACCTAATAGTGCATTACAATAGTCCAGTCTAGAGGTCATGAATGCGTGAACTAGCTTTTCTGCATCAGAAACAGGTAACATGTTTCGCAGCTTGGCAATGTTTCTAAGATGGAAGAATGCTGTTTTTGTAACATGAGAAATATGATTTTCAAAAGACAAGTTGCTGTCTAATATAACACCCAGGCTTTTGACTGTAGTGGAAGTAACAGTACATCCGTCTAGTTGTAAATTGTAAGTCAAAAGATTCTGTGTATTGTTTTTAGGTCCAATAAGTAATATCTCTGTCTTATCTGAATTTAATAGCAGAAAATTGTTGGTCATCCAATCTTTTACATTTTTAACGCACTCTGTTAACTTTGATAATTCAGAAGTTTCATCTGGTCTTGTTGAGATATATAGTTGAGTATCATCAGCATAACAATGGAAATTAATCCCGTGTTTTCTAATAATATTACCAAGGGGCAGCATGTATATTGAAAATAGTAGAGGACCTAGAACAGATCCTTGTGGCACTCCATACTTCACTGGTGATAACTGAGATGACTCCCCATTTAAATAAACAAAGTGGTAGCGATCAGACAGGTAGGATCTAAACCATTTTAAAGCCTGCCCTTGGATACCTGCATAATTTTGTAGTCGATCTATTAGTATGTCATGATCTATAGTGTCAAACGCAGCACTAAGATCAAGTAAAACTAGCAGTGAGATGCAGCCTTGGTCTGACGCAAGAAGCAAGTCATTAGTGATTTTAACAAGTGCAGTTTCTGTGCTGTGATGGGGCCTGAAGCCTGACTGAAATTCTTCATAGATATCATTTTTTTGCAAGAATGAGCACAGTTGAGCACATATAACTTTCTCTAAAATTTTAGACATAAATGGAAGATTAGAAATGGGTCTATAATTTGCCAGTTCACTAGGGTCTAGCTGTGGTTTCTTAATAAGAGGCTTAATAACCGCCAGCTTGAATGGTTTAGGGACGTGACCTAAAGATAACGATGAGTTGATAATATTGAGAAGCGGTTCTTCTGCCACAGGTAACAATTCTTTTAGTAATTTAGTGGGTACGGGATCTAATAGGCATGTTGTTGGTTTAGACACAGTGATGAGTTTATTTAACTCTTCCTGTCCTATAGCGGTAAAGTACTGCAGTTTTTCTTTGGGTGCGACGAAAGAAGTTGACATATTAGATGCAGTATAATCTACATTGGCTATTGTATTTCTGATGTTATCTATTTTATCAGTGAAGAAATTCATAAAGTCATTGCTATTAAACTGTAAAGGAATATTTAGCTCAGGTGGTGTCTGGTTATTTGTTAATCTAGCCACTGTGCTAAATAAAAACCTTGGATTGTTTTGGTTATTTTCTATGAGTTCGCGGAAATGCTCAGCCCTAGCAGCTTTTAAAGCCTGTCTGTATCTGGACATACAGTTTTTCCATGCAATTCTAAAAACTTCCAAGTTAGTTTTTCTCCATTTGCGCTCAAGATTGCGAGTTTCTTTTTTGAGGGATTGGTTATTACTATTGTACCATGGTGCAATACGTTTTTCTCTAACTTTTTTCAATTTGATGGGGGCAACAGCTTCTAACGTATCGGAGAAGATGGTGCCCATATTGCTAGTCATTTTGTCTAGATCCTGTGTATTAAGGGGTACACAGAGCAGTTGAGATAAATCAGGCAGGTTATTTGTGAATCTATCTTTGGTGGCTGGAACAATAGTTCTGCCAAGACGATAACGCGGAGCCCTACAGTTAATATCAGTGATACGCAGCATGCACGATACAAGGAAATGGTCAGAAACATCATCACTTTGAGGTACGATATCTATATCAGTAAGATCAATTCCATGCGATATAATTAAATCTAGCGTATGATTAAAACGATGAGTGGGCCCAGTGACATTTTGCTTAACTCCAAAAGAGTTTATTAGGTCAGTAAACGCAAGTCCTAACGCATCATTTGTATTATCAACGTGAATGTTAAAATCTCCGACAATTAGCACTTTATCAAAATTAACCAATAGTTCCGAAAGGAATTCTGCAAATTCTTTTAGGAAATCTGTATATGGCCCTGGCGGTCTATACACAGTAGCTAAAACAAGAGATAGGAGAGATTTCTTTTGCATATCTGGCAGAGAAACATTAAGCAAAAGTATTTCAAATGAATTAAACCTGTATCCTGCTTTCTGAGTAACATTGAAAATATCACTATATATTGTTGCAACACCACCACCACGACCACTCTGACGGGGCTCATGCTTATAGTAGTAGTTTGGTGGAGTAGACTCATTTAGACTAATATAATCATTAGGTTTTAGCCAGGTTTCAGTTAAGCAGAGTACATCAAAACTATTATCTGTGATCATTTCATTCACAATAACTGCTTTGGGTGCAAGTGATCTAATGTTTAGGAGCCCAAGCTTTAAAAATGGTTTCTGTTCGTGTATTTTGCTTTTTTCTGGTTTAATTACGATCAGATTTTTTCTAGATCCTACATTAAATTTACGTTTTGACCTCACTATTCGAGGAACAGACACAGTCTTTATAGATTGGACAGTGCAACTACTATCATTTAAGCGTTCAGAACAAAAGCCATCGTAGCAATCATATAAGAATGTACTCACTAGTCAAATGGAGCGTAGCGTCCTGGAGATGTTGTCCGACAGCAGCTCCGCTCCGACTCTGCTGGGGTGCAGGCCATCAGCACGGAAAAGCCTAGGACGCTCCCAGAAAAGATTCCAATTATTAACAAAGAGCAGTTTCTGTTCTTTACACCATGTCAATAACCATTCATTTAGAGCAAGAAGTCTACTGAACCTTTCGTGCCCACGTCGATACGTGGGAAGTGGTCCTGACACGATGATCCTCGTCGCGGGCGACGTGCTGCGAACCGTCTCGATCAGGCTGCTGAAGTCCCTCTTCAGAACCTCCGTCTGCCGCAGCCTGGTGTCGTTCACCCCCGCGTGCAGGACGATCGCGCCGACGCTCTCGCCGTCCTTCAGGATCGCGGGTATCTGCGCAGAAACATCGAGAACGCGAGCACCAGGAAAACAGTGGGTGTGGACTTTACCTTTAGCTAAAGTAGCACGTAAGTACCGGACAATGGAGTCTCCGACGATCACAGCGTCGCGTTCCGTCTCGCGGAGGGGAGCGAAGCGGTTCCGGGTGGAGATCTCGAAGACCGGAGGCGGCGGAGGGGGCGAGGTCCTCGGCCGGGGCCTGGCTCGCGTCTTCCGCTGCTGCTGCACCCAGGGTCCGTGGTGTCCCGGCGCCGGAGTGAAGGACATCTGGGAAGATCGCGTCCAGGGTGCACGGGACCTGGGCAGAGAAGCACACGGAGTAGAGGTGGTCAGAGTGTTAGTATCACGCTGTATACTCACCCGGGAGGATTCCAGAGCGGCCCTCCGCTCTCTCAGCTCCGTCTGCCGCACCAACAGCTCCTGGATCTGCTTCTCCACGGCCTCCAGCTCGAGCTGCAACGAGTGCAGCTCGAACGTGTCCTCACCTGCACTCAAAGGTGGACACAAATTCGCCATTAAAGCAAGTAACAGTGAGTAAACAATGGAAATGTGTGTAAGCAGTGTGTAAACAATGCAAGCAGGATTAGCGGCAACCACGTTGGTGCTGCTAACGGGCTATAAGCTAGCGACTCCGGAAATCAAAACAAAACTAGTGATAACAAAGCAATCCGGATGTTTTAGTTGTAGAATACAATAGGGGGTATATTCACACGTTATAAGAAACAAGAATGATTGTGTATAAAATTGATTTTGAATTGAAAAACAGACAATAAGAAATTAACTCGACGGAGCTCAAACTCTAAGCGTGCAACCGCAACAAACGGGAAGTCTAATAGGCTTAGCAAATAAATGGAGGATTTGAATAAATCACAACCAATAACTCACCTCACAGCCTGTCTTCTCCTCTCCCCAAAACCCATTTACGGACATTAGAGTCCGCTCTCTATAATATTGACAGCTACTTAAAATATTTAGCCTCAGTTTAGACAGCTCAGTGCAAATATAATAAAATCCCATATTCATGCTTTGTAGACTGATTGTAGGTAAATGGGCAATTTGCAGAGTGTCTATGTGCATCTTCTTCTCTCCAGATTGGCATCACGTTTAATCAGTCAGATTCATCTGTTTTTACATTCTGCTTTGAAAAAGGGCTCACTAAGATTTCCAATCAGGGCATCTCTGATTCAAGCTGAATAGTTGCTGTATAATATGTGCACTCCCTAAAATGCCTTCTTTTGTCACTGGGCTGTAAAATACATGTTTAACCAATTGTTGAGGATTTTCAGTAAGAAGCACCATTAGTGAAGAGTTAACTGAACCGATTTCAGGTGTTTTTTTTGTTGTTGTTGTTGTTGTTGTTGTTTAAATCAAATGGTTTTAATACCACAAATATTAATTCTGTTTATGGATCTTACATACATTATGTCGCCAAAGCAGAAAAAAACAGTGTAGTTTAATTAAAGAATGAATGACTATTATGATTCCACTCTCTTTAGTGAATTAAACATTCAGTGCAACCAGCATTTCTAACTCTCAAACAAATAACTCTGGTTCTTTTAAGTGAATTAAAACCATATGACACAACAGTATGTCATCCAAGATGTAGATGGGTTTGTTTCTTCATTGGAACAGATTAGGAGAAATTTAGCATAACACTTGCTCACCAGTGGACCCACTGCAGTAAATGGGTGCCGTCAGAATGAGAGTTTAAACAGCTGATTAAAAACATGAAATAATCCAAATAGAATCAAAATAAATCATTAAGAGTTTTTCTAAACTTTAAGTCGCTGTTTCTGGCTAAAATAGGAGTCCATGATCCATAATAAAAGTCTTCCTTAAATGGAAAAAGTTGCCTTATCTGAATCAGGAGGAATATTCAAGGGGGAGATCAAGCACTGTTTTACAACTGAAAACAGTCCAAAACAGTTCTTAAGAAATATTTCTGTGTATGTTGATGTAAGAGGACAACATATTATTATTATGGGTTATTATGGATTATGAATTTATATTTTGGCCAGAAGCTAAGATTGAAAAATCTTAAAGGGGTCATCGGATGCAAAGTTCACTTTTACATGTTGTTTGAACATGAATGTGTGTTGGCAGTGTATGTACTGTACACATCTACACTGTAAAAAATAAAAAACACAATTTGTTGAGTCTAATTTGTTACCCTGCTGCCTTAAAATTTTAAGTTCAGTCAACTAAAATAAGTTTAGTCAACTTGAAATGTTAAGTTGTATTAAGTAACAACTTAGATATTTGTGTTTGCTAAACTTAACAGATGGGTAAGTAACCCAGCTGCCTTAAAATTTTAAGTTAATTCAACTCAAGTTGTCACTTAGTATAATTTAACATTTCAAGTTGAATAAACTTTTTTTGAGTAGACTGAACTTTAATTTTTAAGGCAGCCAGTTTACAAATTATTTTAAGTTGACTCAACAAATTGTTTTTTACAGTGTACCCTGTAATGATAAAAATCCATGCAGTGGTTTTTAATTAAGCTGTAAAAATAATATCCCCTTTTTCAAATCGCAAATAGTTGATAGACATGAGCATCTTACCTTAGACCCGCCTTAAATCAGCGGTAACAGTCTGACCTCCATTTTTTCGATGCTGGATTAGGGATGTAAGTTAGACAAGAATATCTCCGATTGAGTGATTGAGGTGTTGTGTTGCTGGATGTAATAATGAACGTAGTGGTTGTCATTTACTCCTCACATCTGAGCCGCTGAAGATGCAGTGGATTACATTTGTTTGTGAAGGGAATGCACCTCCTGATCTACATATATCTGTCTATATTCACGCAAACCATTCGTGATTCAGCTTCACTTACAGCAGAAGTGAGTATAAGGGTTTTTTATGAATCTTTGCGATCGTTTTTCCTAATAACGTGCTAGTTAGGAAGTTTAGCGGCTAAATGCGGCTAAAGTAAACAGGCTCATCACTCCACAGAAAGAAGAGAGGGGCGGGGCAAGCAGAGCTCATTAACATTTAAAGCAACCTCGACCAGAACAGGATGATTTTTGCAGAGCTGATTTTGGTAAGGTAAAAAAGGTGTTATTTACACTACCATTGAGAAATTTTAACCAAAGCATGTTATAGGCTTTTCATTAAGACCCTAAAGAATCATATCAACTTGTGGAAGATGGGCATCCGATGACCCCTTTAATGATGGATTTGTTTTTACAAACATGCAGCGTTTCACTTCACAAGATGTTAACTGATGGACTGGAGTCATGTGTGGATTATTATGATGTTTTTATCAGTCCATTATTGAGAAAGTAATGTAAGGCTAAATTTCTCCAAATCTGTTCTGATGAAGAAATTCATCTACAGTTGAGGTCAAAAGTTTACATACACCTTGCAGAATCTGCAAAATGAGGGATCATACAAAATGCATGTTATTTTTTATTTAGTACTGACCTGAATAAGATATTTTACATAAAAGACATGTACATATATAGTCCACAAGAGAAAATAATAGTTGAATGAATAAATATGACCCTGTTCAAAAGTTTACATATGCTTGATTCTTAAAGGAGGAGTCCACTTCCAGAACAACAATTCACAAATAATTTACTCACCCCCTTGTCATCCAAGATGTTCATGTCTTTCTGTCTTCAGTCGTGAAGAAATCATGTTTTTTGAGGAAAACATTTCAGGATTTTTCTCCATATAGTGGACTTCATTGGTGCCCTGATTTTGAACTTTCAAAATGTAGTTTAAATGCAGCTTCAAAGGGCTCTAAACGATCCCAGCCGAGGAAGAAGGGTCTTATCTAGCAAAACGATCTGTCATTTTTCAAATAAAATTTTGTATACTTTTTAAGCACAAAAGCTTGTGTAGCACAGGCTCTGGGATGCATGTTCATGTACTATTGAATCACGTCGAAAGGTCACGCGGAACCACAGACTCAGTGTTTACAAAGCGAATGCGCAAAGACTAAGAAAGTGTAAGTAAGTCAGACGCTGTTTACAAACAAAAAGGTACAACGATGTCGGACGATTCTGAAGTTGTAGGAGGAAATAAGATGGAGTTTTTCGCCATACTCTACCTTTTTGCACCAGAGTACACAGACGCTGACTTCTTCCCGAGTCACATTAAAGGTTCGTTCAAAATGAACAAATAGTTAAAGAACGACCCGTGGACGCGCATCCTAGAGCCTGTGCTACACAAGCTTTTGTGCTTGAAAAGTATACAAATTTTTATTTTTCGAAAACAATGACCGATGGTTTCACTAGATTAAGACCCTTCTTCCTTGGCTGGGATCATTTATAGCCCTTTGAAGCTGCATTTAAACTACATTTTCGAAGTTCAAATTCGGGGCACCAATGAAGTCCATTATATGCGGAAAAATCCTGAAATGTTTTCCTCAAAAAAAAACATAATTTCTTTACGACTGAAGACAGAAAGACATGAACATCTTGGATAACAAGGGGGTGAGTAAATTATTTGTAAACTGTTGTTCTGGAAGTGGACTTCTTCTTTAATACTGTGTTGTTACCTGAATGATCCCTGGCCATTTGTTTTTTATTTTATTTTTAATTTTTTTTGGTGGCTGTTGTTAATGAATCCGTTGTTTGTCCTGGACAGTTAAGCTGCCTGCTGTTCTTCAGAAAAATCTTTCAGGTCCTACAAATTCTTTGGTTTTTCAGCATTTTTCTGTGTTTGAACTCTTTCCAGCAATGACTGTATGATTTTGAGATCCATCTTTTCACACTGAGGACAACTGAGGGACTCATATGCAACTATTACAGAAGGTTCAAATGCTCACTGATGCTCCAGAAGGAAAAACGATTTATTAAGAGCCGGGGGTGTAAACTTTTGAACAGAATGAAGATGTGTATGTTTTTCTTATTTTGCCTTAATATATATTTTTCATTTAGTACTGCCCTTCAGAAGCTACAGAAGCAACTTGTTTCCCAGAAGACAAAATAAGTTAAATTTACCCTGATCTTCAAATTCAAAATGTTTTCACCCCCCGGCTTTTAATGCATCGTGTTTCCTTCTGGAGCATCAATGAGCGTTTGAACCTTCTGTAATAGTTGCATATGAGTCCCTCAGTTGTCCTCAGTGTGAAAAGATGGATCTCAAAATCATACAGTCATTGTTGGAAAGGGTTTAAATACACAAAAATGCTGAAAAACCAAAGAATTTGCGGGACCTAAAAGATTTTTTTTTCTGAAGAACAGCAGGCATTTTAACTGTTCAGGACAAACAAGGGACTCATGAACAACTATCAAAACAACAACAACAACAAAAAAACACAGCTGTGGATTATTCAGGCAACAACACAGTACTAAGAATCAAACTTTTGAATGGGGTCAATTTTATAAATTCAGCTATTATTTTCTCTTGCAATCTATATGTAAATGTATTTTATGTGAAATATCTTATTCAAGTCAATATTAAATAAAAAATAACATGCATTTTATATGATACCTATTATTTTGGTAAAATAATCAACTTTTTGCGTATTCTGCAAGGTGTATGTTACATTTTGACCTCAATGGTCAATGGATGTTGGCTTTAAAAATATTCATTTAGAAGTCTATGTATTCCTTTCTGTTCCAGTAATAATTATTTTAGGACTGTTAAGCTGCTGGAATCATTAAAAGGAGCCAAGACTAGGACCAGAATGGCACCAGTGGCACTAATGTATGGTATTTCAGGCTGATCTTGCTCATTGGCATGTTTTACTTGCACTTAACAATATCCAATTAACCTACACTTACTTGCATGCAGCCCAGAAGGTATTTAGCAGTAAAGCTCTCCCTTTCATTATTAATCAGCTGGAATTCATTAGCACAGATACAAATTACAGGTCTGATAGCCCTCCTAACATAAACATAGCTTCAGCTGCTTTGATTTGTGAAAACAAATATACATTTAAAGAAAGAGAACATTTGTGTGACTCATTTATGAGAGGCTGCAACATTTACAGTGTTGCATAAAACTTACTGAAAGATCAATTTGCACCCCTCGTCTTACCCTCGATTGACTGCTACCTACAACAGGAATAGCAAGCATTTAACCTCGCCACGTCACATCAGCCTGCCCACTCTAATGAGCAGTCTGCGCTGACAGCCCCAACCCTGCAGCTGTGCGTACCGGTGATCCTCAGCAGGCGCGCACACACACACACACAAAAGCCCGGCCACTCTGTGGGTAATGCACCAGATCACCAGCGCCTCTCTACAGATGGATGCCCACTCAGTGCCTATGTGCTTCTTTATGATTGCTGCAGAGAGCTGGGGAACTTCAGCCTCCACAATGCATCCATCCTGTGCCAAACACTTAGGCAGCAGCCCACATCTCCCTCCTGCCCCCTTCTTCAAGTACTGCCTCCAGAGAGTCAAGGTTACAAAGTATGAAGAATGCCTGTCAGTCATACCTCAAAGGTTTACCAACCTTAAATTGTGACTGAGTGCATTTGGAGGATGTGGTGGATAGGTGCTGTTCCCAAGAGTGCATGAAGTCAACATGCAATGATGCCAGTCTTATTTCTCCTTTCTTCGCTTTTTTACCCCTCCCTGTATGATTCAAGCAAGAAACTTGCCTCTATGTGTGGAGATCGGATGGGAATTTAGTGATTCCGTTTGTGATACCTCTTAATGATTCTAGTTCAACAAGGGTGCCATTAATGATTCTTATACACTACCAGTCAAAAGAATTTGGACAGTAAGATTTTTTTTTTTTGTTTTTTTTTTAAGAAGTCTCTTCTGCTCACCAAGCCTCTATTTATTTGATCCAATTTTTTTACTAATTAATTAATTTACTGTAATTTATTCCTGTGATTTCAAAGCTGAATTTTTAGCATCATTACCCCACTCACATGATCCTTCAGAAATCTTTCTAATATTCTGAATTGCTGCTCACAAAAACATTTTTATTATTATGATTAAAGGCAAACAAAAGCACGCACATTAATCCCAAAAGGGTGCTCGACTAAAAACAAGTACAACAATTCAAATGTAAAGTCGGCAACACCAAGGCTCCAAAAGTATCAAAAAATTTTATTTAAAAAGCTTTTGGAGCCTTGGTGTTGCCGACTTTACATTTGAATTATTATTATTATGTTGAAATCAGTTGAGTAGATTTTTTTCAGGGTTCTTTGATGAATAGAAAGTTCAGAAGAACAGCATTTCTTTTGTAACATTATAATTGTCTTTATTATCACTTTTGATCAATTTAAAGCATCCTTGCTAAATGGAAGTATTAATTTCTATAATTTTTCACATAAATAAATAAATAAATAAATAAATAAAAATACTGACTTTTGTTACAAAAAAACTTTTTCCCAGATAAATTCTGATCTTTGTATCTTTCTATTCATCAAAGGATCTGTTTTAAATATGAATAAATAATAATAATAATAAAAACATTTCTTGAACAGCAAATCAGTATATTAGAATGATTTCAGAAGGATCATGTGACACTGAAGACTGGAGTAATTATGTTGAAAATGTAGCTTTAATCACAGGAATAAATTACATTTTAAAATATATTCAAATAGAAAGCAGTTATTTAATTAGTAAAAATATTTCACAATATTACTGTTTTGCTGTATTTTGGATCAAATAAATGCAGGCTTGGTGAGCAGAAGAGACTTCTTTAAAAAACATTGGAAATCTTTTCCAAAAATCTTTTCCAAAAACTTTTGACTGGTAGTGTAATTCTTCAATGCAATGCAGTTCTTATTACATTTACTGCCTTCAGCAGTCTTTTGCCAAATTATGTGATAATCAAGATTTAATAGAACAATAGGATGCAACAGAAGTACATTTAATGTAATATAATGCAGAAATGTGAGTTTGAACCGTTTTTAGTAAGATTAATTGAATAACCGCCCTGACTGAGTAGGCGTTTTTGATTCACCAAAAGAACCAACTCATGAGTCGTTCATTCGATAATTGGACAAGACGTTCCATGTTGTATTTTGATTCACTACATAGGCTAGTCTCTACATCGAACTACGTTTGGTATGTTTTATAATGCATTATAGGCTACTCCTACGAGCCATTTGTTCGGTATTTGGACCATACACTGTTCTTGATTTGCTAAAAAAGAGCCATCTCCTAAGAGTCGCACTGTTCTTGATTCACTGTAAAGAACAAGCTCTTATTCTGAATCATTCGTTCTGAAATCGAACGACGCTGGTTGCGCTGGTTCTCTTTAGTAGACGCGTCTTTGAAAAGTAGTACATGCTATTTTAGTACGGTGCTCTATACTAATTGCCGATTGTTTGAAAAAATAATTCGGCACTGGTATTTTAAAAAATAGGTTTCCAATAGCACAACAGGTATTGTAGCTATAACATTTGCTGAAGGAATAAAACAGGCTAGATATTAATCCCTCGATCAGCAGCGTAAATAGTATAATTGGCATGTTTGCCAAAGGTTTTATTCTACACAGCCTATGTTCTCCCCGTGCTGCGTTAAGCAGATTTACAAATTCGAAAATAAAACGCAAGTTTAGATGCTTCCCGCGTACAGTGATGATGTGTTAACATCTCACATTTTGAACTAAACAGTTCTCTCACGTGGCGCACAGCCCTCTTGCCTTCAGTGTCGAACCCACACCATTTATAGCCTCGCAGTAACCTACAATCTTATTATGAGATTTAACTTTGCCCCAACTGGACTTGTGGATGAGCAGTGCTCTAGTCCCGCGCTCCTCAACTCCACTAATAAATGACTGGAAATAGTTATAAGGCGCTGCCGCTCGCGTTATGACAGACAAAACTACTCTGCCATGTCTCTGTCTGTGCGGAATACATAAAGGCTCTGCCTTGAATTAATCACTCGCTCTTTAATGGATCTTTGAGGATCGCGCTTGACGCAGTGAGGAGCTGCAGCTCTTTGTATTCCGAGGCCAAGAGGAACCTTGTGTGTGTGTGCGTGTGTTTTTTTTCTTTTCTTTTTTTTTTTTAACCCTCGTCCGATATCTACTGCCTCTTAGAAAATGTCAAGGGGGTACATGGTGACATAGGGACCCCGGTTTGGTTACGGAGAGACTCTTGCTTCGCTCTGCGAAAGAGGTAAGTGAGAAATGCTTTGGAATGTCGCATCTACGTCGCTTCTAACGTTGGTTTTGTTGGACGGGAAACGAAAGGAGCGCAAGTGTAGTCTGAGACATGTAAGTTATTCATGTGGCTTTTGTACATCCGTGTATTTGCAACAAATGCCTCGGCGTGACTTGTCTTAACTTGGAAATCCATCGTCTAATGTGTTGAGTTGGACAGTGAAGCTTACACGGACTCAAACTGAACCTTAATTCGCTTCGTTTTGCACTAAGGCATGAGTGTATATGGTTGTTCAAACGTAGACGCGAGTTCTTTTTGGAATCATTTGACATTCTGCATGGAATCATTTGACATGATGCATTTGTGCGGTAATGTATGGAATTCTAAGCTACGTGCAGGAAGTGAACACTTCATTCCTGTTAGTTTAAGGCTTGTTGAACTCCAAAGCGTCTCACTTAGAGATGTCACACGCTTGAATATCTTGCACTTTCGCTAAAATCGCCAGAATGTCGCCAGGACCATGGACAGCAGACAGGTTTGGTTTGCCGCTAGAGTTCGCCTTCAGCCGTAAAACTGACAACTGATCGCCCATTTCAGTCCTCAGTCACTAGATTTTAGTGAATCGCGTGTGCGGGTGAGATCTGTACATGGCAAACGCGCTTATAGTAGCTTACGGTGTCCGTTTACGCCGACAGCTCTGAAAGTTTTCCAGTCTATTTCAGAAATGAAAGTGCGCTGCTTACAGTATATACAAATGCAGTGCGTTTCCAGTTGTGTGTAGAATCACTGCATGAGTGTATCTCTGTGGATTGCACGTTAGGATTGCTAAATTAAGAAATCATTTGACTCTGGAAGTCTGCTAAATTATTCAGAGACGTAATAATTGAGTTAAGATTGGATGTATGACGCAGACATGTGGAGTATGCCATTTCAAAGACTTCATGTATACACAAACCAGCTGTAGTGCTTTAATAAAACTGGAGATTAACAAAAAATCACACATTTTACAAACACAGTCTGAGTTAAAAAGAGAAGACGTGAAAAAACCACCAACCTGCTCCGTTAAACAGGACTTGGATTCAGTGCAAATGCCCAGTTATCTGTGAAATGTAAGCGCTGCATGCTTTAAACTGTGAAATGTGTGCATCCAGTTGGATATGCAATTGATTTTCCTCACCTTGACTGACATAACTGTACAGTTAAACTTTGAGACTCACCCTCTGAAAGATACTAAGCGTATTAGGTCATCCGAGTAACACAGTTCACATAGTAAGAAAAGAGCTTCGTCCATCATGCTACTGTCAGAACAGTGTATTCCAGTAAGAACTGGATCAGCAAACGGAGCGATGTTGTTTCAGCTTGAAAGTGAAGCACCTATCCCACTGAAAAGAGACAAATGCATTTTTCCTTTCTTTTTTTTTTTTTTTTTGTTTTTTTTTTTGGCATTTTGAGACTTAGAAATCACTCTCAGAATGTTTTTTTTTCTTTTTTAAATGCAACAGAACTAATTCATTTTGGGCTTAAAGCAGTCTTGTTTTGACAATAACAGGTCGAAAAGCCTAAAATAATTAATGTTATTTATCTGAAGCAGGCGTTTTCAGCCAGAGACCTGAGATTCTGAAGACCACTCAACATGAAAAAGCTATATTTTCCTGGTAACAGTGTATAATAACTGTAATTAAGAAAAAAATGCATTATATAATGCTTTATATGTCTCAAATATCTTACCAAAGGACCCACAGGAGTACTTTCAGGGACCCCTGTTTGAAAACCTTGGATCAGAACAAAGTGAACATTATTTTTTTTTTTATTTTAGTGCATGTTTGTGTCGTTGCTCAAAGATCATTCACTAAAACATATATGAATGACTGAATTGCACTATAAGCTACAGACAGATTGAGAATCTCCACCCTCGCTTTAATCAGCTGGTAAAAAACAAGGCAGATCATTCTCGACTTTCATCAGGAGGATTTACTGAAGAGCTGTACTTAAGCATAACCTAACGATCAACGAAGACTTGCGCTGGTTCAGAAACCTAAAACATCATTTGTTAGATGCGTACGTCTGTCCCCTTCTCTCTCTCTCCATCTCTCTTATCTTGATTATGCAGCTCGAAGATTGAGTCAGCTGTTTTGTATGCAAGGTGTCTGAGCCAGGCTCTTTGTGGAGGAGAGAGCAATCGTGCCGCGGATACAGAGAAAGAGAGAGAGAAAGGGAGAGATGGATAGACGGGCAGATAGACAGACATAGAAGGAGATGAGGGTGAAAAGACATCACGTCTGTATGTGCAATGTTGGAAAAGCAATGCTCATATTAATATCATATTATGTGGCTTTATAAAAAGCATCCTTTATGCCTGCAGCACTCACATAAGGCATAATGAATGATAAATTATGTAGCCACCCAATGTGCTCACTTAATACATAGACTCATAAAACACAAGTGCAATTGTTGGCGATATGTGAGGTGGAAGGCTTTTACAGCACCGCTGAGTGTGTGTTTATAATGGATAAGGACAGGTCTGAACCGATCATTCTGAGAGACGACCGCCATGATCCAGTAAAGTAGAGGAGAATAAAAGAGAAGACTTACATAGGTGAAGAAGAGCCAGACATTGATAGCAATCAGTTTGCTATTATAGTTTTTTTTTTTTTTTTTTTGGGCTTTGTCCATTTCAGCTGTGGTGCAAATTAATGCTTATATGTAAAATTAAGAGACCTCAAAGCATGCTTTGAGTTTGGTGGGGGATAATTGAGAATAAATAGGGAAAAGTCACATGAATGCTTCCATCGCAGTATGATTGGATATGACTGGTTATGGTCGACTGTGGTTGGTTTATGTGATAAATCCCGCCTCTTGTGTTTGTGCGTGTTTCGCATTCGCGAATCAGTCTGAATGAACAATATAATGGCGTTAATAGGAAGACTAATTAAAAAAGTAAGTAAACAACTCACACACTTAGATACAACCATTTTGTTACGTAAAAAATAAGACTTAAAATGAGATGAGAACATGATCTGTGGGAGTTTTTAGTGAGTAAATCAGCTTGGTAAAATTGAAATTTCCATGTCTGTGACCAATATTTACAGATCTTTGATGACTGATGATCCGTAAAATTAAAAGTTGAAAAAGAGTACTGTTGAAAAGAGTAGCTGAACACAAGTTCATACATTTTTTAGAGTTATTTTGTATTTATTTATTGATTTTATTTTTTTTAATAAAAATGGGCAACCATGCAGGAAAAAACAGAGCAGTAAAAGATCTCCGGAGACCTTATAATTTCATTTTTTTTCTATGAAAAGCATTTTTATTTCCAATAAAATTTGATTTTTTTTAAATTTAAAATTCATTTTTTATGTTTTGTTGGTTTATTTTAGTTCATGCTGGTTCATTTTTTTTTATAGTTAGTGTGTAGTTTTTTATTATCTTATAATGATTGCTTTCTAAAAATATTATAAAAATTATACTAAATAGTGTTTTTTTTTTATAAAAATGTGCAACATATACATGCAGGAAAAAAAACATAAAGCAGTAAATTATGTAATAGAGATGATCTCTGAAGACCTTATAATTACCTTTTTTTTGTAAAGAGCATGTTTTTATTTTCAATAAAAAAATGTTAATTTTAAAATTAATTTTTATATTTTGTTGATTTACTTTGGTTCATATTGGTTCTTTTTTGTATAGCTATTTTGTAGTTCATTATTATATTTTAATGATTGCTTTCTAAGAATATTATAAAAAATATACTAAAAAGGGTTTATTAAAAAAAAAATAAAAATGTGCAACATATACATGCAGGAAAAAAAACATAAAGCAGTAAATTATGTAATAGAGATGATCTCTGGAGACCTTATAATTACATTTGTTTTGTGAATAGCATTTTTATTTTTTAAATAAAATTATTATTTTTTTTTCATTTTGCTTTCTAAAAATATTATAAAAATTATACTAAATAGTGTTTTTTTTTTTTTATACAAATGCGCAACATGTACATGCTGGAAAAAACATAAAGCAGTAAATTATGTAATAGAGATGATCTCTGAAGGCCTTATAATTACATTTGTTTTGTAAAGAGCATGTTTTTATTTTCAATAAAAAAAATGTTAATTTTAAAATTCATTTTTATATTTTGTTGATTTATTTTGGTTTATATTGGTTCTTTTTTGTATAGTTATTTTGTAGTTTATTATTATCTTTTAATGATTGCTTTCTAAGAATATTATAAAAAAATATACTAAAAAGGGTTTATTTAAAAAAAAATAATAAAAATGTGCAACATATACATGCAGGAAAAAAAACATAAAGCAGTAAATTATGTAATAGAGATGATCTCTGGAGACCTTATAATTACATTTGTTTTGTAAATAGCATTTTTATTTCTTAAATAAAATTATTATTATTTTTTAAATCTTAAAATTCATTTTTATATTTTGTTGGTTTGTTTTGGTTTATGTTGGTTAATTTTTTGTGGTTATTTTGTAGTTTCATGTAATCTTGCAATGATTGCTTTCTAAAAATTTTTTAAAAAATTATACTTAAAAAAAAAAGCTATGTGATGCAATCACATTAGTCCAGATTAATTTAAAGCATGCATCAAATACAGGTGAGCACATAGCTGATATTATACATGAAAAAGCGTTTCTGCAGTAAACAGACCTGTTGGTATGATGCAGGAATGTGACATGACTAGATGAGACTGGAAGGACACTATTTTTATTCGTATGCCAGTATCCTAGTAGTGAGGCGGCAGCGGTGGAATAGGGAAGGAGGAGCTGTCCGTGGTCCTGAACACCCTTGAGAGGCTGTTTGACTGAAGTGGTATATTGGGCTTTGATTCGATGTGATATGAAGTATGTACTTTTGATAGATGCTTCTTGTTTACACATTGAGACGGCAGCCCTTTGATTTTAAATTGATGGAGATGTTGTAAGCCTGTGGCAATGTCTCTTGCGCTTCACCGCACATTAGCACCTGGATGTGTCTTGTAGCAAACAAAGGTTTTTACTATAACTGAATGCTCGAGGGCCATCGATAAAGTGACATGGAGATTCAAGACTAGGCCGTTTTTTTTAAGGCTCTTTTTCACTTTTCTTATCCCGAACACAATATCTTTTGGCAGCAACGCACTGGCGTGTTGGGAGGGACTGACTGGAAGCTGACAGCGAGTGTTAAGCCTTGGGACAGCTTGAAATTGACAAGTAATTAAAATCTGAAGCAAATGTTCAGAAAGGAGAAAATGGAGGTTTCGGTGCGCATCCGGGGGCCTCAACAGTGTGTTAAATAAGTGACTGGAACTTGCAGATAAGGCTGAAATTAGAAAGCCGGTGTCCTTACAGCCTTTGCCCTTGAGTGCTGTTTTATTTCAATTTAGCAAAGCAAAGATTGCACAGTTGTTGCGATTGTATCTCTTGGAGAGCACACAAATGGCATTAACAGCTTCACCTTGAATCAGCAGCTTGTGTGAGTCATTAACCGCGTGGCTAGCGATTACCTAGCGGTATGGCCCATTCTAACCCCGCAAGCACCGTGCCGGAGTTTGCTTTGGAGATTGCAACTCACAGATGTCGCTGTCAGTCGCGGCTGTATTAAACACAAATAATGCTCTCAAAGCTATTAGAATAAGATAACGTTCACTAAGTGGGACCAGTGTTTTAGAATGGATGCAGATGCAGATCCCATTGCAGAGCCTGTAGTTAGTGAATGCTACTTTGTTCTGGACAGTATGTGCAAATTCTGTTTTCTAATAGATCCTCAATCTTGTTCGCAACTGGTTGCAAAATGGTATTTAAAGTAACCATGTCCAATTCTTATTTTTATTAGTTTATTATTATTATTATTATTATTATTACTTTTTTTTATCCAATAAATTGGGCAAAATCAAGTCTTGCTCTACATTTTTTTTTTCTTATGTGAGAAGCCATTTTACTCAGATATATTTCACTAGAAAGGGTGATTGCAACTTCCATTTCATGCCAACTTTAATATAAATAAATCCATCAAGTAACTTTAATATAACTAAATTAGTCAAGCTTACATTTTTTCATTTTTCCAAAATATATATATGGAGTTAATTAGCAAAAACAGATAACTCAATTTTTAACAATTTTTTAAAAATGATGTTTTTCATTGTGCATTCCATTTAATCTTAATCAAACGGCAGTTGCGTTATTTTGATATAAAGTAAAAATAACTTAAAAAATACAGCTTTTTGCAAATAAACTCTTCATATTTTTTTTTTTTTTTTGTAAATTGACATAATTACATTAGTTCTGTGAAGAGCATGTTTTTAATTTCAATGAATTTTAATTTTTAAATTTAACATTCATTTTTGTATTTTGTTGGTTTATTTTGGTTTATTTTTTAATGGTTGTTTTGTGGTTTATTATTATTATCGCTTAATGATTGCTTCCTTAATAAAATTAAAAAATGATACTAAAAAAGTTATTTTATTTATTTTGTAAAATATGTGCAACCTATACATGCAAAAAAAAAAAAAAAAAAGAAGGTAAATTATATAATAGAGACGATCCCTGGAGACCTTATAATTACATTTGTTCTGTGAAGAGCATTTTTTAAATTTCAATGAATTTTACATTTTAATTTTAAAATTCATCTTTATAATTTATTGGTTTCTTTTGGTTTATATTGGTTCATTTTTTAATGGTTATTTTGTAGTTTATTATTATCTCTTAATATTTGTTTCGTAAAAATATTCTAAAAATTATACTAAAAATAGTTTGTTTTTTTTTAAATAAAGTATGTGCAGCCTATATGTTCAGAAAAAAACAAAACAAAACAAACAAAAAAAAACATAAAGCAGTGAATTATGTAATATAGAAGATCTCTGGAGACTTTATAATTACATTAGTTTTGTGAAGAGCAGGTTTTATTTTTAATTAATTTTAATTCTTATATATATATATATATATATATTTGGAAATGGTGATGTGTACAGTCACATATGTTCAGTTTTAAAGACAATATGTTATTAGTTTTTTTCTGCAGTCATTAACACTTGTCTTTAATCCATACACTGAGGCGAAGTTGAAATATCTCCTTAACTGTACCATTTTTTTAAACATTGTATTAGTATCCATTGCTAGAAATCACTATGCGGTTTGCTGCCGGCACTCTTATTATGGGCAAATCCTTTAGTGATCAGACCCCACATTGGAGAGTATAAGGGATATTGAACATCACCCCTCTTTCGTCTTCGTCATCCCTCCTGCGAAGTAATTAGAGGTCGGGATACAGAGTAGCATGGCTGTATACCTGCAGGCCTGTGCCCTGGCTTGATGAATATCCTGTGCATGAGAATCCATTAAAGCTGGTGATACATAACAGGTTTGTCAATGCTCACTTCAGAGGTTCTTTTATTGATTGAGTTTTTGAGCAGCCAGCCACTCTCCTCAAAGAGCTCTCGCTCTCTCATGTGTGCTTGGCTGTTAGATATGCATTCAGTGCAGATATCAATCAGAATGCAGAGCTTTTAGGGGTTACAAGTTCAGTATAATCATAAACCATTGGTGCATCAATAAAATGTGAGATTCATGTGGTGTAAAACAAAGACCAGGACAAATTGTACTTTTGGGAATAAATTAAAAAAAAGTAAAACTATTTTAGGAAATCTTCCATATATATATATATATATATATATATATATATATATATACACACACACATACACATACACACACTAGTATGATGGCTGAATTTTAGTCAGGGTTACATCACAGTGTCATTGTATTTAACAGGATCAATATTCTTGATCACTCTGCATGTCAAGCAAGAGCTGACGCTTGCATATGCTTCACACACACTGTAAAATTGCTTCCTATTGAATGAAATGTCCATATTGCAGTCACTGTAATTAGTTCACATGGGACATACAAGGCCTGTGCAATGATTCTGTTCCAAAGCCAAAATAATACTTGTTGGGCAGCAATCCACATACACTGCATAAGTGTCTTTCAGGGAGGATTCTCAATATAAAGAGTCCAGTAGTGTGCTCCCGTAGGTTCTATGTGCACTTAATAAGGCTTTTGGCTGGAAGAGAGAGCTTCCTGTCCTCAGCTGGTCCCTCACTGTGACATACAAGGGCACTAAATACTGTCACCTTGATCAATACGTTTTATTTCTATATTCTATTAAATCTTCCTGTGAATTAACTACCATCTGGTTCACTGCTTGTGAATATTGTGTTTCTAGTTCTGTAAGAGAATTTAGCAGTCAAATATGACTATTATTTCAAAAAGAATCTGAAGGTGTGTGTTAGTGAATTCCATCATGACAACTTTCGGAAGATTTTAGCATGCCAATGAATATAACAGTGTTAATGTGTTTGGTCTTGGCAGAATAAATCTGCTTGATGAATTGGTGCTGCTGCTGGTTATTGCTGTTTTTGTAGATTATTGTTGCTGCTGCAAAGCAAGTACAGGAACTTGCTACTGCTAAAATATACGCCAATACGGTGCTGTGAGTATTTAAGACATACTGGTGCTCCATAAATAGCATATATAATAACCCATAGTAGATTTATACAGGTGGAGCTGGGGAGGTGGAGGGTTTCAGAGGAACTCTGAAAGCATGCTGCGAAATGCTTTAGTGATTGCTAACCAGCCATTTAAATGCAAAGCAGTAAGCTCATTTTCTGCGCATACAGCACAAACCAATCAGCTTGTGCCAAGTAGTTCAGCACTGTGAATATCATCAGTTTGCATCAGCCTGCATCATCTAGAGTTTCATGACAGAATTTAGTAGGGACGCATAATATTATCAGACTGATATCGGAAATGGCCGATAATGGCTTTAAATGTAAATTTTGGTTTTGGCCCGATATGAAAAATTCTGTCAATATGTCTTGCTGATAAGAGGAATAACTCACTTGTGCTCAGTGTGTGCTAGCCATTAGATCACATCAGCAGTGTGGCTCATTCTTGAAGCAAAGTTTTGCCTGAATGATGATTAGATTCACTGTTTTGGATCGCTGCATTTAATCTGAGAATGCACAAGCAGAATGACACTTTCGGTGTGTGTTAGAGTAAACAGTAATAGCATGTGCAGTGGCAGCAGCGGCAGCGGGTCTTAATGCCGTTCGATAAGGAGTTTTAATTCCGTAGGGGGCACTGTTGGCCTACTTCTAATAAAATGAAAGTAAAATACTCAAATACTGTGTTTCTGGTAAAATAAAGCAGTGATTGATGTCATAAAATCATGAGTGTGTTTTGATTTAAAGGTCAGAAGCTATAGCTTACATGAATAAAAATCATGAACATGACACTTGTAAATTAAGTGCACAGTATATATACTGATTTATTCATTAATGTGTAATATGTTATTTTCTTTTAAAAGATCTATTTTTTTGCCATTTCTTTGCAACAGGACAGATCAGAATTGACAGGAAATGAAGTGGGAGAGAGAGGGGGGGGGGGTCGGGAAAGGTCCTCGAGTCCGGATTCGAACACGGGATGTCCGAAGCGCAACACATTATTATTTTTTTTTTAGCAAATTATGAGCTCTAAAAGATTTTCAGAACTGTTTTGCTTTAGACTATGTACAAATGTTAAATCTTAAAATAAAATGTTAAGGTTACCACAAAATTTTTCTGAAAAAAAAAAAAAGCAGCAATTGATATATAGTAAATTATTTATAGTTATTATTTAAACTTCATTGTACTGTCATTATAAAAGAACTTCATTATTGTTTTTTTAATTCTAACAAATAAGTTGCTGTTAAAAACTAATGATGATAGTTTTGATGTTGATAATGTTGACACAAAACTCTGATCTTATTCTTTTTTTTCATAAAGACATTACTTTTTAATAACATAAAATGATTTAACATATCAGAGTAATTGCTAAATATAAATAAAATAAATAAATGAAATAAATATTCTCTAGTGAAGAACTACACTACCCATAATCCTAAGGAGCAAACCTCCTTTGATCCACCAATCAGGGAAGCCACTGCTACCAAATAGCTTAGCAGTGGCTGCCCAATTCTACAGAGCTTTGCGAAAAGTGCATGTATTGGAATATTTCACAGTTCTTTTTAAATATATAGGATTTTACACTAATAATCAGTGATTTTATACAGTGAAACAATAAGTCAGCAGTTTAATATTTTTATGTTGTTTTAATTTGAGTATGTCAGTCAGAGTGCTTTATTAGCTGCATATTTCATTGCCTTGTAAAAACATAAAAGGGATAGTTCACCCAAAAATGAAAATTCTGTCATTATTTACTCACCCTCAAGTCATTCCATATTTTTAATGAAATCCAATAGTTTTCTGACACTGCATAGACAGCAACTCAACTGGCATGTTAAAGGCCCAGAAAGGTAGTAAGGACATTGTTAAAATAGTCCATGTGACATCAGTGGTTCAACCTTTATTTTTTGAAGCTACCCGGATACTTTTTGTGCACAAAAAAAACCATAAAGATGACTTTATTCAACAATTTCTCATGTCAGGCTTCACCCGCGTTCACGTGAGTACCCCGTCTTGGATTTCATCAAAATTATCTTTCATCAAAAATATATTTTTGGGTGAACTAACCCTTTAAGTACACAGTACTTGAAACCATGTACCTTTTCCCAAATGCTTCTTGCTTCAAATAAAAGTTTATAATGTCATGACTCATCTCACAGCTGGCTGGGTTAGTTCATGACTAGAACTGTGTATTAAGCAATAGTTTTAAATCTCTGCGGAGAAAATGAATGCGTCAAATACTTCTGGAATCACGACGGCTGGAAACTGTTGCACTCGAAATTGGACAAAATTGCAATGGTTTGTTTATCACGTTTCAAGATTTGACTTATTGCCTAGTGGGACAGAAAAGGATGTGATATTAGAAATGGGTTGAGAAAGAAACTGTAGAAATAAATTGAGAAACAGGTGTGGGTACATGGAAACAGCCAAACTACCATCTGGTAGAGAATGCCTCTGGCCTCTGGAAAGGAAAAAAAACTCTTAAACTGTCTCATACTTGCAAATCTGATTAATGTCTTCGTCTGCTCACCGAAGACAATTCAAACAGATTGGGATATTCTGTAAAACTGACAAAAATGTAAGGATGTCTCTGAGGAAATGAAATAGGAAACAAAGGTGATATCATTCATCGTGTGGCGCCGTACATATGGCTGTAGAGGAGGAAAAAGCTGCGAAAGCAAACACCATGTCTGTCTTTGTGTCAAGTGTGTCACTGTTTACCCTCTCCTGGGGAAAAGCTCATTTATAATCTGACTGTGTGGCTTGTTCATCACAGTAAATAATACTTCATGCCCACATGACAATTCAAACAGTCCACTCTTCCAGTCTCCCTCTGTTCCATCCTGCCCCCCCACCAGTCCCCCAATTGAATCTGCGGGGCAATTTATCCATGTGTAAAGCTGTATCGCATACACAGAGAGCAGTTTCTTTTATTTCTGACAGACTTATCTTGTTCGCTGTGAGGAGTATACGGCAGAATGTTTTTCTCTGACAGCATCACAAAGAATAGAGTCGAGCAGGTCGTCGGTCCTTATTCAAGCACACCGGTAGCATGAACTGTGCACTTTCCAAACGGCGACATTTAACAGAAGATATCAAATATTTTCCATTCCTTTGAGCCCACATGTTGTGTTCTTTTGTCAGTTGCCACCAGGCCATTTACACAGAACTTGAACTTCAAATACAAAGATGGTGGCAGATGAATAAATGTGTAATGTTGGTCAGCTGGATGAACACGTAGGTCTTTGACGTATTTATAATATATAATAATGGCACCCATGGTAAATATGAGCAAAGGCGGCTGTGAAAATAAATCTGCGTTGTTTTGATCTTTCATTAAAAAAATTCTAACCTTTCATTAAACATTTAGAAATAAATTGTTATAAAACAATTAGAAGTTGCGGTGAACTCACATTATGAAATAAATGTTTTTCCCCAATGCATGTTGGCTACAATTATTGGCAACCCAAGAAATTCTTATAAGTAAAATATCTCTGAAGTGTATTCCCATTCACATTTACAACTTTTGTTTTGGCACAACAGGGTGAATAGGAGCATACAAGTGTCCAGCCATGACTTCTTGTTCCATAGGATTATAAATATGAGGAACATAAAGGCCAAATTCCCCTAATCAGGGGAATACCAAAGAATACCCATCAGATGTGCAGATCAAGATTGTCGAGCTTCATAAAACAGAAAGTGGCTGTAAGAAAAGAGCTAAAGCATTGAAAATCCCCATTTCCACCATCAGGGAAATAATTAAGAAGTTGCAATCAACAAAAAATGTTACAAATCTGTCTGGAAGAGGACGTGTGTCTATAATTTCCTAATGCATAGTGAGGAAGAGAGTTTGAGCTAAAGACTCTGGCCAAAGACTCTCCAAGGATCACAGCTGAAGAATTGCAGAGATTAGTTAAATCTCGAGGTCAGAAAGCCTAAAAAAAAAATGTCAGAAAGCCTCTATATCACCACATGTTGTTCGGGAGGGTTTCAAGAAAAATCCTCCCTGCTCACCCAAAAACAAACTCCAGCATATTCAGTTGTTAGACACGACTGGGACTTCAAATGGGACTGGCTCTTATGGTCAGATTTTGGCTGCAAACCCACCAGATGGGTTTGGTGCACACAGGGATAAAAAGTACCCCATGTGTTCAATGACATATACTGCTTGATCTTTAATGTTGTGGGCCTTTTTTTTCTGTCGGAGGTCGTGGACATCTTGTTCAGATATATGGCGTTATGGATTCTTTCAAATACAAGCAGATAAAAAAATTTTCAAATACAAGCAGATAAAAAAAAAATCAAAACCTGACTGCCTGTTAGAAATTTTATAAGAGGCAATGGTTGGATCTTCCATCAAGACAGTGATCCAAAATAAACATCAAAATCAACACAGAAATGTGTCGCTGAGCACAAAACAAAGGTTCTATGTTTGGCCGTCCCAGTCCCCTGACCCTATAGAAAATGAGTGGGCTGAACGCCAAACTTATCAAGCATTACAGGAGAAAACTCCGAGCTGTTATCTTGGGAAAAGAATATTGCAATTATTGGGTACAAGTAATTGTGGCCAACATGAACTAGAGAAAAACATTTATTTCATAATGAGATCCCCCTCCCCCCCTTTCCAGTTTTACTTCAGTGAAAGGTTAGAATTTTGTGCTGTTGTTTTTTTTTTTTTGAATGAAAGATCTAAAGGATAAACGATGCAGATTTATTTTCACAACCACCTTTGCTCATATTTACCAAGGATGCCAATACTATTGGAAAGTACTATATACAGTATATAAGTATATACAGCTTTATGCAAAAGTTTGGGAACCCCTTGCAGAATCTGTGAAACTGTGAGTAATTTTAACAAAATAAGAGGTATAGTACAAAATGCACGATATTTTTTATTTAATACTGTCCTGAGTAAGATATTTTGTTGTAAGATGTTTACATATTGTCCACAAGACAAAAAATAGCTGAAATTATTAAAATAACCCCCTGCAAAAGTTTGGGAACCATTGGTTCTTAATACTGTGTGGGGTTACCTGAATGATCTATGATCTTATGTTTTTGGTTTTGTGATGATTGTTCAATCCCTTGTTTGTTCTGAACAGTTAAACTGAGCACTGTTCTTCAGAAAAATCCTCCAGGTCCTGTAGGTTCTTCAGTTTTCCAGCATCTTTTGCATATTTGATGCTCCAGAAGGAAGCACGATGCATTAAGAGCTGGGGGTGAAAACTTTTTGAATTTGAAGATCAGGGTAAATTGTACTTAATTTGTCTTTCGGGAAACATGTAAGTATCTTCTGTTGCTTCCGAAGGGCAGTACTAAATGGAAAATAATGATATTTCAACGATATAAAAAAAATCTTCATCCTGTTCAAAAGTTTTCACCCCCGTCATGTTTTCTTCTGGAGCATCAGTGAATGTTTGAACCTTTTTTTTAATAGTTGTGGTTGAGTCCCTCAAATTCCCAAATTTTCACATGCCACTGTATATTGCCAATATGGAAATATTGATATAATATATAATGAGTATGTTTCTTGATTGTTCCAACATAGGACATTTAAAGGGATAGTTTACCACAAAATGAAAAATCTGTTATAATTTACTCATCCTATGTCATTCCAACGACAGGTTTAAGTTAATGATGACAGAATTTTATCTTTCTTTCTTTCTTTCTTTCTATCTTTCTTTCTTTTTGAATTGACAGACCGACGTTCCTTATGTAGCTTGTCAATGTTACCTCTTCCCATCAAGTGTTAACAGCAGCATCAGCACTGTGGAATGCTCAGAGTTTCAGGAAACATTTTCAATTAGACTCTTGCAACCATCTGTCCATTTCCTGGTTCAGTGAAATGGCTTTGATACTTAATAGAGAGGAACAATTTCAGTGGAGACTGTCGAGTTCTCTAGCAGACATTTGGAGTATTTTTGATGCTGTTGTGACCATGCGATCAACAAGGATCTGCCACTGTTAATACATCTTGCGTCCACTAAAGAGCACCAGAACATGACTAAGCCAAAAGGGCACGACTTCTATGACCAATATCTGGCTAATGTGCAACATTGATCCCTGTTTTTTTTTCAAATACCATTAAGGACTCATATGGTTGTTCTGAGTTCAGAAGATAATTAAGTAAAATGTCTTTTAAATTCTATTGACTGCAGATTGCACCAGCTGCCAAGATGGGTTTTAATGCATCAGAATTTAAGGGCCTCTAAGCATCTCTGCCATGATGGGCCATAAATTTTACTTTTGGCTGGCACTGGCTTTGTACTTACCTCACAGCAAGCATCTGTCCATAATTAAGGGCTGGGGATTGTTTCATATCATTTATCTGATGCCCACTTAAGAGGTCATATGATTAAAGACCATTACTTTCATTAGAAATCTTTGGGAAATCAACTGATATTCTCTCACGGTGCAGAGAGAAAGAGCACAGTTACCATAGAAACTGTCTCTGAAGTTGCCGGAAAACATACAGTACTAGCATCTACTTATTAAAAATGTGCCAATATTCACACAGTTTGTTGGCTACGCTGTATGCTAACGTTCCAATTAGACTCCCTCACCGCACGGAGGATGGGACCTCTGTTTGCTCAGACCTCTATTACTGTTAATTTCATTCATTCAGGGTTTACATGCACCTGGATATGACTGCATTATTCTTAAAAGATTTAAGCTCCATATTTATGCAATAATAAGTTGGTGGCTTGATATAAGCCTGCTGGTGTGACAATCTGCTTTAGTGTCACATCCACATTTTTACAGACACTCAGGGACTCTAGAATTGGAGGCAGACATCTTAATTGCATTAATGATTGGGTCATTTAGTAAGCATAGAGTTTATTGGGGGGTACATCCAAGGACGTCCCAGAGGAAGTTGTAATTGCTCGCTGGCTGCTCTGTCATAACTCAGGAGACTGAGATCACAGTTCTGTTTCATTAAAGCGTCATCATTGGCTCAGATGTTTCTATCTATCTATCTATCTATCTATCTATCTATCTATCTATCTATCTATCTATCTACACAGAAGTTATGGTTCGGTACGCACCTCGGTTTTGGGGTCACGGTTCGATATGAGTTTGGTACATCAGCAAATGTATTTTTCATTTATTTTTAACAGACAGTAGTTATTTTTAAATTTTATTAAATTAGATTGTATCATTTCAAGACTTAAAGCAAAAACAGAATGGCCTGACTGTTGATTTGTGAAATGATGCTTAGGGGTCTGCTCGGATAGTGAATCTGTATTCGGAAAGGCACGGAAAACGAACAATGCGTTCTATAGAGCCAACAAAGGGTGATAGTTTGCCACTTGCGGTAGCCTGTTACATTACAGTACATACAATTTTACCTACCACATAAACAGAGTAAGAAGAGAAGACTGATAGGATGATGGTGAATGATTTCAGATCCTGAGCACCACTGACAAACATCTAATCTTGTAAACTATGTGGTAAGTACTGCCGCTCCGTAGTAGCCTATACACAGAGTACGTGTGATTGTGAATCTCGAAAGTGAAAGTAAAAAGCGAGTACGCATTCAAAAGTTATTTCAATGCCCTGCATATTAATAGGGGCTCCATGATGTCCGCAATTTATATGTGACCCTGGAGCATAAAACGTAAGTAGCACAGGTATATTTGCAGCAATAGCCAAAAATACATTGTATGGGTCAAGATTATCAATTTTTTTTTATGCCGAAAATCATTAGGATATCAAGTAAAGATCATGTTCCATGAAGATATTTTACAAATATATAAAAATGTAATTTTTGATTAGTAATATGCATTGCTAAGAGCTTAATTTGGACAACTTTAAAGCAGTTTTTTCAATATTTAGATTTTTTTTTTTTGCACCCTCAGATTCCAGAAATTTAAATAGTTGTATCTTGCATTTAAATATATATTTACCTCCCATCTCGTATTTATTCCCTTTAGGGGTTCCATATTAAATGTCATTCCTTTCCAAACACAATATTCTGGACACACACACAAAGCAGAGGAACTGAATGAAAATGCAGTATTCTCTGGCAGTAGGTGGCGCTTATGGAACAGCAGCAACATAGAGTTTCCTTGTTGTAAACAAAGCATCTGAGCTTATGAACAGTTTAATATGCATTATGCAGAGGTAAGAAAGGAAAAAAAATGACAAAAACATTTCTGATGATGGTCATATTCATATAAACCCCCACATTTTTTCTTCCTATATTTCGAGCATCGTCAACAGTGAGCTTGATCTGCCTGGTACAGTATTTTCTCCTTTTAATAGACTTCATAAAAATTCCACATAAATTACATTTTGGGAAATGATTGCAAGGCAGTTTGTGTGCAATTCTGTGCTACAGATTAGCCAAGATAAAATTAATAACTGGTTCAGATTTATAGGCAGTTGACCAGTGCATCTCTAGAACTTAAAACTTTCCCACACTGATGAATTAAAGGGATAGTTCACCCAAAAATGAAAATTCTGTCATTAATTACTGACTCTCACATTGTTCCAAACTTGCAAGACCTTCATTCATCTTCAGAACACAAATTAACATATTTTTGATGAAATCCGAGAGTTTTCTGACCCTGCATAGACAGAAACGCAGCTGACACGTTCAAGGCCCAGAAAGGCAGTAAAGAAGACATTGTTAAAATAGTCCAAGTAACATCAGTGTTTCAACGACAATACTTTTTATACTTAAAGAAAACAAAAATAATGACTTTATCCAACAATCTTTTCTGTGTCAGGCTTCGACACGCACTCACGTTGAGTACCAAAATGCATACGACTACTCTATTACATGGACTGTTTTAACAATGTCCTTACTGCCTTTTCAGGCCTTGACCATGGTAGGTGCATTGCTGTTTATGCAGTATCTGAAAGCTCTCAGATTTCATCAGAAATATCTTAATCTGCATTCTGAAGATGAATCTTACAGGTTTGGAACGGCATGAGGGTGATGACAGATTAATTAATGACAGAATTTTCATTTTTGGCTGAACTAACCCTTTAAAACAAGCAGGCGGTTCTTCAAACCTTGCGTTGGCATATGTACTCACCTTTCTCTTTCCTGTTTGAATGTTTTGACCACCCTCTGGATTGATCGCCTATGACTAACCGTATTCGTCGTTTGACTGCACGAACCAGGACAAATTCATGTACCGTTACACCCCTAGTAACTTTTTTCATCGGAACTCTCTCATATTTTCCTCATGCCATCTTTGTTGTTAAGCTCTGAGAAACAAATGAAGTGCATTTTACAGCATTAGAGTACTGCACTACAAAATGAAGCAGATAACACAGCTCAGATAATTCGATCTTGGAAGAATTTGATGAAAGATGTCGGAGTTTATATCTTGGCAAATCTAATCGCGGTGACATTGTTGCTATCTCTTTTGAAACTCCAGAGGAGACACGTGTGAGAAAAATCTTACGAGAGGGAGACTTGAGCATTTCTTCTCGATTTAATCTCATTGTTGTCTAGTAGAAACAATTGGGATTTTAAAGAGATCTCACTGGCGATTTTTCTGTCCGACAGTCTTTTCTCAGAGCCATTTGAGGAAAGGGTGAAACGAAACAGCAAAAAGCTACAGATTATTTTTGCAGCCTTTTAAGAAGTGTTTGTCACTTGTTGTTTTGCCTTGAGTGGTCCCAGCCATGTAGACCACTGCCTAGTCATTTCCGCAAAAGCGGCCAATCCGATGATGATGGATTGCAGCCTAATGAAGGTGGACGCAGCATTGGGCTTTCAGGGCAACGACTTCACACAGCACCACCTACTGAATTAAATCAATTTAGTCTCAGTATATTTGTGTGCCCTTAGCAATAAATTCGACCTCACTGCATGCCAAGCTTAAAGAAAGCCTTTTACGGCATCCCGATTCAGATTACACTGTGACATTCATTCAGCCGCCTTTTCTTCCCCCGTCTGTTCACATGCTTAGCCAAAGTCCAGGTGGATTTCAGTAATTACGTTGGCATGTCGCTCCGAAATGGCGACGCCGCAAAGTGATCAAAACCCATCCCTCGTTTTCGTGTCAAAACATTCCCGCCAAATGAGGCGATAATACGCGAGTCCTTCACGGCAGCCTTGCTCGTGTGGTATGAAGATGATTTGCAGGCCTGCGGTTTTAATGATTATTATCCAGGCCCGACAGCTGGTAGAAACAGAGGTGCCTCCCCAGCTGCAGCGCGTGAGACTGATGCTCCACCTGTTGTCCCCTTACCCACATGCCCTCTGCTTCTCATTAAACAGCGCCGGCTTTCAGAGCCAATCAGAATGACCCGCTGATTACCTATTGTGAAGGCGGGAAAAGATTAGAAGGGAGAGAGAGATACTGTAGATACAGAGAGAGAGAGCGGGAAAGGCACTTTCTCACCACGGGATTGGAGATTGCGGCTCGCGTGAGGTGTTATCCTGAAGATAAATATGGATATTCACGGAAGCACTGCGTGCCAATTACAGCTTCTCACTTCGGCGCTGGACCACCTGAGCCAGAAAGCAGTAAGAGAGTTAAAGACATGAGAACATCTCCTCTGGGCTCTGCTTGAGTAGAAAAGCAGGGAAAAGTAGAACGTGATCAGGCCGTGCTGTGGGTATTTACTTCCACCTGATCCTATCGTTTTTACAGAGCCGTGGAGGAAGTGTACATGCTGTTAAAACGTCCCGTAGATTTAAAGCTGTGCAGAGAAGCACACTAGAGTTTTACAGAGATAACATATGCAGGTAAAGCAGGATATTCCTGGATAATTTTACGTCTTTTCTTTTTTGGTGATAGCCCATTGTTAGGAAAAGGCTGTCTGTGTGTTGTGAAATAAAATAAACAAGTGTTTTCATGAATACTGAACGATCAAGCCATTCTAAATGGAGGCTTTTAAAGTGTAGATCGATTAGTAATGCAATATTTAACATGCACGCTTATAAAGGCCAATCAATGCCAATGATGAAAAGTCAAGAGGCGCTCTGGTGCTCTAAATTTCCATTTGTATTTTTTCTGAAGTCGAAAAATGTAAAGATGGAACAAGTCTGTAAATAAAGACTTTCAGTTCGACCTGAAATGGGAAGGTCATGCCTTGGCCAAAAGTGTAGCCTTTCTTAAAAGGCCTTTTGAATTTAATTTAGTGAATCGTTGCTCTAGTTCTCCTTTTTTTTTGTTGTTGTTTATATTTTCCTTGTAATTTCAGTGAAACAGCTTTTAACAGATGCTGTATGTTAGCCTCACCATTTTGGGCTTGTACCAAAAAAGTAATTATAGAGCAATTTTGAGTCTTTGCAAATATCATTTTATGGTACTTTCTATAAATATGGTGCAAATTGATATCCCATTTTTTATTATTATTATTTGGCCTCTCCCAGTTTAGACGTCTTTGCCTTTTTCTTCGAATCCAGTGATCAGTATCATGGAATAAAGTCATTATTAAACTGTTATTCAGTTAATGTATTAAGAAATTATTAATATTTCAAATGTATGATTATGTAATGTTTATGAATAACTGAAAATCAGCATTAGGTCCTAAACTAGTTTTTATTTTATTTTATTTTATTTTATTTTATTTTATTTTATTTTATTTATTCTTTTCTTTGTTTTTTTTTTTCACCCAACCTATTTTTTTTTTACCATGAGGTGCCGTTTGCTTACACAATACACAGATTACATATTTTACGTTTTTTTTTTAACATAAAAGGCATATTTTACATATTTTACCATTTGCTTACAGAGATGACATAAAAAGCATATTGTACACTTTTCTTTACATAAAAACATATTTTATATAATTTACTATTTGCTTACACAGTACACAATTACATAAAAAAGTATTTTCTTTTATTTATTGTATTTTATTATCCAATCTATATTTTGTACCACATATTACACAAAAAGCATATTTTGCACTTTTTTTTTTTAACATAAACAGCATATTTTACATATTTTACTACTTGCTTACATAGTACACAAATTACATAAAAGGCACATTTTACACTTTTTTTTTTAAAGCATATTTTACATAATTTACCATTTGCTTACACAGTACACAATTACATAAGTGTATTGTATTGTATTTTATTTTATTTTATTTTAAAACCAAGCTATATTTTGTGCCATCAAATTCCATTTGCTTACACAGAATACATAAAAAGCATATTTTACATATGTTACCTTTTGTTTACACAGTACACAATTACATAAAAAAGTGTATTTATTTTATTTTATTTTATTTTAAATCCAAGCTATATTTTGTACCATCACGTTCCGTTTGCTTACACAATACACAGATTACATAAAAAGCATATTTTACATATATTACCATTTGCTTACACAGTACACAATTACATTAAAAAAGTGTATTCATTTTATTTTTTTTAAATTTTATTTTCAGCTATATTTTGTACCATCATTGTGGAAAGTGCCATTTGCTTACACAGTAAGCAAACACGTTGCAGTTTGCCTACTCCTACCTTCACAGTAAGAAATTCATTGCCTTGTCTATCCTCCCCACCCCCAACAAAGCCAAACCTCCTTCCTTCATTCATTCGCATTTCCTAAATGTAATAACCGAATCTATGAATCCCTCCAAGGATGTGCTCAGGTAAACGGCCAGGCAATAACAGAAGTGCTCTCCGTCCTGAGGCAAACCAAACCCAATCTTATTTGATTAACATTACACAATTCACCAGATTAGCTATGACTTATGACCTTTGAATTAATCAACCCACTCAGTTCATACGCTGTCAACCTTATTTGTTATGAGTCTGACTTTTATTGCTCCTCTCCACCCATGAGAGTGAAGCATGCTGGTGAAAACACAGTAAAGCGCCGAACCTCTTAAGGCAGCCGGCTGCTTAAAACCACGAGGGCTGGGCACATTAATCACGTTATAAAAAGGCAGAAAATCCAATTAATTCTATTTGATATTCCAATAAGATCTGGGTCTGATTAAAAACTCTAATCTCCTCTGACCACCACAGAAATCTACATTACCCACATTCAAAACAGTGGGGAATGTCTCCCTGAGTGAAAAAGGGATTTTTTTTTAAATGATTTTATCCAAACATCTGTATCCCTAACTGTCTGATCGTATTTTCACGCTTAAATGCTTATCTCTGGTGGTTCGTGCTTTTTTCCTGTGTACTTTTAATTAGAGCGGTTGTGTCTTTCACCTCTCATTACTCACATCGCTCCAGAAACCTCCAACGTTATGAGCCTTGGTGGAGGCGATGCTGGTTTCATCATATCAAATATATATAAAAAACACAAACATGCTTTCTTGACTTGGCCTCTCTGTATCCCAACATGAAGTGGTGTGTCCCAGGGAGGGAATGTGCTGAAAAAAGCATGGCGAAAGCAGGACTCGTCTCATCAGCGAAGCGCAGTCCTGGTTAAATATGCAAGATCCTTTCTGTCAGACGTTCCCTCAGGAGATGGACCAGAAGCTCCTCCTTCAAACCTGTGAAAAAGGGTGCTTTCTGGATGATGTGCTCTCTTACAGATCACCTCTGTTTACACCAAATCAGCTGGGCAGAAAATTAAGCTGTATTGAGTGACGTATAAAAATTTTATCACATACTCACTGCTTGAAGTTGCCCTCCTTGCGTTTCTTGTTCACTCTCCCATCGGACTGTCAACATTTAATCATAAATTCATCTGAGAAACGTTATTCTCTCTGGATTGAAACAGAAACATGGGCTGTGTGATGTCTGAGTCATGCTAAAGTATATGAAAAAATGTTTCATAAGCCACTTCTGTATATAAGAACAGAAGTATTTACAGATTTAGTTTTAATTTTACTGCTAGCTTTCAATTAGCACATTTTTTTTCTTTTTGAAATGGAAATCAATAGAGTACACCGCTCTTAATGGAAATGTTAATTTATAACATTACGTCTCGTATTGACAAGGGTGCATTATGCCCAGTGGGAGAGAAAACAATTCAGTGCAACTACGAAATATGAAAGTGTAGAATATTTGCGGAGGAGCTGGTTTGTTTAGTGGTGGGGATTTTTTAGCGGCTCTTTCTACAGTTCTTTTTTTTTGTTTACGTTAGTAGGTGACTGTTTTTATGTTTTTATGAGTCATTTGAATTTAATTTTGTTCAAAAGCATTTTTCAGTTGATTGTGTTATTGTGGTATTTTGGCAGGTTTAGGACTGCCGTGGACAGCTGACTCACACAGCTTTTGATATTCTTTATATTCTGTGCAGTGATTAGAAGTTAACTTTTCCAATAAGTTTAATTTGATTTTTACCTTTTATGGTCATTTTTCTCTTTATAAAGCCAGTTTTTCTAATGTAGTTAAATGAATGCATCATATTTTGTGTCAAATTCTTAAATTTAATCAATAAATTTAAAAGGTGAGATACTATCGGGCTGTTACCAATCAAATGAATCAGCTGTGCAAATGAATTCAGCATCTGAAATGGCATTTGGATGTATTGCGCACACTGTTTAATGCAGGACATGAATGCAGTTAACCTGCACTTACAAATGCATAAAAAATGATTTCATGTAAGAAAAAAAAAAAAACATTTGATAGTGATTTGGGGAAAAGAGAGAAATATTCTTTTAATATAAACCTAAAATCACTAGTAGATGGTGGCAAATCACTGCATGAGTGAGTCATTGAGTCATTCACTCAACTGATTCATTCAAACAGCTGAATGACTCAGAGATGCAAAACAGTTCTGCTGTAACTGTCTGGAACTATTTGCGTTGACAAAATAGAGCAAAGCAGGAACTTGTGCCTAAAATGTAAGCAGGAACTTGTATCTAAAATGTAAATCACTTAATATTAACTTCGAGCTGTTCATAAAATCAGTATCACATTTGAAAATGTGCTGATATTTGGAGAAAAATTACTCTCTTTGTGTGATATTAACCCCTATCAGATGATATAAATATAAAAGACATATACAAGTCATGCAGGGACATTTTCACCTCCTTATTTTGAATTTTGGGGGAAAACCTTAGTCAGAGCCAACCACTGCGCACACAGATCCGATATAGTGCAGTAGTGCTTTGGGCGACCCAAGTTTGAGTCCTAGCTTGAGGTCATTTCCTTATATTGTTTCCCTCTTTCCTTCCATTGCTTCCTGTAATTACTACACTGTTTAATCGAATAAAGGCAGTTGGCGTGATAGCGAATCCCACCTCGAGGACCTTTCCGGATCCCGCCCGCTATCTCTCTACCACTTTGCTTCCTGTCCATTCTGATCTGTCCTGTCATAATAAAGACTAAAAATGGCAAAAAAAAAAAAAAAAAATTAATAAAAGCAAAAATGGCAACAGTATAACTTAAAGGGGTCATCGGATGCCCATTTTCCACAAGTTGATATGATTCTTCAGGGTTTTAATGAAAAGTCTATAACATGCTTTAGTTAAAATTTCTTAATGGTAGTGTAAATAACACCTTGTTTACCTTGTCAGCTCTGCAAAAATCATCCTGTTCTGGTCGAGGTTGCTTTAAATGTTAATGAGCACTGCTTGCCCCGCCCCTCTCTTTTCTCTGTGGAGTGACGAGCCTGTTTACTTTAGCCGCATTTAGCCACGTTTAGCCACTAAACTTGCTAACTAGCACGTTATTAGGAAAGGCAGTCGCAAAGATTCATAAAGAAAAACCCCTTATACTCACTTCTACTGTAAGTGAAGCTGGATCACGAATGATTTGCGCAAACATAGACGGATATATGTAGATCGGGAGGCGCATTCCTTTCAAAAACAAACGTAATCCACTGCATCTTCAGCGGCTCAGATGTCGGGAGTAAATGACGACCACTATGTTCATTATTACATCCAACAACACAGCACCTTAATCGCTCAAACGGAAATATTCTTGTCTAACTTACGTTCCTGCTCCGGCATCGAAACAGTGGAGGTCGGACTGTTGCAGCTGATTTAAGGCGGGTCTGAGGTAAGACGCTCATGTCAATCAACTATTGTGGGAGCAGCCTCACACCGAAAGGCATTTGAGAATGGCTAGATTTGAAAAAGGGGAAATTATTTTTACAGATTAATTAAAAACCACTGCAAGGATTTTTGTCATTATAGGGTAGATGTTTACATACACTGCCAACACACATTAATGTTCAAACAACAGGTAAAAGTGAGCTTTGCATCCGATGACCCCTTTAACAAAAACCTATTAATTCAGAAATTAATAAGTGAGTCATTTAATCATTTACCCAACCATTTTTTTTTACGAAGCACAGAATCATGATAAAAAAAACAAAAAAAAAACAACACTCTGCACTGAAAAACAAGGTGTGGGATTTAATTTAAAACAGTTTCTACAAAGAAATGGCTAGTAAATAATGAAATAATGACAAAAATGAAAAAAAAAAAATTAAAAGAAAAATAAATAAATAAATACATTTAAAATGATGAAGTAGTAAAATTGAAATAGTATTTTCTTGGGAAATGCACTCCAATAGTCTTTGTTTCATTAATTTAATTACTTTTTATTTATTTATTTATTTATTTAATTTTACAGTGTGTATGTGTTGCTCGGTGTTATTTTGTTGTTGGGGTTTATTTGTTGTATATTTTAAATGGAACGTTCTTTTTAGCAGCAGTTTTTTTTGTGCATTTTTTGTGTCATAAAAAATTGGACTTGGTACAGACCTTTAGAAGCATTTAAAAATCTGTGTCTGTCGTATTATGTTATCATCATTCTGTAAAGCACATCTGTTTATGTATTTTGAAAATATAAGAAAGTCAGACAGTTTTTTATGGCTCCATGTGCTTGCCGGTGTATATTTTGCTTGTATATGTGTGTGTGGACAACACATTTTGGCAGCAGGTGCATAGTTCTAGTGTAAGACGTTGGCAGTGGGCCCTGAGGTTACTGCTGCCTCTGTCATGCCCATGTTTGCGCTGGATTGCATCTGCGTTCGCTTCTCTCGAGCTCCGAACAGCTCACGCTGTAGCAGATCTCTGTTCGGCTCAGAGGCAACATTAACGGTTAGTGTGTAAGACAATAAAATGCAGATTGCTATGACCTCTGGAGTTGATCTCTTCTTGCTTGGTCTGTTTGGATCACGGGGAAAAAAACAGGCATGAATGGAAACTCAATTGCCTGGAGAACTGGTTGCCTTTGCTGATACTGAATAATGAAGTCAAAGTCAAAACGTTGCTTTACATGAAATCGTGCAGACAGCTGTCCTATGACCCCTGGTAGGAGTTTTGGAAAGCATGGTATATCAAAGAGAAAGTCAGAAGATTTTGGCTGTGGAAATCAGTGTACTGCTTCCTCTTTGCTTTAGTGAGCCTGGGGATATTTAACAGTGCTACGGCTCATTGGATTTTACAGTTTTTACATGCTGTAATTCAGAGTTCTGGTGCAAAGAGGAACAGAAGCATTTTTGAGAGCTGCTTAAGAATTTAAGACATTTGTGCCGGGTAAATTTCTCAACGGCAGACTAGATTTCATGTGTTTTGTAGTAATATATCGAAGCTAATGTTGCGGATCTTCCCAAACCATTGCTTTCTTTTGCAGCAACCTTCACAGCATGTTGTAGGGGAGACTGGGGCTAGTTGTCACAAAGACAATATTTCAAAAATTAAGGTTTTGAGTTAAAAGTCTAATTACACAAATGCTTGTTTTCTCTAGTTTTGTATGTAACAAAACATCTAGTTGAAAATCTTTTAATTACAGTTTTGTGTGCTTCATACAGTGAACTAAATACATCTCTTACGCTCACCAAGGCTGCACTTATTTGACAAAAAATAGAATAAAAACAGTACAATTGTCAAATATTATAACAACTTAAAATAACTGTTTTCTATTTGAATACATTTTAAAATAATATTTATTCCCGTGATGCAAAGCTGAATTTTTATGCATCATTACTCCAGTCTTCAGTGTAACGGGATCCTTCAAAAATCATTCTAATATGCTGATCTGATGCTCAAGAAACATTTATTATTATTATCAATGTTGAAAACAGTTGTACTGCTCAATGTTTTTGTGAAAACTGTGATTTTTATTTTCTGAATTCTTTGATAGTTAGAAAGTTCAAAAGAACAGCATTTATTTGAAATAGTATTTGGATTCTTACAAAAATGGTCACTTTTGCAAAATTTATTTTTCCAAAATAAAATAAACTAAAATGAAATAAAATAAATGATTAAAAAAACGTACAGACACTATACTTTCGTTAGATGTTTTAAATGTCATGTATATTTTTGCAAGCTTAAGTGACAGATTTTTCCCCATTTTAGCTTTGCAGTATGTTAACTTTATTTTTTTGCTTGAATTGTTTTGTGTTTCAGATTTTTTTTTATATTTTAAATTAGTCTGAAATGCTCAACCTGATCTCATAACGAAAACGTACCTGTGTGAACTTTTCCGCAAGACCCGAAATACGTACCACCATGTACGTTTCGTAACATATTCGTTGTGAAACATCCAATGAGTGGCGCTAAAAGAGTGTTCATTTTGTGTGTTCTGTCCGTTGAGTGGCGCTATAACTCTAATGCTTTGTGACGTTTTAAAATACTGTATCATCTGCACTAAACCTAAGCCTACCTGATAGTATGAACAAAAGCGAATGTGACATAAAAATGCAATGGCAAGCATGCCGTTTTAGCTTGTTTACTGATCTCTCATCTTTCAGCTCTTTCATCATGAGTCATGTTTTTCATGGTATTTGTACCTAAGGATTAAGCATCGTAAGTCCAATTCCGTGTCAGCTGAGCTACCGAGCAAGCTTGTTACATCCAGAAAGTGAAACATATAAAGCTAATCATAACTGTATATGAAAGTGATTACAAGTGCTCACTGTTTTACCACCTCTAGTGTTCATTTCTGTTGCCAACTGCTGTGATATGTACTTATTTGTATGCATTGTGCGTCTTGCGAAAAAGTTCCCACAGGTTCGTTTTCGTCATGACATCAGATCACATCACAACCCCATATAGTGTGACAACATGCCCCAGTATGCCTCAAAAAAGATGAACTTGTGTTCAATGAACTGTGACTCTTTTCCTAGACAATAACAATGTAAGTGTTCAATGGTAGATTTATTTATTTATTTTTTTAGCCAAGACATAACTACAACACAGACTATCTAAAATAAATACATCACTATGATATAATATAGATACTGTAGTCAAAAAATGTGAGAACTAGGCCCGTTAGGACCGGTGTAGTGTGTTTTCTGCAGCAGCTGATTGGGGAACTAGAGCACTGAGTCTCAGCAGAAGCTGGAGATCAGCCAGCAGCAGGTGAAAAACCCCAGACTCTGCCCTGCATGCTGCGTTACACACTACAGTAAATCACCTGCTCAGTCCACAACTGATGACCGTAATGGAGAGATACTGTACGCACATGACTCATCTAATGGCATTCGACTGCATGCACCCAAAGCCAGAAACAAATACGCTTGTTGTCTTTTCTTTTGGAGGGATTCATTTACGAATCCTCCCCAAATGCTTTGAGTTCTTTTGAGTCATTCTCGCTTTCCCGCTCTACATGCCAAAGAGCTGTGGGTATGTTTTCTCAGGGGTTTCTCTGCGAAGATCTCTGGCAGGTTAGAACAATTAGGGAGTGAATATAGGGGTATTTAAACACAGTTCTGCTCATCACTTCATGTTATTAGTAATCTCAGCCCTGGCTCATGTGGATGATTATGTTACATAATACCTGTTGTTACTGCCTGCTCTAAGTGCGTTTGATTAAATTGCTGCGGGTGTGGATGTGTGTGTGTGTGGGGGTTCGTGTGCCTTGCAGTTGCCATGCAGCAGCGCTGAGCTGAAAGCAGTAAGCTCTCTCCTGCTCTCATCTGAATTACCTGTCCACATTGATTAGAGGGACTACGCGTGAATGGGATCTTAGATTTTCTAGCCTTCAGAATTAAGATAAGCCTCTCTGTAGCCGTGAGAGTTACACCCGGTTGACCCTTTTTCAGAGTGACACACCTGCAGCTGTGCGGCCTTTAGACTCACAAATCACCAAGGGTCTCGAACCGTTCGACTAACTAGCTCCGTGCCTGTTGTTTTCCCCGTTTCTCTCCACCTCTTGCACTGAGCTGTCTCTTTCCAACCATTGCTTCCCCGAATCCTCATCTGCTTCACAGAATCCCTCATTACCAGCATCCTTGCACTGAAAAAAACTATTTCTTTTCCTCGAAAGTGTGGGATCAGCTTATAATTGTTTTTAAAATGAATACTTTTATTCATCAAAGACACATTAAATTGATCAAAAGTGAGAGTTAAGGCTTTCAGTGTTACAAACATTTCTATTTCCAATAAATGATGTTCTGCTGAAATTTCGCTTCAAAAAGAATTTAAAAAAATTGTACGGTTTCCACAAAATATTAAAGGATTTGTTCACTTCCAGAATAAAGATTTCCTGATAATTTACTTACCGCTTTGTAATCCAAGATGTTTCTGTCTTTGTTTCTTCAGTCGAAAAGGAATTAAGGTTTTTGAGGAAAAAAAATCCAGGAATTTTCTCCATATAGTGGACTTCAATGGGGATCAACAGGTTCAAGGTCCAAATTGCAGTTTTAATACTGCTTCAAAGGGCTCTACACAATCCCAGCCGGGAAATAAGGGTCTTATCTAGCGAAACGATTGGTCATTTCCTAAAAAAAAAACTTTTAACCAGAAATGCTTGTCTTCATTTAGTTCTTCATCTGTGGAAAGGTAGGGTAAGGCGAAAAACTCATTTTCTTCTCCAACTTAAAAATCATCCACCATCATTGCTTTACCTTTTTTTGTAAAGGGCGTTTGACTTTCTTTGCACGTTAGCTTTGTAAACACTGGGTCGGTACTTAGGCGTGACCTTTCCAATGTGACAACGTAATGTGTGAAGTTGAGAGTGATTTTTTTTTTTGTTTTTTTGGTAAAAAATATGAATAAATTCTTCAATTTTTCAAAAATGACAGATATTTTCACCTTTATTCCTCGGCTGGGATCGTGTAGAGTCCTTTGAAGGTGCACTGAAACTGCAATTTGGACCTTCAACCTGTTAATCCCCAATTAAGTTCACTATATGGAGAAAAATCCTGGAATGTTTTCCACAAAAACCTTAATTTCTTTTTGACTGAAGAAAGAAAGATATGAATGTCTTGGATATCATTTTTATCCCGGAAGTAAAACCTAATCCTTTAAGTATTATTAAGTAGCATTAATAATCATAAGAATGCAAAAGAATGCAAATCAGCATATTAGAATGATTTCTGAATGATCATGTGACACTGAAGACTGGAGTAATGCTGCAAATTCAGCTTTGACATCGTAGGAATAAATCACATTTTAAAATGCGTTACAACAGAAAACAGATATTTTAAATTGTAGTAATATTTCACAACATTACCGTTTTAGCCCGTTAACGAATACGTGCAAACACATTAAAAAACATAAAAAGATTTTACCAACCCCAAACTTCAAAGACGTTTGCTTACTGTGTATCCTGACCTGGTGCATTACTGTCTGGTGTGAACCGCTCCGCCTCAAACAGTAGGGCCCTGCAGCCAGTTGTAAAAATGACCGAGTCCATTACTATTTTCCGGCTATTATGGACACCTACACTGAGAGGTGTAAAAGAAAGCCTCACGGCATCAGGAAGGATTCGTCTCCCCCTGTCCCATTGTATTTTCACACTCACACCATCTGAACTAGGCAAAGTCTAGAATCAACAGGCAGTGGAATAGACTTTCAGAGCTAAATGATGATTACTATTTAAATGTAGCTAATTTGCCTTTAAAGCTGAAGTGTGCAATCTCTTTATTGTTAAAATACTTTCTCCATATACACAGACAACTATAAGCAGGTCGTTTTAAGAGGATTTCCCTGAAAATGTAAGACTAGGGATGTAACGATATCAAAATCTCACGATGCGATAATATCATGATATGAATTCCACAATACAATATTTATTGCAATATTAAAAATAAAAAAAAGACATTTTTTTACATTTTAAAGTTAAATTATTCTATCTAATGCACTTTGAGAGTTAAAAAGAAGAGGTCCAACCCATGTTCTTAACTAAGTAAACTTAAGTCAGAAAAGGCCTGTACCTGAACTTTAAAGGGGAGTCAACCACTTTTTTTTTATTTGTGATATACTGTCTCAGTCTAAATTACATTTCACACTGGTATTTTAGAAGCCAAACAAATTAGAATTTATTAATAATAATAACAACAATGACAGTATTAGCCATATGTTGTAAAACAATTGCACTGCAAAATAAATAAGGTAGATTATTTTTGCTTTACAATGCAGTAAGGAAATTACAATTCTTCTTTCCTAATTTCTACACTTGAAAGAAATATTTTGATTGTGGACTTTATTAGCGTTACTCATTTAAACCGCTAGCTGTCAGCAATTCGTACTGCACTTTTAAGCTTTTATTTTGACGGAAACTGGAGGAGAGCTTTTATTTTGAAGGAAAACTCAAGCTTCAGTGAAAACGGGCTTACAAAAACATGTCTCACTCACTGATTTATATATAACATATGATAGTTCTCTATTATAGATCAGTGGTCTCACTACAAATCTCGTGAAATGCTGTAATCATCTGCCATGAAAATAAAGCATGGTTGCTGGTTCCCGTTGCGTTCCCAAACTCACAGCACATGCAATAAATCAGTTAACTGCATTCATTCACCGTGAACGGAGACGGTCTGAGGTGTGGAAAACATCTGATCATGAGCTGATCGCCTTGATGAAGGGATTAAGGCATATTGCGCTTTTGGTCTTAGTTTGTTTGACCGATACTGTGCCAGAGCATAATGGCCCAAAACACAACTTTAAAGACCTTTTGTATTAGAATAAGTTTAAATATATTTTAAAAACATGCTTTTTGCCCTGGATATCGTTTCATATCATCATGTGACCACGAAAATATCAAGATGCCACAATATTGATAATACTGTATAATTACATCCTAGTAAAGACTGTAGATTTGTGACACCACTATACAGCAGAACTATCATAGGAGCATCCTGATCAGCCCGCCATTTCCTCGAACAGTGGTGCAATTTTTGGGCAGAATGTTCTGTTTGGCTGACCAATAGCAAATGAGGAAAGTATTTTGTAGCTGTACAAATCTTTTTGAAAAATGTTATTCAAATTTCTGTTTGCTAGTGAAAGCTAGTGAAACATAAAACACACTACAGCTTTAGGTTAAAAACAGCTAGTCTTCAAAGGGACAATGGATACCTATTTTCCACAAGTTGGTATGATTCTTTAGGGTCTTCATGAAATGTCTGTAACATACTTTGGTTTAAAATTCTTCAATGGTCGTGTAAAACAACACCCTTTTTACCTTGTCAAAAACAGCTCTGTTCACAGCGATCCGTTTCGGTGCATGTCTCTTTAAATTATAATGAGCTACTGCTCACCCCGCCCCTTTCTTCCATTTTTGTGTGTGTGTGTGTGTGTGTGTGTGTGTGTGTGCACCTGGTATTTATCACGTTATGGGGACCAAATGTCCCCATAAGGATAGTAATACCAGTAAATTTTGACCTTGTGGGGACATTTGTGAGGTCCCCATGAGGAAACAGGCTTATAAATCATGCAGAATGAGTTTTTTTTGAGAAGGTAAAAGTGTGAGGGCTAGGTTTAGGTGTAGGGTAGGTGTAGGGCGATAGAAAATAGGGTTTGTACAGTATAAAAACCATTGCGCCTATGGAATGTCCCCATAAAACATGTAAACACAACTGTGTGTGTGTGTGTGTGTGTGTGTGTAGGGGAGAGCGGTGACGGTTGCAACACTTGTTGCATTTCCTTTAGTTTCTCAGAGACTTTATATTAGAAATACTTTAATACAATAAAGCCACATCTCTCAGCTACTCACCCATTGCTGCAACATATGATAATGTGCGTACAATTTACATTTGAATAGACAAAGTGAAATGCTGCAACTGACCCCACAACAGGGCACAGTTGCAACATTCATTCAAATGTAATTAAATCATTCTTAAATATCATTTTGCAAATTCTTTGTTTTACTTAAACACAGACAGGGTCCACAGTAAGGTAAATTGGCTGTATAAAACCAAAGAATAGTAAATGGAAAAACATTCTCAAGTAACAATTAGATTTATAACCTATTCATCTAAATAAAAAAGGAGAAATACCTAACTATTGAAAGGGGTTCATTATTAATCCATAAAATTACAATTATGTAATGTAACGGCAAGCTTTTAAATCAATGTGTCCCTACACTGATAGCCATGATAAAACTTGATATATTAGCTTGACACAATATCATTGACACACACTATGTCTATTAGAAGCTCAGAAACACTGATTAAAATATTATGTTTTGACCATGCATCACACAAACAACACTATGACCAAAAATCTGATCTTTTAAAAAAAATACTTTTTTACCATGAAAATAATTTTCTGTAGAAGTAATGGTCACATATAGCATTTTTTTTTCCAGGAAGGATGAGGGGCCAATAAAGCATGTGCAGTATGAATATCATCACTGTAGCTTATTCCTGCTTGAAGAAATAAGCCATGTTGCAACTGCCCCTCGTTGCAACCGTCCCCGCTCTTTCCTATTTGGTGATGGGTTATCATCAAAAACAAAACTAATCCACTGCGTCCTCAATGGCTCTGATTTCAGGAGAAAATGAAGACTCTTATGTTCACTTTTGCATCTAACTACAAAACACTTAAACTGCTTACAAGACAGTGTTGTCGCTGCTCGAAAGAAAATGGCTGAGGGCTGACATATGCTGATACGGGATAGTCCTTCAGCGGTCTTGGGTGGGGCCTGAGCAATATGACATCATACTGCTCAAAAAAAATCAAAACAGTTTGATAATTGTCACTGTTTAGGTTTTTTGGGTTTTAAAAAAAGAATGGATTTTTGGATAATTGGATAATTGTAGGGTAGTTGTGTCCACACACTGCTAAGACATGCAAACACTATTTAAAAATGGTGTCCCCTTTAAGATTTAGCTGCTATTTCTTTGAGATGTTTTGTGGTTTTCTCATCCAAGACAATCCCTTAGTGGCTAGCGCCACATTTCCGATTTCATAACAATGAATCAGCCCTGGAAGAGAATGAACATGCATGTGACACTGGAGGGTGATGGCAGGAAGTGCCTTGTCGTTGTAATTCACATTCAGTCAGGAGGTGAGGAGTCACAAGTGCTATTGTTCTTCCTCCTCTCGTCTTCCTGCTCATCAGAGTCCAGCAGTGGCCACTTGTTCTGCTATTATTCTCCATTTATAAGCCATTCATTCCCACAGGGGTTGCGCTGAAGAGCTTTATTGTCTGCTTTCAAACTTGGCACAGTAAAATTAAAGTGTCGTCTTAAAGTGGTTTTGTTTCCGTACTTATCGTTTCTTAATCCCTGGGTAATCCCATCGTTTTCCTACCGCCAATCCCAGGGGTCTGGCGGCCTTAGGCACTTCACTTTGGTGGCTCTTTAATACTCCAGACCATCCTAGAGAAGGACGGCCGCATGTTTCTATTAGAACCGGGAGGGTTGGCCAGCTTGTCCGCGTTTTCTTCACAGGGTGACCGTAAATCCCTGTGGAATACACAGAGATTCATAAGGTCTGAGAATAACAACTTCTTAATTGGATTCATTTAGTCCTGATCACCGTCCTCATTAGTACCATTTGTGCATGGCGATGTCGACTCATTCTTTTATTGCCTTTCACTGCCTCTTCCTATCCCTCCGGAAATGTACAATTATCTTTCGTAAATGAATTCTCACGCCAAAGGGCGGCGAGTCGCGAACGTGTCAGCCAATGCCGCCCTCTCTGCGTTCGCCGTATAATCGCCACATGCGCGCACATGCGGCTTTATCTCTCCTTCTCATGCACATACATCTAGGTCAGGAGGAGGTTCAAAACATATGGCTCTTCTCATGTTCGTCTACCTCTAATCCCCGTAATCCATTATTTGTCATGCTCGAAGTGCAGGGTTCGTATTGGAAGTTCAGGAGGAAAAGAGGATCAGGGCAGGTCTGAGAACAGAGCTGGGGGCCTCAGCAGCTGCCGTTATCTGATCAGAGGCGACAGAACCTTTTGCACGTACCTACGAGGCTGGAACCGCACCCCTGAGGCTGCCGCTGCTCCTCTCTTCATGCGTAACATACATCTGCTGGCACTCACTGTGATGCACTTGTGCTGTTCTATTAAAAGCTGTCATGAACCGTGACTCCTCTGTGTCAGTCATGACTCTTTATAAATGCACATGTGATGGGGGAAATGTTGTTTCTCCTGTGTATCTGTATTAGGGCCGTCAAGCATGCACTAATTTATTTGTGATATGCCATTTAAACTGAAGTAATTGAATTTATATTTGCAAGACTTTACAATAAGGTACAATTCGTTTGTTCAAGTCATTACCTACTGCAATAGCTAACATGAGATAACAGGATTTATTGGTTAATGGTAATTTCTTCATATACCTACTTATACATTTTTAACATTTTATGTTGCATAATTTAGCACAAGTTCATATATTATAAATGAACATGAATTAATACTGAACAGTATTACTATATATTATATATTAATTATGTATTATTATATATAAATTAACAGTAACCTATATTTGTTCTTCTTCTGAACACAAATTAAGATATTTTTGATAAAAAATCTAGAGCTTTCTGACCCTGCATAGACAGCAACTGACGCGTTCAAAGCCTAGAAAGGTAGTAAGGACATCGCTAAATTACTCCATGCGACATCAGTGGTTCAACTGTAATTTTTGTTACTTTTTGTGTGCAACAAAAACAAAAATAACGACTTTATTCAACAATTTCTTCTCTTCCATGTTAGTCTTCGATATGCTCTCACAACAGTACCGTAAACGCATGCAAGGGGGCCTTGAAAGTAGTAGTTGCCTTGCTGTCTATGCAGGGTCAGAAAGCTCTCAGATTTCATCCAAAATATCTTAATTTGTGCTCCAGAGATGAACAAAGGTCTTACGGGTTTGGAACGACATGAGGGTGAGTAATTAATGATAAAATAATTTCATTTTTGGGTCAACTATGCCTTTAATATTTGCTAAGGAAAACCCTCTAATGAAGATCATTTAAAAATATTACATTGCATAGCTAGAAGCATACTGTTTGAAGTTGACATTCACACAAAACGCAATCAAAGTCCATTTTACTCATTTTACTTATTGCTATTTTGCTCATGCAAAACCAACTCCTGTCGATTTCAGTGGGCAGCTACTGAAATCTGAAAAACCGCTTGCCAAATTTACATTTAAATAAATGTAAATCAGCAATAAAATCTGACATAAACTGTCCCATGAATGTTTTTTTTTTTCCATTTCAGGCTGGTCTAGCCAGCGTGCATGAGCAGTCCCAAATGAGTATTTCACTGAAACCAGAGCTTCTTATAGCAGCTGCAGTGACACAATAACTTTAACAGTTGGTAACTTGCTTTTTTATGTAAAAGGCAGGATTCTGTCATATTGCCATGTACTGTAATAGTGCACAATTTTGTCTGTACTCTTTTTTTTTTTTTTCAATTGTTGGGTGATGTACACGTGCAGGCTTATGTCTTTGGCTGTTTTTATATTGTATTGTGCTATGAGTGCAGTATTTTTATAACACTGTGTTAGGCTGACCACACACTTGAAGATTTTAAAGGAGAAGTTCACTTCCACAACAAAAATGTACAGATCATTTACTCACCCCCTTGTCATCCAAGACGTTCATGTCTTTCTTTCTTCAGTTGTAAAGAAATTATGTTTTTTGAGGACAACATTTCAGGATTTTTCTCCATATAGTGCCCCCGAGTTTGAAATTCCAAAATGCTCTAAACGATCCCAGTCGAGGTAGAAGGGTCTTATCTAGCGAAACAATCTTTTTTTTTTTTTTTTTAATTACAATTTATATACCTTTTAACTTCAAATGCTTATCTTGACTAGCTCTGTGTGAACTCTGTGTATTCCTGTTCATGACAGTTAGGGTATGTCGAAAAACTCCCATCTCATTTTCTTCTCCAACTTCAAAATCATCCTACGTCGCTGTTTTACCTTTTTTTTTTTTTTTGTCAAGGGCGTTTGATCTTCTTTGCACATTCACTTTGTAAACACTGAGTCGGTACTTCTGCTGCGATGTAGGATGATTTTGAAGTTGGAGGAGAAAATAAGATGGGAGTTTTTCGACCTACCCTAACTGTCTTGAACCAGAATACACAGAATTCGCACAGAGCTAGACAAGACAAGGGGTTAAAAAGTATATAAATTGTAATTATTTTTAGAAAATAACCGATTGCTTTGCCAGATAAGACCCTTCTTCCTCGGCTGGGATTGTTTAGAGCCTTTTGAAGCTGCATTGAATCTGCATTTTGACAGTTCAAACTCACGGGTACCATAGAAATATGGAGAGAAATCCTAAAATGTTTTCCTCAAAAAACATCATTTCCGTATGACTGAAGCAAGAAAGACATGAACATCTTGAATGACAAGGGGGTGAGTAAATTATCTGGAAATTTTTGTTCTGGAAGTGAAATTCTCCTTTAATTTGTGTTCTGAAGATGAACAAAGGTCTTACGGTTTAGAATTAATAACAAAAAACAAACCAAAAAAAAAAAAAACATTTTTTGGGTGAACTATCCCTTTAATTTTTAAAATGATTCTTCATTTTAATGTAATAATATACTTTAGATAAATTCTTTTTTTTTTTTAATTTTTAAATACATTGAAATATGAAATATCAGTACTTGACTGGCATTCCAATAGATTGTGAGACATCTTGAAAAAGTGAGCAGTGAGAAAATTACAGCCATGTACCGGCATGAGTTCTTTTAAATTAGATATTGATTGGTATATCTGGAATACATCATTGGAATGGTTTCCTCTGTGTTATAGATGATAATATGAGGGCAGGCGCTGATGATGTGTGAGGTTTGTGTGATTTACACAGTACAGCGTAAAAGCAGTGACGGCTGAGAGCTGCTCGGCCGCTGGGAGATGAGCTCTGTGCTGTTAGCAAACACCCCGCACCCGTCCCTGCTGGCACAGACTCATGTCAGCGCGCTTGTAGAGGAGTTCCTGTCTGACTGTGTGGCACAGTTGTCACAGTAGGGTTTGTGCCCTATGCTGTTTACACCAAGAGAAGAGACGAAAAGGAGGGGGAGTCTGAACACAGTACACAAATAAGACCATAACTCAGTCGCCTCGCAGTCCGGGCACCTTCCATCCATGCATGATTCAACAACTGCTGGATCCACGTCACCCATCAAGACTGGAGTCGCAGCGGGAGCTACAGTCAATCACATTTGGAGCAGAAGATCTCGGGGTGCTCGCGATCGCTCTTTGAGGGCATTACGCTGATGGACGCGTGTCAGGCGGCGCGTATCAGTGGCTTGACATACGAGGATAATTTGCTGTCTTACATCCCAGCTGCTTAATGGATTCGAAAGGCGGGAGATCTAACAGACAGAACAGAAAGAGAGAGAGAGAGAGAGACTTCTCTCATTGGCACCGTCTGCGTTTTACCTGTCAAGCCGAGCCCGTATGTGGCTTTCGCTACAATACCGAGGCTACATTCACACTGCAGCTGAATAGAGTGTCAGTCCTGTTTTATAGGGCTAAATGTAGTTACGTTCGCACATAGTTTGGTTCTAACCCAGAGTGACATGCCCTTTATGTAACCGAACTGACTTTCTTAAAGTTTTAGGACTCATATTTTGAGGTTGAGATGAGGCTGTGTCTCGAATGAAGCTTTTATAAGCAAGCCGTCGTTTTCCACCAGAGCTACTGCTGCTGCCGTCAGTTTTGTGGTCTGGGCACGCAGCAAATGATGCGCTTTGCAATTCAAAACTGCTGGCGGTTAATTAAGATTTGATGGATGAACTTATGATTGGACTCATTTATTAAATAACATCCTGTCAATTGTGATAAGACTTCCCAGCGTTATGGATGTCGCCATCTTCGATATTTACTTCAGTCACTGTTGTTATGGTTACAGCAGTGGCAGAGATTTCCTTTCAGCATGTAGGTGCAAATGATAGAAAACAGTCTGCATATGTACAATTGTCAATATAACAGATAGAATCTATAGTGATGAGATTTTATAGTAATATCACACAATATATATAATAAATAAATAAGCTTTCCATTGATGTATGGTTTGTTAGGATAGGACAATATTTGGCTAAGATACAACTATTTGAAAATCTGGAATCTGAGGGTGCAAAAAAAATAAAAATATTGAGAAAATCGCCTAAAGTTGTCCAAATGAAGTTCTTAGCAATGCATATTACTAATCAAAACTTTAGTTTTTATATATTTATAGTAGGAATGTTACTAAATATCTTCATGGAATATATTTACTTAATTTCCTAATGTCTCCTAATTGGCAATAATTTTGGCCCACACAGTGTATTTTTGGCTACTGCTACAAATATACCCCAGCGACTTGAGACTGGTTTTGTGGTCAAGGGTCACATGTATGCATTTTCTATCTTTTTAAGATTAAAAAAAGTACTTATTAATATTATTATTATTAATAATAATAATAATAATAATAATAATAATAATAATAATAATTATTATTATTATTATTATTATTATTATTATTATTATTATTATTATTATTATTATTATTATAAGAAAATTTATTATAGATGAAAATAATTATGCTTAAAATGTTTAAATTTTGAGAGTGGAATGTTCTTCAAGATTCCCACTTTTTAATCAATAAATTGGAATGAATTTTACAGTTATTTGTAATATACTGGATAATGAAAAATAAAATAAAATAAATATATAAAATAATAAAATAAAATAAATTATCATTCAAAAAATTGCATGGCATTTTTAATATTTTATGAAATATTTTATGATTTTTTCCCAGTCTAGAAATCACACTTTTAAAATTAGGCTACCTCATATGCAGAGCTTTGCATAACAAACAAACAAATACATAAATAAATACAATTATCATTTAAAAATTGCATGGTTTATGAACTTACATTACATTTCAGGTCTAGAAATCACACTTTTAAAATTACACTACCTCATATATTTTACCTCATATATTTTTAAAATAATTAAATTAAATTAAATTAAATTAAATTAAAAATAATATAAATAAAATTAATTATCATAAAAAAAAATTGCATGATATTTTTAATATTGAATGAACTTGCATGTCTTTTCCAGGTCTAGAAATCACGCTTTTAAAATTAGGCTACCTCATATATGCAGACTGTGTAAAGCCTGTTTTTTGAAAGACAAAACACTGTTATTAAAAAAAAAATAATAATTTTAAGTCATTGTGAGACCCTAGGCTCTGGCTCATTGGTTAAAATTCACTGGTTTAGGGGATATTTTAGTTGGTAAATTAGCTAAAAACCAACTTGGCTAGTCTAAGAGACCATCTAGACAAGCTAAAGATCAGTTTAGTCAGGCTAGAAGATCAGTTTAGCTGGTTTAAGCATTTTTTTTGGCAGGAGAGTTACAGGCATTATTCCTGGCTAAACAAAAGCTTTATATGAACAGGATCATTTGACAGTCACACCTGTTAGTAAATACAGTTGTCACTCCCAAATGCTTTGACTGTGTGAACACAGCCAATTATCCGAGCCTCTTTAAACGATCACCCAAACAAATAGATAATTAGCTATTTTCTCTTAAGATCTGTGCGTATTGTACTGTGCGACTAATTACATTTCGAATCAACAGGATGATTAGAGTGTTACTCGTGACGCCTGGCAGGTGTGACTAAACCGTGGTGACTTTGAGAGTTTGAAAGTCTTTGTTTTGGAAGAAACAGCTGAGCTGACAAATCTTTTCTTCATTCATACCGTGATGTTGCCGTAGGACTTATCAGTTGAAAAGAGAGATGTCCTTTGTTGTTCTTCGAAGGCTCCCCTGCGCTAAAACACGCAGAGAGGCAGGGGACGACAACCAAGCCGTCAAATTGTCTAAAATACTAGGCAAGTGCCGTAAGCAATATTATATGACCGTTGAGTGATATTTTAATTGAGTGATGCACTCATTTTACAAGTTCAGGAGAACAGTAACAGTCCTTTCCTCTTCAACCAAGCATCAACAAAGATCACTTCAAGGGGAGATTTTGAGCGTCATTAGTTTGGTGTGTACATTTCAGACTTATTTACTGACTGAAGGCATGGGAAACTAATTAAGTGAAAGACACTGAACGGGCACTCATTAGGCAAGCGATCCATTTGTGCGTGTGAGCGTCCTGCTGGCTCCTACTGGAATAGGCCGCTTGCGGATTCATTGTTCTAATGAAGTTGGCAAAAGCCACCCGGTGCCAGTATAGTGACAAATCACTGTCGAGCTCCCACCAAGTGAGACATTTTCAAGGCAAACCGTAAAAAGTCAAGCATATTCATTACTGAATATAGAGCTATGACAGAATGTGTCAATTAGATGATGAGAAAAAAAAAAAAAACGGTAAAAAGTATTTGACACTTTAGCCACATTTAAAAATGTTCGAATACTTTAAAACCAAAGTAGCAAGTACGACATGATTTAATAGATCCACTTAAAGGGATAGTTCACCCAAAAATGAGAATTTGATATTTATCTGCTTACCTCCAGGGCATCCAAGATGTAGGTGACTTGGTCTCTTCAGTAGAACACAAACAAAGATTTTTAACTCAAACCATTGCAGTCTGTCAGTTATATAATGGCAGTTAATGGGAACCACGGCTTTGAGAGTCAAGAAACATACACAGACAAAACCAAATGAAACCCTGCATCTCATGATGATACATTGAGGTGTTAAGATGCGAAACAGTCGGTCTGTGCAAGAAACTGAACGGTAGTTATATAATTATTTACCTCTGATCCACCGCAATGTCCAACTGTCCTGAGCGCGTTCACAACAGAAAGCGCGTGACGTGTCACGGTTTGAGTTTGTTCTTGTGTTCTACTGAAGAAACAAAGTCACCTACATCTTGGATGCCCTGGGGTAAGCATTTCTGGGTGGACTATACCTTTAAAATGACCTTTATCTCACTAAAAAAATTAGATCTCTGGATCTCTTTAAATTAGTGTTGTTACAACATGTTCTCACTCCCAACTCGTCACATATTGACGCTTGGTCAAGATCCCTTTACCATCGCTTTTGGACATGCGGGGTCCTCCATTGCTTCTAGTTGTTTGCATTATTCGTCGCATTTAACGGTTTGCATGCATTTGCAAAAATCATTTTATATATATTTATACTTTTATAGATATTTTGGAGCACCTAACCCCACCACTACCCCTACCCCTACCCTAAACCTACCCACTTCTGAACAATATAAAACATGCAACATGCAAATAAAAGTGACAGGTATTTATTCCAAAAACTGACCATTAAGCGGTATTAAGGTATTACAAACAGGTCACGTTGCATTCCAAGTCCTCTTCTATGTTTATGCGAAGAACAGAGTAAATCATAAGGTTTTAATCGCTGAAAATGATCTTGCTCCTGCAGATATCACATTCAAAAAGATATTCCACATATGATGTTCAAACAGATACTTTGCTTTGGAAGACTTGCGATATTAATACTTTGTAATTAAATTGTGACTGTAGTATCTGCCTGTTATATCCTGTGTTTGATATTGACAAATGGTTAGGTTTTGGGGCAGGGGATAGGTTATGTGCTCATAAATGTGTAAATAGTGTAATGTAAAAATAATTGTTTTGACTGTTTACATTGAAAACAACAACAACAAAAAAAACACACCCCACATATATGCAATAATGCAAAATTATGTAATTTAATCATGACGATACAATTCCCAGTGCCTTTTGCGTCAGCATATTGACGTCAAAGGTTTCTTATTTAAAGCAAAAAAAAAAAAAAAAAAAAAAAGTCGAAACATGATGCTAAGGGGTCCTGACCAAGCATCAATATGTGCAGAGTTGGGAGTGAGAATGTGTTGGTTTTTAATCATTGTACATTTATTCCAAAATAATAACTCAAGGCAGTAACAATTTAAACAATTTACTTCATTTGTGAACTTATGTTCAGCTATTGTTTTTAATAGTAAAATATTTTTGAATTTTTCAGATCATCAGTCATCAAAGCTCTGCAAATATTGGTCACAGACACAAAGATTTACTTTAAATTTCACCAAGCCGATTACTCGCTAAAAACTTTTGCAGATCATGTTTTCATGCCATTTTAAGTCTTGTTTTGACTTATTTTGATGGTAATATCTAAGTGTTTGAGTTGTTTACTTACTTTTTTTAAATTAGTCTTCCCATTAACACCATTATATTGTTCATTCAGACTGATTTGCGAACGCGGAACGTGCACAAACACAAGAGGCGTGATTTATCACATGAACCAATCACAGCCGAACATAACCATATTCAATATCCAATCATATCGCAATGGAGGCATTGCCTCCTCTCATGTGACTTTCCCCCATTCGTTCTCAAGTACCCCCCCACCAAACTCACCGCATGCTTTAGGGGGTCTGTTAAAACTCAATGGTCTCAGGGGAGGCGAGAAAGATGCAGACTTCTGCTGTAACTTTACCTGCTGGTGTTGCTGTTAGACAGTTTTGCTTTAGAAAACTGAGTGATTTATACACTTTATAATGTTATATTTTGTAAATTTGCCCTTGTTTTATTTCTATGATTTTTTTTTCCCCCTTATCCAATATCTTGAGGAAACACTGCCTCTTTGCCTCCTCAGAGGAAACACCCCTTATATATATATAATATGTGTATAACAATGTATAACAAAGTTTAAACTGTGTAACAAAGTTTTAACTGTCTCTTTTGATAAATTTATGACATCCTATAAAAAAATGTTAATAAAAAATATACTTTACCATAGTCCTATATGTCACAAACACTTTTTCATTTTCAGATAAGGACTACTACTGTGTAATTACTACAGTGAATTTTTGAAATATTAACACTGTTTAAACTACAAATAATAATAATAATAATAATAATAATAATAATAATAATAATAATAATAATAATAAAAAAGAAAAAAACCTCTGAAAACAAAAGAGTAAATAGCATTAAACATTATTTCTTCTGCCCATGAAAGCTGGCAGTTGACTGGAGATAATGACATGGTGCGTGAGGCCTGGTTACTAAAATATTGTACAAGTGCTGTAGTTTGTCTAGGGGAAAACACTAGCCAGGGTGTCTGTCTACAACATACGATCTGTCCCTGCATGATGCAAATTGATCTGGGAGTAAGTCCAAACAAGATGTATTCCTGTATGTGTGTGTGTGTGTGTCAGCTTGGGGATGCCCAGAGAGAGGTCACTCATACTGTAGGTGAAATCACCACCTCCATCCCAGTGGCAGTTCTACTAAGTTAGGTCTGGCATGCAGTGTTTACAAGTAGTGGTGGAGAAATTGAACATACAGATTGTTACATAATAAATAGAAAGTGTGTACATGTGTAAAATGTACTGCTGTGAATTGTAGGTCGGTGTAAGAATATTTAAAAACCCACTTTTTGTCATTTCTAGTGAATATTTTGCTCATCTGCTACAATAATGTCTTTGAATAATCTCTACTTCGAGGGATTTTTTGACTCAAAAATATGGATATCCACTACAGGTAAAAAGTTGGGAATAATTATTTTTATTTTTATTTTTTTCTCTTATGCTCACCAAGAATGCATTTATTTTATTTAAAATATAATAAATATTATTACAATTTAAAATAACTGTTTTCTATTGTAATACATTTTAAAATATAATTTATTCCTGTGATGGAAATGCTAAATTTTCAGCATCATTGCTCCGGTCTTCAGTGTCACATGATCCTTCAGAAATCATTCTGATATTCTAATTATTATTAATAATGGTTTTTTTTTATTATCAATGTTGAAAACAGGTTTAACTGATTAATATTTTTGATTAGTATTTTATAATCATTACGTATTTGTTCAGGTTTCTTTGATGTAAGTTTAAAATAGAGATCTTTTGTAACATTAAAAATGTCTTTACTGTCACTTTTGATTAATTTAATGCATCCTTGCTGAACAAAAGTATTTTTATTTTTTTAAATCATACTTACCTTAAACTTTTGAATGGCAGTATATCATGGTTTACACAATATTACTGTTTTTACTGTATTTGTGACCAAATAATTGCAGGCTTGGTGAAGGTAAGAGACTTTAAATATTAAAAATCTGAATTATTCCAAACTTTTGACCGGTAGTTTATTTGTGTTAAAGTCAAATCCAATATCGTATTTTTATACACTCTTAAAAATAAAGGTTCTAAAGGGTGTTTTTGCAGTGATGTCATAGAAGAACCATTTTTGGTTCCTCAAAGAACCTTTCAGTGATCAGTTCTTAAAAGAACCATTTTCAAAATGGAAAACCAAAACCTTTTCTGCATTTGAAAGGTTCCATGGATACCTTTAAGGTACCAATATGTACCGTTTAGGGGTAGAAAGTAGGGTACAAAGATGTACCTTTTCACTTTTGTACCTTAGGGTACCGCCCCAGCGACAGAACTATACCTTTTTTTTCTGAGAGTGAATAAAGAACCTTTATTTTTAAGACTGCAGTCTTGGTCTTGTCAAGGACTCATGAACATGTGGCTTCCGTCTTCACTCAGACTCAATACGCTTCTGGTCTTGGTCTTCACTCAATGAGCTTGAATGGGCTGTTCTCAACTGCAACACTATGTAATTAATTTGATGAATTAATCAGCATCTCCTGTAGTTAATTAGGTAGAATTTTGAACCGATCGACAGTCCAAGTGAATTCATGTACAATGAGCAGCACCTCTTCATCAAATCCCAGAGTTCAAAGGCATGCTGGAGGACAAAGTTTCTAAGTTCATTTGCTGATGCCATTTGAAAGGCTCTCTCTTAAAGTGGAGAAATCAATAGTGGTATTAAATCCTTAGAGCTGGACCAAGAGGGAATGAAACGGAGTGAGAGAGAGAGACAGATCCTTCACTGTGATCTTGCATCACAAGCAGTCTGGCCAGCACTCAAGTCTTATCTGAAGCCATAGTGCTGGAGACTTAACGCCATATTTCACAGCAACCACACACGGTGACGCCACTGCATGCGTTTAAAACAACTCCAAGTCTTTGGTGATTTTTATGTAGTGTTGGAGAGACGAGGTATCTGTCACCCTGAGCGCAAGTGTGATGTTGACCAGCGCAAACGTGGAAACGTTGAGTGCCGTACTCCGAGTCGCACTCAGGTGCACACAATCTCTGCCACGGCGTGCGAGGGCTCGATGAATAATACATTTGATGCAAAGGAAAACATTTGGATTACTCAAGAGCAAAGACAAATACCTTTTAAGTTCCATTTGATATGACTTGCTCAAGTAAATTATTCATTCTCTGAGGGGGAGGCTTCGTGACAAATCCGACAAATGTTACGTTCAAACTACATGTCTGAGGTAGGCCTGTGCACTTTTTGCTACTGTACTTTAAGTACCTTTGAAATACTCTGGGTTTGGGATGTTTATTTCAGAGTTTTTTTTATGCATTTAGCAGTAATCTAACAGATGAGGTTTGTAGTGTACAAATTGCCAAATGATGTTGTAAACCACTTTAACATGTGCGCTCGGCACAGGATGCCTGCAAGGGAGCAAAAACTGTTTTTATTGTGTCATTAGTCTTGTTATACCGATCCAGTAAACATATTATTTTTGCACACACAGACAGAAAATGCATGTATGCAAGAAAATCGAACAGAAGCAATAATAAAATAGGAATGCACAATATATTGGCACTATATGAGTTATTGGTCAATATTTTGAAAATTGTATTTCTTTTTTTAATTGACCAATATTTAGTATTTAATTGTGCTTATTGTCCCTGTTTTTACCTTCAAATTGCTTTTGCCAATTTTAGCAAATCTCAGTATTTATTTGGAATAGAAATCTTTTGTAACATTATAAATGTCTTCACTTCTGATTTTGTGTGCTCATGCTAAAAAAACAGTATTAATTTCTTTCAATAAATAAATAAAAAAAAAAAAAGTAAGTCTCTTATGCTCACCAAGGCTGCATTTATTTGATTTAAAATGCAATAAAAACGGTAATATTGTGAAATATTATTACAATTGAAAAAATAACTGTTTTCTATTTGGATATATTTTAGTGTAACTTATTCCTTTGATGGCAAAGCTGAATTTTCAGCATCCATTGTCACATGATCCCTTAGAAATCATTTGAAAAATGATGATTTGGTGCTGTTATAAGTTATTATCTGTACTTAATTATTAACAGTGGTTCTTATTACTATCAATTAATATTAATTTGATTAATATTTTTGTGGAAATCACAATATAGAAAGTTCAAAAGAAGAGAATATATTTAAAATAGAATTTTTTTGTAACATTATAAAATATTGACACTTTGATCAATTTAATGCATTCTTGCTTTTATAATCGTACTTAACTTAAACTTTTGAATGGCAGTATATCATAGTTTTCGATTTGAAATTGCAATAATGTTTCAAAATATTATTGTTTTTACTGTATTTGCGATCAAATAATTGCAGGCATGGTGAGCATAAGAAACCTTAAATAATAAAAATATGAATTACAGCAAAAAATGCAATTATAAAATAGGAATGCACAATATATTGGTACTATATGGGTTACCTGTGAATATTTTGATTGAATTATTTTATTTTTTTTTTTTGTTGATACAATGGATATTGGGTATATATATTTTTAATGAAAACATTTTTCAAATTTATTTAGACAAAATATTGTAGAATTTTAGTTTCTTCCATTTGTTTTTTTTTCTTTTTCCCCCACATTACTGTTGAAATGTTTTGTGTCTGTAAGGTCTCTTATGCTCATCAAAGCTGCATTTATTTGATAAAAAATGTAATATTGTGATATATTATTACAATTTAAAATAACTATTTTCTATTTGAATACACTTTAAAATGTAGTTTATTTTTGTGATGCAAATCTGAATTATCAGCATCATTACTCCACTCTTCAGTTGGCTGATTTGGTTTACTAGTAATATTTTGTATCATTACAAATGTTGAAAACTTGAATCAAAAGAAAAGTATTTATTTGGAATAGAAATCTTCTGTAACTTTTTGAATGTCTTTTGATCAATGTAGTGTGCGCTTGCTGAAAAATAATATTAATTTCTTCCAATAAATAAATAAATAAATAAACAACAAAAATAAAATAAAATAAAATAAAATAAAATAAAATAAAATAAAATAAAATAAAATAAAATAAAATAAAATAAAAATCTTTCTCACCCAAAACTTTATCAATGCATATAAATGAAGAAATTACTGGTATCGGCTGCAATTTTATTATTGATGCACTGCTTGGTAAAAATCTCTGCGTAACTGCCAGTGTTTGATAAATGGCAGTGAGAAGATAAGACTGTCTAATGACATGTAAATGGCTGAATGTCTTTTTGATAAGCAGGGGGCTTTTGGATGGATATTACACATGTGACTCTGTGCAACAGCTGTCCTACCAGCTTTGAAGAAAAGCACATTTGCTGTGAAGTAAGCCCCTTTCATTCACACTCACAGATGCACGGTGTTTGAGCGCTCCTCGCCACATCACATAACCAACATGGTAAATGAGTAAGCCATTTTATGTGACTTTGGCCGATGGCTGTTCATTCAGTCGGAGTAATTCTCGCTGTTTAGATTCATGTAATGAATCACTTTGATAATACTAGGCTTTAGAATTACCGGAGAACTGCGAAATCTCATCTGGCGAATGGATTGGGCCTTGGTCTCCTCCGAACGGTATTGCTAGGCGAGAACCTGGGCTCATCAATCTGTCATGAAGCATTGATTGGCACGTCATTGCCATAAGATAGTTGGAGCAGTGGATGTGATTGACACGGCGGGAGTCCCTGCCTCTGTTGGCATAGTCGCCCTTTTCTAATGAGGAGGACCCAGTGTAGACGCACGTAAACAATACGGCGAAAGAAGAGTGCAAAGCAGGAGGGCAGGAGTGAATGTGCTGTCAACAAGCAAAATATAGACTAGTGTTATTTGTTGGAGGACAAGCTATGCTGCTTCGTCGCAGCTGAGAAACAATGCGGCGTCTTGGCTGATGTTTTTAGGCTCATTTCCTTTCTCTCTAAATATGTTTTTTGTCCTTTTGGATGAGTTTGAAAAGCGAATATCATACGATTTTAATCACCTACCTGTTTAATCGTACTTCAGAGTGGCATTACGCTTTGCTAACAGCGTTTGCGCTATTGTTTATGCTACTTACAGCCTTCGCTTAGATGGTAATGTGTTTGAAAAGGGGTCCAATTTTCCACTCAGAAATATTTAATTGATCAAGTTTAATCATGTCAGGTTATTCATTTAAAGATATCACCTCAGAGGGAATGTTTCCATTCCTTTTCAGTCACTCTTGAGATATATTCTGCCTGACATAGGCTTAATCGACGAGCGTTAATTGCTCATCCTCCTTTTGAAAGTCTGAAAAATTATATTCATTGTGCTGCAATCCATTTCAAGTGATTTAAATGATTCGAACGAGAGGAAGTAGCGTAATAGACTGATTGCTGCCAGCAATTACGGTTTATTAAGTCAAACAGAAAATGCACTGGTGAGAGTCAGTGTGCCAGGAATACGTAAATTATTATCTGGGAATCATCACCCCGTAATGAATTATGTGTTTAAAAAAACTTGCAGGAAATATAACGGTTTAAAGGGTTAGTAAATTAGCATAATATACAACCCTTTATGGTCTTCTAAACCCGTGTGACTATTCGCAATAGTGACGAAGGATTTGTTTTAACTACCTTAAAAGTAACATTAAAGTGGTGTACGTCTCATGTGCTGAATTTCAAGTCTGATTAAAAAGAATGATTCATTCTACTTCTCTAATGAAGTCTCATTAAGAAGATATCAACATATTTAGTGAATAAATCAAATTTCACACAACAATATTGCATAGTAACTAGGATACGGTAAGGGTTTGGAAAGGAAATGACGTGTACTACAGAACCCCAAACGGGAATAAAGATGGCAGGAAAAAATATATTTCAGTGCTTTCTCTCGCAGTTGTATCGTTGAGTAATTATAGTGTATATAAATTGCGGACATCAGGGAGCCACTATTAATACGCTGGGCATTGAAATAGCTTTTGAAAACGCGTTCAACTTTTTACTTTCACTTTCGAGGTTTGTGATCACACATACTCTGTGTATACTGAGGAGTGGCAGTACTTACCACACGTTTTGCAAGATTAGATGTTTGTCAGCGGTGCTCAGGATCTGCAAATAATTCACTATCATCCTATTAGTCATCTCTTCGTACTCTGTTAATGTTGTAAGTGAAACTTAATGTACTCTAATGTAACATGCTACTGCTAGCAAGCGGCTAACCATGACCCTTTAGTGGCTCTGTAGGATGCGTTATTCGTTTTCCGTGCCTTTTTTCGAATATGCTTTCACTATTCAGGCACATCCCCAATAGTAACTTCAGAAGACTTAAAAAAAAAAAAAAGAGACATTTGATTTTATATTTCAAAATTCTGACTTTATTCTCGCAATTCCGAGATTATATCTCACAGTTATAATAAGAAAAAAAAACAACTTGTCATTCTTTATCCCACACTTCTGGCTTTTTTCTCTCTTTCTCTCTTTTCTCTCTCACTATTGTTTGAGTTAAATCGAGTTATAAAGAATTAGGAGATAAAAACCTGCATTTGTCATGATTAAAATTAAATCTGAAAATAAATGAAAAGTGTCAGTTCCCAGAATTATATTTAGATTTGCTTACACTGTTTTTACACGTTGTTTTGTGTGGCGTTGAGCCTTAGAACCAATCAAATGCGTTTGTGTTGAACTTAGGAATGCATTGGCCAATCAAAGGCGCCTAGATTAGTCAGCGCTGAAGCATGCTGGAGCTGTTGTTGATTGCGCACGCTCGCAAATTCCATCACCATAAACAACACAGCGCATAGGCGATGTAAATAAAATGTTAATTTTGATGCTTCAGTGATTATAACGGGAGTTTCTGGATAACCTGTGCTAGACTTGGCTAATGTCATGGATCAATATGCTTGTCTGTGAAGCCAGAATGTGACATGCCCAAAATGAAACAAAAACGTTTAAAAATATTAATAAACGTTATTACAATATGAAGAGCTACAATCCACAATAATGATTTTTCTCCTAATATCGCAGCACTATGAGCTCCTGTTTTTTACACATATCATTCAGATACCATTTTAAACTGTCTCTTGTTTTTAACAACAGTTTAAAATACTGATTAAAGCAGTTGGGTAAATTGAATTGACATTAAAGACAACATATGTTTTTTATAATAATGAGGTGATTATAAAAAGTGTCCTCACAAATGTGAAAAATGCCCCTGGAAATCAATTCCAGGGGGCTGATATTGCCCCTTAATGGAAAAGTTAATTCTAAGAAAGTCCTGGATGTTCTTGAAAAAAAAAAATCACCTTTTGTTTTGCACATGAAAAATCCTAGGTTTGAAACAATGTAAATGAATAAATGTTTTTGAGTGAAGTATTGCTTTGATTCTGTTTAACACTCAGTTTGGTATTTGTCTTTAAAATGAGCCCACATTAAAGTGAAGAGCATAAAATCTCATGACAAATTCTCAGTAAACAGCGTCTTCCGCGGTATATAAATCATGCGGTTTTGGCTGATTAATTTAAACAGAGCCGAACTTCAATTTACATTGAAATAGGTCTCAGGATTCAAGTTAATTTCGAGCAGGATGCGTCTGTTTGAGTCTGTTTTATATGCACAGACACAGTGTGTGAGGTCTGCAGCGGTGCTTTATTAACACTGCTGTATGTGCGGCATGCATGTCGGATGGCAGACCGCCTTGCTGAGCTCTCTGTTGCTGAATGTTTGGCTGCGTGTCAGCATTGTGGCTTTATCTGATCCACAAGTGCATTACTAGTTCCTCTAAGTCCCTTTAATGAATCAACTGTGGCAAGACCCATCAATACCCAGACGTTGACTAATGCCCTGAGTGCAAACACTCTGCAAGTGAATCTTTCCATTATTGAGTGTTCTCCAAGTAAACGGCCAAAACAGACTGCATGAGACCTGCATGCAATTATCTCAATATCGATTGAGGAATTCCATCAGACTTGGGTGTTTTCTGCTTTTTTAAGTAACATATTTTATTTAGGTGCCAGATAGCATGCTCTCTAAGGACAAGATGCAAAGCTAAAGCAATATTTGTTCGCTCAAGGATTCTGCCTGGATGATCAAGGCTTTTATTATGGCTGAAGATTCCTTGTACCTCTAACTTTATTTCAGGTTATTCTGCTGTGCAAAGGCTAAATGCACTACCTACCTTCATATTTTGTCTTGAGTTATGGCCAAAGTTGAGTTGTCTTCGACTGTGATGTGACCTGTGACAGGCGGTTTTGGCTCAGCTGTGCTGAGATTCGGAGAAAATGGAGTGTGAAAATTGAAATCAAATCAATCAAGATTCAATCAAAAACTTTTTTCGGAAACTTTTTTCCCCCCACTTTCATTGTTGGTGTAGTTTGTTTTGCTCTTTTTAGGACAGCATTAGACATTATGAAAGACCCTGTGAAATCCAGTTTGGAGATTTTTGGCTGTTAGTCCATGTCTATTAGCTTTGTCGTCAATAGTTTTCAAACTTTTTGACTTAAATTCATATTCGAAGACACTCCACCCCATACAGGCTATGATATTTCCAGTATTTCTGCTATAATTATGACATAGCTGCTTGTTTTCAGACTCTTTTTATTAATAGAAGTAGTTATTTAGATATTAAAAATATCAGTAACACTTTACAATAAGGTTCCTTTTAGTTAATGTGTTAACTAAAATTGATGAACAATGAGCAATATATTTATTACAGTATTTATTCATCTTTGTTAATGATAGTTAATAAAACTATAGTTGTTTATTGTTAGTTCATGTTAATTAACAGTGCATTATCTAATGTCAACGAACACAACTTTTGATTTTAATAATGCATTAGTAAATGCTGAAATTAACATGAACTAAGATTAATAAATGCTGTAGAAGTATTGTTTATTCTTAGTTTGTTAACTGAAGTAGTTAACTAATGTTAACTAATGAACCTTATTCTAAAATGTTACCAGTGGGGGGAATAAACTATTGCATTTTGGTTTTATAATTTTTCAGTTTTTTTTTTTAAAGTACATTACACAGTAAGAAAACAATCTGTAGAAAAAACACTGTACTGAATACATTTCCATTAAAGTTACAGACATTTTCTTGAGGTGTAAAACACAACACAATGCAGTGCATAATTCAAAAAATCGTTTAAACACCTGTAAAAAAAATCAAGACATTTCCTCCATATTAACACAGTACACTGGGCTGTATTTAGGGACTTGTTTTTTTTTTTTTTTAGAGTGTACAGTTTTTATCCATAATTTATCCATTTAAATGCTTTTAAATAAACATTCAGGCCTCCTTAAGGGCCCTTTAGGCCTTCATCCACTAAGACTGAGAACCACTGATCTAATTTACTCCTAAAAATTGACAAAGTTAACTAAACAGATATACTTAAACCCCAAATTTGTAGAAATTGCATCACTGAAAAGGGATTTGCTCATATATTACTGGCAAAATAAAACTGTGTTTGTCAAGCTATCCAGTAACAATCTAATGTACTCACCCCCTTGTCATCCTAGATGTTCATGTCTTTCTTTCTTTAGTCGTAAAGAAATAATGTTTTTTGAGGAAAACATTTCAGGATTTTTCTCCATATAGTGGACTTCAATGGTGCCTGCGAGTTTGAACGTCCAAAATGTAGTTTAAATGCAGCTTTAAATGGCTCTAAACGATCCCAGCCGAGAACTAAGAAATAATAAAAATTAAAAAAAAAAAAATAAATAATACAAATTTATATACTTTTTAACCTCAATTTCTCGTCTTGTCTAGCTCTATGATGTGCATGCGTACTCTGTGTAATCCGGGTCAATACAGTTACAGGGTACGTGGAAAACTCGCATCTCATTTCCGCCTTCAACTTCAAAATCGTCCTACATGTCTGCATTTAACTGCATTTTAAACTGCATTTAAACTGCGTTTGGGACGTTCAAACTCGCGGGCACCATAGAAGTCCACTACACGGAGAAAATTCCTTTAATGTTTTCCTCAAAAAACAAAATTTCTTTATGACTGAAGAAAGAAAGACATGAACATCTTGGATGACAGGGTGAGTACATTATCAGTAAATTTTTTGTTCTGGAAGTAAACTTCTCCTTTAAGATATTACATTTGCAGCTTTGCATTACCATTCTCATTCACAACAGCAATTGCACAGGCTATTATCAAAATGCACATCCTACAAACAGCCATTTTGCTCGTTTTAGTTAGAAATTACACACTTCACCTTTAAGGAACCACGTTTGCTAAATCTAAGTGTTAATTGTAAAAACCTTTCACTCAGGATTATTGTTTATTGACTCCTGACCGCAAAAGCTGGGTTTTAACAATTCCGTCAAGAATATGAACTTTTACGGTGGCGTAACTGCTAAAAGCAGATAGTGGCCCATGTACGAGCGTGATATGTGGCCATGTGTGATTACTGGGGCTTCCATCAGCCGTTTAGCTGCACAGGCACAATGTGCTCTGATGGAAACAGGCTCACGAGGGGTTTAATGAGCACCCAGCGGATGAGATTCAACACCGGCAAATTGATTTTCCACATTTATCAATGGGGAATGTTTAAATGGGCAGGAATTAAAGCATGAAAGAGCTGAGAGATAGTGCTCTCTCACGCTCGGCTCTCAGACCCGTAACCTTAGAGATGGTGCATGGGAGAGAACTGCCTGGTGCGCTTACAGGGCAACAGCATGTACGGCACACATTACGGGAAGGTGAGAGCGAGCTTGTTAAGCACATGCTGAAACGCCTCGCTCGGCAGTTTCTCTCCCATCATGCCTCCTGCAGGGCAGAGCGAAAGCGGGCTGCTTGCTGAACACGAGTCTGATGATGGCCCGTGCCTGTAAACCCGGCCAGGGCCGTGTCCTCTCCCCATGAACAAGTCTTAGGTGAGCTACTGAGGATGACCCTGTGCATGTCAAAGCTCGGTTATTATAGGTTTTCACAGAAGCGGCTGCTCTGCGGTGCTGTTAAACCTGTTTAAACTTCCTGTCATGCAGGATGCCTCCAATAAATGCTTTTAATTTGCAATCTGCACTTGTTTGTTTACACATTTGGACTGCATCCCATCATTTGCTCCTCGCTGACAGGCATGATAAACATTTAGAGGGCATCTGTATGAGAAACCTGATCTGTAGGCCTCCTATCTTGTCCCGTGGCGACTGAAACTCACCCAAAGATGAAAATTGGGTAATAATTTTCTAACCTTTAGGGCGTTCTAAATGTTTATTCTGTAGAACACGACAATATATTTTAAAAACTGTTTGAGCTGTTTTTGCCCATTCAGTGGGTCAATTGGGTATAAAGGTATGGACTTTTTCCCCTCCAAAATGTATTTTATTAATGGCATTTTATTTAAAATATTATTTTATATTCAAATTAGTGCTGTCAAATCGATTAATCGTGATTAACTGCATCCAAAATAAAAGTTTGTTTACATATTTAGGTTCTATGTGATACATATTTATATTTATATATAATATAAATCAAATATATATATATATACACACACTACCGTTCAAAAGTTTGAGGTCAGTAAGACTTGTAATAGTCTTTAAAGTAGTCTCTTATGCTCATCAAGGCTGCATTTATTTGATTAAAAATATAGAAAAAAAAACAGTAATATTGCAAAATGTTTTTACAATATAAAATAATGTTTTTTATTTTAACATACTTTAAAATAGAATTTATTCCTGTGATGAAAAGCTGAATTTTTATCAGCTGTTACTCCAGTCTTAAGTGTCACATGATCCTTCAGAAATCATTCTAATATGCGGATTTATTATTAGAACGATCAATGTTGGATAATATCAACAGTTGTGCTGCCAAATATTTTTTGGAACCTGTAATTTTTTTTTTCAGGATTCTTTCATGAATAACAAGTTTAAAAAGTACAGTGTTTATTCAAAATATAAATATTTTATAACAATGTAAATTATTTATTATTAACTTTTAATAAACTTTTAATTATTAACTTAATACATCCTTGGTGAATAAAACTATTAATTTCTTAAAAAAAAAAAAAAAAAAGAAACAATAAAAATGTACTGACCCCAAACTTTTGAACGGTAGTGTATATATATATATATATATATATACACATATACACACACACACACACACACACACACAGTACACACACATATAATATGTAAACATAACACATATATGATGTATTTTGGATTCGATAAATCGCGATTAATCAATTTGACTGCATATATAGTTATTAATGTTAATTAATACTCATAGTAATATTTTAAAGAGATAGTTTAACCAAAAAGCCTGTCATCATTTACTCACCTTCAGGTTGTTCGAAACCTGTATGAATTTCTTTCTGTTGTCCTCAAAGAAGATTTTATTGAAGAATGCTGGCAATATTGAGTTCCATTGTAATGTAATGTAATGTAATGTAATGTAATAAAATAAATTAAATTAAATACTGAGGCATTTCTCAAATTATCTTCTTTTATTTTATGAAAAAAGAAAGGACATTAAGTTGAGTAAGTGATGGCAGAAGCTATCATTTTAATTAAAATATAGGTGAAGTATGTCTTCAATCACATTCTTGTGCTGTCTTTTTACAGACAGGCAGCTTGCCGAACCCTGCACGTTTCACAATCCCTCCCTTTCAGAAAACACCCTCATAAATTGCATTTGATTGACAAGATGAACTGCGGTGTTAATCATAAATTCATCAATGGCATGACAAAGTAGTCTTTTGTTGGTGGCGGTATGCTCCATTTGTCAGCTGAGTGAAGAAAAATGTTTGAAATGTGCGTGTGCTCCAGTCGGTATCACTTTGTGCGGAAGTTGATATTATGAAATGTCAGCGCTAATTCATTCTGGTTGGCTAAAAGGCGTTTTTATTGTTCTCCGAAGTTGAGCATTGTGCACTAGAAGCGGATAGAGTAGGGATGTTCAGATCTTATCATGTAAAAAGATGGACTCAGCAGCGCAGTGTTATTCAATAGAGTTCCAGTGGTCTTCCTCATTGTCTGTGGAATTACCTCAGCCGAATTAGAGTCCAGCCACACTAATGGCCCTGATGACAATACTTATCCCACATCTATTCCTGGCAGGACTCGTCGGCTGATTGGACATGCCGCAGGCCTTCATTTCATTCCCAGCCAGAGATTATCACAGCGATTGATCCAGAGCCGTGCAACACGAAGCGACGCATTAAGGATTCCAAACCCTCCATCCTCGGTCTGAGGCGCGATGCCGCTGTTGCCTGATAGTTTTATGTTGGGAAAAGGGCGGAAAATTCTGGCATTTTTTCCTGATGAATTAAGTGCTAACTAAGCTGAGAAATGGCTAAAAAGTATACAATGCACTGACATAAGAACAGACTTGCCATCCACCAAATGCGAGTTTTTGGTAGGTAAATTAAATCATGTAGGCTATAACTTTACAGATATAGTTGTGGTCAAACGTTTACATACCTTTGCCGAAAATTTTTATTGTTTTACCAAATCATACAAAATGCATGTTTTTTTTTTTTTTTAAATAGTACTGTCCTGAATAAGATTTCTGTTTTATTTTATTTTTTTTTTTTTTGCCATTTTTGCCTTTATAGGACAGTGAGTAGACAGGAATCAAAGGGGGACTGGATTGGGAAATGCCTGCAAGCCAGGACTCAAACTGATCACAGTGGTACTACTGTATATGATTGGTACTGTCAGTACTGACTGGTCCTGAGCAGTTAAACTGCCCACTGTTCTTCACAAAAATCCTCCAGGTTCTGCAAATTCTTTGGTTTTCCAGCATCTTTTGCATATTTGAACCCTTTCCAGCAGTGATTGTATAATTTCGACATCCATCTTTTCACACCGACAACAACTGAGGCACTTATACAACTAAACTATTTGTATAGGTTTAAACATTCACTGATGCTCCAGAAGGAAAAACAATGCATTAAGACCAGGGGGTGAACATTTTTGAACAGGATGATCTTTTTTTTTTTTTAAATATATATATATATAGTACTGCACTTCAGTACATGCCTCCTTGAAGACAGAATAAGAACAATTTACCCTCATCTTCAAATAAAAAAATTAAATGCAAAAAGTTTTCACTCCCCAGCTCATTGGGGAGTGAATTAATGCATTGTCTTGCCTTCTGGAGCATCATTTTTCATGCTGTTCTTTTGAACTTTCAATTAGTTTCAACAAAAATATTAAGTAGAACAACTGTTTTCAGCTTTGATAATACTAAGAAAAATTTCTAGAGCAGCAAATCAGCATAGAAAAATGATTTCTGAATGATCATGTAACACTGAAGACTGGAGTAATGACGCTGAAAATTCAGCTTTGCCATCACAGGATTTAATAACATTTTAAAATATATTTAAATAGAAAACATTTCATTTTAGATTGTATAATTTTAGCCGTTACTGTAAGGTTTGCCAGTGGTTTAACTGTAGACCTTGGATAAGAGAATTTTATGCTAATAACAAGCTAAATTTAACAGCAGCTGTAGTTCATGTGTACAAACAAGTTTAAAAAAGGGGGTCTATTTTTGGCTACTACCATAGTAAGTTCATTGTTCCTGGCTACTTGAGCTGTGAGAAACCTAAACTCCCAGAGCAAAGCGGGTTCCTTGAGGACTCGGGATAATTAGTTCCACTTTTGTCTTCTATTTCCTGATTAGACTCCAAAGTGCTGCACTTCTCTCTTTCAGAACTGTAAGGGAGACTACGGAGGAAATGAATCTTCTACATAGCACAATAAATACAAAAAAAATGATACAAGTCCATGTTTAATTAATAGCTAGCTGAACATCAAGAGTTGTTTTGATCTAAAATAGATATATCGGCAAACTGTGCATGCTCACACATTTATTAGGGAAAATGTTGATCCTTCAAGCCATTTGAGTGTCTGTTTTTAATATGAACCATCTTATTAAAACAGTAAATGTATTACTAGTGTGTTGATCTTACAGTGCACTCGCCTATAACTAGATGAGCGTCCTTGTGGTCATGTCAAGTGAATCGTCCTCCATTCCTGAAAGAATCTCTTTATATATTAACTATAAGTGAGCAGACTTGCTTTGCCATGCTCCAGAAAACAATCCGAGATTACTTATTTATCGTGGACTCAATACATTTCATAGCTCTCTATATGCTCTAAAAAAGACCATGCTCACAGCCATAACCGAAGCTGAAGCCAAGAAACGCTTATGACGAATGGACCTGTTCATCCTTCCACCCTACATACTCTGTATAATAACTAATTACTGTCTGTGTCACTCAAGATATCGTCCATAGATTAAGCACAAAAGTCATTACAGCACTTTAGTTAGCCGTATAAGAGCTCCGTCGTTGTATAATCCGTGTGAGCAAGAATAGGAGGGTCGTACATTAATCTCATTTTCACAAAGCTGTAATTCAGCCCATCCTTTGGAATATATTACAATTCCGACGCAAATCTTCCCCATAAAAGCAGCCTGATAAATGAATGATTTCCCTCGAGCAAGGTGCACCACAAAACCGTCGACATGAGCCACAATAATGGGCCAAAACACAACGCTTGCTCTTTCTTTACAGACGTGCACGTCTTGCACTCCATTAAAGTGGCTGTGACAAAAGAACGCAATGTCTTCAAGCTTCCGTTGCAAAAGTGTAATGTGCTTTTATAGGGCAGATGCTAAGTGTACATCTTTTAAGTGGTGTTGCGTGGAGTTTGACATTTGTAGTATTGACATGTGGAGGCGTTAACTTTACATAACGGAGAACCTTATGAAATGACAAACTTTAAAGGCACAATATGTCATTTTCACCGCTAGAGGGCGCATATTCAAAACAAACAACAAAACAAAGGCGCAGTTTGATGATGCTGTGATTGAATGTGGAATCATGGGAGTTGTCATCTTCATCCCTACAGCCGAAAAAAAATCATGCTCATGGATGAGCTAGTAGACTGAAGTTTTATTAACGCATTTATTTAATGCATTCGTCACCTGTCCAATACAATGCATAACAAAATAAAGCGTGTTTAGTGTTTCCGTGTATTATACAAAATAAAACCGGAATTCGAAGCAATGACATGGTCTGTTACACTACTTAAATTCTTATTTCTCTGGATTTAAACATTCTTGGAAACATTTGGGAGTAATGTAAGTACACAAGTCAACAAAATATATAACATTATTAAAGTGGGACTTTTTTTTTGATATTTTAAGAAAAAAATCTTACATATTGTGCCTTAAAGACCAAATGGATGTTTCACATGTATTTTGTTCTGGATTCGAAATCACAATTTGTGACAATATGCTTCATGAAGCTTCGAAACCTTTGTGAATCATTTGTTTTGAAACAGTGGTTCGGAGTGCGTGTCAAAATGCCAAAGTCACGTAATTTCAGTAAACGAGGATTCATTACATCATAACTGTTTCAAAACATTTCGAAATTTTAATTGTTTGCCATTGGGGGGCAATAGCTAGTTCATTGTGATCGCCCCCCAGTGGCGAACTAATGAATAAGCGTCTATGGGTTTTACCTAATCTCGGATCAGTTTTATCAATTTGAAGACATTTTTACATTTTTTTTTCAATTTGAGACATTGAGTAATTAAAAGGATGAGTAGTAGTTAATAATCTCGCGCTGGTCTGTTTAGAACAAACAAAACAAGCCCTGCAAATTATTTTGATTGCGTTTAATACAGTATTTGCTATATTAAAGCATTTGCATTGGGTTTGTAAAAGCTGTTTTTGCATGTTTCGACTTGAGTTTTTGTTGCATTTACACAGTTTTGACCAGCAGGCGTCATCAGCTTGTGGTGTTTCAAGCGCTTCAAAACAGTAAATCTTTTTGCAAAGCAATTGGTTCAGTTGATTCAAAGCTTCATAAAGGTTTGTTTTTCCCATCAAGAAACCATTTGCATTGGGTTTATAAAACCTGTGTTTTAGCATGTTTTGACATGAGTTTTTGTTGCATTTACACGGTTTTGACCAGCAGGCGTCATCAGCGTGTGTTGTTTCGAGCGCTTTGAAACAGTGAACCATTTTGCCAAGCAATTGGTTCAATTGATTCGAAGCTTCAAAAAGGTTAGTTTCTCCCATCAAGAAAGCATTTGCATTGAGTTTGTAAAAGCTGTGTTTGTGCATGTTTCAGCTTGAGATTTTGTTGTAGTTGCACAGTTTTGTCCAGCAGGCATCATCAGCGTGTGGTGTTTCGAGCACTTAGAAACAGTGAATAATTTTGCGAAGCAATTGGTTCAAAAGCAGCAGAGCTTTTATTATGCCATAGCTGACAGCTTCCTCTATTTCCGGTCAATGGGCGTTCGTAATGGCCACATCTGCCGTGCTGTTTTATCATACCAGATACATTTGAGTGTGTTGAAAGTTTTGTTATAATGCTACTCTGTGCGTTTGTGACCTGTCTAATAAAACGCATAGCATACGGGCCTTTTTCACAGTCTGAAACCGGAAGCGTCGAGTAGTTGTGTAAAATAACTTCCGTTGTAGCCTGTATGAATGGCAATGCCCATAGCACGGGATGGTTGTGATTTATTAATGAACAATTCATCATAGATGTTTCATCAAAACATCTTAAACACAGTTTCCAATCATTAATCGGGTATGAAGAAACGAGAAAAAATGCTGTCATGATATTCCGACGCACATTTCATGATTTAAATGGGAGCGCACAAGCTGCGTATGCACAATACTTCAGAGACAGACCAGCTTTTTATTTAAAAAATGCAAGAATAGCATACAAACAACACGTCACATTAAAGAGTAACAAAATCAGACAAGCTTATCTCATAAAACAACCACGACTAGACTGTACAGATTAAACAGAAATAATGTTAGCATTACTTTCGTGCACATACTGTACTTTCCGATACAGTCGTCACGTATTAGATCAAATTAAATGTATATTTTATATCCCATAGTTATTCTAAGATAACTCGTTACCATCTTAAATGTGACACATGAGCGTCAGAATTTCATGACAACATTTTTCCTCATTTCTTCATACCTGATGATTGGAAACTGTATTTAATATATTTTGATGAAACATCTATGCTGAATTGTTCATTAATAAATCACAACCATCCTGTGCTATGGGCATTGCCATTCATACAGGCTACAGCGGAAGTTACGTATTTTACACAACTACTCGATGCTTCCGGTTTTCGATGCGCACCGTAAAACAGGCCTATCGATGTAAAACACCCGGAAATCAAGGGTGTATGACGTTATTGGCAGCCGACACAATGACAAGGGACAGGATTAGTTAAAACTGCATATTTCTCTAGATTTAAGCATTCTTGGAAACATTTGCGATAATGTAAGTACACTAGTCAGCAAAATATATAACACTGTTCTAGTGGTTTTTGGATATTTTAATCAAAATGTTCATATTGTGCCTTTGATTAAAACTTTGATTAAAAACAAAAAGGAATAAATAAAAGTGAAGTGCAGCTAAAAAGTAACGCGCAACACAGATTAATGACACCAGAAAATCTAAAAATGGCTGAAAAGAAATACAAAAGGAAGAACTATTTGAAAATTGCTTTGGGTAACAAAATGTAACAATAAAAGCTGACTTAAAGAAGCAGTTAGTGCAGGTGTTGATATAATCATTCTTTTCATTTATTCTCATGTGTACTCCAGGCTATTTTGTCTCTTGCAGCAGAAATAATCTTCAGACTTTCTTGTTTCTCTTTGAAATTATATTGTATATATTAAATTTAGGAAAACTGCCAGAACAGATGTGTTTTTTTTTGCTCCATACTGAGCAGTTTAGTTTTCTTTTATGATGTATTTTATACAATTCATAACTGTTTCCCTGGTTTTTGGCCTTAGATCAAAATGCAGGGAACAGATCAAATGCCATCTGTATTCTTTTATGGGCCTTGATGAATCAATTAGCATTGTGGATTTTGAAAACCTGGTGAGTCAACCTGGAAATAGCCCCCCATAAGACGCCATTTTCAATAATCAAATGTGTACATCTGCTGTGAGTAATACTCAGCTGCAGTAGGTCTGCCTCCGTATTTTGTGTCTGATGAACTACAAATAAAACGAGAGGAAATCCATTGCAGCATATGGCTGCATATCCTGCATGATACATCACAATTACGCCGATGCTCCGTCCGGCCCTCAGAGGCCAATTAGAATATCCAGAGCATGATGTCAGACATCAGTGGTGTTTTAAGACAGATTGCACTGTGCTAAAACATTCCTCCTCTCTCTTATTAGAACATATGACCACTTCTGTGTGTGGTCAGGTTTCATTTTCAACAGTAATTCCTAAACTCATACAGATGGATGATTATGACTCCGGGCCAATGCATGATGTAATGATCTTACTCTTGCGGAACCAGACCCCAGCAAGAGGTCTGGTCCACATTGCAGCTTATTCTGGCCAAAAATCACACGTTTAGACAGGAAGAGTATTTCTAAGCGAAATACTGTTTAGTGTAAAATTTGTATAGTGGCAACACTTTATATTAAGGACTAAGTTTCACTGTTAACTAGCATGCATATTACTAGCATATTGGCTGTTTATTAGTATAAAGCACATAATAATGCCTTTAAACATGCTACATACGTAAACTTAACAACTACCTTACTAGCTATTTATAAGCAGCAAATTGGGAGTACATTGAGGCCAAAATTGTCATTAATTGTAAGTTAAAATAAAATAAAGTCTGACTGAAAAAGTTTTGACCACAGCCACAATGTGGCTAAAATTTTATCACAATGTTCAGCCTTTTTTTTGTTCAAAAGCATTCAATATTGATACACAATTACCATTAATTGTGAAGGAAATTAATTCTACATACATGTTTGTTAGACCTTAAGAATGAATGTAAACAAATTTCTTTCTTTTTCTTTCTTTCTTTCTTTCTTTCTTTCTTTCTTTCTTTCTTTCTTTCTTTCTTTCTTTCTTTCTTTCTTTCTTTCTTCAAATTTGTAATCTGTAAAAATTTGTAATTTGTAAAAAATATATATAAAAATATATATAAAATAAAAAATATTTAAAAGTAAAACCATATTATTTTTTATCAAATAAGATGCTGCACAACAGAACTTGTGTACAGTCTGAATTAAAACAAGGATGAAAATTATTTTGGTTCTATGATATCTATAAAAATGAATAATAATAATAATAATAATAATAATAATAATAATAATAATAATGTTTAAATTAATTATAAAATAAATAATGTTTAAATTGTTACTATTGTTATTATTAATATTATTATTATTTATTTATTTTTAATAAAAATGAATAATGATGTTTAAATAAATTACAAAATAAATAATGTTTAAATTATTATTATTATTATTATTATTATTATTATTTTAAATAGTTTTAATAATAATAATAATGATAATGTTTAAATAAATTACAAAATAAATAATGTTTAAATTATTATTATTATTATTATTATTATTATTATTATTATTATTATTATTTAAATAGTTTTAATAATAATAATAATGATAATGATAATAATGTTTAAATAAATTACAAAATAAATAATATTTAAATTGTTATTATTATTGTTATTATTATTATTATTATTATTACTTTGAGATGGACAACATAAACTCTACATTTTGCTTTAGTTTTTATTGTTGTTGTTGTTGTTGTTATTATTATTATTATTGTTGTTATTATTATAACTCTGAGGACATTTTATCAAAACATAAAAAAAAACACATTTTACCAAACTAATTACGTAAACACTGATTTATTTTAACATTTTTATCATTGTTGTTATTATTATTATTATTTTAGTTTTAATAATAATAATAATTATAATAATAACAATAATGTTTTTTATTATTATTGTTATCATTATTATTATTATTATTACTTTGTGATGGACATTTTACCAAACAAATTACATAAACTCGACATTTTGTTTTAGTTTTCATTATTATTATTATTATTATTATTATTATTATTATTATTATTATTATATTATTATTATTATTATTATAGTTTTAACATTGGTTTTCAAGCTGTTCTGCAGAAAACACCAGAAAGAAAAAAAAGAGCAGAATATATAGTTGTTTCTTTAAATAACGCAACATATTATATTTTGTATGTTGTCATATGCACACAAGATTTAACAGGAACTTGATGTTCTCGATGCTCTGATAAATCTCACATATAGTAATCATAGATTTAGTGTGAATCGTTTATGTCTTTTACGATAAGAATTCTTCATGAGAAAATGCCCCAGCAGATGTTGCCCTGACTGAACTTTCGTTGAATTTGTACCGACACTGAGAGTATGTAAAGGCATCCCATCGGCCCTCCCTGGTAAAAATCAATTCAGAAAGGCAGTTGTGTAGCAAATGGCAGATTTTATGCTTTTATTTTTGGTCTGAGTGTTTTCTGGCTATTTGGAGGTCGAACAGTTCAAGTTTTACTCTCTCCTCATCTCACTAGGGGGAAACGAACAGTGTGGCTTTTGCTTTTCTTCCTCCAGGCCTAACAGAGACAGAGTCACTCAGATGTGAAATCACGTTTACAGAGGTCTCCTCAGTCTTCATCTCCGTCTCCTACCGCTGCCAGTCCACAACATGAGGAAGTGTGCAATGTAATCAGACTGTCTTTTATTATAATTCTCTTGATGGCTTTTGTGCGTGTGATCCCAAGAGTGTGGGATTGATGTCTCGCTGAGTGACAACACAATATCACAATGCCTTTTTTTCCTTTCCAATTAAAGTCACATTTATTATGTGGTCAAAATATTTCCTGTGCTCCTCGATCACTGTCATATACAAATTGCCTCTTTTAGCCTCTCGTACAGTGGCGTTCTCCCTGCAGATCTGCAGCGTGGAGGTTGTCTTAAGGCATACATCAAAGAAGACCCGCTCAAACGCGGGCTCGTGCATCAGTAGGTACCACCCCTGAGCATTAAAGGGATTCTCAGAAATGCTCAAGAGATGAGCCGCGTCTTAAAATAACCTGAAAATCAGCATTAGGGGCAGCCACTAGAGGAAGCCCCATCAGCCCTCGCCAACGGCATCCTTTCATTCAAACCCCCTCCCTCCATCCTCTGACACTTGCACATGCTGAGCGGCTTCAAAGTCGCAACCCTTCTCTGATTATTCTCTCTGCTCTTGGCCCTCGTGGCAAAGGATTCTCTCTCTTTTCACCCTTATTAAGCTAATATTGTTGCTAGTTCTTTTTTTATTTGTACTGTATTTATTTTATTTTATTATATTATTAAAATATATCAAATGAAATATTATATTTAAAAAAAAAAACTGAGAGCATTCCATTTGATGATGGAATGAGAGGTAATTCAAGAGGTTTAATTCTGAGGCGTTTATTTTACAGCTATAACTGACAGAATGTACATTTTATTCCTCTTATTGCAGAAGTACTTACCAAATAAATAGCTGCTGTACAAGGACATCAAGTAGTGATATTAGTTACAGTGATTTTATTTATTAGATTTTATTTAACTTGTAAATAGCTTAGAGTTTTAAGAAATCCATTACAGTGTAGATCAGCAAAAAAAAAACAAAAAAAAAAACAAAACAATCCAATTTATGTATATATATATATATATATATATATATATATATATATATATATATATATATATATATATATATATATATTTTAATCTGCAAAACCAATTTGTCTTTTCTATCTACCTTATTTTTAATGTAAGGGTGGATGTTGGCATTTCTAAGTTTATTGTGCAAGGCTTCCACCATATAAATGATTTCAAACTCATATTTGGTGTCCTATTATTTAAATTTTTCATCATAATCATAAGCACACTGGTATTTGGCGCAAACAGTTTTACAGTTTACTGCACTTTGTTCTGATTCTAATTATTTAACTAAAACAGCTAATGAATGGGACGTCCCAGGTGAAAAAGAAGTGCACTTCCATAATGTACTTAAAGTGCTCTATTTTCACACACTGATTTTGTACTTAATATACTAAAATTAGTTCTTTAGTACTAAACCTGAAAAAATTCTACTCATCATCTACTGTTCATCATTCTACTGTTTTCATCATCATCATAATAATAAATGTTTTTGAGCAGCAAATCTGCATATTAGAATGATTTCTGAAGAATCATTTGACTGAATAATGCTGAAAATGTAGCTTTGATCACAGGAATAAAATACATTTTAAAATATATTAAAATAGAAAGCAGTTATTTTAAATAGTAAACATGTTTTGTTGTATTTTGAAACAAATGCAGGCTTTGAGAGCAGAAGAGAATTCTTAAAAAAAACATCAAAATCTTTTGACTCGTAGTATAGATGTTTTTAAGATTATCAGAAGTACTAAAGAGTCATTTTTAGTATATTAAGTACAAAATTAGTACTTAATATAGTACATTAGTACATAATGCAAGTGCACTTTGGCATCTCACACATTCACAGGAAACAGTTTACTTCCACATTGAAAAATGAGGTGGATAAACTGGTTAGCTAATATATTTAGCTGCAACCTGACATGCTTTAAGATCTGTCTAATCCAGCTCTTTCTCTCCCTGGCAGTTTTTTGTGTTAAGGGGCCATTCACACAGAACATGTTTTTGCATTTAAAAACAGCGAAAGGGCACCAAAAAACAAGAATGCATAGAAAATGTAGGTAAAAATTTATGTTGAAAACAATGGATATCTGTGCAGTTGAATGCAAAAACGTGTTGCGTGTGTAAGTTGTTCTAAGTCAGTTAGTTATTCTATAGCCCCTTTCACACATACAGTCTTTACTGGTAAATTACTGTGAAGAGATCGTGTGTAATCTGGACCTTTTCAAAAATACCAGTAAATTCGTTCTGGCAATTGCCAGTAAATTACCAGCAATGTGCTCTGTGTGAGCGCAGAATGAGATTACCGGTATGAGCACGTACAAACTCAGAACGCGTTGATGTGAGGCGTCTACTTTGGGCCAATCATAACATTCTGATGCAGTCACGCAGATGACGCATTTACTCCATGCTGTGTAATTTGGTTAGAAGTCATCTAATACAATGTATCTGGGCCAAAAGCAGCTACATAAATGTGAACACTGCCCAGATAGCACACATACATCACAGAGACGTCTATTTGACGTCTGTATTTACATCTGGAAGACGTATTTTTTTACAGTGTTTGCTCATCTGCAATACTTGTATAGGACTTTCCTATCAGATGTCAAATAGACGTCTATTAGATGTCTTTAAAATGTTTATGATTTAGAATGTATTTAAAACTGACATCTTACAGACGTCTGTCAGATGTTTGTACAGAGCAGATGCTTTCCAGATCAAGTGATCTTTAACAGACATCTAGCAGATGTATGTGTGCTATCTGGGTGACCACATATACCCCTCCATGTTTTCACAACAGAACACAACACTGAGAGACGCAGCCATTTAGAGGTCATTTCTGGTTAATGATGTCAAAGAATTTACCGGTATTTTGAAAGTGATGTATGAATGGTGTTTTACTGGTAAAAAGACAGGACGTTGTTGTTAGGGATGTCACAATTCTCAAGACAATATCGAACCGTTCGGTACGACATCCACGGTTCAAAACGTGCTTGTGAATTGCGTTTTTTCAGTTTTATTTGCTGTATGTGTGCCCGCGATTTTACGTGCTGAAATGAGGAAATGCTTCCCTGCTTATATTTGAAAAGGCAACACATGCAGAGCATCTTCCATTCTAATGACATGCATTGATAAGCCTTTCTAAACCTGTTGTCCAACAAAAGAATTATAAAAACAAAAGTTTTAAACAACATTATAACTTGTTTTTAATTCACAACATCAGTCGAGTGTTTGAAATATCTTCCTTATGTGATCTGATGTGGATTCTTATCACAGAATGAGGCAGACAATAAGTTCAATACTCATATTCTATGTATGTCGATTAGCAATGGCTTATTAAAATACACAAGATGGCTTGAAGAACACAGATAAACCATATATTATTGCAGAGGAGTGCTTATTGTCCTTACATTTCATCATTCAAAACGTTTAATGTTATATCTTGTTTTTATTCAGTTAAGCAATAGCGATGCCTTTATTCATGTTAGAGAAGCTGGAACAGAACGTCATCAGCTAAACTTCTTTGACGCATATGCGGATTTTCTGCACGAGGGTGCCCTCTGGCGTCCATTATGAATGAAACCCATTCTATTTTGCGTAAAAAAACGGAAAAAATAATACCTCTCTCAAAAGAAAAATTAAGCAGACATATACTAAACCACACTTTTTTTCCAGTGTACAGAGGTTTACGGGAGTGTTTTGTTCATTTTGTTAACACAACAGCAGAATGTGATTTTACATATATGAGGAAAGAAGCACTAAGAGTTCTGTAGATAAAATGATCTTCATTACAATGGTCAGATGAACCATATGTACCATTTCTACTTCACTGCACGCATGGATGTTTTTTGCCTTTCTTAGTACAGGAAAATATTATTTTGCTAGTTCTTGCTGATTTGTACTGACAGCAAGATAATTAATATCTTTCCCTCTTTTTTCAGTTGTTTTAGTGTTGCACATGCAAACAGACGTTCTGTATATTTCGTAATAGCCACATGCAGAGTTCAGCATCACTGGAATGAGCAGTGAAGTCAATAAAGCCCAGCTGACAGTACATTTCCTCTCTGTTGTTTGGGTTTGCCTGACTCCTTTTGGGAACAAATAGACTGACACACGCTGACAATAAAAAGGCCTTGTCAGTTCGCTCCAAACAAATATGTCCTTCATATTTTTTTTCTCTCATTTTTTCTCCTTTCTTTCCCGCACTGCTTCATTGTTCTTTAGTCCCATGCTCTTTTTTACCTTGGAACAAGTCCCTGTTTGTACCTGTGTGCATGAATAGAGGAAAAAAAAAAACTGCTCTGATGCAGAGAGCAAGTGCTAAGAGGGCATTAGGCCAGTGCATTATACTGGTACAGTTTCTTAACATAAAACATGCAATTTTGCATCTACCCAGGCAGTTCCAGACCGCAGGAACAGTTCCAAAGGTCAGGAGCACCAGGATGCCGAGGATAATGAGATTATATTGAAATCATCCAAAAGTCTGTGAGTAATTCTTATGCACCAGGGAAAATCCCTTTAAGAGGTTTCACTGCTTTATTACAGTTGGCATTAAGTGATACATGATATAAATGTTATAAATGTGAAGAAACATAAATCGTTTAGCTCTGTTTCTTTGTGGGATGGGAGGTGTTGTGGAGTTTGCATATTGGACAACATGCCATTAATGAACGTTTCTATTAACATTATCGATGAATGAAATCAATGGCCGTTGTCTGCATCCTTACTCTTCTAATGAAGGTTATCGGTTCAAATATTTAACCCGAGGGTGCTCCCATTTTGCATTTCAAAAGGCCCAGGTCTCGCAAGACGTGCAATGACCGTGTTGTTGTTTTTTATCTGAAGCAGCTGCGGCAAAGCCAAAGTGGACCATGGCGGGGCTATTTTTGCCCATGTGTAGCCTCCTTTGCTTGTCAGCAGCTGAGCAGAGGCTATCAATCAGAGCTGAGCAGGGCCGCTGCAGATCTCGTGGTTAGTGTGCCGGTGATATGCTCCTCAGGACCATATGGGGTCTGATCTCCAGTGGGCACCGGCACATCCATGCTTACATCACATGTAGGTCAGGGTCTTTTCACGATGGCTATGTTTACACTGCAAGTCTTAGTGCTCAATTTCTCAATTCTGGATGAATGGATGGATGAATGAATGAATGGATGGATGATTGAATGAATGAATAAATGGTTTGATGGATGGATGAGTGGACAGACAAACGGATGGATGGGTGGACGGATGGATGGCTGGATGAATGAATGGATGAATGAATGAATGAATGAAATAATGAATCGATGAATTAATGAATGGTTGGATGGATGGATAAGTGTATGGACAAACGGATGAATGGATGGACAGATGAATGAATGAATGAATGAATAAATGAATGGTTAGTGGACAGACAGACGGATGGGTGGATGGATGGATGAATGAATCAATGGATGAATGAATGATTGAATGAATGAATGAATCAATGAACGAATGAATGAATGGTTGGATGGAGGGATGGATGGATGGATAAGTGTACGGACAAACGGATGAATGGATGGACAGATGAATGAATGAATTAATGAATGAATGGATGGGTGATTAAATTGATAAATGAATAAACGAGTGGATGATTGAATGGATGGATGGATGGATGGATGAATGAATTAATGAATGAATGGATGGGTGATTAAATTGATGAATGAATAAACGAGTGGATGATTGAATGGATGGATGGATGGATGGATGGATGAATGAATGGTTGGATGGATGGATGGATGGTGGATGGATAAGTGGACTGACAAACTGATGGATGGATGAATGAATGAATTAATAAGTGGATGACTGAATGGATGGATGGATGGATGGATGAGTGGACGTACAAACAGATGGACAAACGAAAGAATAAATTGATGGATGGATGGATAAATGAATCGATAGATGAATGAGTGAATAAATGAATGGCTGGATGGATGATTGAATGAATGAATGAATGAATGAATGAATGAATGAATTGCTCCACTTTTGACCTGCAGTCTTAATGTATCCAGCCATGCACAAAAAGTGTCATGTGAGGCAAAATAAAGTGCTTTCGTTTCTGAATCTCCTTTTTTTTCTTTCTTTTTTTATATGTAACCGCTCTGTAATCTATGCTTAATTAATTAAACTACACATTACATTCCATGCAGTTTGTGCATATTGCTGTTGGCATGTTACAAGTTTAGAAGTCACATTTGGAGCTCCTCTTGGTTCCCGCGTATAGGAAATGGCAGGGATGCTGGGGTTGTTGAGAGGGGCCACAGTTTGGGTTAAAGGTAGCATACGCCAGGGCAGCTGCAAAATCTGCCCTGCCAAGGACGCAGTGCTTCCAAAGCCTGCTCTGTGCCATTAAATGGGTCATTGACCAGCTAAATGGAGTCATTATGATGAGTAACTAAAAGAATAGCACCCAAATCCATGAACCTCGTCTCTGCGGAGCTCTGGGTTCCGCCGCTTTTGGGGTTTCACAGGCTTTTGCTGTATGACAGCTGCCTGAGACCTCTTTCACGGGAATGCAAATGACACCCCGACCAGCTAATGATACCACATCAACAATTCCCTGCTTCATTGACAGTTGCAGTGCTTGAGATTTCCATGGGAATTATATATTTATTTTCTCTCGCAAGGTTCAACTATTGCTAATGTTAAAATCATGAGATCTCTTTTTAGAGTAGTAGGGTGGTTGGAAACAGTGTGAAACTGTGTAAATGCTAACAGGCTTGATATTAGCTAACGAAAGCTGATTGTAGGTGTAAGAGTCAGGAACAGTTTAAAATGACTGTTTTCAGGTATTTACAATAATAGTGATTTTTATTGATTGCATAATACAGCAACAATAAAAGCTGGTGGCTATCACAATTCACAGTTGCTTATGCTAGACCTTTAAATCCAGTAAGTTTCAATACCCTTTACACTGCTGGATATATAACAGTTTGTGAAGTGCTAGTGAATGTGAGTGAACAAGTCAGCTATTAATGAAGAAATGCTAATAAAAATTGTAATCCTTATTAGTTGCGTGTAAAAATAATATGTAATGTTTCTAATGCAATTTTCTTTTAATTGATCATAAAGTACACATGAGTGAGGACATTTTCCGGGTTTGTACACTTTTGTAATAAAGTTGCAATTTAGTGCATTTAAAACTTAATAACTTTAAATGTGATATTGATTAACATGCTACAGTTAAAATTATGTTCAAGTACTTTACATGCACTTTAGTACACTCAAAATAAGTGTATTGTAAAGCATGACAAAAGATTAAAAAATAATGACAAAGTGCACTTAAAAGTGTATTTAAATGTGTTAAGAAGCATAGTAAGAAATGTCTTTAAGTACACTTCGATGGCCTAAATATTATATTCATTCTTTTCTGTCATTATGTTACTGTCGTCTCATTAAGAATTAATTTCTGATTGTTATTCTGAATCAAAGCACTGGTTCAAGTCTCCTCAGCCAAACGGGGCGAAAACTGTGTAATGCAAATTATGATTGCAGACTTATTCAAATTCCAGGGTACTCGTATTGACAGCATTTTAAAATGGCAACTCAACACAGACCTCCTCATCAGAAAGACACCTCAAAGACATCCTCAGACGGAGTCAGTCAGCACCTTCTAGTCCAATTTTACTCTGCTGTTGTGAAAGGGATTGCGACATTGTCCGTCAGTGTGTGGATTGGCAGTGCTGACTTCCTAACCAAAAAAAAAAAAAAAAACACATCATCACTAAAGCCCCAAAGTTCACAGGCTCTGATCTCCCCTCAGCTGAATCCCTGCACTTCCAACACACTGCACACTTACTGAAAAGCAGCCATCTCACCCAGAACAGAACTGGTTTCAGCTGCTCCCCTCAGGCAAATGCCCGAGACCACCATCAGGCAAGAAAACAAGCTGTCAGACTGCTCAATAAACATAGAGTAACTCTCTTTCTCCTCAGGTATGCTATGGTCCATGTTTACTTTGCATATCAATAGTGTCATAGCCTATGAGGAACATTTAATAGGGGACAAGACTGCCTTTTTTATTATTTTGTACTGTTCTCTGAGGTCTACTTACATCAAAAAACGTAATTTAAAAGTAACAGGCTATTTTGTGACCTTTTTTGACCCCCCCTTATTAGAACTCTCTGTTTGAATAGACGTGGCAGATTGTGGACTGGGAAGTAAACACCCACTGCTATGACTGGCTAACGGTTGTGTATGTTTGACAACCTATAGCCTTTATAGACGCTGCTGTGTTTTAGGTCAAAAACGCATAAATACTAAGTACACAATAGACAAAAAAATAGTGACCATGTAATAAAAACAGATACACTTGTTTGGTGCGACATTACTGTCGGATCCAGTGCAGTCCTGCGTCGAATTGTGCTTTGTTTGTTAATGAATCTGCGGTAAAAAGGAGTGAAGAAAGGACCAAGTTTTACTGACGAGGTCTGGAACTTCATTAAAAATAGAGTTCATCCACTCTTTCTTCCTTCAGTTCTAGTTCTGTTGGAATCAGAAGGAAATGCAAAGACATTGTTTCCATAACTTGGCATGTACAGCGTCTTCAAAACATCTTTATTGTTTGGTTTCTGCATATAGACCTGTGTTCATCTCTTCTTTTTTACATTACATGTGTGAATCGGTGGGTGGGGCTAAACAGGCAGTGATGTAAGCAGACGTTGATCTTCTTCTGCAGAGGCTGTCCTTATCCACACTATTACATCATAGAATGGCACACTCCACATCCTGCTGTTTTGGCAGACTGGCTTGAATATAAGCTGTTTTTAGATTAACAAGAAAGTTTTGAATTCTGAAACTTACAGGATGTTTTTATACAGTAGTACAATGACAATTTATATGTCAAATGATTAAGGGAATTTTGATTTCAAAGTTTGTAACCCCTTTAAATTTCCACTCAAATCAGATGTATCTACCTGTTAATCAGATTGTGTATTGTATATTGAACATTACATGTTAAAGAAGTCGTAGAGACTTGAAACTTGGAGGGATGGTAGTACTCACACCACCTACAATGTGACCAATGCTCGCCTCAATCGGCCTGATGGAGGCGCTACAGCGATCAAAAGTACGAAATTGCTCATAACTCCTAAACCATCAGTCGCAGGCTCAAGTGCCTTATGTCGTTGGAATCCCGAAATTTTTGGGTATTTCGCATTTTTTTTGAAAAACCTACTTTTGCAACTATTCCTAGGTTTTTCGCCCAATCTGAACCAAACCAGTGCAGAAAGATTCTCTACGGAGTGAATATCAATAATAATAATAAAAAAGTTGAACTTTCGACTCAAATAGGCACTAAAGCATTTCAACTCTAGGTTGAAATGTACCTTTTGGGATGTTATAACTAGGTCGTTTAAAAAAAGGACCTGTCCAAATTTACCCAAAATCCTATAAAGCCTAAAGGAAAGCTCAAAACTTCACGAAACCTGGTGAGCACATGAAACAAGTGATTCTAAATAATCAAGCAAGTTTTAAGGAGATCGGACCACAGCTGGCGCTTTAGCAGTCATAAGTGTTTAAAAAACCTAATAGGCCTATTTCTATGGTAAATTACTTGGATTTGCCAAAAATGCTTTTTTAAATAAGCTTGCTAACTAATGTCTTTTTTCATATATGCTTAAATGCCTTAAAGCGGTTGAACCCTGGTAATCGTTGCTTGCAGCTATATTTTGAATTATAAAATAAAATTGATTGTATCATGTTTTTCTGTCAGGTCAGTTGTATTCATTTTAGTATTTATTTCTATTACCATTCATTTATTCTTACTTAAGGTTTATTTTAGTACTTGTTTCATATAGATGCCAAGGCAACATCTAATTTCAGGTTTTTTTTTGTATTTTTATTTTATTTTCTCATGTTTAACGAAAACAATGCATACTTGCGTATCAGCAGACCGGCTTGTTTGTATTAAAACTGTACCTAAATTGCACTTGTGCTCAGGCTTTCATACTTTCTTGTTCTGTTCAAATGTAACACCTGTTTAAATCTAAGACGCGAACCTTATTCCTTTAGACTGTTTTTCCTTTTCCACAGTTTATCGTCTTTTTGTTGGAATTTTTACATTGCTGTGCTGAACCTTCATTAGCGCTCTGTGTGGATGTGCATGTAGCTCACAGAAAAAGACGTACTGAATTAATGGAGTGTTAATAATCGCTAACTCATTAGTGTCATCTTATTTGCATAGCATATCATTGCATCTTTTGAGCAGTGAATATTAATTTCTAAAGGCATGAAGTATTGCAAGATATAAATAGAGGAATTATCCATGGGTAAACCACTCATCATGAAAAAAAGTCAAAGCATTGAAAAGAGCTGCTATGTAATATTATTTGTCTCATATGCTTCTTTTTAAGCAAGTCAGGAGATGTAGCACTAATAGGCTAGGATTTTCATGGCTGCTTGATTATAATTATTAATTTATTTTTTGTCACTTTAAAAAGGTTAGTAAATGGCTTCGCATAATGAAAGTCCATCTCACTTTGGCACTTTTGTCTTGATGTCTAAGGCAAAGTCATTGCTCTTACGCAATCTAATGCGCAAAGTGTATGTGAATATGAAAATCAGCCACTAATTAGTTTTCTCCTTTTCTTCCGCAGGGACGGACTAGCTACTGATGGTGGATCTCAGACATGCATGTGATCACTAGACAGTTTAACCGGGGTAAGTCCTCTTTGGAATGGCTCCATGACCTGAATAGTGGCTCGGCGAGAGGCTGCTCTAAAGCCCCAGTGTCCTCCTCTCTGATTGGATCTGGCCACTGTGAGCGTTAAGAGTTCACATTCAATTATCGCTCTGATATCTGTAGAAGCTTTCAGCCACTGAATGAACGTATACGAACGTTTGAAGTGTGATACCGTGATTTTATTGTGTTTCTCCTTCAGCTCTAGTTCTGTCAGCTGATAAAATTAAATAATTCACATGATGTGCTGAGTAAATAGGCAAATTAATTGCATAAATCAGTGTTTGTCTAGATAAACCTTCAAGTGACTGTTATTCAAAGACATTACATTATTATGGCAGATGAGTACAGCATTGAATCTGATGTTTGTTTTATTTCCATATCACAAAGTCTACCAGTCACCTAATACCCACAGCAATCAATTTTGCAACAACATTTGTTGTTTATTCCAAGGTAGACTGGGGGTTGTTCACATAGGATGTGTTCTTGGGCTATTTTTAATTGTTTGCCTATGCATACATGGCACATCATACTGTTTTTCAGCGTCTAGGACCATTGGCTTCATGTTTTTAAGATGTCGTGTCAAGTTAAAATGAGTTCAGCTTTGAAAAACATGTCTGGAGACCCCTGCATTCAGTTTAATTCTGTTTTATTGTGTTGACTGCTTTACATTTTGGTGGTACTTCATGCTTCAATTGCTTTGATGGTAGGACAATTCGTTTTTACAAAATTGGGTAGGAGTCAGTAATTAATTAACCCTTAAATGCTGGATGTTTCGCCAATTATTATTATTGTACATATACTGTACATATACATACTGTACATATTCAGGTCTTTAGCGACACGGAGAAATCTAACGCGGATGGATCTCTAACTGCTGCAATAGAGGATTTAGAAGTATTTTTTTTTTCTGTTGCGTTTGGTCAGTTCCCCCGGATACACGGCCATATTGGAGATACTCGGATGTAAACAACAGCATGGATTGCATGGTTTATGTACTACTAAATACATTGTTCTGCTAATTTATGCTAAACCATACAAAAAACGTGGGGAAGCTACTAAATCATATAGAGAAGGTCTAAGTAAGCATAAAAAGGAGCAATATTTTGACAAACTAAAGTTAGTAGGTGGTAAAGATACATACGAGCAGTATTAATCAATATATTAGCCTAATATTTGACCTACCTGAATGGAAATGATAAGAACAAACACGAATGTTGTCAAAATTCTTGCCTTGGAAATCCTGGTTCAGTTTGGCCAACAGTTTTTTTAGCTCTCTTCTCTTTGATTTGTTATAACTTTTGCCAGTCTATAGTACTTAAAATGTGTTTCCCGGTCCGATCGACCAAAGCATGACAATAATTGATCATTTTCAGCAGCAAAAATCAGCTAATTTTGCGAGTTCCGTTCGGTTCAGTGGCATTGTTTACCTTCAGTGCCGCCAATATGGCCGATTGATGACGTGTCTTAAAAACTCTCTATAGCATAAAATCGTTTTAATAACAATTACAAAACCTTTTAAAACCATATCATTTAATTAGCGATACCATATTCGCGATCTCAAGTTTCATTTTCAGTGATTTTATAATCAATATTTTGATCACTGACTGCTTGTTCACCAAATCAAATGACATTAACACTTATATTTCATTGTGTGCAGTAATCGCTCTGCAGTTAAGCCATTCAAACTAGTTCAAGTTTTACTGATGATATTCTTCTGTTTTATGCCTGTGGTAATTATGAGTGAAACATCACGTCATCATTGTCTATCCAACAGTGCCACTTTGAGGAATAAATGTGAATTGCACCTATTGAGTCATTAGATATTTAATTATTGTTGCACAGGAAAAATATACTTTATTGCATAGGCTTTCTCGAGTCACTAGTGGCCCTATACACTTTTTACAAAAATTAAATCAGAAAACAGACATTGTTTTTTATTTTATATAGTTTTTTTTTATTTGTTATATTGTTTATAGATACTAAGAAGGTTGTTGCCTAACTTTAAAAAATGAAGGAGGGAGAGGGTAGTGAATGACGTCCTGGTTTGCTAAAGACCCAAGGTATGCATTTAAGGGTTAAATATCATTAATTGTTCCAAATTATTGTGTTAAACTGACAGCCATAATCATTTAATCTACTTAGAACAACTGATGATAATTCACATATATATTTTTTTACAAGATTGGTCATAAACCAATTTAAAAAGACTTATAAAAGAACAACTGATGATAAAGATTTTTTGTTATTATTTTTTATTTAATTTTTTTTACAAGATTGGTCAAAAGCTTCAAAAAGCCTTTAAAAGACTTGTAAAAAATTGATGATAAAGATTTTTTTACAACATTGGTCAAAAGCTTCAAAAAGAAACATTAATTATACAGACCTGAATATAATGTGTCATGCTGTTTAAAACTTCATGATTTTCCGAAAGATAAAGGCTTGATCATTGGACCTTTCAGTGCCTCATAAAAAGTAAAAAAAAAAATAATAGCGAGTGCCATGATATGGTATTCCAAAGCCACATAGAGGACGCTGAAAGTCTCAGATCTATTTTCATTCATGTTTTAATCATCTTTGTCAGTTACACTTTAATTATCATCACAGTCTGGATCTACAGCTGACAGCCTCTGCCCTCATCTAGAGATCGATGACGTGGACGTCTACAGAAACCGTTATGACAACTTAATTTTAGTAAGAACGGGCCGATCCTTTGATGTGTCCTTATAAATCACATTAAGTGGCAAATATGAAAGAGCTTTAATATTTGATCATAGTGAATGGCCCAGGCAGTTTAATTTGCTTAGTTCTTATGGATATTCCTCTAGACGCCATGCACTCGCACCGTTTTGCCTCCAAGGCTATTCTCTGACAGCAGCAGCCACGTGTGTTGACTTCTTGTGTGAATCTGTCCGTTGAGTCCTGGTGCATTCATTCTAGTTCACACTGGCTGATGCAACCCAGACTGTCAGTGGGGCAATGCCAAAGAGATTAGATGCTGCTTTACTGTGCTTGTCTTCACAGGGGAGAGAACTGAGTGGAGACAATCCTCCAAATATGCACCAATTCATTAACAGCCATCCTTTCTCTATACTGCTTATCCTTTCTTGGGCTGCGGGACAATTAATTAAACATGTAGATGAATGAGAACAATGCAAATACTTGAAAGAATATTCCAGGTTCAGTACGAGATAAGCTCAGTCGACTGCATTTTTACCCCAAAAAAGTCATCTGACTCATACATATATATAACAAGATTACATTGAGGCAGTTAAAATGGAAGTGAATAGGGCAGTTTTTGCTAAAATACTGTATAGATTTTGTTTATATATGTACAGCTGACTATATAGTCAAAAGACCATATTCAAAAGACCTATTTTCTGCGCATTCAATGACTGGGTGAACTGGATTGCGAAGCAAATTTTTCCACTGAAACACTGCGTACTAAGTAGTGCAGCTATTTAGTGAATTTGCCTCTCTGTCTTTTTACACATTAGCAAATTGGAGAAAAAACTCCAAAGTGATAATCAGCTCCAATCTAGCGATGAAGTAGTATTTCACCAGTGAATAGATTTGAAACCCTGCTTTGCAATCGACAGCTTTTTGTGTGAGACTTTGTGGGATACTTCAGAACCCGGAGGACCAGACTGTCTGATGGGAGAGAGCCTTCAGAGGTTGCATTGTTAAGTCAGACAGCTTGATTTGACTGACAGTTTTCCCTTCTAATGCAAGGCATTTGTGAGGGGAATTTCTGAGGCAGATATTCGACATGTACTGTCTGTCTGGAATCCCGTTTATAGAGCCCCAGGTTGATTCCAAATATACATAATACTGTCTAGCGGTGAAAAAGAACGAGTTGGTCATGTATTCAATAATTTATGAATTCTAGACCTATAAACCATATAAAGTGAACAATATTATTTGGCATTGAGACACATTAGCTCTCCCAGAGAGCGTCAACCTCCTGAGCGATGTGTGGGCAGCTGTACTGATGTCTCATAGACTGGGCTGCCTCCTCCTCCTTCATGAATATGGTGATACATAATGTTTTTATATCTAAACAAAAAGGATTTACATCTATTTCTTACCATTTCATGTGCACAAGGGAATAATGTCTAGAATGCTGTTACATTCTAGACATTACGTATCTCTCTCTCTCTCTCTCTCTATCTATCTGTCTATCCATCTATCTATCAGGGGCGTTTCCTCTGAGAAGGCAAGGGAGGCAGTGCCTCCTCAAAATATTGGATGAGAAAAAATTTGTAGTACAAAAATAAAACAGTGCCAATGCTACAAAATATAACATTAAGTGTATAAATAACCAGTTTAAACAAACATTTACCCAGCAGGTAAAGTTACAGCGGGAGTCCGTGTCTCTCTCGCCTCCCCTGAGCCCATTGAGTTTTAAAAGACCCCCTAAAGCGTGCCATGAGTTTGGTGGGGGGTAATTGAGAATGATGGAGAAAAGACATGTGAGAGGAGGCAATGCCTCCGTCACAATATGATTGGATACGACTGGTTATGATCGGCTGTGATTGGTTCATGCGATAAATCCCGCCTTTTGTGTTTTTTCGTTCTGCGTTCGTAAAACAGTCTGAATGAACAATATATTGGTGTTAATGGGAAGACTAATTTAAAAAAGTGAGTAAACGATTCACACACTTAGATATAACCACTTTGTTACGTCAAAATAAGACTTAAAATAGCATGAAAACATGATCTGTGGAGTTTTTAGTGAGTAAAGAGCTTGGTGAAATTTAAAGTAAATCTGTCTCTGTCTATCTATAATCTGTCTGTCTGTCTATTTGTCTGTCTGTCATGATGGAACTACAGTAGAAACAACATTTTTAGGTTTGAGTAAGAATTGGAGGCAGCGTGATTGTGTGTTCTAAAATATAAACTTGCTCAGTAAACAAGAAGTTAATATTGAGTAAATTACATTTTTAGACATATACATAGCCAGATACTTTGTTTTTTCTTAGGCTACGTCTACATTAATCCGGATACAATTGAAAACTGAGTTTTCATTTTAAATTAATTTCCGTCCACATTAGCGTTTTCAAGCATTTTTCACAAGTTTCTCATTCACACTGAAATGTTGGAGAACGTTAAATTTGCCTTACTGTGCATGTATAAAACCTCATAAAAGCTTACTGAGATGATACAGATTGAACAGACTTAAGTGTTTTTACGCAATTCTTCTGACAGGATAATTTTATTTATGGAAATATTGGTAACACTTTACAATACAGGTGCACAAATATGCATTAATTCATGCTTAACTAATGCAGAGATAATCAGAGTTAATATTTAACTCATGAAGAACTAAACCATTTATTAATAATTACTTCATCAGCACAAATGAAAATTCTATATGATTCATAGATTAAGTAATCAATAAATTGTTATTAGTTAAGTGTGTCATAATGTATTAATTCCCTAATAACTTTTTATGATTTTATTAACTAATAGTGTAAATTCATGTGTTAATTAGCACAATAGGTTGAAGCCACGCATTTCATCTTTCAGTTGTCTGCTTTAATTAAACATTAGCTAATGATTTGCACAGATATCATTGTGTTATGACTTTACTTGTTGAGGCACAGAACTATTAACTAATTGTTAAGTAATATGTCATTTTGGTTATGGATTTATAATTAGTTAGTCATGTGCCTCAACAAGTAAAGTCATAACATAATATCTTTGCAAATCATTAGGTAATGATTATTTAAAGCAGACAACTGGAAGTTGAAATGCATGGCTTCAACACATGAAAATGCATAACTCCAACTCACTGAGGCACATCACTAACTAATTCTATATCCATAACCACAGTGACATATTACTTAACAATTAGTTAATAGTTCTGTGCCTCAACAAGTAAAGTCACAACATAATGATGCATTTGTAAATCTTTAGCTAATGAGTATTTAAAGCAGACAACTGGAAGTTGAAGTTTAGCTTTGATCACTATGGTAATTAACATATGAATGTACATCATTAGTTAATAAAATAAGTTATTAGGGAATTAATACATTATGACACATTTAACTAATAACAATTTATTGATTACTTAATCTGTTAATCATATAGAATGTTCATGTGTTTCTGATGTAGTAATCATTAATAAATGGTTTAGTTCTTCATGAATCATACATATCTGTGCATTAATTAAGCATGAATTAATGCATATTTGTGCACACGTACTGTAAAGTGTTACTGAAATATCTCATAATTCAGTGACGCATCCATATTGCGCTCACTCGTGTTTGATCTAAAAAGCAGCTGCCCTGTTTTGCCGCAGGACAGCAATTGTGAGTACATTTTCTGTCATCTCTTCAGGACTGTAATATGGAGTGTGTACAAAGTAATATCTTTAGCAACAGTGTGAAAGTGAATAGCACATAACAGGCACAGTTACCAGTAGGGGTGTGACGAGACTCTTATCTGATGAGACGAGACGAGACACGAGACTGGGTTCACGAGAACGAGACAAGATTTTTAAACTTTTCTTAAGAATTCCTCAATGATTAAATATATAGGGAAAATAGTCTTTTATTCAACTGAAAAATACAAAATGCAAAAAAAAAAAAAAATTTAGGCGCATTTTGAACTTTTGAACTTAAATTAAACTTCCATTTTAATGAATTATATGCAGTAATAAACAACATTTAAACATTTAAGAGCTTCACGATTCTGGATAAATTGAGAATCCCAGTTGTTTTAACTGGAGACCATGATTCTCTCACGATTCTGGAGAAAAAAAGATATAACAATTTACTAGTGGTTCTGACAAACTGTTCATTGCTTAAGTCTTTTAAAAACATATGTTCATTGAACAAGAAAAAAAAATTCAATTAAGGAGTCAGTGTCTCACTTTATTAAGACTTGTTTGACTATTGAAATCTCCTGAATGAATGATTCAATAACATACTTTTTTTAAACAGGCAGTTGTCGCCGCCTCCTGGCGGAAGAGGATAAGCGTTACTATACATACAAGATTTCGTTTCAAACGCTACTGTAGACAATAAGTGTTTATACCCAAACTATAAACTTTTATTCCAGTACTTCTGTTATTTAAATGTTTGTAACATATAAATAATTATTATAATGTGGTTGAAAAGACTGTTCGTGTTGCTCTTTCTGCGTTCACATTTACCCCGACCCTCTGATCCATTAACATGGGTAGCGACCAAACGTGCTTCTCACGCTCCACTGACACTCGTGATGTGAAACAGTCCTAATAGACACAGCTAAATCGTTGTCATTCAGGAATAAGATTGCGTGGGTGTTTGAATCAAGATCTTGATATTTTAAGGATTAATCGTGCAGCTCTAATGTAGACACTGCAAAATGTTTTAAGAGGATATCGTCACGAGATACCAGTCGGATCTCGCGAGACACATCAGATCTGGTCACATCCCTAGTTACCAGTATAAACATAGATATAGATGTCTATTGTTATAATATGCATCACGTCTAAACATTGTTTTCAAAAGCCTCCGTTTTCACAGTCCACACTACAATGTGAAAACGGCGTTTTCAAATTTATCCACTTTGGAGAGCGATTTCAAAAAGCTCTTTATCCTTGACAAAAACGCCATCTCAGTGTGGACGGAAGGCCAAAACAGAGAGAAAAAGATGCATTTCCACAGTTACCACATTAACGGTGTTTTGTTCCTGAATGTTTCTTTGTTTTTGAACAAATCGGTTGAATGAATAATTCAGTAACTCACTTAAAATTCAAAGACTGTGTCTTTTCTAAATGAATCAGCGATTTTGAACGAATCGGTTAAATTAATTATTCAGATCACTCACTTTTAAATCCACCTATGTAATCTGCAGAAATGAATGCACAGACTTGCTTTGTAAGCGCCCCCACCTTGCAGTTGTTCTAATAAACGATATGCTCGGGGGATAAATCATTTGTTTAGATTTCGAGGATTATTTAAGCACATAGTGAGCATTGACAGCTTTTTTCATATTGCAGTTGCTGCAATAATCCACTCAAGGCCAGGAGCTACAGTGATTTTTACCACGGCTAAGAGGCTTCACATCACGCCCAAAAACACCCTGTGGTAAAATCATTCTAACACATGGCCTCTTGTGGCTTATTGCTTTAATAGACAGCTCCTCTGAAGCTTTCTAAGTCTCTAGATGCATTTCTCCTGAGTAATTCTGAACCCCAGTATTCATCAATATTCCTCATTGCCTCTTGGGCCCTCACTCACTTTCTCATTGAGTAGGCGAAACTCCAGACTGTTTCACATCAAATCACACTCTACTTTCTATGCACAACACTGTTTTTGATGTGGCACTACATGGAACATAAAGAGTTCATCAATGTTTGCGTGTTGTGTGACTTTTTAAAACCCCTGAAGCCTAACATCTCCAGAGGAATAGGTAAATATGTTTCTGCTGCGCCGCTAATGTTATTCTTCTCGACGAATCAGTCGGTCGCATTTCCTAAATGTCATCATTTTTATTTCCAGCTGAGAAGAGACATCCCTCCCACAGCCGTGGCCATTAGCTCTGCCATACAATCATTTCATCTATATGGGGCATGAAAAAGAGGTACAACGTGCTGCATCAGCTTAAAGCGATTGTTCATCTCTAATGACTTACATTTAGAAAACTCACTGCAATGCTAGCTGAAAGCAGAGAGGATTAATAAAAGCCAATTGCATCTCCAAAACCGGCGGCAGACGTGATAACTTATCAGCTTGCATGCAATTTCAACTTCCTGTACTGCATAGAGCCTATTTGAAACAAGTCTCCCAAGGAACCCCTGTGATGGAAGGTGAACTATGATGTCTTTTTGTTTGTTTTTTAATAATCACTATAGATAAGATCAACAGTTAACGCATGTAACGGCAACGTTTCTGTTTTTCCTCATGCTACACTTTTAAAAATGAAGGTTCCAAAAGAACCACTTTTGGTTCCCCAAAGAAGTTTTCAGTGATCAGTTCTTAAAAGCCTAACAACCCTTTTCAACAATAAAACCCTTTTCTGCTATGGAAAGGTTCCATGAATGTTAAAGGTTCTTCATGGAACCGTAAATTCCAATAAAGAACCTTTATAATTAAGAGTGTTAGAGAAAATTCCCGGTCTCACCTGCTTCTGGCAACATCAGTCTGAGTACTGCTGTATCTAGAGGACACGTGAGTGTACGACACATGAATGTGTATTTACAGAGGTCACTGAGGCATAGCAATGACCTTCTGATTTATTTGAGGTGCCTTCATAAAGTATACTCATGTATCTTTTACTTAGTGCATCAATCCTTTTCATCTGTCAGGGAGAAAGGAAGAAGAAACATTTTATCAACAAGCAGTGCTGAGAGTATGTGACCAGTAATGGTTCTAGCAGACTATCAGTTTTTTTGGCTAACAACAAAACATCTCCATCAAAACATACCAGGAAGTGCACATATGTGTAGACGTATCTAAAAGGATTTCTAAGAATTGCTTTCTTATATTACTACCTGTGTGGAAAATGCCATGATGAAGCTAAACAGTTCCTATAGCCGTGTTTCCATCATGCTTTACTGTTGAGTGTCTAATGACTTGATCCTCAGACTTATTTGAATGGATTACTGTAGTAGATCTGAGATCAGCCTTTAAAACACTTTATTTTTGGTTTAGCAGAGGCTTCTCTAAAATGCCCAGAATTTAGTTGATCACAAAGCTGTTATTTATATCCTACTGCATTGCATTCAGGAATTAATAACACTCTGTGCAGAGAGGGAAGTCATCTATTGTAGAGCCCGGAGCTCTCACGTGGGCCGGTTCCCCAGCAACAGCCATTTCCAAATGGTCCAAATGAACAGTGCACCGGCGGACGAGCTGGAGGCATGACATGGCCGAGCAAACGGCCCCATGAACTGTGCTCCATGCTGATAATAACATATTGCCTACAGTTGTGCTTATACTCTAAATACCCTTTGCAGAGTATTGCCCATAAGTACATTTAAGAAGTTTTTACTTGTTAAGTTACAAACCAGGGCCTTGGACACAACTAGCTTCAAACAGTCATCAAGGCAACATACATTAATAAGAACCAAGGATATTTAAACTTTGATGTACTTAAACAGGATGATTCAAAGTGATTTCATTAATAATTTTATGCATTTATACATAATGAGCATTTGGATGGACTCTTAAATATACTGCATTTACAGTATCTAAAACTTAAGCAGTTTACATATGAACTTTACAAATATACAAATGTCTGCTTAATAATCATCGTTTATAAAATATTAAATTCACAGAATTAATACGTTGATTTTGTTGTATTTAATCAACGACATTAAATATGCCAATGGCATCAATTTTTTTTCTAATTTGCCTAATTTTTGGACACTGTGGGCCAGATTTACTAACAGCTTGCGCCAACGCAAACCGTCTTTTGACGTGCAGTGAAGAATTAGCGCTGAAAAGGTGTGGACACAGTTATTTTTGCGCCTGACCTTATTAAATATGCATTTGTTGGAGTTTTCCTTTCAGACACAAAATTTATGGGAGGAGAGTATTCAAAGGAACCACGCAACGCGATTTACTAACATTTGTGCTCGTCAAAGTACTGGTATTTGTGCCATTATTTAGCACCCAAAAAAAGCATGTCTTAATGCAGGCTCTAATTTGCGCTGCTCTTGGTAGATTGCATTGGTCATTATGGAAATGATCTGGCTGCATCTGTTTAATGTGTGTATTCTCAGTAAGTCACACACAGAATTTTGCCTTCCTATTGGCGCTTTTATGGTTTTTGCACTATAATGCTAATTTGCCCTGTTTAGTAAATCTGGCCTAATAGCTGTCTCATTCTGTTATCTTAAATTTTTGGTGCCGTATTCAAGTTGTTTTAAAGGACCCAAGACTTTAAATTACCCAAGACTAAGGCTACGTTCACACTGTCAGTTTTTGGGTCGCTTTTCGAATATTGTCTGTAAGAACACGCAATGGGAGTCAATCCCGTATTCCTTACGAGTTTCCATAGCAACAGAGACCAAAGCAGTATCAAAAATAGCGACGTCCGTAAAACTGAAAGTATTACCACTTTCTGACACGACAAGAGTTCAATCGAGCCACAAGTTCATCCGACAAATCATCATTAACCGACATCAGCTTTTCAATTTGAGTGGAGAGCGGAGCATTTGAGCCGCACGTGGAACACAAAATTGATGGGAGGGAGCGGCTCCGGTGGAGACTGGATATAAAACTTTCAGATGACACGCAGCTCATTTCTCCGTCACTGTAAGTTACCGTAACCACACATGAAAGTACGCAGCACACGGTAGACGCGCATTTTGTTTGTTCTCTCGCACTGAATGACGTGATAGACAACTAGTCCAGTCCTGTTCCGTTCACACAGGGCGTGTGTTCCAAGAATGTGGTTGTGAGTCTTGAAATTTTACGAGTGTGAGTTCGGTTATAAAATATGGTTGTCACACCCGTAAATAAACGTACTGTGTGTGAATGCAACCGTATTAAGGACTCAAATACGGTATTGACAGTCGTATTCTGCTGCTGTGTGAACGTAGCCTAAATGTCAAAATGTTATACAGTGAAAAGTATTTTTTTGTAAGTTGCCATGTAACAGGTACATATATAGAATATATGTAAATATCTCTTATGTCAACTAGCTTAATCAGGTCAGTACTGAAAAATATATTTTTATATAACTTATGTGTAGGGCTGTCACAACTACTCCACTAAATTAACCGGGAAAATACCGGAAGTGGCACATTTCACATACGAGAATCCAAGAAAAGCATTATTCGACTGTTTTCTAAGGATGCACGAAATATTAAAGGAGAAGTCCACTTCCAGAACAACAATTTACAAATAATTTACTCACCCCCTTGTCATCCAAGATGTTCATGTCTTTCTGTCTTCAGTCGTAAAGAAATTATGTTTTTTGAGGAGAACATTTCAGGATTTTTCTCCATATAATGGACTTCATTGGTGCCCGATTTTGAATTTCCAAAATGCAGTTTAACGACTCAAACCCGAAAACTTGTCAGATAAGAGGTGAGGTGAGCTAATCATAGACTAAAGGTAAACAATGAATTAATCTTTTCTGTTTCTTATAGCATTTAATTTTTGTCTTGTTTGTAGTGATCAATGTTTGTGTAAGCAGTAGATGTGTTAGGGAAGTAACACGTAACATTTTAATTATATTTTGCTAAAATGAACGAAATGACTCGAAAAAAGATTTGTTTTTGCTGAACGAGACTCAAAGGTCCGAGTCGGTAAAATGATCCAAACTTCCCATCACTACTACGAATCACGTCTAAGTTCATCGTCTGTGTGCCCCGGCTCAGAAAGGTAGAGTATGACGAAAAACTCCATCTTATTTTCTCCTACAACTTCAGAATCGTCCGACATCGTTGTACCTTTTTGTTTGTAAACAGCGTTTGACTTACTTGCACTTCCTTAGTCTTTGCGCGTTCGCTTTGTAAACACTGGGTCTGTAGTTCCGCCTACGTTCCGTGTGACCTTTCAACGTGATTCAATAGTATGTAGCATTGTGAACGCGGGTCCCAGAGCCTGTGCTAGATGAATTTTTGTGCTTAATATACAAATTTTTATTTTCCGAAAAAAAAATGACAGATCATTTCGCTAGATAAGACCATTCTCCCTCGGCGGGGTCGTTTAGAGCCCTTATAAGCTGCATTTAAACTACATTTTGGAAGTTCAAAATCGGGGCACCAATAAAGTCCATTATATGGAGAAAAATCCTGAAATGCTTTCCTCAAAAAACATAATTACTTCACGACTGAAGACAGAAAGACATGAACATCTTGGATGACAAGGGGGTGAGTAAATTATTTGTGAATTGTTGTTCTGGAAGTGGAGTTCTCCTTTAAAACCATTTACAAATCATAATAAAGCATAGTGCTATTGTGACTTCACAAAGGCTGATTCAATTAATTAAATATATGTACTGCCGGTAATATGCACTTTATTTATATGCATGCAAGTTATGTGCATGTCAGAGTGGCAATAAATGCAGCTCCACACAAACAATTATCATTTACATGTGCAGACCGTCTCAAACTCCATCTTTGCATATGTTGTGAATCTGAGTTGCTTACAACATTCATCAGGAAACAATGTGCACCATTCTCTCAGATTTATAAGGTAAATTATTTATAAACCTACGCAAACACAGGAGAATATATCAATATCTTCCTCAGTATGCTCAGACTTCAAAATAAAAGTTTAAACTCTGGCTCTGAGTTTGCATGTTTTGATGTCCACATGTTCTTGTTCAAGAAGTGACAGCTGTAGCATTTCTATCATAAAGGAGTGGACAAATATTAAAGATTAAGTGGACATTTTAATTAAATGTTGTTTAATAAATATTAAACAATGATTAGATCGCGCTGTAAACTGTAAAAACAATCGTCAGGCTGTTTGCGCCCTCTGCAGGCGTTTGATATAAAACATAATGCACATAAGCTATGATTATATTGTTTTATTACATAATGTATTTTCACCGTTTTATTCAATAAAACCATATGGTTACTTGCGTCATTGCTATTATATATGAAGTCATTTTAAAGTCATTTTGAAGTCTATTGTGTGCTTAGATCTATTTTTATTACCACAAAAACAAGATTACTCGATTAATCATCAGAATAATCGACCGATTACCAAAATAATCATTAATGACAGCCCTACTTATGAGCATAACTGTACAATATATAACTATATAGCAATATACAACAAAATTAGTGCTAATGGCCAGCTTGCACTGTGACAGTATTTGTGAGAGCTATGTACTGTTTTGCCCCTTACGTCTAAATGGCAGGATAAATAAAGATCCTATGAGATGGTGATCATCCGTATGTAAGAGTCAAATGGCTGCTTCTACTGCTCTATTAATAATTAGAGTAATTAGAGCTTGCTTGTTAATCGAGGCTCACTCGGGCCGAGAGAGGTAATGATGAAGAAAATAAATGTGAGTCGAGGCTGAGAGGCAGCTGTCACATGTTCATTACAGCGAGTGTGACTTCTCTCACCGCCGATGCTGATGAGCACATGGAGCTCTTCCATAGACACTGAGCTCTCATCTGTGTCCTCTTGTCAAGGCCCGTATGTAATCTGTGCCGGCTGAATTCCACAAAAAGCTCAGAATTAAACGTCATTCCGAAGTTTGATGTTCGCTTAATTACTATTTAGGTTAATTTGATAATGCTTGTAGAGGTGTATTTAAGTATTCCACAGAATCCTGTGGTACAAATGGCTTTTCCCTTTTCATTGCAGACAAAATCATGAGGAAGACTAATCTCAGTGTGACCGTCAAATGCTCTCTGACTTCTTGGCCAGTGAAGTGATTGAGTGAAACAGGGCGTTTGTAAGATTTCAGTTTTAGGGGGGGATCAGCCCCCTACGTGAGCATGAGCTGATGTGGCTCAGAGGAATATGTCTTGCCTTAAGTGCAAGAGGTCATGAATTCGAATATTTTCAGTCAAGCGAGATTTGTAAATAAACATTAATATTCCATCTTGTTTGTCAGTAGATGTATCCCAGTATCTAAGGTATATTTGGCTGTATTTATATTGTGATTTCACTGGAACGGAGAGCTTTCAGAAAGGGAAATAAGCTCAGATTGCAGCCACTGCTTTCGGAGAGAGTCATATAATCATATAATAAGAGTGCTGACAGCTGAGGTAATCAAAGATTTTTAGGCAAGCTGAGATGAAAGAAGCGTTTAAAAGGTGAATCTGTAATTTCTCTAGCGACAGCAAGCAGGACTGCAAAAATAATGACTGTTTACAAGCATGTTTTCTTGAAAACATGTCCAGTTTGCTATTGGTTGATCAAACAAGTAGCCACGCCCCAACTACCATGCCATTGGTTGAGCCACTGTTGCTGTGCTGGACAAAGCAATGTTTTAAAAGCATGACACAGTCACTTTTGTCAACTTAGCAATTTTGTTGCTAGATTTAGCAGCTTTTCAGACTACCCTAGCAACTTTTTCTTCAAAAAGCACCTAGCAACAAATTTAGCTATTTTTAAAATGTATTTGGCAACTGTGACTCAAATGATAAAAAGGCACACATTTTCCCTCTAAATTACACAAAAAATTGGAAATCAAAGGTGTCTAGCAGGACACATATATCACGTGAATCAAGTTGCTAGATGCAGCTGTTCAATAATAATTGTTCATTTATGATAAGACCCTGTTATTAGTTTCTACCTGCTCTTGGTAATCAGTTAAAAATATGTAGAAAAATGGAAAAAGCACTGTTCATTGTAGTTGTAACCTGAGAACACAAAATACAATGTGTAATTTTAAATTCATGTAAAAAAAAAAAAAATACGTGAAATGTCAATGCACTAAATTTCTTCAAATTAACAATGCATTGTGCCCTATTTTACAGACTTTTATATAAAAGTGTAGAATACTAACTACCAATACACTGCTTAAGAATATAGTTGTTCAGAATGTATAGTTAATAAGAAAATACAGAAAATGTAATTCTATGCTCTATTATTCTATGCAGTTTGGCATTGATTACATAACAGTGTCATTGCACAGTGACATCACAATGTCATTTAGCAACTTTTGGCAACAAATTATTCTGCCTTTAGCAACTTTCCTTGAAAACAAGTCAGCAACACTGGAGAAAATGAGAATCAGTGTTACTTATTACTGTCTCTGTAAATTAAGATGTGATTTTAACATAAAATCACATACATCACCTTAATGTAGAGTTGGGTGATTATTCAAAATAAAACCGAAATCACATATGATTTAGTGCAATTATCAAATTGCATAGTATACGATTTAATGGAATACATATATGCGCTATGTGCAACATACATCAACCATCTTTTCAAACTTGTAATAAGAAGCACTTATAAACCAGCTGTTGTCAACAGAAAAAAAGCTTTATGGGCTCCTTGTTGTTTTACACCAAAATAAGAGCTTGATGGTTTAAAGTTTCATAATGAAGAAATTAAGACAGCCATTAAGGCTGTAATTTTACAATAAAATTATTATATGTTTTTTTTTTTTTTTTTTTTTTTTTTTTTTAAATATTCCTTTATTTTTTCATTTATACATGGAAATATTGCAATAGTAATACTTATTATTTAGTAAATATTTTACATATAATTTCAATATTTTTAAAACATTTTAATCATTTTTATATGCTTTATACTTTATGATGACGTTTTTGCTTTCGAATGTGGATTTTCATTTTAAATTCGACGAATATTAGAAAATCTCATTTTTATTAAGACAGCCCTATTCTAAAAATTCGAATTTCAAATATTCATTGAATTTAAAATAAAAATCCACATTCAAATTCAATGTTTTTGTATTTGAATCTGGATTTTTATTTTAAATTCCAAGAATATTCGAAATTCAAAATTTAATTTGACAGCCCTATTCTCAGTTACCCCCCACCAAACTCACCGCACGCTTTAGGCACAAACATGATGCTATTTTGTTTATAGTTGTTTAAGCAACTTAAGTAATTACTCAACTTAATTTAAGTCACCATCTCAATTTTTATCAGAAAAATCACAATTCGATTTTTCCCTTTAATTTTGCCAGTCCTAATGTACTACACACACACACAATATGCAATTTTAGTGAGAGAAAGAAATCGGCTTCAACTTTGGCTTTCATCTAGCAAATAGATGTAAATTTAGGAGCAAGTATGCGGATACACGCTGTAATCTCGGGACAATGGGGTAGTTTAGAGCTCAAGAGAACACCTTGTCTTAGGCTGTAAGCACAACAACAGTTTAAACCTGAGGCCACTCACCTCTAAATAGGGATGTCTGACCATCTGCCATTGCTTTTTATTAGTAATTTAGGTACGAAGCTGTATATCAGACATTGCTTTGGCTTACAATATGAATGAACTCACTTTAAGGCATTAATTGGTGATTTTATATGGTCTGCACCTGTATACAGACAGTATTGTTGGTCATTGCTTGCATGCTGAGACTTGAGTACAAACACTAAGAGGCAAAGTAGACAGACTTAAGCCATTCACACCATAATCCTATGTAATCCTTAAAGGGCCAGGTAACTTCTTTGGCACACGTACTTAACAACTCAACCTTCCGTCTAAAACTGGGAGAACACGTTGAGAAAAGGGTTACTACAAAGGTCAAGCGGCCTTAAAGGGACAGTTCAGCTAAGAATGGAAAATCTGCCGAATGCTTAACCTGATGTCACTCCAAACCTGTTTGACTTTCTTTCAACTGCAGAGCAAAAAAGAAGATGTTTTGTTTTTGTACAAGTAATGAAAATCTACTTTGTTTCGGACCCCATTAACTTTCACTGTATGGACAAAACCCAACATGAAAATTCTGTCATTTACTCACTTTCTTATGGAAGCATATGAGTAGCAATATTCAATCTGGAATGTAATATGCAAAATGGCAATGCAATATGTAAAACGGCAGTGTATTACTGTATTTAAATTTACATTTTCCCATGCATATGTGCAACATATAGTGCAAAATGAAAGTGTTATAATTTATGCAAAAAAGCAAATCAAAAACATTTTTAATACTTTATAGTTGCAAAATTAAAATGAAAATGTACTACCTAAATTGATTTGATATGTTTAACATGTCCAAGCAAAAATTGAAGCAAAATGATCATTTGCATAAATGCAATCCCAAGTGTCCTACCCCTAAATCTAAATGCATTTAATCATTTTCCTTTAGTTTTTGCTTGGACATGTTAAACATATCGAATCAATTAGGGTAATAGGTTTTCATTTTAATTTTGCAACTATAAAGCATTAAAGGGGTCATCGGATGCAAAGTTCACTTTTTCATGTTGTTTGAACATTAATGTGTGTTGTTAGTGTATGTACACATCTACCCTATAATGACAAAAATCCATGCAGTGGTTTTTAACTAATCTGTAAAAAAAAAAATCCTCTTTTTCAAATCGAGCCGTTCTCAGATGCCTGTCAGTGTGGCGTCACACCCACAGAGGCCGCTCCCACAATAGTTGATTGACGTGAGTGTCTTACCTCAGATCAGCTGCAACAGTCCGACCTCCATTGTTTCGATGCCGGAGCATGGATGTAAGTTAGACGAGAATATCTCCGATTGAGTGATTGAGGTGTTGTGTTGCTGGATGTAATAATGAACATAGTGGTTGTCATTTACTCCTGACATCTGAGCCGCTGAAGATGCAGTGGATTACGTTGTTTGTGAAGGGAATGCGTCTCCTGATCTACATAAATGCATCTATGTTCACACAAATCATTCATGATCCAGCTTCACTTACTGCAGAAGTGAGTATAAGGTGTTTTTTTTTTTATGAATCTCTGCAATCACCTTTCCTAATAATGTGCTAGTTAGCAAGTTTCACGGCTAAACGCGCTAAATGCGGCTAAAGTAAACAATCTCTCCAAGTAGCTGGTCACTCCACAGAGAGAAGAGAGGGGCGGGACAAGCAGAGCTCATTTGCATTTAAAGGAACAATCCCTCAGAATGGGTCGATTTTTGTAGAGCTCATTTTGGCAAGGTAAAAAGGGTGTTATTTTACACAACCATTGAGAATTTTTATATATAAGTATATTATAGACTTTTCATTACGACCCTAAAGAATCATATCAACTTGTGGAAAATGGGCATCCGATGACCCCTTTAAAAATGTTTTCGATTTGCATTTGCATAAGTGTAAATGGCAAATGTAAATTATGTAATTGAATTTTCATTTTCATTTTGCACTATATGTTGCACATATGCATGGGAAAATGTAAATTCAAATACAGAAATACGTTGCCATTTTGCATATTGCATTTCAGAGTGAATATTGCTACCCATATGCTTCCATACTTTCTTGTTGTTCCAAACCTAACTTTCTTTCTTCTGTGTGACCATATTGTAAATGAATGTTTAATATTCTCCCAACTTTTTAATTAATTGAAAGTCTATGTAGTCTACATATTTAAGCTTCATAAAACGATTGTAAAAGTAACCCATATGATAATCTTATGTCTATTGTGTTTTATTATTATTACCTCTGAAGGGACCCTGTCCCTTTTTATAATGAACAAGTTTAATTCATATATATACATTGATCAACACATGCTATAAGTACAGAGCTTACAAATATGGTAAACAGAAGCTGTACCATATTTTCTTGCTTCCATATGTGACCCTGGACAACAAAACCAGTCTTCAGTAGCACAGGTATATTTGTAGCAAAAGCCAAAAATACATTGTTTCTGTTTTTCTTTTATGCCATAAATCATTAGGTTATTAAGTAAAGATCATGTTCCATGAAGATATTTTCTAAATTTCCTACCATAAATATATCAAAACTTAATTTTTGATTAGTAATATGCATTGCTAAGAACTTAATCTGGACAACTTTTAAGGAAGTTTTCTCAATATTTTGATGTTTTTGCACCCTCTGATTCCAGATTTTCTCTCTGCCAAATATTGTCCTATCATAACATACATCAATGGAACACTTATTTATTCCACTTTTAGATGATGTATAATTCTCAATGTCAAAAAATTTACCTTTATGACTGGTTTTGTGGTCCAGGGTCACATATAAGATGTGAGCTTGAAAATGGTTACTTACTACTACTAAGACTGTCAAAGGATTGAAACCAGTGATGACAGAATATTAAACATATCTTCATTTGTGTTTTGAAGGTGAATGAAGGCCCAATGAATTTGGAGTGACATGAGAGAATAAATGATGACAGAATTTTCAATTTTGGATGAACTGTCTCTTTAAGATGTTCCAGTAAGACTAAATAGTTGAGAAGGTGAAGTGTATTTATGCAGAATCTCTTAGAAACATAACTGCTTTATAACCGAACCAGCTCTCAGCATCCACATCAAACTCATGTTACACTGTGAGGAAACATGTTTTGTTGAACTATCATTTATTCATGTATGCTTTTTTATGTGCTCTTGAAAGGGTTCGGTACGGCACTACAGGTTTTTAGCTGAATGGATTCGCGGGCTGCGTTCTGCGGATGTGGATTAGAAGATGGAATGCATTTTGGCGTCTCAGGCATCGAGTACTCTCTCTCAGGCATGAGATGCAGCAGTAATGGCTGTATAATGCCTACAGTGATCTCAGTGATGACATGAGATAGAGAGGTGTGAGAAAAAGGACGCTTTGTGTGAAGTGTGGAAAGTGCCATCTAGTGGCATTAAAGGCCGTCTCTTTCATCTTGTCTGGCACGTCATCATAGCTTGTCTTTATACCTTGAAAGGACTTTCTCTCATGCATTTGTCAAAAATGAGCACTGCCATTAGATAGCTCGTCCTCAGCAATGCTGAATTTGTAAAACATCTACTTTCACAAAAAGTCAGTGAAAGAAATTTCTGCTGTCTCTCAGCAGACACTGTTTTATCTATATAGTACTATATACGAATGATATGCTCATATAACAGCAAGGCCAGAAATATTGTACTTTCTAAACAGCTATACTAATTTAAACACAGGTTTTTCTTTTTTTCTAGTCTAAGTCTACAGTCAAAGTCTGATTTTGACTTATTTTACACTTTATTTCACATGAGTGTCATACACCTACTTTATTGATTGATTTATTTGCACCAGTAGCAGTCCTAGTTAACTTGTTGCTCCTTTAAATAAATAAATAAATAAATATGACTGATGTTTCAGTGAAATAATTATTGTAGAAAATAAATGGCATTCCTTACATTTTCCATGCTTACAAATGAAATTGACGAGATGTTTTCTAGCAAAAATGATCAACCAAACCAACACTTATTTAATAAATTAATTTTAACTGAGGATTTTGAATGATTGCTGCAACTGCTCTAAGGATTTAAAGAAAGTCAAAGGAGCCAACGAACTGTATTTCTGTAGGAGTGTAACAGAGTCAAGATTGATTAGATGTTGTCGTCTGATATGGAGTCCTCATCATCTTAGAGTCAAATTACTGTTTCTGGAGAAAAGAGTTTTACAAACTAGCGCTTTTGAGGAAGCCTCAAAAGAATTATTTACAGACTTTAAAGAGCCTGTCACACAAGCCTAATTGATCTCTCATAAAGATATCAAGATAGATTGCCCCCATAAGATTTAAAACTCAAACTTCTTTGCTGAGCATTAAAATGAGATGAAAACTTAGTTTACTGTAATTGACATGAAGTTAGCATAAAATTACCTCTATCCTAACTATTTATAGTGCTGCCTGTTCTTAAATCGCAATTTTTTATATTTGCACTTACAGAAAAAGCTCAGGCGAAGCTGAGGTAATCTGCCTTCTTGATACAGCAGAAAATCATCTTTTTTTTTTATTTAAACATGAAAATGAACAGAGCGTTTTAGAATTTTGAAGATTTAAAACAATATGTAAATCAAATAAGAATTTTTTACAACTCAGTTTGTCTCACTGTTTTTTAAATGAATATTGTGTAACAAAATTAGTGTGATTTTGTACTGTTTATACTGTCATTAAAAAATATATTAACTACAGATGGGTCCAGACATCTGAGACCACCATGAAAATTTATAATGTGCATAATGTAGAATTATGTACGATTCTGTAGGTGAAAGGAAATGCCTACTAGCAGCCAACAACAAAAAGACCCACTGACCTTGAGGGAAATCATTTTTCAGGGCTTTTGTGACTTGAGTAAATATTATCTAAAAATAAGATAATAATTGTATTATTGTGTAAAATAACTGCAATTTGATGTACATTCCATTTGATCCTGGACGTTTTTTAAAAGTTAATGGCATAAATACTTCAAATTCAACAGTCAAGTAACGGCTAAACTATAAAACAATAAAGAAGAATACTTACGACTCTGCAATTTTTAAATTCAATTTTTAGTGAATATTGTGTGAAAAATGTGTAAACGAGTCTACATCTTGTCTACAGTCATTAATAAATAAATAAATAAATACAACTGAGTCCATGCTGAAAATCTATAACTTACAAGAAGTAGAATTTTTTAAAGATTCTTAACTCGAAAGGAAATGCCTACTGACAGCCAACAACAACAAAAACAAAAAAAAAAAAAACACTGACCTCCAGGGAAATAATTTTCCAGGGATTTTGTGATTTATGAGTAAATATGATCTAATAATGGTGTAAAATAACTGGAATTTGATGTATGTTGCATTTTATCCTGGACTTGAGCAAAGTTTTAGGTTTTTAAAAAAGTTAATGACATAAAAATCATAAACATTTAAGATTCAAGATTGCAGTTTTTTTGTTTGTATCTCAGTGTTTTTAATTCAGTGTTCAGTGAATACTATGTGAAAATTGTGTAAGCCAGTGCAATTTTCGACTTGTCTACTGTCATCTTGTCATCTTGTCTACTGTCTACTATATATATATTGTCTACTAGAAGGAATGCCTACTAGCAGCCAACAACAAAAAGACCCCCTGACCTCCAGTGAATTTTTCAGGTTATGTGATTTTTGAGTAAATACTATTTAAAAAGTTTTAGGTTTTTAAAAAGTTAATGAGATAAAAATCTTAACAAATGTTTGAAATTCATCAGTCAAGTAATAGCTAAACAGTTACACATATGACAAAGAAGAGCTAATTAAGATTCTGCAATTTTTGGTTTGTATGTAAGTGTTCTTAAGGGAATTTTAAGTGAATATTGTGTGACAGTCGAGTAAACCAGTGCAATTTGGCAATCTTATGCAACCTTATCTACTGTCATTAAAAATATATATTAACTACATTGAGGTCCAGACATCTCAGACCTTAAATTATTTAAAGGAGACATATTATGCCCCTTTTTACAATATGTAATATAAGTCTCAGGTGTCCTCAGAATGTGTCTGTGAATTGTCAGCTCAAAATACCCCACAGATCATTTATTTTGTCATTTTGAAAATGCCTATTTTGAGTGAAAGTGGAAACACACTGTTTTCGTGCGTGTTACTTTAAATGCAAATGAGCTGCTGCTCCCCGCCCCGTTTTCCAGAAAAGAGCTACGCCATTACAGCTCGTAACTGCTAAAAACATCTGTTTTGGTTTTGATTATCACGTCTATCAAGCTGAAATCATGCTTTTTAAACCATATTAGTTAAATCTTCTGATATACGTTTTTCTGAGTGCATACATCTGAAGCACACAGACAGAAAGTGGCTGTCACACGACCTGTGAGTACTAAACTAAGTTCTCTTTCACACATGTGTAAAGTTAATGGTATAAAAATCCTAAAAATTCAAGATAAGAACAGTTAGCATGCTTTGCTCAAACTTTTGTTATGGCATTAGAGCTGGTGCACCATTGTCGCTTGCGACGTGTAGATTAAGGGGCAGTAATATAACGAGGGGGGTGGGGTGTGACGCGCTGTTTTTTCACAAGCTTGGACAAAAAGTCTTACCAAAACAAAGTTACTGGGTTGTCCTTTTTATACGTTTTCTGGGTTGCACTGGGGACACAATTATAGCACTTAAATATGGAGAAAGTCTTTTCATGATATGTCACCTTTATTTAAGATCAGCCAACAACAAAAAGACTCACTGACCTCCAGTGATATAATTTTAAATAAAGAATAATCTTGACTATATCCCATTTGATCCTGGAAGTTTCAGGCTTTTAATAAGGTAATGACACAAAAATCCTAAGAAATGTTTAAGATTCAGCAGTCAAATATTAGCCATCATCCTACCAACAACCAACAGCACGACTCAATGGCCTCCAGTGATTTCATGGCTGTCAGTGTGAGCGGTGGCTTAATGCAGCTGAACTGTTTCGTGAGTGCTTGGAAACCAGGCATTTCAAACAGTTCTTTGATTCTCCGTGCCTCTTTCATTAGGTGTTTGGTAATGCGAGAGCGCGCGTGAGAGCGAGAGCAGCGCGTTAGTTATGCGAGTAGACGAAGTGCCTGTGGAGGTAATAGCGCGAGCTCAGCTGGGCAGGAATGGCGACCAAGGTCTCCCGGGGAAGCGAGGAGGCTGTGGAACAGCTGCAGTCTGCGAGGGGGGCTGGCTGACTCACACCTCGGCAGGAAGATGGAACCTGGGGATGGCTGCGGGGCAGTGGAGGCGAGGAGGGGGTGGGCTGGCCAAGGTGCCCTGTTAGGGGCCCACTGATGGAAATTACCAAGAGCTGAAAGATGTTTTCCCACAGATGGAAGATGGTGGCCGCCACATTTCAAAAAACATTTTGAACTTAATGAATAGCATGAGCACGGCAAATTCGGTATTCATCAGGCTCCTCTCGGCTTTGAAGACCTTCTCCTCCTCACGCCCTGTCTGATTTTAAAAACATCAATAAGCAACGGCAATAAAAATGCAAATTTGAAAAGTTTCTCGCGCAGCCGTTATCAAAATGTGTTAGTCACTGCTTGTTTCTTCCTCAGCACTTTAAGGACAATAAGGTTCAGTAACATGTCCAGAATCCTAACCGCTAGAGGCTCTATAACAAACACTATCTGTGCCAGTGTTCTTGTTGCTGTTCCATATCTCTCGCCTTTCAGTCGCCATCTCCTCTCCCTCTCGGTCGCTGCCCTCCGGAATTATGCCATGTCAAATGATTTCATCTCAAAAAGGCGAGGAGGAAAAAAAAAAACAACCTTATTTTCCAAAACAGCCATCTGGCAGGACAGCTCTCAATGTTTCTATCCACCTCCATCCAATTTCCCATTCCGGTCTCCACTCCACAGTCACTACGTCGCTGCGGATAGATCACACACGCAGGAGCTGGAATATTCTGACAGGCCCAATGTCCTCACTGCCGCCGAATTCTCTGCGTGATTGATTCCATTTCTCCATCCAACATCCTCCCCCCTCACCCTCCCCGAAGCTTTCGCCTCATTCCTCCACTCGCTGCTGTCATTTGCTATTCATATTTCCTGTGCTCGGGGAAACGGTCTTTTCGCTTATTTCTTGAATTAAAGTGAAATAGATCATACATTGTGCTCAAGGTGTTGGCATTTTCAAGCTCTTGTTTAGCTGCCTTTTACTTTCCACCGGAAAGGAAACGGAATTGAGCAAAGTTAAATGGAACAATGAGCAAGAGCGATGGCATCCTCTGTTTTCCATATAGTCTCAAATCCATTTTTTGCAGCAGTTAGTTCTGGTCCTCGAATTTGATTGGTTGAGTTTGCAACGTTCCAGACCAAAGTATGTGAGTGGTGCATACAGGTTGCTTGATTTTGTTGTTGATGCTTTGACTTCTTTTGGAACTATTATCATTGCCCAAAATGATGCACAACTCTCTGAATCACTGAGTCCCAATTTTCTGAAATAGAAATATCAGTTTGCAATCATGCTTTTGTTTTGAATATGGCTGTAATAACCCCACATTGGGCGCCATATTAATTCTCAGTATAACAGCAATCTTGGCTCGTTATATTGCTGACAGGGATAGTTTACCCAAAAGTGAATATTCTGTCAACACATAAGACCTTTGTTCATTTTCAGAACACAAATTAAGATATTTCTGATGAAATCTGAGAGCTTTCTGACCCTGCGTAGACAGCAACACAACTGACACGTTCAAGGCCCAGAAAGGTAGTAAGGACATTGTTAAAATAGTCCATATGACATCAGCGATTCAACTGTAATGTTATGAAGCTGCGAGAATACTTTTGTGCTCAAAGAAAACAAAAATAATGACTTTATTCAACAATTTCTTCTCTTCTGTGTCAGTCTTTGATGTGCGTTCTCAAAAGTAACACGATGCATGTGTGTGGTGCTGCTAACGCAGGAGCCAGCGTTATGACGTAGAATGTCCATCCCTCTTATTTCATCGTCTGTATATTATGGTCAAATATGTAAGTCTGGGCAAAAAATTGCAAGTCATCCTCTCTGTTGAAATCTTCAGACATGTTTATGAAGTACGAATTGTTTTATGTACAGTGGGGCTGCACGATAAATCGAAATGAAATTGCAATCGTTATTAAGCAACAGCTGCGATTGTCATGGGCATCTTGTCAGGGAAGCTTGGTTCTGTGATAAGTAGTAATTCTCTTTCCGAAGGCCAGAGGGCGCTCTCACGCAGAAGCTCGAAGTGCAGCCGAAGAGGAAACCCAGGAAATCACGATCGCAGCTCAATAAACAGAACATTTAACTGCGTGGTTTATCGGTGTTTTTCTTTTTATAATTTTCCTTATAATTCAGTATGTAATAATACAATGCTTTTATCACTGCTTAGAATACTATGTGTTATATTCTGTGTAAAAAGCCACATCATCTCACAGAAGGATTTATTTCAAACACCCGAATGATGTTATGAAGTGAGTTTGGAGTAAAAATATGTTATTGAATGTGGTATTTTCATGTGCTTTCAGATGTAGCACCATTTACTACACAGAGCCGTAGTTACACAAACAGCCATCATTATCACAGAACGATTTCTTTCAATTTCAAAATCGTGTGATTAAATCATCTGTGATAATAAACGCGATACAGGCTTTACTAACAAAATGCACATGACAATCGCCTTCGATTAATCATGCAGCTCTAATGTACAGCATGCATCTTCCTTTGCTCGTCAATTTGTAGCGCATGTGGGTTTTACGTCAAAATGCTAGCTTCTGCGTCAGCAGCACCACATGGATACGTCATGGTATTCTCGTGAACGTGCTGCGGAGACTGACACAGAAGAGAAGAAATTGTTAAATAAAGTTGTTATTTTTGTTGTTGTCATATAGCTCTATAAAATTACTGTTGAACCACTGATGTCACATGGACTATTTTAACGATGTCCTTACTACCTTTCTAGGCGTTAAACGTGTCAGTTGTGTTGCTGTCTATGCAGGGTCAGAAAGCTCTCGGATTTCATCAAAAATATCTTAATTTGTGTTCTGAAGATGAACAAATGTCTTGTTAGTTTGGTACGACATGAAGGTGAGCAATTCATGACAGAATTTTCATTTTTGGGTGAACTATCTCTTTAAATGTGCATGTATTTTCACATTAGAAGCCAGGCTGCCAAAAATGGCTCATGTATCTGAGGTTTGAATGTTTTCATGGGGAAAAAAGGTGAGCACTGCAGAATTTCAGATAAAAAGTCATGAATCAGTTTACCTGTGGGCTCTTATGTTAATGCGTCCTCAACTCTTCAAGTCATAGCTCTGAAACCGTCATCTCTATTTAGCCTTGACATGACAGATGGGGAGACGGCTGTGAGGTTGTACAACATCCCACAGCTCACTTACAAACGTCACACGGGAATACATCTGCAGAGTATCAACATCACTCCAATTAAAAATTTAAAGGGATCTACATATATTCTGTGTTGCTTAAGATGTATTTTTCCAATAGAAGCACTCCCTGAATAATGTGGACAAAGAACATTTTTCATTGAATTACTGCATGTCACAGGTAAATAATTGTTGATAGAGTTGGCTGTGTTGGATTCTCTAGAGAAAACAGTTTTCTATAATGAAGTACCTTGTTCTTTTTTCACAAGAGTACAAGAATACAGAATGCAAAGAAGAAAAGATCCACAATAATTCAATCAGATTTAGTGACTGTCAGACTTTTCTAAATGCTGTGTTTTGGTCTGGAACATTCTTATAATTGCATATCTGGCCTAAGAAAATAAAACTTTTGCTATTTCCCAAAACTTCATAAGATAACTCATTTTGGCTGGATTCCAGGGCATCACTGCATGTATATTCTGCATACAATACAACCCCAGAATGCACTGCAATATGCTCAGTGACAAATAAATAGATAGAGGGTGCAAGTAAACATCACTTCGAATTTTATACTTAGAATTCATTCAACACTGAAAAGTATTAAAGTGCTCCTATTATGGCTTTTCAAATATGACCTTTCATGCAGTGTGTCATGTAGCTGTATGTGAACATAAACTATCTGCAAAGTTGTGAAGCCGACAGTGCACGATAAATAAAGTTATTGTCCAGGATTGTCCATTCCAGGATTTTTCTTCATATAGTGGACTTCAATGGGGATCAATGGGGTGAAGGTCCAAATTGCAGTTTCAATGCAGCTTCAAAGGGCTCTACACGATCCCAGCCAAAGAGTAAGGGTCATATCTAGTGAAACGATTGGCCGTATACTTTTTAATCACAAATGCTCGTCTTGCACTAGCTCTGCAATGGACGTCTGCAATTTCACGCATTACGTAATCACATTGGAAAGGTCTCATGTGGTTAGTTCTTCGCCTGTGTACTTCAGTTCAAAAAGGTAGGGTACGGCGAAAAACTCGTTTTGATCACATTTTATCCTTCAACTTCACAATCATCTGACTTTTTTTGTAAAGCCCATTCGACTTTCTTTGCACATTCGCTTTGTAAACACTGGGTCGGTGCTTCTACCTCAGTCACGTGACTTTTCCAACATGACTACATAATGTGTTTTTTTAGAATATGACTGATCGTTTCGCTAGGTGAGACCCTTATTCCTCGACTGTGATCATGTAGAGCCTTTTGAAGTCGCTTTGAAACTGCAATTTGGACCTTCAGCCCGCTGATTCCCACTGAAGTCCACTATATGGAGAAAAATTCTGGAATGTTTCCCTCAAAAACCTTAATTTCTTTTCGACTGAAGAAATGAAATGAATATGAACATCTTGGAGGAAATGAGGGTGAGTGAAATATCTGGAAATTTCAGTTCTGGAAGTAAACAATAATATTACCTCAAATGCATACATGTTGCCTGTCCTGAAATTAATTCCAAGTCAAGTCTCCCATTTACTTCACATGATGCTGCCTATGTAGGGCATTCCAAAACAGTCCATTTTGATGTTTCATGATCTTTAAATCTGTAGTAACTTTAGTAATCGTTGGGTCAGCTCACTTGTTTTTGAAGTAACTATTATTTTCTTTTACTTATTCTCAAAAGTCTGTTTTTTTCCTGTCAGTGTGTTTAATTCTCATCAAACACTGCCACTTGTATATGACATTCCTATTGTTATTCAGCCTGCGATGACATTTTCTCAGGTTTTCTCATGAACACAATGTCTGTGTGATGCTGTTATTTGTCGTGATGGTGATTTGAGGTTAATCTCTGTGGGGGTGAAGAGCATGCTAGCAATATGCTCGGCTCCAAATAACCAGATGTTATGCCCAGAACCCATTATGAGTTCACTTGGTAATAATGAGGCTTCGTAAGAGGTTTCCATGGCAGCAGCTCAATGCCCTTGCTTTGTGTTCTGCTGTGTCATGTTTACATAAGAGGGATTCCTTACGCAGGTTATTCAGTCTCAGACATTTTAGGGGCTATGTTTAAGGTGATCGTGTCCAGTGTTTCTGTGCTGTAAGAGGTTCCACTCTAATGAACACTTCTTAGTGCACTCCCCATATTTACTGCACGTCCAATTCTTTGGCAACCACCACATATTATCATTTAGAGGAGAGTACATTCATCTTTTTTAAACTGTTTCTGACATTAGAAACCAATACAAATGTAAAGAGACAAAGAAATACTATACATATAATGGAAACAACAATAACAGAAAAGTGTGAAAAATATGGCGTAATTAATTTCTGAGACAAGATTTTGTTGTAAATGGTCAGAAGAAAGCAGGAATTTTTAAGGGATAGTTCACCCATAAATGTAATTACTCATCATTTATTCACCTGTATGTTGTTATGCTGTTCCCTTTCAAATACAAACACTGCACTGCGACCCCTAGAGGACACTTTGGGGGGAACGCTCAAAAGTGTCCTCTAGGGGACGCAGTGTCTCGTTCCTCTTCTCAGAAAACCATGGTTACATGCATAACCTGAGACGTTCCCTTTCGAATAGGAACATTTTCCCCCCAAAGTGTCCTCCAGGGGATGCAGTGTCTCATTCCCCTTCTCAGGAACCATTGTTACATGTGTAACCTGAGACATTCCCTTTCAAATAGGAACAAAGGGAATGTCCCAAAGTGTCCTCTAGGGGACGCAGTGTCTCGTTCCCCTTTTCAGGGAACCATAGTTACATGCGTAACCTGAGACGTTACCTTTCGAATAGGAACATCGCACCACGTCCACCAGAGGACACATGCGTTCCCCCCAAAATGTCCTCTTGGGGACGCAGTGTCTCGTTCCCCTTCTCAGGGAACCATGGTTACATGCATAACCTGAGACATTATTTTCGTAAGCCTGTTATTCTGATTTTAGACCAGAAATATAGTAAAAGCAATAACATTGGGAAATAATATAAAGAGAAACCCTTAAAATAACTATTCTGTTTATTCCTGTGATGCAAAGCTGAATTTCAGCTTCATTACTCCAGTCTTCAGTGTCACATGATCCTTCAGAAATCATTCTAATATGATTTGCTGCTCAAGAAACATTTCTTATTAATATTAATATTGATGATGGTTGTGGTATTTATTTAAAATAGAAATTTTTTGTAACAGTTTTCAGTTTTAGGGGAACTGTCCCTTTAAGCAAATCGTGACCACTTTTTGTGCCATCGTTTATCATGCGTTTTTCAGTGGCCCAGCTCTTGTTCGTTGGATGACAAAAATGAAAGAGCAACCGGATGGTGCAGAGGGCCACATTAACCCATCAAACTGTGTCTCATCTTCTTTCCATCTCCGTTTTTTGGACCGGAGCTGGCTGATGATGTGCTGTAGGCTTCCATATCCTGAGTCAGCAGTGGGAAAGGAGTCAGCTCCCATCCTCCTGCCTGCAGCTGCTCCGTGCAAAGGCCACAGCACCGAGCGAACAAGTTGATGGTCTGGAAAATTGCATTAAAACCTGCAGGTCTTCTTCCTCCGTCCATCATGCACATGTGCTGAATCAAATTAGTCCAGTTATGGATTGACACCATTTCTATGGAGAAACAGGTGCTTTACAACCTGGTTATTGTCATATGCTTAAGTTTAATTACCTGCTGGGATGGAAATATGGGACATTGAAGGTTATATTCTCTTGGCTGCATTAAAGCATTTTGGGTTTATGAGCACTTGTATTGGATGAATCCTGAACATAAATGATAATTGTACTTTCTTGTGTTGCTTGAAGTCAAAGTGTATAATTTCTGCACCATTAGCATCACCAAATATCATTACAAAAATAATGAATGTTTTCAAGCAAGCAAACATTCCCCCGCCTGCTATTGGTTGGTCAAAATGATGGTCTCACCCCAAACTCATCCTATTGGTTGAGCAGATGTTGTTGCTGGGCTAATCGCTGTGGTTGCACAAACAGAGCAGTGTTTTGATAGCACCACAGGTTTTACACTCTGTGATTTACTTATAGTTGTCTTTGCATACTAAGTGAATTAGGAAAAAGTACAGTATGCTAACAAAATGACACACTTCACCTTTAATGAGTCTTAGTTCTCCCATGAGGATGAAGGGGTAAATGGCCTCTGTCATTTTTTGATCCCATTCTTCCTCTCCTCTTTTCTGGCCTGTCTGTCTGTTGTAGGAGTAAACTGTAAAATTGTGCATTTCATTAATTTGATATTCAAATATTCCTCCTTTCCTCTAAATTAAACCCTAGAGGTTTTCTTTAGTTTACATAGGCCAGTTGTCTGCAGGCCAGACTTCAGCACCATACTCTTTTTTTTTTTGTATTATTTATTTTAAAAGTATATGTTCATTCTTGAATAAACAAGTATACATTATACAGCAACTAATGTCATAAACATAAAAGCTGGCCAAAAAGGGGTCCTATTATGCTTTTTCACTTTTTGAATTGTAGTCAGTGTGTGGTGTGTATGTTTGGGCATAAAATAGATTACAAAGTTACAAACCTTAAGTCCACTCCAAAGTTACAAACCAAAGTCCACTCCAAAAGGAGATTTTTCGTTTTTTTTTTAAAAATCCCTTTTCAAGAACTACAACGAATGGCTCCTTTGGACTACAGCATTTGTTTTCCGTATGTTATGATGTCACAATGCACCCCATTAAAATATCATTAAAATAAATCCTGCCTACAGAAATTTGAATGGTTATAAATATATATACAGTACTGTGCAAAAGTCTTAGGCCAATAGTATTTTCACCAACAAAAAAATGGTTTTACGTCAGTTATTTCTTTTGCTGTAGTGTGTCAGTAGGAAATATCAGTTTATATTTCCAAACATTCATTTTGCCATTAATTGTAATAATCCAGTGAGATTTTTGTTTGCGCAAGGAGTCTGACAACAGCCAGTGCTCCACACAGAGATCTGATCTGACCATCATCCAGTCTGTCTGGAATGACATGAAGAAACAGAACAAACTGAGACAGACTAAATCCAGAAGAACTGTCGCAACATCTCAAAGATGCTTTAAGAAACCTGCAAAGTACTGTTAAATGTTTTAGGCACTTGTGTAAAAATGCTGTAAAATGAGGATGCTGTCAAAAATAATGCCATAAATAGATTTTATCAATTAACTTAAATTAAATCAACATTTGGTAAACCATATTTGCGTTTAAAACAGCTTATGCCCTAGGTACATTTGCGCATAAGTTTTCAGGTAGCTTTGCATGTAGGTTTCTTAAAGCAACTTGTCTCAGTTTGTTCTGTCTCTCAAGTCTTGTTTTAAAATGAATATTTTCTGAAAATTCTTCACACTTTTTGACCCTTAAACCACACTAACTTAACAATAAGATGATTTTTTTTTTTTTTTAAACAAAAAAGATTTTTAGTGAATGTATGATGTCAGTCACGTGTAATTGATCACATTAACAAACATGTTAACATCTTTTTTTTAAATAGTGCCACATTTTTCCACTATATATACAAAGAAAATCATCCATTTCATAGTAAGTACGGCTAGTGTCCTAAAGTGTGCTTTTTTTTTTTTTTTGGCCATATATTGCAATAGAGAGCTATGTTCATAACATCACAGCCCAAAACACTAATTCACCATCTGTTCCATTAGAGGGGACATCAGATGCAAAATTTGCAAAGTTTGCATATAAATGTGTCTTAGCAGTATGTGGACACAACCACCCTACAATGATAAAAATCGATTCTTTCTTTCTTTTTTTAATCCCTAAAAAACATAAACAGTCTCAATTATCAAGCTGTTTTGATTTTTTGAGCAATATGACATCGTATTGCTCAGGCCCCGCCCACAACCACTGACGGACTGTCCTGTATTAGCATATTTCCGCCCTCACCCAGTTGTATGCTGTCCACCGCTTTCTCCACACTCGAGCAGTTGCAGGTACATGCAGGTAATTTATAACAGCTAAGGGGGATGCTTTGCGTCAACACCCCTTAGCTGTTATCAGAATCAGAATCAGAATCAGAATTAGCTTTATTCGCCAAGTGTGCGCAAACACACAAGGAATTTGTTGTGGTTTTTTAAGGTGCTCCTGGTACATACATACATACATACATACATACATATCTGACATGAGAACAGAGAAAAAACATTTAAATAAAATAAAAACTTTAGAATAAATAATAATGAATTAATCTGAAACAGAAGATTTATGTACAGATTTGTGCATTATTCCTCTATATACAGCTATAAATAAGAGATGTGCATGTGTATTTACATAAAAATTTACATATAAATTCACTGTAAACCACAGCCTCTTGGCGCATATTGCTTTATTTTACATGAACATTGAGGAATTTGAACGAAAGTATGTTGCAGACATTTCATAAAGACCCTAAAGAATCATACCAACTTGTGAAAAATGGGCATCCGATGTCCCCTTTAAGATTTTCCTATGGCTCCTATTTCCTGTTTTCCTATTCCTTTTTTATAATGAGGTTTTTCATTTAATTTTCAACTTATTAATTCTTTTGTTGTAGAATGTACAATGTAACAAGTTTACATGTTGTACAATGTAAACTGCACACACTCAAACCCCAAACATTCTAGTTATTTACAAATGTTTTATTTACGTTTTCAGTATGAATGTGTGTAAAATTTACATTGTAGCACAAAACATCCAGTTATCGACAGTTAATATTAAATCAGACCTAAATGTGGTGTAAAATCAAATAATAGAGTTAGTAACTTATAATAATAATATTTGTGAAATGACATGCTACAATATCTAGTGATCTGTCCTTGAGGCACTTTAGCACTAATGTGCTGCCAAAAAGTCCCTGTTAAATACGGCATATCTAAATATTCAGATCCTGTAAAAGAAACTGAAATCCCAAGTTTGCATTCAAGTGTAGCATATGGAGACAGTCATCCGGTCATCAGTTTCACCTTCAATTTATATTTGCAGGCGACGCCAATGGGCATGAGGAAATAATAGGCTTTGTCCCACAAACAAATGAATCCGAACTACCCTGAATCGGCACAATGACTCTCACTTATCAGCAAGGTAGCGTTAGATAAAGATAATTAGTGTGCGGAGCCCCAAGGCAGTCTGTGCTCTTGACTGAGCCATTTGGGGCGAACCTGAAAGCTGGACCTGAAATTGCGTCTCCACAGTCATAAGAGAAATTCCAGCTCCCTTCACACGGAGGGGTCTGGCCGGGGCAGGACCATTGACACTCAATTCCAGCCAGTTCTTCTCAGGTAATTAACGTACAGCACTAATACCGTCTGATACAAATGAAGCACGACTCCTACCTCCTCATAATTCTCTCTCACTCGAAAGTAATTTGAGGGTTCGATGTGCCGAATGTCCTCCTCTCCCACGAGAGCTGGCTTCATTACAACTGAATTGTTTCAGCACCTCTGAGCCCCTTCTGTGCAACTCTTTTATGTTTTCCTGTGACACACGTATGAATTCGAAATGACTTCAAATAAGCAGCCGGAGAACATCATAGCGGGACAGCCTCAGAGGGGTTCAAACACCTTCAGAATGCCACTGAAGGAAGACGAAAGGAAACCAGGGCGGGGCTGAAAAAATGAGGGAAATGACAAGGAGAAAAAGGGGGACTTGGGTAATTGGAGGGGCGGAGACAAAGATGAAAGAAGCAGAGGGGGCAACAACGGGGAGGATCTGTGGTTCAGGTTGTGCGGAATTAAAAAATCAATTAAGAATTAATACATTGAAGATAGCAAACAGGATATAGTAGTGTAATTTGGATTTAAACTTAGAAAGTAATGGAAAATGGCATACTGCGTAGATTTTTAACTATGAATTACCTATAAGTTGAGCAAGCTCCTAAAAGTCACATGAAATGCATGAAATTAGATCTTTAGATTTTTTTTTTTTTGCATAAAAAAAGTTACAATATGTGACCATAGACCACAAAACTAGTCATAAGGGTAATTTTTTTTTTTTTTCAGTTAAGATTTATCATATGAAAGCTGAATAAATAAGCTTTTCATTTGGCTGGTCTGGAATCTGATAAAAATAAAAATAAAAATAAAAATAAAAAATTGAGGAAATCGCCTTTAAAGTTGTCCAAATTAAGTTCTTAGCAATGCATTTTACTAATCAGAAATTAAGTTTTGATATATTTACGGTAGTAAATTTACTTAATATCCTAATGATTTTTAGCATAAATGAAAAATCAACCCATATTTTTACCCATACAATGTATTGTTGGCTATTGCTACAAATATACCCGTGTGACTTACAACTGGTTTTGTGGTCCAGGGCCACATATTTGTAAAATAATCATTTTCCATCCTCATTTTGATTCTCTGTCACAAACACTTTCATAAACACAATTAAATGCCCACTAATTTAACTCCTAATTGAACAAAATTCAATAGGATATTAAGTAAAGATCATATTCCATGAAGATATTTTGTACATTTCCTACCATAAATATATTAAAACCTAATTTTTGATTAGTAATATGCATTGCTATGAGCTTCATTTGGACAACTTTAAAGGCATTCTCAGTGTTTTAATTACGCCCTCAGATTTTCGAATAGTTGTATCTTGGCCAAATACTGTCCTATCCCAACAACCTTCATTTCAGAAAATTGACCCTTATGACTGGTTTTGTGGTCCAGGATCACATACTGTATGACATTGCAAATGGGGCAGTCAGAACTTATATTTTAAACTGGAGAGTTAGCTTTAACTTATGAAACTTGCAGTATGTTTTATTGTAGCGTAACCTCTTATATGGGTAAATATCAAGGACATTTCAACATTTCATGACCTCTTTTAAATTGTGAACGTTTCCCACCGCTGTGGTTTAGTCTGACAGTTCTGCTGACGGGTCTTGGGTAGTGAGATAGTTCCAGTAGTCAGTGTATCTGCGTCCTCTATGAGGCGTGAAGGTCCAACCAACTGCACTTTGCTAAGAGTGATGTTCTCATCACAGAGTGTTGAACCCTCGAGGCTCTATAGAAGAGTACTGTAGAATAGCTGCTCCGTTCAGTCTAACAGGATTTCCACCAGCAGCCATCACTACTCACATGGGATTCTCCAGTGGCACTGTTTTGAATAGTTAATATATGTGTAGAATTCAGTTTATGATGCAGATCCAAAAGATTTATAGATATTTTCACTGGCAATTGTATTTTAGAGCCAGAGGATGTGCTGGCAAACAGTCCAGAGGATAATATCATTGCTCAATGTTTGCTTTTTCACAGCTAAGGAGACCCAAATGAGTTCTCAGTTACGTTTTGCTAAATTTTATCCTCCGTATGATTTCTTAGAAAATAATAAAAGTATAAACAAATAAGACGTGTTGTGGATGTACAGTAAGTACAGAGCTTAAAATAATGTAGATACTAGGACCTGAGATTTGACACTATTAAAAATTATATGTAATGGTAACACATTAGTGTAGGGACCAATTAGTTACTTATTAGCATATGTATTATTAACATATTGGCTGTTTATTAGTACTTGTATAGAACATATTTTGCATGACAAATATTCAACATTCCTAATCATATCCAATACCTAAATTTAACAACTACCTTACTATTAATAAGCAGCAAATTAGGAGTTTATGGAGGCAAAAGTCATAGTTAATGGTTTGTTAATAGCGAGAATTGGACCTTAAAATAAAGTCTGACCGAAGAAACACTCAAAATGTGCCATCATAACAATTATTTTAACAATTATTGCCTATTTAGATTGAGAAATTGTATAATGATTTCTGAAGGTCACATTAAAATTAAACACTAAAACACATTAAAAGGGTCAGACTTTATTTTAAGCTCCAGTTCTTGCTATTAATAATCCATTAACTATGGCTTTTGCCTCAATAAACTCCTAATTTGCTGCTTAATGATAGTTAGTAAGGCAGTTGTTAAGTTCCGGTATTGGGTAGAATTAGGGATATAAAATATGATCATGCAGAATATGTGCTTTATAAGTACTAATGAACAGCCAATATGTTAATAATTGGCATGCTAATAAGTAATATTGAGAATTGTTTACTTTGCATCCTCTAAACAAACTGCTCAGTCTGCAGTCAAGTTAATATGAACTAAAATATTTTTCATTAGTTTCTTCCAGGGCAGTTGTTTTTCATTATTATTTACAATGATTTTACAGTGTATGTGACCAAAGTCTTAAAAAAAAATTATAATAGGCTTATTGATCAAATAAAATTCAGAGTGAATAAATGTTTTCAACAGTCACTCTAGAGCTCTTGTTTACCGATAATCATCTATGAAATGAGAAATATTGATTTAAAAGTCTTCACATCACAAGTTAAAATAGAATAACTTCAAAATATATACACTACATTTCAAACATTTGGCATCAGTGCCTTTTTTTAAAATAAATTATTACTTTTGTTCAGCAATGATGCATTAAATTGACCAAAAGTGACAGTAAATACATTTATAATGTAACAAAAGATTTCTATTACAAAATAAATGCTGTTCTGCTCTTCAAAGAACCCTGAAAATGCATGATGTTTTCACAATAATATAAAAAACAACACAGTTTTTTTCCAACATTGATAAAGTTATGTTAAATTGTAATAAAAATTTCACAATATTACTGTTTTACTGTATTTTTGATCAAATAAATGCAGCCTTTGTGCACACAAGAGACTTAAACATTACAAAAACAAAAAATCGGTAACACTTATTACCAATTCTCACTATTAACTAGTTGCTTATTAGCATGCCTATTATTAACATTAGCTGTTTATATAAAGAACATATTCCGCATGACAATATTCAAGTGAATGGCATGTAGTGCACAATGGAGGCGATAAGGAATTATTCAGACAGTGCTTACATATGCTTACGATTGGGGCAAATGAGGTCTGGTTTTGTATTGTGCCACGCGAACGGCAGCAGTGCGCATGTTCTGCTCTGGACTTTGGCTCCGGTCCAGAGACACGATCGCACAGAGCGGATCATATGTGCAAGTCAACATATATTAAACACTTTTAAAACTGCACAGCCTTAGCATGATTATGATTACTATTTTGTTTTAGTAAGAGTTTCATATTGAGTCTAGGGGTAATCATTTAGACTGTCAAATGCAGCAAGCTCAACGGCTCTGGCCTAAGCAGATATAAATGAAACGCTATTGGCTATTTTAAAAAGGGGGTGGGGCTGATCGTTATGCCCCGCCCCGTTTTCCTGTTTCAGTTGAAATTTAGGTCACCACATAGAATAACGCTGTGTGTTTCAAGGCACTTCAGTGGACCTTTAAAGGAGAAGTGCACTTCCAAAACAAAGATTCACATATAATGCACTCACCCCCTTGTCATCCAAGATGTTCATGTCTTTCTTTCTACAGTCGTAAAGAAATTGTTTTTTGAGGAAAACATTTCAGCATTTTTCTCCATATAATGGACTGATATGGTGCCCCGATTTTGAACTTCCAAGAGGCAGTTTAAATGCGGCTTCAAACGATCCCAAATGTGGTTGTAAACTATCCCAGCCGAGGAAGAAGGGTCTTATCTAGCAAAACGATCACTTATTTTCTTTAAAAAATAATACAGTTTAAATACTTTTTAATCTCAAACGCTCATCTTGCCTTTCTCTCCCTGAACTCTGTGTATTCTGGTTCAAGAGCTATGAACCTTAGGGTATGTCGAAAAACTCCAATCGTATTTTCTCCCTCAACTTCAAAAATCATTTCAAAATCATCCTACATCGCTGCAGAAGTTCCAACCCAGTCTTTGCAAAGTGAACATGCAAAGAAGTTCAAACACCCTTAACAGAAAAGGTAAAACAGCAATATAGGACGATTTCGAAGTTGAGGGAGAACATGAGATGGGAGTTTTTCGACATACCCTAACTGTCATGAACCGGAAAAAAACGTCCAGGCAGAGCAAGACAAGACGAGCGTCTGTCATTAAAAAGTATGTAAATTATATTATTTTTATGAAAATAGACGATCGTTCCACTAGATAAGATCCTTCTTTCTCGGCTGGGATCGTTTACAACCACATTTGGGATCGTTTGAAGCCGCATTTAAACTGCATTTTGGAAGTTCAAAATAGGGGCACCATATCAGTCCATTATATGGAGAAAAATGCTGAAATGTTTTCCTCATAAAACATAATTTCTTTATGCCTGAAGAAGGAAAGACATGAACATTGTGCATGACAAGGGGGTGAGTACATTATCTGTAAACTGTTGTTCTGGAAGTGGACTTCTCCTTTAACAACTACCTTACTAATTATTAATAAGCAGCAAATTAGGAGTTTATTAAAGAAAAAGTCATAGTTTTAATAGTTTTGTTATTAGCAAGAATTGGACCTTAAAGTTTGACCCAAAAAAATCTTACCAACCCCAAACATTTGAAAAGTATTGTAAATGTAAATCTACCTCACGATATAGCATCAGATCAGGTCATTTGGTTTTGGAAGAATTTAATGAAAATATTTGAGTTCAAATTGAATCCTATGACTTGATTGCAGACTTTAAGATCTATTCTGAAACTTTTGAGGAAACATGAAATTCCTGTGGTCTTTAGTCAGGAGAAAGCAGGAGAGTAACTTAAATCCCCCTGCCTTTAATTTCTTTGCAGGCTAGTAGAATCAATTGAGATATTAAAGTAATCTCATTTGTCATTTGCTGCACCATTTTAAATGGCCAGAACAATGAACATTTCACAAGTGCTTAATGTGTGTCGAAAACCTTTGAGTTTATCTATAGCCGTCTCATTAAGTTGTGCACAGAGAACAACAGAAAAAGCCATCACTGCTCTGCATGCTCGCCAAAGCGAAATGTCACCCAGACCAGGGAGCAGCTGTGCACTCCCAGAGGAGGCTCCGTCTGGCTTGAAGACCCTGACTGTTCTGGCCTACAGCACACATGGCCTCCGCTGGACCATGGAGACTCAGGCTATTAATGAGGAATGGACAGAGGAGAAAGCGTAGCTGGGAAGGGTCCCTGCAGACACTATTACCATTTGTTTATGTAGCTCAGTTAAGTGTGGAGTATAGTCTTCCTCAACAACACATGCCCCATGTTGTTAATGGAATCATTTATATTAATATTTGCAAGAGATTGGTATGTTTTTAAGGAGCTCGGGGACAAACACAAGCAAAAACCCGACCAACAAAATGTGAATATAAATGACGGCTTATGCAGATCATGCATTTTTCGATTGTGAACATGCTCCATGTTTGCTCTAACAAGTTATGCAGTTCATCTGTAATGTATGCTGACACTTTGTGGTGAAATCGGTCAAACACTGGACAAACAGCCTGTCTATGTTATATTAATGAGCCCAGTCTCTACTGGTTTACACAGAACTTTACCTGAAGGGTGTCTAGCCTCCATATCATGCTGGCTGAGGTTATACACGCTCTTGGCCTTTGCCATTTTGTTGCTTTAAAGGTCACAGACTTGGGAGAATGGGCCGCAGGATGGAGTCAGTTTTTTATGCCCATTAAAGCCATCAGTCATCCCACTTCACATTTTGCCCTGATGGATTTCTCATATTCATTTCATGGACATTTGAGTTCGGTAGGTAATGTTTTTGTAAAGGATAGAGGAAAGTGCCTCTATAATTTGCCTCGCTGTTCTCTTTTCATGCTCAGTTGGAGACTAAGCCACAGAGGAACTTCATTGCTTTAAGATCATCCCAGTATTCCTGAGGGAACCCTCCTCTGGTCTATTTTTTTGTAGATATCCAAAATTACAGTTTAAAAATGGTAATGGTAAAAAAAAAAAAAAAAAAATTGAACTTAGAGTATCAAAAATGTGTTTGTGAACCTTCTAAAATGATTGTTGCATTGATACATTGAAAATGTCGCCACACTGATACTCCATAAAATGAGTGATCTTTATCAAATTCAGAATCATAGAAAAAACGATTTGACTAAACTAATAACATACAAAGACAAGCTGGAAAATGTAAGTGAACCTCTGTGCTTCTCCAAAAGCTAATTTGAGTCAATTATGGAGTTGAGATAAGACGTGTGGGTTGCTCAGTTGCCCTGCCTTTTAAATAAAGTTACATAAATGGTTACTGGTTGCTGACATATCTGTTCTTCTCAAGGAAGGTTTCTTAGTATAAACCATATCTCCATTGCAAAGGCTTTCACAAGATGAAAAAGATTACGAAAACATTGCTAAAGACTTGTTTGTGTTATTTGTTTATGCAGATAGTGTTTTGTAAGTTGAATTAAGGTCAGACCACATTTTATGAGTCACTGATGCAGAAATCCAGATATTTTCACAAACATTCTTGACACTCAATCTAAATTCCCAGTGGTGAGATCAGCACGTGCACATTAGATGGTTTTGGTGATTGTGCTTTTGACATTTGGAAATTGCAGGATTTCTGATTCACTTATGTAGTCAAAAACCTTTTAAGTGACAGATTTTCCCAGAGTCGGCCCATTGGGTTTTCTTAGGTTTGATGCGTTTCATAAGCAATATTACTTCAAAGAAGGATGAACTGCATGGCTTATTATTGAAACAGCTATGTTGAATATTTGATGTTGAATATTTGAGAAATAGTGTGAGAAATAACAAAAGTTTGTCATACTTTGATATATATCATATTTGTATATTTTTATAGTGCCTGTATTTTGGTAACACCTTAGATTAGGGAACACATATTCACTATTAACTAAGAGTTTTCCCTCAATAAACTCCTTATTTGCTTCTAATTGATAGGGTGGTTGTTATAAACGGTTTCAACGGCAACAACATAAACAAACATTACTGTGCATGCGCATTTTTGTGGCCCAAACTTAACTTCCGGTAGACTTAGAATCAATAGCACTGGAGTCCCTCTGGAGTAGATTATTTCTGATAACAAGCAAAATATATAACAAGTTACATTAGCTAGCAAGATAAAACTATGTCTTGCCTAGCTACCAACACAGCGGTGATCCATGCTCACCCTCTCCCCTTGCCTTTTCCACGGACTTACACTGTACAGTATGTGTGCCGGGACTTCCCCCGGGATGTATTTATAAATACGTGTTTGCATTTACATGCATTTACAACTCTGCTCTGCATGTCTGCTGCGTAAATCAGACAGGCTGACTGAAAATTCAAATTCATTCTCTGCCAGCAGGAGGTGCTTTTGGAGAGGCTTCCCAGTAACTACTGTAGTCAGACCAATAAACAAACCCAGACCGGAAGTTAACTTCAGGCCAGGCGCGTGTTCGATGAAACCATCTATAGTAGTGATGTTTAGGTATGTGGTAGCAACTAGGGATTATGGGGTATTAACTAATTAATAGTGAATAGTGTTCCATAATCTAAAGTGTTACCAATTTAAAGCGTTGTTAGCATTTAAACATAGTCATTACACTCTATAAAATGCTGGGTGGTTTTAACCCAACTTTGGGTCATATATGGACTAACCCAACTTTTGGGTTAAAAATTTGAATAATCATTGCATTGTGTGAGAAACATAATTAAAAAAATTTGAAATTCAAGCAAAAGTTCTGTAGGCCACAGCTCTTGAATTTCATTCTTTATTCGAATCACATTTAGTTACGGCATATGTGAAAATCGGTGTGCAGTGTTCTAAAATAAGGAAGCAAAGACATCAAACTTTTTTTTTTTTTTAATCAAATGTAAATTAATGTTCCAGTCACATTTTCTTGGTAAATAAACATTACTTACACATTAAAAAAAAAAAAAAAGAAGAAGAAGAAGAAGAAGAAATTATATTTTACATTTTTACATTAACAATGTAATCAATTTTCTGTTTATTAAAGCCATGTATGAATCTCATCTAGTTAGTGTGTTTAATTACTGTACATTTATTCCAAAATAATAACTTAAGACAGTTACAATTTAAACAATATATTTTACTTGTGAACTTATGTTCAGGTATTGTTTTTAATAGTTAACTTTGAACTATTTTTAAATTTTTCAGACCATTAGTCATCAAAGCTCGGTAAATATTGGTCACAGACGTGTTTTTTTTTTTTTTTGCTTTAATCTCCACCAAGCTCACTAATAACTCCCACAGATCATGTTTTCATGCCATTTTTGTTATATGTTTTGTTAATATTTTAATAATTTTGTAATATATTTCGTTAATGTTACAAAGTGGTTATACCTAAGTGTATGAGTTTTTTTTTTTTAATTTGTGTTCCCATTAACGTCATTATATTGTTCATTTAGAATGATTCGCGAACGTGGAACGTGGAACGTGGAACGCGCACAGACATAATCAATGTACATGAACCAATCACAGCATATCATAACCAGTCATATTGCAATAGAGCTATTGCCTTCTCTCATGTGACTTTCCCCCATTCATTCTTAATTACCCCCACCAAACTCACCCCATGCTTTAGGGCAGGGGTTCTCAATCCTGGTCCTGGGGGAGACCTGAGATTGAGGACTCTCTCTATAACTTTACCTGCTGGTGTCCCTGCTGGACAATGTTTCTTTTGAAAAACAAGTCATTTATACTATTTTTTTAATGTTATATTTTGTAATATAGGCATTGTTTTTGCTCATCCAATATTTTGAGATGACACTGCCTTTCTTGCCTATGCCTATGATTTGTGTAAATGTTGTTTAAAAAATTATTTGTGTTCCGTGACAAAATAGTAGCAGCTTATGAGGGTCACGCAAGGGTGAGTTTTCATTTTTAGGTGAACTATCCCTTTAAGACCGTAAGTAAATTCCAGTCCTCTGCCACAGTTGCCTCATCCTTCCTGTTTGTATGGAAAGCATCTGTTCAGAGGGACTCAGGATCCATATCAAATGCCGTTCCAACCCAAACTATGGTCATGTCACCGCATAGCACCATTACTGATGTGAGAGGCTCTGGCCACATCCAGACAGGTTTTTCAGTCCAACCAATTTCACATCCATCCAATAGCTCATGCCAAGCCGCTCTCAACACATGGCTGTCCGTGCTCCTCCTCAGGCACCCCTGAAAACAAAGTGAATTTCTGTAACCCTGCCTGCCAGCAGCCACTAATGGCATATGCAGAGCGAGAGTCATTAATATGTGTGGATGAACATGCAGAACAGACCGATGAGAGGGCACAAATTTGCGGGAAGCGAGGCGGTGATGCTTGGCATAATGTTTGAGTTTAGGATAGAACTGTGCATTGTTGGTAAACCGCTGTTAATTCCAAATGCAAACCCAGCCGACACTGAATAACAATCTCATATAATCCCTCCCTCAGGCCTCATTCAAATTCAGACAAAACAACTGTTAACACTGGCTACTCTGTGAGTCTGTCCTGATGTCAAGATTTTACTCTCACTGGCTCTCTGAAATAGATCAAAAATGGATTCATTCAAACTAGTTTGTAGGCAATGAATTTTTATGACTTTTATGACTCATTTAATTCAGAAATTTATGAACCTCTCTACAAATTATATTAAAAACCCCTCAAATTCTCAGATTAATACTTCGCTTCAGGGCTTGTATGCCTTTTTATTAGTCGGTGGGTCATTGTTTACAGTGTGTAAATGACTCAACATACTGTACAACATACATTTCTGTTTACACAAGCTCTACATTGACAGAGAACGTGTGAGTTGAAAGTGTCCGCACAACTGAGATGACGTGGGTGAGAAATGAAAGTGTGGATTTGTTGCTTGTGTTGTCATTAACAATGCAAAAACAGTCATGGCGCACTCGCTTATAGTTTCTATACGCTTCTGGGCGCCACTTCATTCGTTTCAGGGTGGTTGGCACGAATTGAAACTTGTATGTGAAGACTCTAAATGACCCCAGACCGTCTCAGATGCCTGCAAGTTTGTTTATGTGCTTTGTGAGTGCAGTGCCCTCTGGGATCACTTTATTTTCACTTTTATGTAATTCCAAAAATAAATTTGGCCGTTACAGTTTACTATACAAAACGAATGTAATGCAGCTGCACTGAGAGAGTTTGCAGACAGAATTTTTCCTCCAGCTATTACCATGTATAGAACAAGGACAACTGAAGTCATGTGGCCCACAACTAGTAGACACAGAGCCAAAAAAAAAAAAAACAGTTAGTGGCAGAGGTAAGGTTTTCTTCCAACTAAACATTAATATTTGATGTTTTTTTTAATCTGAACTTTAGGATTAACTGTTGAATTTTGTATTTGTGTAGGTGACAAAATATGACATGAAAATATGTATGACAGTGTTGCTAATATCTAGTGTACCCACATCAGATTAAAGTCATTTATACTGTGCTACCATTCAAAAGTCAGTAAGATATATTATTATTTTAAAGGTGACCTATTATGCCCTTTTTTACAAGATGTAATATAAGTCTCAGGTGTCCCCAAAATGTGTCTCTGAGGTTTCATCTTAAAATACCCCACAGATCATTTATTATATCATTGAAAAAATGCCTGTTTTGAGTGGAAGTAGAAACACACTGTTTCCGTGCATGTCTCTTTAAATGCAAATGAGCTGCTGCTCCCCGCCCCCTGTTTCAAAATAGTGCTGTGCCTTTACAGCTATTACTGCAGATACTCTCAGATTTTAAAAAAAAAAAAAAAAAAAAAAAACATCTGTTTGGTTGAGCTTTTTTGCTTTTTAAAAATACAGAACCATACATCCTATGCTAAAAGTTAGTCAGTGCACATCTGTCTTGTCCCGTGGCTAATCTTCTCAATGTCTGACTACGATCTTATTACCATAAATACCAGCTCGCAGGCCTGAAAAAAAGACATGAGAAATGTCATCTGACTATGAAGATGACCTCTGACCTTTAAGTGTCGTTGATGGATCCGATTGATCGGTGCTGTAGCCTCCATTACCTTGAGCTGTCATTCTGATCTCCATCCGCCATAGAATATATCCACCTGCCGAGGTTCCTGCTCTGCACCTGTCCGTGACACAGAGGGCTCTCGTGTCAGCAGCTGCCATTCTGGACAGCTGGATATCTGTTTGCACAGGCCAGCTGAAAGCAGGTAGCGGCACGGGCTGAGGATTAAACCATCCAGAAAGCAGTGTGGCATGATGAAGCTGTCTATCAGCCCGTCACCTGCATATCCTGTCACTGTCCTAACAGTCGCCAGTGAAAAATATGGGCTTTGAGCAGGCGAGGCGGGTGCATGGTACTCACAAACAAACTTTTCTTTTCCACCTCGGAGTAGAAGTGCTGAGCTTCAGCAAATAATAGGTGCTCTCTAGGGGAAAAGCTTATGTTTTTTTTTTTTAAATTTCCACTTACATCACCCTACTGACTGTTAATATACTATTGTACAGTGGCCTGGTTTCCATACACACTCCTAAGAATGCAAACACTAGGAAAATATATCCACAAATCTCTTTATAATGCGAAAATATCTTCACTGGCGTATTGTAGAATTTTGAATTTTAACCACATGAGGAGCCTAATTTGATTGCAGTGTGGCAAATGGCAGGGAAATGGCAGTTAAGAGAAATGGGATATGATTATGTTGGCTTCGGCTCACAGGCATAAATTAAAATTAGGGCTGACTACTAATAAAATAAAACAAAAGAAAATGAAATTAAATAAATTTACTTGCATCATATGCTTGCTGATTAATTAACCGTTTGTATCAATATTTGCTGAGAAAAGTTTAAGACATTGCATTTTTGTGGCAGACAGTTAACTTTTGATTGAATAAACAGTGGCTTTGAGTCACTGTAAAGTCAATATATTATTTGTCAAATTTGCATGTCTTTGAATATTAGTCCAAAGCAATACATTTTTCATTTGACTGCCACAATCTGCATTTAAATTGCTGCAGTGGTATAAAAATAATTTTATTTGTACATGCAGATTATAAAAATGTTCTTCCTTAGTTTGATTAGACTGTAATATCTATCAAAACAAATCACTTCAGTGTTTCATAGTTCGTCATGAATGTAATTTTACAGTGACAGACGGAGAGAATCTTGCATGCTTGAAGACTCAAAGGGGAAATGTGGGCGTACTTGTCATGTGTACACACGTATTTCTATAAATAACCACATTTCTAAAAATAACTGCCTGTTTCTTTGTCCAGCTCTTGCACGTTGCTCACTAGCCACTGTGATCAACTCCAGTAAACAACATGTGGGAAAAATCTGATTTACGTTGTGTTTGTCACTGATTCAGAGTGCTGTAAAAGCCATGAATGTTTATTTTTTCCTTTCTGTAACTGAGAAAAAAATAAAATTAAAAATAATTAAAAAATACATAAACACAAATAATAATTACATATTATATTATCATCAGCACAGCAATGTCAGTGGAAAAATCTAATTTTAAAAAAAAAAAAAAAGAATTTCTGATTTGGCATTACATCTCATTACCTTTCATTATTTTGCTTTAATGACAGCAGCAATCAAGCTGCATGAACTCCACAAATTTGTGTAAAATCTAGAACATCTTGAGCTTCACTGGAGGAAGAACAATCAGTACAAATAGTGACATGGTCAATGTTACAATGCTGATTACTGACATAGAAATACTCTGTCATGAAACTCTAGATGGCACAGGCTGATGGGTTGTTAATGCAAACTGATGTTATTCACAGCGTTAAACAACTTGGCACAAGCTGATTGGTTCATGTTGCATACACAGCCAATGAGCTTTACATTTAAATGACTGGTCAGCATTCACTAGAGAATTTCACTTCACACTTTCAGAGTTCGTCTGAAACCCTCCACCTCCCCAGCTCCACCTGTAAAGATCTGCTATGGGTTAATATATATGCTATTTGTTGCGTATGCTTATGTATTGGCAGTTACAAGTTCCTGTACTTGCCTTGCTTTGCAGCAGCAGCAGCAATAATCTGCATCTACAGCAATAACCAACAGCAGCAGTAGCAGATCTTTTCCGATAAGTCCAAATACATTAAAAATCTCATTTTACATGCTAAAATCTGAGAGTTGTCATGTTAGAAATGGAGATGTTTCTTCTTCATCCTGGCATTTTTCTTTTTAGATGGGATTTTAAATTCAAGATTTTTGGATTCCTCTAAATGCTTAGAATCCATTTGAGAGACAATGATTAAAATAGATTTAATAAGATGCATGCCATGTCATTTGTGGTTTACACCATACTGTGATCTTACACATCACTTCAGAGAAACCCAGGCAAAGCCTGGTAAAATCCCATCTTTGATCCACTGCCTTCCATAGAGAGCTTTATGAACCATGTCCATCTATGCACTTGAGAAATGCTTCTTTCCTCTTCAACGAAAGCCCTCCTTGCATAATTTACTTGTGTAAAATCAGTGTGCTCCCTCTCTGCCAGTCATCGTGGCTTTCACAGGGCAAGTAGCAGCTGACGTTACGGCTTACAGTGGGTCAATCAGACAGGGCGATTAGAATGAGTTTTTAGTGCAGTGGAAATCACTGAAAAGAATTCAGTATTGTGCAAGTCTTTACTTATAATTCCTCCATCTAGTGAAAAGGCTTTTAGGAGCTTTCAGCAGCTTCAAGGAGACACAGTGCAATAATGAATGACTTTTATTTTGTGCTCCCATTGCTGTGTTCTTTTCTAACACACAGTCTATGGATGTAATATAGCATATAGTTTTATTCATATTAGATGGATAATGTAGGTAACATGTGCATTACTTGACATTGTGATAATACCAATAGAGGACAAAGCGGTCTTTAGTTACCGGACAACATATTGCTCCTTTACTGTAGTAGTAAAGCATAATAAGGATAATTCATAGCACTCAGGTTATTGTAAAATACAAACACACACACAAAACACAAACAGCAATTGCCTTTATGTCCATGGTTAGACGAAGGAGTGCAGTGGAAAGAAAGACATTTGCTTTCAAACTAGTTCCTATCCTCTCTTAACTCACAAAATGATTTGCAATACAGCCAACATTGCTTAGAGCTGTCACGATGTGGTTTCAAAGCCTGCCAGGGATGACTGTGAACTGAATCTCCCTCTTGTCTCTGCCACCCCAGGGAATGTACTTTCTCCCCGTGAGGGCAGTGTCTTTCAAGGAAATACTCTTTCCATGTGATTTCCTTCTGCTTCATAGCTGAGTATTTCATTTAAAAATAAATAAGTATCAAGAAAATGCTCGCATAAACCTTTGGTGGCAAAACAGCTTGTGTGGTATAGAATTTCTCTCACCCGTAGTTTAGTTTTATGATTAAATTGTTTTGTGTTTGGTAATTGATCGAGTGGGGGAGTATATAAGATTAGATGCAATTCTTTCAAACTATGCAGTATGGATGCATTTCAATTTGATAAACCAGTCTCAAGAGCCACTGGTTGTTTTCACTTTTAAAGGACGAAAGTGTAATTGATCTGTTTCGTCCCCCAAGTATTGGTTCTGCTCATTTTGATGGTCTCAGAGTTAATGGAGGGAGAACAGGGACACTTTTGCTTTCTTTTATCTGTCAGGTGGAAATTGGCCAATGGTTTCCGATAATAGCAATATGTCAGAGGAACTGAAGGGAAGGAAAATTGTGTGCAAAATAAATTGATGGTCAGCTAACAAAGTTATTCCTTTACCATCCTCAGGTCCACAGACATATGAGTAAGACGTCAGGGAAATAAATACAATGTAACTATATGAATTATTCCTTTGAGCTCGCACACATACATAGCAGACCTCTTGTATGGTATGAAACATGTCATTGCTGTTGCATGTTGAACTGTATTTAGAATATTGCTTTTCTAATTTAAAGACTTTCTGAGCGTCACTCAATGTGTCCTTTTTCTCTTTTCCTATCCAGGGTGTACCTCTGGGCCTATAAATGAGACTAAAATGGTGGAGGAGAAGAAAAGACAAGAGGATGAAAGCCATCAACAATGCTCTACCCTGGGGAAATAAGCACAGGCCATTTTGAATTGGTGAAACACTAAGACCCAGCTCTAACACTCCACTAGTGTGAAGACTTCTCCACTGGAGACTTAACCTGTAAATGCATAAGCTATGGTCAAGCTATGGGTTTAATAAGGGGCTGACATATCAGTGCAGAAACCCCCAACTCATGTGAAATAATTCTCTGGACCAGAGACTGGACATTTTTGTCCCTTGGCTAAAGGGAAAGGGTTTATTACCCTGCTTAAATACTGTGAGGCTCCATCCAGCCTAGTTCAAACTCAAGTGGTACCCCAGGCTGCTACCAACTGGCGTCGCTCATGGCTTCCAGGAGGGCATCAGGAGCTAGTAATGGAGGCATGGTGAAGAGTGCCTTCTTCTGGTCTGTGGCCATACTCTATCTGACTCACATAAGTGGAGTGAGGGGGGATTGCTGGCTCATAGAGGGTGAAAAGGGCTTTGTATGGCTGGCCATTTGCAGCCAAAACCAGCCACCCTATGAGGCCATCCCTCAGCATATCAACAGCACCATAGTGGACCTTCGATTGAATGAGAACAAGATCAAGAGCATCCACTACTCCGCCCTCAGCCGCTTTACCAACCTCACATACCTGAATCTGACCAAGAATGAGATTAATTACATTGAGGATGGGGCCTTTTCAGCCCAGTTCAACTTGCAGGTTCTCCAGTTGGGTTTCAATAAGTTGCGTAACTTAACCGAAGGGATTCTCAGGGGTTTGGGAAAGCTGCAGTACCTCTACCTCCAGGCCAACCTGATTGAGACTGTGACACCCAATGCCTTCTGGGAGTGCCCAAACATAGAAAACATTGACCTTTCCATGAACCGCATCCAGGTGCTAGACGGGTCCACCTTCACCAGCCTGACTAAGCTGACCACCTGTGAACTCTACACCAACCCTTTCAACTGCTCCTGTGAGCTCTTGGGGTTCGTCAAGTGGCTCTCGGTTTTTCCCAACAGGACAAGTGAACGGATGGTGTGTGATTCTCCGGCAGGAGTCTCGGGCTACAGTCTCCTAAGCCAGAATCCGAACAATCCCACGTACCGGAACGCTCTGCATATGCTGTCCACTGTGTGCACGGAGGACTACGTGACTCCGTACATCCCTGTGCCTACTGAGACCACCACTTACCCTCCGGACTCGACACCGTGTGGGCTGGAAGACTGTCCCTCGGGGACCGAGCCAGAGGACATCAGCATCAGTCCCACGTACATAGACTTAGACGTGAAACCAATCATGAAACTCAAGCAAGTGTCTCACACGAACGCAGTAATCACTGTTCAGATCCCTTACCCCTACAAGAAGATGTACATACTTGTCCTCTACAACAACAGCTTCTTCACGGATATTCAGAATCTAAAGCGGCAGAAGGAGGAAATTGAACTGAAAAACCTGAAACCCCACACTGATTACACCTACTGTGTGGCTTCCATAAGAAACTCGTTGCGTTTCAATCATACTTGTCTGACACTATCCACTGGGCCTAGGAATGAAAAAGACAGTGTAGCTAGTAATGGAACAGCCACTCACTACATAATGACCATCTTGGGGTGTCTTTTCAGTATGGTAATTGTTTTAGGGATTGTGTATTATTGCCTGCGAAAAAAGAGACAACAAGACGAAAAGCACAAAAAGGCAGGCAGCTTAAAGAAAAACATAATTGAGCTTAAATACGGCGGTGAGTTAGAGGGCGGGACGATATCCAGAATGTCTCAGAAGCAAATGATGGCCGGGGAGAGCATGACCCGCATGCCCTACCTACCTTCCGGCAGTGAAATGGAGCAATACAAACTGCAAGACATAAGCGACACTCCGAAAATGGCCAAAGGGAATTACATGGAAGTGAGAACAGGGGAGCACCCAGATCGAAGGGAATGTGAGATGTCCATGCCGGGCAACAGCCAAGGCTCAGTTGCCGAGATCTCGACAATCGCGAAGGAGGTGGACAAGGTCAACCAGATTATTAACAATTGCATAGATGCTCTCAAATCAGAGTCTACCTCCTTCCAAGGGGTGAAGTCTGGTGCTGTGTCGACAGCCGAACCTCAGCTGGTACTGATCTCAGAGCAGCCTCAGAGCAAGTCTGGCTTCCTGTCACCTGTCTACAAGGACAGCTACCACCACTCTTTACAAAGACACCACGCTTCAGACGCCTCTCCGAAGCGTCCGAGTACAGCCACCGGTGGTCCAATGCGGAGTCCAAGGCCTTACCGTTCAGAGGCGTCCTACAAGTCAGAGTCGAAGTACATAGAGAAGACTTCACCCACAGGGGAGACTATCCTGACCATCACGCCCGCAGCAGCGATACTAAGGGCGGAGGCGGAGAAGATCCGTCAGTATAGTGAGCATCGGCACTCGTACCCCGATGCCCACCAGATTGAAGAGTTGGAAGAACCGGATAGTCGGAAAACCTCCATTTTGGAGCCCCTGACGCGGCCTCGTGCCAGAGACTTGGCGTACTCTCAGCTCTCTCCCCAGTACCACAATCTCAGTTACTCGTCCAGTCCCGAGTACTACTGCAAACCGTCGCACAGCATCTGGGAGCGCTTTAAACTCCATCGCAAGCGACACAAAGATGAGGAGTACATGGCTGCGGGCCACGCTCTGAGGAAAAAAGTGCAGTTTGCTAAGGATGAAGACCTGCATGACATTCTAGATTACTGGAAGGGAGTGTCAGCCCAACATAAATCTTAATCTACTCAAGTGTTTGTCTGTGTCTTTTTCATTTTCGATGGACCACAGTGAGCAGGACCAGAATGAATCCTTAATCTAGTGAAATCACATTCTAATGGATAAATATTACACTTCAGTGAATTTCAACTTAGGGAAAAAGGTTTGTGTACCAAAATTAAAAGATGTTACTTAAAGCAACAAGAGGAGAATATATTGCAAATATAAAATATATATATGTTGAAATGGATTTTTAGTATTTGATTACCGCATGGCCAAGTCCTGTGACAGTGGATTTGCTGTTGTGTACTGTGAGACTAAAAAGAATCCAACAGTGACAGACATCTTCTGAAATCTTAGTATTTCTTCTGCAGGACCACTGTAATTTATGGACCGTTTTTCTCCCAACATTTGAGTTTGTTCTAAATACAAATGAACTATGTACAGATACTGTTTCTATATTTGCAACGTTTGCTGTTAAAAAATGGAGAAAAAAATCTATAATGTGTATGATTCAGGTTTAGACCATGGATTTCGGAGTTAGCTCCTGTGATATTATCTGTCCTTAAATGAATGTTTACCGTCCTGATGGATAAACATTGCACTGGTCAATGAAATGGCATATTTTCCTTTAGGCCACAGTTTACGCTACCCTGCTTTGCCAATTTTCTTTTTCTTTTTCTTTTTTAATCCATGCCACTGATCAGACCGCACAATAGTACACAAAGGCTGATATGATGTTACATTTACGTATCATAACCACAAAGTGAATCGGTTTGGTTGGGATGGTGTAGATGAAACATCTGCATACATGATTGCATTGTCAAAGTTGAAGAAGATGAAACACGAAAAATGGAAAAGTAGAGCATTTTGATACACATTTAGTAGTTACGTCTGCTTTGTTTACCAGTAAAGCTCTCCAGAAAACATACACTTCTGCTTTGACCTTACGATGCCTAATAGTAGTGAGGGGTTATGTGATCGTGAACCAAAGTGCTTGGGTGGCAGCTCATCACACATTTCTCTGCAGATGTTTCCACCAATCTCGAGCCAACAGCCCTATGGATGAATGTATTACATACATGAAGCAGCCTTTTCAGCTGCAGTTTCTTTGCAATTATTTTTTTTTATTTTTTTTTTTTTGTCGTTGTTTTTTACAACCACATGATCCCCATTTTTCATGCTGTATGCTGAGTTTTGATATTCATACTTCTTTTCAGTTTTATGCATTTGGCATATCCGTCAACAATATTTAATCAGTCAGAAAAAAATGTTTATAAACCTAAGGGTATTGTTTTAGGCTTTTCTACTGTTTGGCGGGTAAAAAAGCTTTTGTAAATGTTGAATGCCACTGCACGGACCCTGTGATGATCACTGCTGATCTGAAAGGTGAGACGAGAGTACGAAAGACTAAATTACCCAGCTGAACTGTTGCCACTGGATTTGTACATCAGCTATTTAGAGAAATGCAGAAAGTAACTGGGTTGTCCGTTTCTTTTTTTATTTCAACCGCCTTAAACTTCTGGAAATATCTGTATAACTGTATTTTTCGTTTTTCTTTAAGTGTTGATGTTTTTGAAAAGTCTTCATCTGTTGTCATTTTTTTAAAAAAGACAATACATTTCAGTAGATTTCAACAGCTGTCAGGTTTATAGGTAATCTAGCAAGTAACCTACATGTTTTTATATTGCATAGTGTAGCACTCCTGTATCTCATTCAACTTAGAAATGTTGGGAAATCTGTCAACGGAGAGCATCAGATACAAACAAGAGCACAATGAGTGTTATTTTGTATTTCTTAAAACTATGTTACCTGCTTTCAGACAAAGTACTGTGAAATAAAGGAAAGGGTGCACCCATACTGTCATGATCCTTATGATAACTTCTTTGGAGTCCTCTGCTTTTATCATTTTTCACCACTTAAATGCTTTTTCAAAAATTCACAAAAAAAAAACAATAAATATTTACAAGTACAGTAATTGAAATAATCATGCGAGTAATTCAAAGACATTTTATTATAGTGAGACCATTCGTCCTCTTTTCCCATGCAGGCATGCCGTAGCTGGGATATGTGTACACATCAGAAAAAGGATGTATGGTCACCCTATAGTGTGTTTTCACAATGCGTCATCAGTCAGCATTATTGGCAGCACTGGATGTAAACAATGCCACTGAGCCAGAGGAAACTCTCATATTTTGCTGATTACTGCTGCTAAAAAATGTTATTGTCATGTTTTGGGGTGTACTAATCTGTCGGACCGGGAAAAACATTTGGAGCACTATAGACTGCCAAAAGTTAGAAGAAATCAAGAAGATCTGTTCTTTCTGGTCAGGTAGGTAAAATATTTGGCTAATATCGTATTTAATACTGCTCGTATGTATCTTTACCACCTATTAACCTTTTCAGAATATTGAGCCCTTTTTCATTCTCTATATGATTTAGCAGCTTTCACACATTTTTTTCCATGGTTTAGACAGCGTGAATTAGCAGAACAACGTATTCAGTAGTATATAACAATGCAATCCATGCTGGTGGCAAGAAAACATTAAAAAGACATTACAAGCCTTTCATAGCCTAAGCAGTGTTTCCCAGTTTGGGTTTGTCGCGACCTGTGCGGACAAAGAAACAACAACGACAAAAATATATTTCTAAATGTTTTTTCTGATGCGTGACTTTTATTTTGAAAGAAATGCATTAAAGCTGTTGACATTTCTGTCAGAGGCGCTGTCAGTATCTGCGGTCAGATGAGATGTTGTCAGGTATAATGTCAGTGTCATTATTCTATCGTTAATAAAAAGGCTCTCACCTCAGAAAAAAAAACAAACTATCCTGTCCTGTCAGACTGTGCTGGTGGTGCAAAATGCCGCGGTCGCGCTGTACTCCACTAACACAAAAGAACCAAGCATGCAACCAGTGAAATAAAAGTAAAGTACCAATAAATCACACTTCGTGTGTTGGCTGGGAGTATGAAGGTAAGATATTCATTCTATTCAGGAGCAGTTGTCATGTTTCATTAACAATTCATCTCTTACGAAAATTAGCCATGGTTTTATAAACAAACAAACAAATTAACCATGGTCTTGCAACGCTAACGATAGTTTAACCATGGTATTTGTAGTAAAACTTTGGTTATACAAATGGTAATCAATGCGCCAAAAAAACATGGTACAGTTTTACTATAATAAAACCATTGTTAATTGTCGTAAGGATGTTTTGTGTATTCATCATGGTAACTGTTGTTTCCATTACCCAAAAATGCGATGTTTTTTTTTTCCACTTTGTGTTATTTTGTATATTTTTAAATGACTGTGGTGGCTCACCAGTTGCCTGCTTTTGGTAAGTGAGCTTCACTCTCAAAAAAAAAAAAAAAAGGTGCAAATGCTGTCACTAGGACGGTACCTTATTTACAACTAACTAAATTAGTACCTAAATGCTACATAGTACCCTTAGAAAAGGAACTGACAACATTTTCTGAGAGTGTTCAGTAAGGCAAGAATTTAAATACAGGTCAGAGACATGATTAATTGCATTTATTTTTACCGTGTTATTTTTCAGCTTAATTAATTGGTAACACTTTAGAATAGGGAATGCATATTTACTATTAACTAAGAGATTTCCTTAAACAAGCTACTTATTTGCTGCTTATTAATAGTAAATTAGTTGTTAAAGGAGAAGTCCACTTTCAGAACAACAATTTACAGATAATACACTCACCCCCTTGTCACCCAAGATGTTCATGTCTGTCTTTCTTTAGTTGTAAAGAAATTGTTTTTTGAGGAAAACATTTCAACATTTTTCTCCGTATAGTGGACTTCTATGGTGCCCTGAGTTTGAACTTCCAAAATACAGTTTAAATGCGGCTTCAAACGATCCCGAATGCAGTTGTAAACTATCCCAGCTGAGGAAGAAGGGTCTTATCTAGCCAAATGATTGATTATTTGCATAAAAATAATACAATTTATATACTTTTTAATGTCAAACGCTTGTCTTGTCTTGCTCTCCCTGAACTCTGTGTCGGCCCTGAAATATTCTATTGGTAGTAGTACACGGCAGCATTTGCATTTTTATTCTTGGTTCAGCTGACTAACTCATTGACTAACTTAAGGTTCCTGACACCATTATGAACTAAAGAAAACCTTTGTTATAATGTTACTGAATGAAAATGAGGGGCTAAAACAGTATTGAGAATTCCATCTATATTCTTCATGTGTGAAATTTCACTGTTCCAAGTAGAGAATAATAATGATTATTAACAGATTTGCCTTAGATTAATTCAAAGAGCCACTTACTGCTTGGCCTTATATTATGAGATGATGTATGGCATTAGTGAAATATCTGAATTCTTTTGTAGTATGAATGAATGCTGATTGACTGAAACAGTGTGCGTTTAACATTACTTATTTTGATTCTCAGTGATTTCAGGCATTTTAATTCTCAAGTTCAGAGGTTTCCTTCACAAATGCTCATATTTGCTTTAAGAACCCACATTTCTTTTTGACATATAGATCCTGGCATCTGCAAATGGATTGCAAGCAGCGAAAATTACATCAAGATTTGAGTTCTTTTACATTAACCAAAAAGAATCGCTGAATAGCCACATCAAATATATTTGAGAAGAAATTACATATTGCCCCAAATCAAATACAGGCTGACAGTTGTGGGTTTTTGAAGACGGCTTGTCAAACCAAAGACCCGAGCAGATTTCTAAGCCAAATAAAATGTGCAGCCTGTCAATCACATCAGGCATTGGTCGCAGATACGTGCAAAAAAGCAGCAGATTTCATAAATGTTTTGTGCTTATTTTGTGAATGGAAAAATGTATGTTGAATAATGTAATAGTGATAACAAAAAAACAATGATAGGTTAATTGCATTCTCATATGTGACCCTGGACCACAAAACCAGTCTTAAGTGGAATGGTATATTTGTATATTTTTCTTTTGTGCCAAAAATCATTAGGATATTAAGTAAAGATCATGTTCCATGAAGATATTTTGTAAAGTTCCTACCGGAAATATATCATAACTTAATTTTTGATTAGTAATATGCATTGCTAAGAAATTAATTTTGGACAACTTTAAAGGTGATTTTCTCAAAATATGTATTTTGCACCCTCAGATTCCAGATTTTTAAATAGTTGTATCTCAGCCAAATATTGTGCTATTTTCACAAACCATACATCAGTGGGAAGCTGATGTATAATGAATGATGTATAAATCTCAATTTCAAAAACCGTTATGACTGGTTTTGTGGTCCAGGGTCACATATGTATTTATAAGTAAATATTATATTTCACATGATGTCCAAACAGCTAATTTAAAAGAAACAAATTTTACTAACATTCAATTTCTGATTTAAACCTGGGTCTAATTGAAAATAACAATGAATACAGAGTGAATAGAGTGAATTGGGATGCATTACCGATAAATAAACTATGACTTGTAAAAATATGAACCTACTTCAAAAACAAAACCACTGACAATTTAGTGCATTCACTTTTTGTACACCTGTGTACGTTATATATACAAAAATAATAAATAAATCATACCTTTTCCAACTCTAACATTTTTTAAAACCACTACATCCCTCAAAAATCAATGATTTCACTGCTCACGCTAGAAGGATGTTATATTTCTTTTCTTCGCCCAAATGTCATCCTATTTGACACGTATGTAATGCAATACAGGAAAAAGCACACCTCACCTGGCTGTCATAATGGTATAATTCAACAGAACTTATCCCCACTGGAGGGTCTTGTTATTGCAGCAGGTCTCTGAGGAATTCTGGACCGAGATTTAATTTCATTGACCAAAGGCTAAAGGCTGTGAGAGCTATTTAATCTAGTCACGTTCGGTGAACAGTTCAAGCACTCTGCTCCCCATCACCGGATGTATGGCGAGTAGGAGCACTCAGAAGAGACTGAAGAGTTGCATGGCTGTTTTATTGCTGAATTATATGAGGTAGCACTTGTGTTGCAGCCATAGTTCTTTGTACTCCCGTCATCTGTCTCATCTGGAGAAGCTTGTGAAGAGGTGATACAGCCAGCTTTACAAAACCCCAGAGAGCTGCTGGAAGATGCAAATGAGTCTGTGAGTGTTCAGATTCACCGTGTTTCTTCTGCCACCTTTGGAGATAAACAAACATCTATCCATATTCTTACAAGCCTTAAGAATATTTGGCATGAGATGAGGTTTATTCCGTGCTTTAGAGCTAAATTAAAGCTCTCTGTTGTTTTGAAGGTTGTACACCTAGAGATAAAGAACAGAAAGATATGCTGTCAAAATTCATTCAAATATGGCATGAAAACACATGCTATGTTTGACAGTGATGCTAAATGATCGTATGATGCACTGTAACTGATCAATACATGCCAGGTTGAGTAAGCAGATATGTGAGATGCAGGTTCTGTGAAGATTTTCAGTCAAGAATGACTAAAAGAGGTCATATTGTATAGAATCAAATCTCCCTTACTTTTGCTTGATTGCTTTATGCTATCCCTAGTGAAAAACAAATATTAAAATGTATTTCAAATACATATATTTCATGCTAAGCATACTTCAAATACATTTACATATTTATGTGCTCCATATAAATACCATGCAGTTGTACTTTTGGTTACACAAACTGGTATACTCAAAGTCTGCTAAATTGGAACAACTGATTTTGGGCTTAATGCACTTTACACTCTTAAAAATAAAGGCGCTTAAAAAGGTTCTTCACAGCAGTGCCATAGAAGAACCATTTTTGGTTCCACGAAGAACCATTTAGTCAAAGGTTCTTTAAAGAACCATCTCTTTCTTACCTTTTTATAATCTGAAAAACCTTCTTTCGCCACAAAGAACCAGAAAGAAAAGTTCTTCAATTGTTAAAGGTTCTTTATGGAAGCATTCAGACAAAAAAGGTTCTTCTATGGCATCGTGAAGCACCTTTATTTTTAAGAGTGTATTTGTGCGGAAGCAGTGCTGAGCTCCAACTAAAGATATACTGAAGTATATTTGATTGTGCTAAAGTGGAACTATTGCAAGTATACTTCAGGTACACTTTAAATATCTTACATTTAAAGACTGATATAATTTAGAGTTCATACAACCCTAATCATTTGTGACAATAAAACACATTTAGGCATAATATTAAGGAATGTGCATTAGCTGTAAAAAAAAAAAAAAATATATATATATATATATATATATATATATATATATATATATATATATCAAGTTGACTAAACTTATTTGAGTTGACCAAACTTACAATTTTAAGGCAGCCAGGTAACAAATTATTATAAGTTGACGTAACCATTTTTCGGTGTTGTGCAATAAAGAAGTACTCTAAGTTTAATTAAAATTGTATATCAGTAAGTCTTTAGTGATATGCTAGTAAATCTGTGGTAACACAATAATGTTCATTAGTTAACATTAGTTAACTACATTAGTTCACATGAACCAAGAATGAACAATACTTCTGCAGTTCTTAATCTAAGTTAATGTTAATTTAACCATTTACTAATGCATTATTAAAATCACAAGTTGTGTTTGTTAACATTAGTTAATGCACTGGGAACTAAAATGAACAATGAATGACTGTATTTTTATTAACTAACATTAACAAAGATTAATAAATTATGTAATAAATGTATTGGTAATCGTTTACTCATGTGAATTATCACATTAACTAATGTTAACAAATGACACCTTTTTGTAAAGTGTTACCATATGTTATTAGATTTGAAGTGTACTTAGTATGAAATAAATGTATTTAAAAATAAATTATGGCATAGGTTTTTTGTGTTTGTATTTGTATTTATTTATTGTTTGTTTGTTTGTCTATGGGAGTGCATGTTTTTTGTGTTTTATTCTTTTGAAAGAATCTAATGAGTGGCACAAGTATATTTTTAGTAAGATTCCTAATTATTTCAGTATAATTTTAATTTGCTTGTGTGGCACATTTCAGTACAAATTATTTTGTGAAATTCAACAATAGATTTATGAATAGAGATGTTTATACGGAACTTAAAAATCAGTATGTTGAACTTGACAGCAAAGTGCTATATCTATTTCAACATGCAAAAAGGACATTCACATGGGCATAGCACTTAAAACAATAAAATAAAGTAAAATAAAATAAAATAATGTATGGCATTAGAAGAATCTTTTATGGAAGAGCTGTGTGACTAATCTGTCTAATGTCTTCATTTGTGTTTCATGGAAGAAAGAAAGTGTGGAACAACATAAGGGTGAGTATATTTCCTGTTTGTTTGTTTGTTTGTTTTTTTTTTTGTTTTTTTTAATTAAATTATCCTGTTAAATCCACCGAACTAGATAAAGCATGGGTAAAACTAAAGTCTTCTGTTTTCCTTCTGATAAAACTGATTTGGCTGCTACTTAAAGTAAGCCATCCAAAAGACAACGATCCAAGCAGAGAGAGAGAGAGAGAGAGAGAGAGAGAGAGAGAGAGAGAGAGAGAGAGAGAGAGAGAGAGAGAGAGAGAGAGAGAGAGAGAGAGAGAGAGAGAGAGAGAGAGAGAGAGAGAGAGAGAGAGAGAGAGAGAGAGAGAGAGAGAATATAATTCTAAGACTGAATATTTCAAAATATAACAATCATGTTTACTGTTGAGATATATGTAAGTACTGATGCTCAAACATGTGTTAAACGGATAGTTCACCCAGAAAAAAACCAAACAAACAAACAAAAAACTGTCATTTACTCACTCTCATGCTGTTCCAAACATGTATGACTTTCTTCTTTTATAGGAAACACAAAAGAAGAATCCAATAATGTAAGGACAGGTGCTTATTTCACAATGCCATTTTCCGATAAAAATCTACAATGAAGATGTATGATAAACTGAAATCATAACATGAGGATGCTGTTGATAACAGTGCCATTTTAATGCACAACCACCTAATTGACCCTTCACAGCGAGTTTGATTGACAGGTGATCTGACCAATCATAATCATAATCAGAATGTGCCATTTTTGCCCAACAATCAAACCAGAAGGAAGAGTAGATTAACACTGGTGGACCTAAACTTGAAAATGTATTGACATCTTTCTGTGGTTGAAACAAGATACCTTCTGATGTTCATTCATGTTTATTTCATGCTATAACTAATAAAGAGGAAGAGACATGCCGCATGAACTTAGGCGCTACAGCGATCTGTCATGACACATTAACCCTTTAACTGTCACCGTCCACTCTGTGGGACGCCTAAGTTTACTTTATATTACAAATAAATCCTAATCTAATCATGACAAACTATACATCGTTGGAAAGGTCACCTAAGTAGATCTTTTACTATATTTTTGTGTTACAAATGATGTAGGAAAAGTAATAGATTAATATATGTCAAGAGTGCAACTTAAACAATCTATATCAAAACATGAGTTCTGACCTTTGTCACAAAAGACTTTCTTCGTTGCCTTTTTCCCTTTCACACTTTAGATATCATAAGAAATTATATATCAGTCCAAAACCTAAAATCTCAAAATTCATCCGTTGAAAGGCATTTTAAAATCGGACATTGCATTACCACGGAAAATGTACATCAAAATCATATTACAAAATATTTTCATTCATGAATTATAAAAATTTAAGTCTGGATTGTGCATTTTTATGTCTTAGAAATTACAAAATTTGAAAGTGAAGACTTTGGTCATACCTAATGTAACCTGCTCTGTCTTGTCTGTTGGGGCGTTTTCAGGGGGCAGGTCCAAAATTGTTAGCATTTTAAAATAGTAATATTAAAAAACACATGAATATTTGAATGTCAGTAAAAATATAATAAAACAATACAATATTGCCAATACTATGGCAATATTTATTTTAATTGAAAAGTGTTGAAACTCAATTTCAAATGGAAATACTTAAGGTTGCAATTCACTACTCTTACACAAACATCATAGACAGAATGTTAAATCTGTTGGATTTTCCGACAGATGTATAAAGTACACTAAAAATGATGAAATCTGAGCCTGGCTTTGCACAACCAGGTGTCTAATTTGCCCTGTCCATCAGAGTTAGAGTTTTTTTTTTTCTTTTTTACTTTGCCACTTGTTGGATAATCTTCTTACAGACTTTGAAACCTGAGCTCATCCTGACAATTCTTCCATCCTGAAGTCTTCTAATTGAATGTACCTCATGCATGCACAGCCTCTACTTTCATGTTAATGACTCCGCATAGTAGATGATTGCAGAGGGCCCTGCGCATCTGAATAATAATCATTTCATTAGAAAAGGCTGTTAACATCAGGAGGTGTAGCAATTTGAATGCAACATTAAGGAATGTTTTCGTTTACCTTTTGGGACATGATTTTAATTCACAGCGTGAGACTCGTACACCCACCGTCAGCGGTGGGTCAATGACGTGAAAAGGAACAAACTCAAAGTGACTTTTTTTAACTTGTAATCCACCGTGCACACTTCAATTTTATAATTAATGGACTCTAAAATAAAAGTTGAATATAAATTTTATGAACTGCACATGAATTTGCTTAATGTACAGTATGGCATAAACCTAGGCTAGTTTTAGTACACTAGAATGATAACACTGATACACAGTACTGTAGTCCCCCATGATGCTTTTCATAAAAGTAAGTGTGAGTCAATAACATATAATGAGGAGGCAGGTTTGAATGCTCTGTGGAGTGTTTTCAGCTCAGTCTAATGATTGCAAACAAACACTAAATTAAAAGTAAATTGTAGAGGGAATTATGCAAAGGTTCGACATTATTAGATTGACAGTGGTGCACAGATAAAAGCTTCCTTCACCTATGATTTTTTTTATTTATTTATTTTTTTTTAAATAAGATATTTAACCCAGTCGCTGGGTTTGTCCATATTTCACCCAGCAATGGTTTAACCCAGTGTTTCTAGAGTGCATATTTATTTATTTATTTATTTCAGCATAAGCGCAACATAGGATATGTCAAACACTTGCTTGATTGCTCTTTAAAAAATAAGACTTTATCACACAATGTATCATACATAATTCTCCTACATTGTGATCAGATCCTCATCTAAGTTCAATAGCTAGATAAAAGTAATTCATTAAAGCAATTATCCTTTTTATTGTTGTTTTTTCCTTTTTAAAATGTTTCTTTATTCATTGACCAAGATGATCCAGAAGTAAACGTATTTCTTGGATGCCCTCAAACAACAATAACTACAAATACATGGTCGTTTTATTTCCCTCAACCATTGTTTAAAAATGACTATATGTCTGGCTTAACATGAACCCAAAATAGGTTGTAAATTAAAAATCAGACACATAATTACTAGAGGAATTAGCAATAATCAAAAGGTAAACATTTATTAATAAGCAATTAAAAGGTTATTATTTCATTATTATTTATGCAACTTATTAATAAATGTTTGTTTATTGAACACATTAATACATTTTAATTTACAGCCTATTTTGGGTTTGTTTTAAGCAAGAAATATAGTAAATAGTTAGCAATAGTTGAACATTTTACCCAACCGCTGGGTCAGAACAATCCAATCGCTGGATTTGTCCATATTTGGTTGTTTTAAACCCAGCATTTTTTAGAGTGCAGAATTAATAAATTAATTAACAAATTTAAAAATATTATTACTACTACTAGCAGTAGTAGTATTGTTGTTGTTTTTGCTGTTGTTTAGGGCTGCACAATACTGCAAAATAAATAAATAAACAACATAAATTGTGATTTAAAAAAAAAAATCAGTTTACAGTAATATGATAAATATTTAACATCTCATATTGCTGCTACTTAGATATCAAGGCAAAAAATAAACACCCCAAAAGACCAAACTCCGCTCTGACAACATAATTGAAATAAATCACAGCCTTTGTGATTTCGTAATCACACATATCATATTGCTTAATATATATATATATATATATGTATGTATATAAAAAGAGATAACAAGATCAAAATGGGATAATGATACTGAGTAAATCTCCACATATATTATATGTTCAAGTACTTTCACTTCAAATGCGCTAAATCCCAGCCTCAACCCATTCAGAAGAACCAGTACTTACACTGAAATCTAAACATATTAGCTAGAAAGAAATGCTCGTTTTTTAAAAAAAAGCCATACGTGCTTAGAGGCTTTCACATCTGAACTCTTCATACATACATACATATATATATATTTAAAGAGTCACTGTGAAGCTAAAGTCAGAATGTCAAAAAAAAATTGATAATCTCAACATCTAGAGATACACTGGATATTCTATTTTGGGGCAAAAAAAAAAAAAATATATATATATATATATATATATAGTAGTGTCATCAAAGATTGCTCAGGAAAGTACTGATAAGGCTGCAAAGTGAGGTTTGCGGCTTTACGGAAAATAAGATAAAGCAGAAGCCCTTTGAAAGCATCCAAGCATCAATTTCACACCATCTTTAATCTAGACAGACTGGAGCTTTCTGAAGCAATAGAAGAACTGAGGGAAAGTAGAAGAGAAAGAGCCCAGGGCAAGCCCAGACGTTTGGCAGGAGAAACATAGCCCACACTCCAGAAGCCTTGACAGGATGCTGGAACACGGGGCTGAACCTGCAGAGTGGAGGACTGAAGGGTGATAGCCACTGTCATAATGACATTTTAAAAATGCTAAAACACATCTGAAAGACTGACCTTGGGCGGCTTCTATATGTAAAATTTCTGCTGATGTCAGATTACTGCTGTACTGCATTACATTTTTAACAGTATATCCTCTCAGAGCTCTTTTGATGGAGCAAATGACACATCCGAGTTGGCAAATGCAAAGGACTAAATTCAAATTAAAAGCTAATATTTAAAAAGATTTAGTTAATTGAATTAAACCGCAAAAAAAGTGAAATGTAAAGGAATGGCGGAATCTCATTAAAATAAAAAGAAGTTAATGATAAAGCTAATCTCTGTTCAAAAGAGGTTTAATGTGTACGTCGTAATGCCAAGCGGTTTACACATACAGCATCTTTGATGCTTTGCTTTTCATTAGCACAGACGCACTGGCATTTCACAAAATGACAAAACTAGAAAATATCTGGCACATGGAACAAACTAAGACTCATCATCAGGCTCTTTCTGTTTAAATGCAGAATTTGGCTCAATTTCTCTTGTAGTTCTGCCAGCAGCCTTGACCTAGATCAGTGAAGAGCTGTGATAACTCCACAGAAAGACAGTGACAGCTGCTTGGATGCTTGTTAGTGCCAGACCTCCAGACATCTTAAAATCAAGCATGTTGTAATCAGACTGTCCTTAGGAACGTCCTCCTTGTCTTTTCACATAATGCATCTGTTCTTTGGTTCATCTGGATAAAGACCACATGAAATACTCGATGAGCACTGTTTCCTTTCCTGTATGGATGCATTTCCAATTGAAACAGAAAGTTGGGGTGGGACATAAAGGGCTCGTGTGGCCTTTGAGTGTTGAAGTGACAAAGACATGTTCAATTTAATAATCTAAACATAACTTTCATAAATTTTAAAGTGGAAATACAATCGTCAGAATTAAAAAAACTAAACCTCAGCTATAAATGTAAGACGTCTAACTCTGGGCCAATCATAACATTCTGACACAGGTGACGCATTTACTCCACACCGTGTAGTTGTAGTTGAAGTCGTCTAATACGATGTCCCTGGGTCAAAAGCAGCTGCATGAATGTAAATGTTAGGCACAAAAATGAAAATGTTAACAAAAACACTGACCGTTTACCCCTCTTGTGTACAACACAACACCTTGAGGCACAGCCGTTGAGACGTCGTCGTTGCAGAATTTACCGGTGTTTTGAAATTGATGTGTGAATGGTGCTTTAGCAGTAAAAAGACAACATGTCATTGCCTGTGTGAACAGTGCATTTTTGTGTTTACTGGTAAAGTTGTTCCTGTAATTTAATGCCAATTTACTGTGCGAAAGGGGCTTTTAACTTGACCACCATTAAGCTTCTGACAACTCTTTCAATTTTTATTCAAAAACTGAAAAAAATAAATAATAATTAAATAAATAAATAAAAATAAATAAATCCTAAATGCTGGACTTTGAAAGACCACAGTTATAAATGCAACAAGACTCTAAAAGTGGATGTTTAAAAGTTTAATGTCAAATGCTTGTCTTGAGTAAAACAAGACGAGCGTTTGAGATTAAAAAGTATTTAAATTGTATTTCTTAAATGAAAATAACCAATCGTTTAGCTAGATAAGACCCTTCTTCCTTGGCTGGGATTGTTTACAGCCGCATTTGGGATCGTTTTAAGCCGCATTTAAACTGCATTATGAAAGTTCGGGGAACCATAGCAGTTCATTATACGGAGAAAAATGCTGAAATGTTTTCCTCAAAAAACATAATGAAGAAAGAAAGACATGAACATCTTGGATGACAAGGGGGTGAGTACATTATCTGTACATTTTTGTTCTGGAAGTGAACTTCTTTAAGTCCTTTATGTTGTGCAAATGAATGGCCAAACAGCTGTTCCTTTATTTAGTTTGGAATGTTGGACACTGTGCTCAACTGTCGCAGCTTATAGCAAAGGGGAGAGGCTATTAGACTTGATTATGAAGGACAAAATAACCTTATACAATTCATACACTACATGGTTGACTATTTAGTGCATATATACATAGCATATAAGTGCATCATGTATAGTGCGTAATTTGGGAGGCAGCTATTCACTTCAGAAAGAACTAGAAGTGCTAAAATGCTAATTCATTTCTGGGTTTTGGCAAACAAAAATGCATCATCCCTCCAGCATTTTATTATGCAGGTTATTAATAACGTCTTACGAGCATGAAACAGGAGTCCAAAGTGGTCACCATTCTCTGCCTTTGGATGTTTTCAAGACAACACATTCTGCTTGTCTAAACGAATGGTTGAATAAACAGCACTACCACTGCATTTTTAAAATCATGCAGTGACACATGACTACATTAACACTTCCTGATCTCCATCTATGAAAATTAATGAGTTGTTTCTGGCAAAACTTTCAAAGGTCATTAAAATGGTATTGAGGAGTACAGGTCCATGAGGACTTATGAGTCATATCAATTAACTAACACTAACCACCGCAGCCAATTAAACAGGTTTAAGGATGTGTGTGTGTGTGTGTGTGTCTCATATACATAACCCTGCTAAAGTGAATGAGACTGTGTGTGTGTGTGTGTTTTGCTTGTTAAACGAGACATGAAATCAAGACAGATGACATTTAAAAAATAGTTATGCCAATTATTGGATGAGCATTATGACAAAATTAGGGATGAATGTTATTCTGGGTGAATAAATCATGCACACAGATGTATGAATAAATGAATTTTATTAGCACCCCAATCAGAAGGGCTACAGGCTTCACTTCACATACTGTAATGCAATGGAGCAAAAGCGACAGCAGGGACATCCCACAAAATATATGCCAGCGTTTTAAACAGAGATGACAATTTTATATGAAATTATTTGACGTTACAGATGAAAAGCCCAAAGATTCATCATGAACACTCATCAAAGCACCAGAAAAATATTTTTGGAATACTATTTACACTTTTAAAAAATAAAGGTTTGTTAAATCAAATGGATAAAATGTTTAAATGGATAAAAGGTTATTTATAGTGGAAAAAGTTTCTTTAGATTTTTAAAATGTTCTATCTATCTATCTATCTATCTATCTATCTATCTATCGATCTATCTATCTATCTATCTATCTTTGCAGTAAAAAATATAAAATTAGACCCTTAGGGAAAGATGGGACTCCTAGGATTGGCACATAAGGCCCCAAGTGGCATACTGTTAGTCTTATTATTTTTAAACATAATACTTAATGTAATTAATGGTATTATTATTCAGTATTTTCATGAATTAGATTTCAGATACCTTTGCTGTTCATTAAAACCTGTAGGTTATTGTGAAATTATATTATTTGAATTCATAGTATTGCTATTATTGCATAATTCCCTTTTTTTAATCTTCAATTAAAATATGAGCAATTAAATATTAAATACTGCATGTAAATATTCATGTGCCTGTATATAAGTTATAGAATACATTTACATTTAAGATTAATCTCTTTTATAGGATTCTGCTTTGTCTGTCATTGTTTATTCAATTATTCAACTTGCTTGCCAAATAATATATTATAATTACTAAAACTGATAAATAATTAAACTGAATAGTTAATTTAGTTTCTTACATAAATGATACTTCAAAAATATATAACTGTTAATAAGAATTACATAAAAAGCCATTTATACATTCCGTTTCTCCTGTAATAACTAAATTAGGAAAATTTTCTATATATTTTTCTATAGCACCATATTGGATGATGAATCATCATCCTGCATATTCTAAACTTATATACAAATACTTTACAATTTAAAAGTAAATGCATGTTCTTAAGGGGAATCTTTCTTAATCTTACCCTATAATTCATAAAATATGAAATGATATAAAATAAATGATAAATATGGAACTTCTGGTAAACCTCTCAATGTAAAGATTTCACGAGCTTAAGAAATTTGGAGGACTGAAAAATATCTACTGCAGTAGCAGTAATGAGCAATTGACTTTGAGGGATTTCTGAATAAAGCCAACCTCCTTTTTTTTATTGGCTCACTGTATTTGTGGATTTAATTTGAAACCATCCTCTTCTCTTGCTCTGGATCACCATCTCCCCAATGTGGGTGGAATATATGTATTACAAACACTCTCCTACAGTCTAAGTGAATGAAAATTTTTGTGCAATGGGGATTCAAGCAAGTAAAAATCAATAGACTCCAATTTCATCTGGACATCAGGGAAGCTGAATAAATGAACAGCGCTTGTACGGGAGGTCTTACGGTATTTTGCTGTAGTGGTCTGCAGAGTTATCAGGTGTGATGATAAAAGTAAACGCAATCACTCTGTTTCCGTCTGTCGCTGCAAAGCGGTGCAAAGCTCTGCTCTCCTAAGCTCCTGTGTCCTTCCTGGAGCCGTGTTTGGAGGTGGAGTCCGAAGAGCTTCCCCTGCTGCTCGGACATGGTATGGAGAGCATTAATCAGGTGTCTACAGAGCGTGACTGCAGCTCAGAGAGACTGACTGGCTTAGAGCGCCTAAGAAGAAAGGAGTCGAGAAGTTCCCCAACTTTTCCGAGACATATCGTTTAATTGGACACGGGTGATTGGCTGGACGGAATACAGTCAATTGCGGCCTCAGACGGAGATGGTCAAATCAAATGACAGTAATATTCATTGTGGGAGTTGATAATGAGACAGTCCTGTAAGCAAGTAAAGACAGGCTGGCAAAGAGAACAGATATTTCTGACTCCCACTTAATAGAAAAAATATGTATTTTAGAACGCGGTTGCTATTTAAGGACGCCAAAGTCGACTTTGTGCGACATGCGACAAGGTTGTACTTTATCTCGTTCGCTCAGGGAAGCAGGGCCAATTATAAATCTTTGAATAGCCTTTGTTGCTGTTAATACCAGTCTAAACATAGAGAGAAACATTAAACTGCTAGCGATAATGATAAATGAATTACACTGTGTGTCCTCCATTCTCATTACTACATCAAAAGTCTCTGAGATTTCTTGCAGTTCAAAAAAAAAAAAAAAAAGGCACTCATTTTGAAAGGCAAAAGGGTAAACTTCAAAATGTACTGCACTTTGTAAATATGTGAACCTGGACCACAAAACCAGTCATAAGTAGCATGGGTTTGTACAGTAGCAATAGCCAAAAAATACATTGTATGGGTCAAAATTATTGATATTTTCTTTTATGCCAAAAATCATCAGGATATTAAAGGGGAAGTCCACTTTTAAAACAAAGATTCACATATAATGTACCCCCTTGTCATCCAAGATGTTCCTGTCTTTCTTTCTTCGTAAAGAAATTATGTTTTTTGAGGAAAACATTTCAGCATTTTTCTCCATATAATGGACTGATATGGTGCCCCGAGTTTGAACTTCCAAAATGCAGTTTAAATGCGGCTTCAAACAATCAAACTTCAAATAATACAATTTATATACTTTTAATGTCAAACGCTCATCTTGTCTCACTCTGCCTGGACTGTTTTTTTTTAATGAAAATAACCGATCGTTTCGCTAGATCCTAAAAAAGATAGAATTCTGAAAAAAAAAAAAAAAAAAAAAAGTATCATGGTTCCCACAAAAATTTTAAGCAGCACAACTGTTTTCAACATTCATCATAATAATGTTAATATTAAATAATTTTGCATAATAATACATAATATTATATATCAGGATCCTGTAACACTGAAGACTGAAGTAATGATGCTAAAAATTCAGCTTTGCATCACAGAAATAAATAACATTTCTAATAAATTTAACATTCTAACAATATTTCACAATTTTACAGTATTTTTGTTTAAACAAATGCAGTCTTAGTGAGTATTAAAGACTTTTGTTTTGTTTTTGTTTTCACCAAACAATCATGCAACCTAATTTTCAGTTGTCTGAATGAACATGATATTTCTTGAAGTAAAAGCAACCCTTTTTTTTTTCAAATACTCAGACAATGTACTGTAGCTTTTGCTCTTTACAATTCTCCATTTTATGGATGAAGCTAAAGATGTTTGAGAATCATAAAATAAGAGGCATCAATGACCTTTTCCATGCTGTCTCTACGAAGAACATACCCCCATCCAAGTCTTTTGAATATATATTGCACTCAATAACTGAAGTGTCAGACTGATAAATCAGCAGGGTATACAGCGGAAAAAAGTTCAGCAAAACAATTGCCCACATCCTGACGGGGTGAAAGCAGATGAAGAAACTTCTTATATCAGCTTAAAACATCCAGTTCCAAGTTTATATTTCTATTAGTGATGGGAGCAACATAGCATTTAACTGAACGTGTTTGATCAGTTAAAGGGTTAGTTCATCCGAAAATGAATATTCTGTTATTAATTACTCACCCTCATGTCGTTCCAACCCCGTAAGACCTCTTGTACTCCCGCTAAGACTGACAGGGAAGAGAAGAAATTGTTGAACAAAGTCGTTATTTTTGTTTTCTTTGCGCACAAAAAGCATTCTTGCAGCTTCGTAAAATTACAGTTAAACCGCTGTTGTCAAATGGACTATTTTAACAATGTCCTTACTACCATTCTGGGCCTTTAACGTGGTAGTTGTGTTGCTGTCTATGCAGAGTCAGAAAGCTGTCTTTAATCATAAAAAATATCTCAGTTTGTTTTCAGAAGATGAACGAAGGTTCTACGGGTTTGGAACGACATAAGGGTGAATAATTATTGACAGAATTTTCATTTTTGAGTAAAGTATCCCAGTAAGTTGAGTAACATTCTTCATAAGAAACGACACGGCAAGCATAAAACGATCACAACCAGGAAAAGACAGAATAAGCAAACCCATCTTCCAATGATCAGGGGAAAAAATGAGGTCATGCGGTCTGTCAGCGACATGAGAGGCAGAGATGCGCAGGGTACCGCTGAGTATGCAACAGGTCGAAGGAGGATTAAACCATATTGCTCATTAAGATATAAAAGCGTGAGTGTATCAAAGAAGCCTCGCGCAGCAGAAGGCGGGAAAATAAGGAGTGTTTCCCACACAGTTCACACGACTTTTTGTTCCAGGAACTTTTGTTTCTGCTGATAATGAGCGTGGCTGTCTTCCATCCTCATTGTGGTCCTCCTTTTATTCTTACGCTGCCATACAAAGGCTCCTCTGATCACAGCGGAGCAACAGCGAAGAAGATAGAGGAGAAGGAAATCAATGGCTTCGTTCCTTTAAGAGATAAAACACTTTTAGGCTTTAATTATTTCCTCCTTGTAGTTTTATGAGTTTGCTTACCACTGGATACAGAGGTGAAAACTTCCCAGTGACTGCTCAGCAAAGATAAAACGTTTTCACTTTCCACATCTGAGAAGAAAAGTGTTAATTTGCAACAACATTAAACAGCCGAGAGAAAGTGCAAGCAAATGGGATCCACCCAGTGCCCCTGTATCTGACATGGTTCAAGCTCTCATACTCGAGTGTCATTTCTAAACGAGCGACGCTCTCCCGCTCTCGATTTATCTGCTGTGCATCACTTTACATTTCAAAGACAAATGAAGGATGAGAGCACAATTTAGTTCTGTTTTACATCAATAGCCTTCACTTATTTACTATCACAGTCCAAGTGGTCAGGGTTTCAATATTAGCACTGAATAGTATGCTTCGCTATTAGCGTCAGCTGGAATATGCTGCTATCATGAACAATTCAGTCAACTCCATGAATTTATACTGAAATGTATAATACACTACAGTTTAGTCGATAAGATGTTTCTGAATATTTTTTAAGTTTCTTGTTCTCACCAAGGCGGTGTTTATTTAATTAATAAATAGTAGTAAAACAGCAATATTGTAAAATATTATTACAATTATAAATAACTGTTTTCTATTTTAAAATGTAATTTATTCCTGTGATGGCAAAGCTGAATTTTGAACATCATTACTTCATGATCCTTTAGAAATCATTCTCATATGCTGATTTGCTGCTCAAGAAACATTTCTGATTATTAGTGATGAAAACAGTTGTGCTGCTTAATATTTTTTTGGTGGAAACTATGATACATTGTTTTTTTAGGACTGAATATTAAACTGAATATTGAAGAAGGGCTGAATATTGATGTTGAGGATTGATAAATAGTAAGTTTATTAACAGGATTTATTTGAAAAAGAAATGTAACCATTTGAAAATGCTTACCTTCACTTTTGATAAATATAACACTTTCTTTTGAACGGTACTGTAAATAAAAAAAGGGAGCTTGAATAATAAAGTTCAAAAGAACAGCAAAAATATTGTTAAAAACATACAAAAAACACACCAACAACTTACTGACCCCAAAGTTTTTAACGGTGGTGTATGTTGAAATGTATAACCTAGCAGGCTATATGCTGACAATAGCACACTGAATGGTCGGACAGTCAGTTAGCTTGAAAAATGTAAGCTTAAGGCCCTGATACGCGAATGAATATGCATAAATGACATCTGTGAGAAAAAGCAGTTAAGAAAGCATCTGATTATAGCGACGTGGATACATTTGCACCAACTCCGCACTCCTAAAAATAAAGGTGCTTCACGATGTGATAGAAGAACCTTTTTTGTTTAAATGGTTCCATAAAGAACTTTTAACATCTGAAGAACCTTTCTGTTTCACAAAAGGTTCTTCGTGGGCGAAAGAAGGTTCTTTAGACACCTTTATTTTTAAAAGTGTGCAATTCAGCATTCCAGTAAAATCAAGTCTAACACTATCTCATGACCAATTTGTATGTGTTTTACGAGGTAGCTAATTCGTACAAGTTTGTATGATCTCACTTTTACAATTTTTAATGATTTGTCTAGACCCCAGTGACAGGTAGGTTTAGGGGTGGGGTTAGGTGTAGGTCAGGGGTGTCCAGTCCTGCTTCTGGATGACCACTGTCCTGCAGAGTTTAGCTCCAACCCCAATTAATCACACCTAAACAAGCTAATCAAGGTCTTACTAGACATACTAGAAACTTCCAGGCAGGTGTGTTCAGACAAGCTGGAGCTAAACTCTGCAGGACACCGGCCTTCCAGGAATGAGTTTGGACACCCCTGGTGTAGGTCATTTGTACAAGTTAAATATGCAGATTTAGCAAAAATCATACGAATTCATACAAGTGAGGTCGTACAAATTTGTACGAATTAGCCACCTCGTAAAATATGTACGAATTGTCATGAGATCAGGTTGTCAAGTCACATCGTGTTTATTTATATAGCACTTTATACAATAAATTGCCTAAAGCAAGCAGATTTAGAGTACTAAACATGGAAAATCTGTTGCTTTCAATTTAATTTCTACTATAAAGCAGCTCTTTGGTGTTTTTACTGATGCCTGATCTCAACAAATTGAACAGAAAAGAAAATGAAGATTTCCACATCAAAGAAGGCAGATCCCCAATGAAAACCTATATTACATCATCATCATGGACCAATGGTACACTGTAAAAAATGACAGTGAATTTAATGGTAAAAAACTGTTAATTGGTTAACCGTAAATTGACATTCCCAGAATTTCCTGTGTTACATTTTCTTAAATTTGATGTTTTTTTTGTTTGTTTTTTTGTTCAAATAACTCTTTCTCCTTAGTTTTTACTTAGCAGTTTTGTACATTAGGGTTATATGTTACATCTAATGTTGTTAAATTAATGTTTATTGCATTATTTTAGTTTCATGTGTCTTACCATGATGGTGTTTAGTGTTTGTGTGAAAGACACTGTGCACCTTCTATATATGTTAAGGTACAAAGGTACAAAACAGATTTTAGTACTTCAGTAGGTTGGTACATTAACATTATATCGGTTAATGAAATTACGGTATTTACCTATAAATTTAAGACACCACAGCTGCCGTTTTTTTTTTTTTACCATAAATTTTTTACAGAATTTTTTTTTTTTTTACAGTGTAGTTTGAAGGTTTTTTTTTTTTTTGAGCCAGTACAAACTTTTCCAGAATGTTCACTTTGAAAACTCCCAGAACAACATCCAAACAAACTTTGCTTAAGCCTGATTATGTTTGAAATTACATCACATCAGTTCATTCTTTTCATTTCATTTAAAGCGGACATCGGATGTCCCTTTTCGACAAATGAAATATCTGCAACATACTCTGGTTAAAATTCCTCAGTCATCATCTAAAACATCACCCTTTTTACCTCGTCATAAACACAGTTCACAGCAACCTGTTTCAGTGCATGTCTCTTTAAATGATAATGAGCTACTGCTCACTCCACACCTCTCTTCATTTTTTGGGTGTATTCAGTGGTGTGTGACCATCAAAAACAAAATTAATCATTATGACATCATACTACTCAGAAAATGAAAACAGCCTGATAACTGAGACTGTTTAGGTTTTTTGGGATGAAAAAAAGGAGTGAATGGATTTTTATCATTGTAGGACGGTTGTGTCCACACACTGCTAAGACACATTTATATGCAAACACCATGTAAAAGTGAATTTTGCATCAAATGTCTCCTTTAAACGAATACAAATAAATACGAAAAAATACGAGAAATACAAAAACGATAAATGCTTAATTTCACTGTATACTACTGTATGTAGAGATTTAGAGATCATAATAATTTAGTTTACTCTACAATGTAAGTGTTTTGAAATTCTACAGAGTACTCATTAAAAGTTGTTTCAGCCTGTGCAATTACTTTGTTGATTCAACCCAACCGGTTTCACCACATTGTTCACAACACCGTAACTATTTCATTTGGGGGTAAAAGAATCATTAGTAGCCATGTAGCCTGACAAAATAAAAACTTTTGCTATAGCAACATTTAGCAAATGCTTTAGGTATTGCAGGCCTCCTGTTTAAAACTCTGGACACTAACAGTCAATAGACGGGACAGACAAGAGCAGATGTAAATATCCCTGAATTATAGATTCGGTTTTCTAATCAGACGCAACCCGATGACTTGGTGAGCACAATCCACAAATTCTAATGAGCAAGTATGGGCATGTTATTGCTCTGCCCATGTTTGAGATAATCTATCCAGCCCTGCAATCACCATCTTGATTTGGCCCTGGAGGAGCCATTTGGTGATTGCTGCGCTGTTTAATTTGCCCTCAGTCAGCCGCCGTCTTGATGCGTCAGCCAGTGGGTGCTCTTATGTGCGTGTCGTTCAATCAGGCCGTCTGAGAAGCCTAGGCTACCTCTGATTGTCATTGTTAATGATCAGGGAATGTTTGTTTCATTCGCCCGAGGCAAGAGATGCTTTCAAAAAACACATAGAGAAGGATTCATGAGACAAGTGACTTTTTTTTTTTAATCTAATGAATTGGCACATGTGACTGAAAAAAACCATCGAACAGTCATTTTATAGACACTCAGCAGATGCTTTTTGGGAGGCTCTTGATATTTTCATCTTATTTCAAGACCTTTGTGTCTATTTGTGTTTTGATTGCATTCCTTTCAGCATGAAAATTAACAGGACAGTATTTTGGCATTACTAGAAATGGGTGACGGACAGTCGCTCAACAACTGTCTGGTTGATTACTGAGGTCAGTCTTTGGGGACATTAATACTTTTATTCAGCAAGGGTGCATTAAACTAAAAAAGTGAAAGTAAATACTTTCAAATTTTAATACAAAAGAGCTGTATTTCAATTCCGTTCTTTTAAATTTCTATTAATTCGTAAAGACTTTCCACAAACATATTCAGAACCTCAACTGTTTTCAACATTGATAAATAGGGCTGGGTTTTGACACAAATTTGCTACCTGATCTCATGACAAAAATGTACCTGTGGGAACTTTTTCACAAGATGCAAAATATGTACCAATAAGTACATATCACTGCAGTTTCCAATAGAAATGAACACTAGAGGCAGTAAAACTGTGAACACTTGTAATTGTTTTCGTACACGGTTAAGATTACAGCTCCATATGTTTTGCTTTTGGCAGGGGGTCGAAAATGGGCACAACAGTGGCCGTAACAAGCTTGCTCGGTAGCTCAGCCGGCACGGAATTGGACTTACAGGATACGAAATCCTTTGGGTATGAATCCCATGTAAAACATGACTCACAATGAAAGAGTGGAAAGATGAGAGATTGAAAAATAAGCTAAACCGTTTTTTACATCACATTTGCTTTTGTTCATACTATCGGGTAGGTTTAGGTGTAGTGCAGATGGTACATTATTTTAAAACCTCACACAGCATTAGAGTTATAGCACCACTCAACAGACATTTCAAGCCAGAACTGTGGTGACACGAACAAAACCAACATTACATAAAACATACGTTCATCCGTTCTGGGGAAAAATAAACAAACACTCTTTTAGCACTACTCAGTGAACATTTCACATCGAATATGTCACTAAATGCACATGGTGGTTCGTATTTTGCATCTTTTGAAAACGTTCCCACAGGTACTATTTTTGTCATGAGATCAGGTTGCAAATTTCATGATTCGATTCAGTTATGCTTCACAACCTTGTAGTTTGATTCGATTCAGTGACTATTTTGTATATTTCAGGTACAGTACATTTTCTCAAGGAAAACTAATGCTGTAAAAAATATCAGGTGTTACTACATTAATACTAGAGGTTAAAATGAACTGATTTGTATACAAACAGTCAATGAGGTTTTTATAATATTAATGTCATGATACTAACTTTATTCAAACTTAAATTAAATACTGAAGAAAAATAAAAATAGAATGAATATGTTAAATAGTGCATGTTATTAGCACTCTAGAGTTCATTAGGTAAATGTGACATTATTATTTATAAGCTGCAATACTGATGTCTTTGTGTGGTTGAAACTCTGATTGCCATTACATGAGACAGGATACAGATTTCTGCACTTTTTTTTAAACACACCTTCAGATGTTCATTCATGTTTATTTCATGCTGAAACTAGTATTAAAGCAAGGGGAAAATCAGTCCATGTGTGCTTCTCTTGAACAGAGGCGCTACAGTGACCTGTCATTTCACACTGCCAAAACAACATTTAATTTAGCATTGAACATTGTAATAAAATGGACATAATTTTAAATATGAGACTTTGTTTCATATCAAAAGTAAGAAATCACAAAGCTTATTGAGATTTATTGGATGGAAGGTGCACTACAATGTTCCATTCATTAACTGAGCAGAGGCTAGATTAATCGATTCTTGGGATTTAAGAATCAATACCGTTTCGTGATTAAAATCCAGAAATGAACATTTTTTACCCAGCCCTATTGATAAATAATAATAAATGTTTCTTGAGCCGCAAATTAGCATATTAGAATGATTTATGAAGGATCACATGACACTGAAGACTGAAGTCTTCCTGGCTGCTGAAAATTTAGCTTTGCCATCACACAAATAAAAGACTCTTTACAACATATTAAAATAAAAAAGAGTTGTTTTAAACTGCAACAAAAATTCACAATATTACTGTTTTTTTTTTTCTTTCTTATTTTAAATATCAGCACTGCCACTACAACCATCAACAACTGGATGTTTTTGGCTGCTTAATTTTTGTTTTTAAAGCATTCCAAACCAGGCTGAATGTTTTTAAAGTTAATGTCAAGTTAAATATATCAGTAAAAATCGTATTCCCTTCTTTAAATGGTTTTGAAACAAAAAATGTGGCTTATGTAAACGCCCCCTGTCTGAATCGTTTCAGATGAACTCAAAACCATCCTAATTATACGCAACTACTTTTGTCCAATTAGTCAAATAATCATTCAGACAACCCACCGACTCACTGATTTTGAAAATACTGTGTGTTTTTTCCCCCCTCATCTCTAGCAGCATCCATTTATTTTTGCCTGTTTCAGTTGACTGCATTTGACTATTGAATCCGATGAAGTGGGATCCAGAGCCAAAGCATCTACAATCCTGAAAATACATCCAAGAGCTCTATTATTACATTCAGACATTTGTAAGACTAGGGTCTCGTGCTTATAAAGGTGTAATTACCATATCTACATCATGTCATCAGCGAGTTTGTTTTATCATGCAAATGGAACTCTTTAGTAAATGCACCCCAGTGCAATACCACACACAGCTGCATGAACTGACATGCTAATGAGACGCTGCAGACAAAAGTAAGAGAATAGAGGATATGCTTTCAGGATCTACTGCATCAATCCACACAGCCCCGTATCAGAAAAAGCTCTCGTTGAATAATACATATGTGGGCTCCAAAAGTAATAACTCTGATTCATTATGAATAGCTCTCAATTTTTATAAATGGATATGCTATAGAATAAAAGCATGAATGAATCTGCATTTAAAGCCAAGTCATACTAAATCAACAAAGGAGCTATTTACATGGTAAACACTGTTATTCGCCTTTGCCGGAGCCATTCAGACCGTGAGGATGCAACCCGAGGTTTCCAGCTGAATGCAATCTAATTCTTTTGGAGTGGCAAGAACAATAAACACTAATGAGTGGTCCATCTCCAAAATATTATTTACAGTAGAGGCATATATATATGGGTGCATTTAGCAAGCGGCCCCTTCAAGAAGCCTTGTTGGATGCCAGCTGCTTTTAAATTGTCTCAGTACCATTTCCTCTTGAGATCTGCTCACATCAGCAGAGGATAAAAGGGGAAATTAAGGCATTGTCGGCACAAGAAGCCGTTCCTCATCATTCTCCTTCCCAGACACACAGTTGGAGGGGATGGAGCTGGGGATTTGTACTGTAGACTTGAAAGCAGTTGTTTGTCAGCCTGTTTTCTCTCCCGCTTGATACAAATCGTATTCTGCATAAAAGTGCTTATGAGAACATATTCTGTAGGCCGGGAGCTTACAGAGAAAGAGAGAGAGAGAGAGAGAGAGCTTGTTATCTCTCCTTTCTCTTATGTTAATATTGATATTCATGACCTACCTGCTTGGACTATGAAAGTAAAGAAGCATCGCTTCAGTAATACAATGGCACAATAGATCTCTTCAGGTTGTAGTGCTGAAACAAAGAGAAGTGGTCACGTAAGTGGTAGTTCTGTCAGAAAGACTCAAGCAGCAAGTGTTATGTAAATGATCCGTTCACTCATTTATTTATTTTCAATACATTTGTCGCTTCATGTTTGCATCACCCATCGCTATCAGTTTTGGACCCATCCTGCTGACCAGAGGTGGGCTCCTCGCCCCTCTGCTGACGTTCTCTGGCAGGATCCAACTGTTTTGGCAAGAAATTGTACGCCGAAGGAAATGATTCCAATCACACGCGCTCACACAATATCATATTAATATTCATATTTGCTTTGAGTCGTTCTGGCAAAATTAGCATTTTCAAGCCAAGGTTGTCCTTTTTCCTATGGGTTTTTGGAATATCGATTTCAATTTATGTGTAAATTAAAGGCTGTGGTTAACATTCCTTGAGGACACTTTTGCTTCTATGATACAAATTAAACAGTCATAACTTAAATACAAATTTCAAAGCTGTTGCATTTTTGAATTATAAACTGAATATTATAAATTCATGTTTGGAGGTATGAATGCATGTCATTTGTTAGAATGTGAAACTCATATCAAGGAATGTTAATCACCAACATTTTTTTAATGTGATTTTTTTTATGCGATTATAAGATTTGTAATGTTTTTTTTTTTTTTTTTTTTTAAAGGAGTCTCTTTTGCTTAACAAGCAAAGCAGTAATATTGTGAAATATTTTTACTATTTAAAATAACTGCTTTCTATTTGAATATATTTTAAAATGTTATTTATTCCTGCGATCAAAGCTACATTTTCAACATCATAACTCCAGACTTCAGTGTCACATGATCCTTCAGAAATCATTCTAATATGCTGACTTGCTGTTCAAGAAACATTATTATTATTATTATTATTATTATTATTTATTACTATCATTATCAATATTTCAAACAGTTGATTATATATTTTTTCATGACTCTTTGATGAATAGAAAGATCAAAGATCAGCATTTATCTGAAATTTTGACTGGTAGTGTATTATTATTGCAATAATAGTAAATTATGCATATGAATCCTAAACCAATCCCTAAATTAACCCTACAGTAAGTATATGAAATTAATCAATGTTACTCAGTAGTTATTTGTGTAATTACACTATAAACTTAAAGGGATAGTTCATCCAACCACTGATTTTTCCTTTGCTGTAAATAAAACTTGATTCTCATGAGACTAGCATATTCTCACCAGAGCTTAATGCCACTCGTGAGTGCATACGATAGTTAGCGGAAGCTAGAGATTACGGTTTATAAAGTTTTAAATATGGATATTTTTCTTTCACAAACACATAGATTCAACTCACGCGGCTGTGTGGAGTACTTTTTATGATGGGTGGACGCACTTTATTTTGCTTCAAAAAAGTTAGATGTGTTCCTGGGTCAACGTATTTTGTTGACCCTGGAACAACATTTAAATCCAAAAATTTAATCTTGACCACATCCCTACACCTAAACCTAACCTTACCCATGAATAATCCCTAAAATCAGAGGAAATGATAGGTGAATGACACTGATGTACAAGCACCAAACACTGATTGTAAGCCTAAACATCACAAAAACTATAAACTCTTTTTTCAAATCTGATTGGTTAATCACAGTGTTGTCCCAGGGTCAACAATGATGTTGATCCAGGAAAACGTCGCACTTGGTAAAATCAGGTTCTGCGAAGAGGCAGGACATTTTTTTGATATAACACTGATTGTATCTGATTGAAAGAAGAAAGTCATATACACCTAGAATGGCTTGAGTAACTCATTGGTTAATTTTCCTTTTTGGGTGAACTATCCCTTTAAAATCAAATATAACCCCACTAACTATGTTTTACTTTAAAAAAGGCAACACACTGTGAATTAGCCTTCGGTTTTGGCTTGAGAGCTGCTGCATGAACGGCTCATTTTCAGTGTGTGGTTGTTTATATTTACATATGACAGTGATAATTGTACTTTCTGATATTGCTGACAGGTAAATATAGAGCCAAAAGTTTTCTCTCCTCGAGCTGTGCTGTGTGAAGGGAAACCTAAGGATTAATAACTTTAGAATTGAATTTGCCACTTTTTTCCATGGCGATACAATCTCATGTTCCTGGAATGAGCCACTTGGTTTGGGCAATCAGGAAATCTCCGTCCCCGAGATGCGTTCGTACATGAGCAATTTCTAGCGGCTGTTGGTGAAATGGTAGACTCCGTGCCTGTGAATCCTCTCCAAAATAAACCTTAAGGGATCAAAAAGTGAACTGATAAAAGTGTCATCAGATAGCTAAAAGTTTCACTGTCTTCCTTGAGAGTCAGGTGGAGAATATGAGAGAGGTGAGAGGGAAGGCAGAGATAGAGCGAGAGGAGGAGGATAAATCCCTTTGCTGAGTGTGTTGTGCATTTCAATCAGTCTCATCTCTAGCCCTCAAGCCTGTGTTTAAGGTAACACATCCAGAAGACATTTTAGTAATCAGTAACCTACTCGACTCAGCTTACCCGGGAAAATCTGGGGTTTATCACTTCTTTGGAGGAGCACTTTTCTCCACTTTTCTTTAAAAGAGGGCATATGGGTTGTAAATGTTGAATGCAGTATTCCTTTCAAAATAATTCAAGCTAATCACTGTTTGATCACAAATTTCCAGTTATTTTCTCAGTTTTCTTTTTAGTCTACCAGTTTTATTTTTCCATTTGATGCCAAACCTCATCAAGGACATTATCACAGATATTGATAACAATGCTGATATTTCTATTAATGTTTTAACAATTAATTCAGAAAAAAAGGAAGCCATCTATCAATATATAGTTCTATAGTATAGCAATATCTTCCTTGCTTAAAAAAAGTTAAACCAGCAAAACAGAATAGAATTGAATAGAATAGAATAGAATAGAATAGAGTACAATAAAATAAAATAAAATATATATTGATCAGATCTTCCCTTTGTTTTTCACCCTTGCTTAAAAAAAGTTAAATCAGCATAATATAATATAATATAATATAATATAATATAATATAATATAATATAATATAATATAATATAATATAATGATCAGATCTTATTTTTGTTTATCATCCATGTTTAAGAAAAAGTTAAACCAGCATAATATAATATAATATAATATAATATAATATAATATAATATAATATAATATAATATAATAATGATCAGATCTTATTTTTGTTTATCATCCATGTTTAAGAAAAAGTTAAACCAGCATAATATATTATATTATATTATATTATATTATATTATATTATATTATATTATATTATATTATATTATATTATATTATATTATAATGATCAGATCTTGTTTTTGTTTATCATCCATGTTTTAAAAAAATGGAACCAGAATCTAATCTAATCTAATCTAATCTAATCTAATCTAATATAATATATTATAATATAATATAATATAATATATAATATAATATAATATAATATATTATAATATAATATAGTATAATGATGATGATCAGATCATACTTTTGTTTATCATCCTTGTTTAAAAAGGGTTAAACCAGCATAATAGAATTGAATATACTGTATAGTGATCAGATCTTACTTTTGTTTATCATCCTTGCTTAAAAAAAGTTAAACTTGCCTATGAATAGAATAGAATAGAATAGAATAGAATAGAATAGAATAGAATAGAATAGAATAGAATAGAACAGTCTAACTGCAAATGATCAGATCTTCCTTTTGTTCAAACCTTATATGGTTTGCTTGTCTTAGTTGCTTTAGCTTGTTAACAGTTAACTTCCATTTGTTAACAGTTAAGCTTTTTTGACTTAGGACAGCATTGGAGCTTATGACAGACATAACATTTAACATTTAACATTTCACGACACATAACATTTTCATGCTATATAAGCAAATTAAAACTTTTAATCTTCAAGTGCTTCTCTCACAACATCAGTATTGGAGATATTGATACTTCAAGATCAAACCATCCCATCCTCACCATCACAATTCTTCTTAGAGCCCAGGCCGTGAAATCGGTGCGAGTTTGCAGATAAAAAGAGACAAACGTCAATGCGCATGACTGCCTCTCTGAAATGCCCTTGTGACACTGGGTGCACAGTTCATTTTACGCTTGCTTTGCCATCAAGTGTGATGAGGTACCTTATCAACCCTCCAAATCAACCACCTGTGATCTACAGCTTCAGGGTGCATCTACTCCGTTTACTGGCTTTAAAACCTTCAGATTCAAAGATTTAAGCAACGCCGGGCTGCTGTGAATCACAATTAATCGGGCTTCTGCACATCAGTGTCTCACCTCATCCAGACGTGCATTAGTTAATTGCTGTGCCATCTACCCAGATGAGGCAAAACTTAAAGTGGTGCTTTCCCATCATCCAGTCTCATTAAAAGCTCTTGGAAAGGGACCACAAATAAATTGTGTTTGTGAAACATATATAGATCGTTCCTGTGTCACCAACCCCATGCAAAGAGGGTTTTTTTTTTTGGTTTTTCTCCATGCATTCTAGAGACATAAGGTGTACAAGCTGACTTATAGCAGCTCACCTCCTCACCTCCTACTACATTAACAATGGTGGAGCAGAATCAAAATGAACCTGACAACCCTGAAGGTGAGTTTGCATGGTTTGTGACTAAAATAAACCTCTCCGATTTCATGGGGCTTCAGGTTTCATATACAGTGGCGTTCAAAACTTAATGCATACATTTTCATTACAAATTATGTTATCAGCATAACAATTTAAGTGAAAGGTAATTACCATGAAAGTCAAAAAAAAAAAAAAAACATGCTGTGTTTTATTTTTTATTTTTTTTATCTTAAAGCTACATAAAGATAAAAAAAAATAATAATAATAAAAAAATAATAATAATAAAAAAAAAAAAAAAATGACATTTTCAGTGTAGTCTTACAGTTTTACAAAATTATGTTAATTACTTAAAAAAAAAAAAAGTTTTATTTTTATACTTTCCATGTATATTTTTTACAGTGCCGCCCACCGATATTGGCACCCTTCGTAAATATGAGCAAAGGTGGCTGTGAAAATAAATCTGAATCTTTTTTTTTTTTTACTTTCATTCAAAAAATTCACAAAATTCTAAACTTTCATTGAAGTAAAACAATTGGAAGTGGGGGGAAACTCACATTATGAAATAAAAGTTTTTCTCCAATGCATGATGGCTACCATTATTGGTACCCCTAGAAATTCTTGAGTAAAATATCTCTGAATATACTCTCATTCATATTCACATTTCTTAGCACACCAGGGTGACTAGGAGCATAAAGTTGTCCAGCCATGACTTCCTGTTCCGCAGGATTATAAATATAAGGAACACAAAGGCCAGATTCCCTTAATCATCCATCACAAGTAGTAAAACCAAAGAATACCTGTCAGAGGTGCAGAACAAGATTATTGAGCTTCATAAAATAGAAAGTGGCTGTAAGAAAAGCATTGAAAATCCCCATTTCCACCATCAGGGCAATTATTACGAAGTTCCAATCATCAAAAGATGTTACAAATCTGCCTGGAAGAGGACGTGTGTCTATATCCTTCTAATGCATTGAGAGGAGGAGAGGTTGAGACAAAGAATCACAAGGATCACACCTGGAGAATTGCAGAGTTATATCTTGGGTCAGAAAGCCTAAAACAATATATCAAACAGCCCCTACATCACCACTAGGGTTGTAACGGTATGCGATTTTCACGGTATGATAATCGTCTCCAAAAATATTGCGGTTTCATGGTATATATTAAACAATAATTTTTATCATTAATAATGGCTCTTAAAAGAATAAGAAAAAGTTATTTGAGTGAACAAATCCTTTATTGCAACAAACTTGAAACCATTTTAATGAAAGCATTTAAGTTTTACTTCAATAAAGGTTAAAATTTCATAAATTGTTTGAATGAAAAATCAAAAATAAACAATGCAGATTTATTTTCACAGCCACATTTGCTCACATTTACCAAGGGGGCCAATATTAGTGGGTAGCACTGTACATGACAACAGCATTTTGGGGGTCCTAAAAAAAACATACTGTTATCGCTTCCATGTAAACTACAAAAATGTGAATTTGTGCATGTGTATAAAAGTTTAGTCAACAGGTGTGCAGGTGCCATTTAATCATAAAAAAATTGATAGCCAGCGCAAACAAGTTAAAATGGGAGTTATGAGATCAAATTTAGACTACTGGTCAACAGCCTAGCCGCAACATTCACAACCATTTGTAGTCGTTTATTGGAAAAGAAATGAAGGTTTTTGAGAAATTTTCATATAGTGGGCTTCAATGGGAACCAATGGGTTGAAGGACCAAATTGTAATTTCAATGCAGCTTCAAAGGGCTCTACCCTTTGAAGCCAGAGAAAACATTATGCAATCATTAAGTGAACGTGCAAAGAAAGTCAAACACCCTTTACAATAAAGCTAAAACAACGATGTTGGATGATTTTGCAATTGGAGGCGAAAATGAGATGGAGGTTTTTACCCCACCTTACCTGAATTTGAGTACAAAAGGGGTTTAAACTTGGCAGGGGCAGTCCGGGGCTGAGCCCTGGCACATAGACTGCAGGCCAGTAGTGTAGTGCAGGGTATACGCAGGTATAAGGCGTATACCTACTTCTTTTGCGTATACCCACTTCTAAATCCCCTCTGTTGCGCATTATTCAGTAGTGTTCTGCATTAGCCAAAATCGCAACAGTCCACCACATGAATAGCTAATTCAATCACATGTGAATAAATGCAAATATTCCCTAAGAACACCCAGTAAAGACACAGTGATCTCTGGACCATGTTGCCGGCTTCCTTTGAAATATGCTTAATGATTGTGCCCGCGCCCGCTCCGTCTCCCCACACCAAATGCTGCCTGTTCATACGCGTGCAAATATGTCAGGGAAGGCGCGCAGGCTGGTAAAATAATAATTAATTATTGATTACCAATTTGAATCAGGACATTCTAAAGAAAACAATGCCTTAAAATGGTATCTTTAAACCGGTGAACCCTTGTAAACTTTTCAGTCCAAGGATTCAGTAAACGTATGTGTTTATAGTAAGTTCAAAAGTTCGTATACCCACTTCTCCAGGCACCACTACACCACTGATTTAGAGTAAGTGGTGAATAGTGGATATAGCTACTGTATATAATGCATGCACTGACGGTATAAGGATGCACTGCTGAGGCGAGGCTCACACAGCCTCTCCAGGAGAAATTAAAATGTGCAACACAGACAAACTTAGCATGATGAGGTAAAAATTCAGAAAATGAAAAGTTTTTATATTTAAATTACGGTTAGTTAAGCAACATCACACGTTTTCACCATCACAACTGTTCAATAGTTCAAGTTCAATAATATTAGGTCACTTACATTTTAGGCGCAGTATTACAGATTGCTTTTGTTCTATTTCGCCAGCAAAAATAATTTCAAAGAAAGAGAAGCAAAACCACAGCGCATCTCGATTCATTGCTGAATAATTCATTGTTTTAAACAAATCGGTTGAGCCAAAGTTTAATTATCCCATGCACAAACATCTGATAATTCAATCGTTTGAACGGATCGTTGAACGACTCACTCATTGGACACTTGCCATCACCTACTGGCGTTTTAATTTTGTTTCTCGAGTTTGGCTGCCCATCCAGCCCTGATGGGCAATGGTAAACAAACTTGGCTTGCTGTCCTTAATGAAGGCTCGAACCCGAGGCTCGGCTTGAGCGCCGAGTTCACCCCTCCCGAAGTTAGAGTTAGGCTCCTCCCGAACCTACCTTTGGAACTTCATTTAAAAGAACCAATTCCCCCCTATAATTTTTTGTGTATATTCAAAATAAATACTTAAAACTCATAACATTATTTAATTAATTTGTATTTTTTTAGTGTAAATTATTTTATTTGCTAACGTATGGATAACATCATTCATATTATTTCAATAGAATTTATAGATCAAATGTAAGAATTTAAAATGAAAGGTGAACTATTAATGAAGTTGGGGGAAAATGTACAGTGGCCAAGAGAGCTTAACATGCTGCAACTTAAGAAAACACATGCAAACAGAAAAAAACAACAACAAATTAAGAAAACATCTTCATCAGTTTGACAACACAGGCACTGCAAATCCTCGCAATGCAAACACAAATACGGAAACACGCTGCAAATTCTCACAACACAGCCAAACACAGAAACGTGCTGCAAATAGCACAGACCACAACAGAAATGTTTCAGGGGGACCTCAAAAAGTGACAAACCCAGCTGGGACCTGATTATTTGTTCAGTGGCTTTTGGTCAGAGCAGAGCTGTCGGTGACTAAAAGGTGAGTTTATTGTTTATTTTAACACCCTGATCATACGATTCCTTGGTCTCTACTCATAACAAATCCCAATTTACCCCGAGTACACAGACGCAGAACTAACCACATGTGACTTTTCCAATGTGATTATGTAATGCATGAAGTCGTAGACGTGCATCGCAAAGCTAGTGCAAGATGAGAATTTGTGGTTAAAAAGTATACATTTGTTTTTGTTTTTTTTTAGAAAATGACCAATTATTTCACTAGATAAGGCCCTTATTCGTTGGCTGGGATCGTGTAGAGCCTTTTGAAGCTGCATTAAAACTGCAATTTGGACCTTCAACCCGCTGATCCCCACTGAAGTCCACTATATTGAGAAAAAACTTGGGATGTTTTCCTGAAAAACCTTAATTTCTTTTGAACTGGAGAGAGAAAGACATAAACATCTTGAATGACAGGAAACTTTTATTCTGGAAGTGAACTAATCCTTTACGTTTCCAAGGTCCAAATCACCAGTCATAAAAATCACTTGGTCAATAATTTTCTCCAATCGAGAAAGGAGAATTCTGTGATTGACCTTGTCAAATGCTGAGCTAAGATTTAAAAGGACCAGGGCAACAGCATTCTTATTATCCATAGCCAACATAATGACATTAGTAACTTTCAACAAAGCAGTTTCAGTATTGTGTAATTTTCTAAAACTTGACTGAAAGTTTTCACACAGTAAAAGCATTTTTTTGTTCTTTTCACAGATCTGTATGAAGGGGGGTTGTTTTGACAACACTGTCGTCTGCATGCAAAACATTTAAAAAATGCAAAGAAAAGACATTTCTGTTTTTAGTACATTGCTGTCATGTGGTATTGCTTTAGTAAACTGTAATAACCCTGGACCCCACCCTCAGTTCTGCCTGAGTTTGTTTTCTCTCCTTTATTCTGAAGAAAGAAAGCCAGAAAGCCGGAGCTGGCCTCTCAGGATGACGGTAACAAATCATTACTTCTGGAGTTTGTGAAGTTTGGCCCACTCTCTACCCCGCAGTCCGCCCAGTCTCCACTCCACCCACGCCTGAGCTCTCAGCCTCTCACAAGAACAGATCCCAGCCATGTAGATATTAATGCACTGTCAGGTCCCTTCACAGTGGCTGCACCCAGGACAGAGGATCATCAGTCTTACACCATGGTTTGCAAATTCTTCAATGACCTCCTTCGGCTGGAGGTATTTTGTGAGTTTTCCCCTGTGGCTAATCTAACTTGTTCAGTCAACCCTACTCACTTTACATGACTCACTCTTCCATAGTTTTATTTATTTATTTATTATTTTACAAATCCTACCATGCAAGAGCCAGAGAAGCAAACTGTAGAGCAAACAGGTCTGATTTTGGCTTTGTACAAAGTAAAAATCTATCTGTCTGTCTTGTTGAAGATGCTTTGAACATCTACAAGCTACTTTTAATTGAAGTCAAGGAACTCTTGGAAAGCACTTTAAAAAGTAGCTAACTACATTTAGGCTCTTGAAGGGGCAATATCTTTTTAAACTGTCAGATGATAAGTGGCTGTTTCTTCAAATTCAGGAGAAAGGTCCACGTGTGGGGACTCGAACTTGGGATGCGCTGCCTACGAGGCTATTGGTACTGATATTAGTGGAAACTCATTATGTAAACTTAATTTTTTCAATATATAGAATACATATAGAATACATCAAATCTTCAAAACCCAAGAAAGTGGGAGGAGTTTTAGAAAACCTTCAGTGCAATTAAAATACATCTGCGAGCTATCAGTGAGGAAAACGTTTATTCAAAACCACCGGTACACCAAAATAGCAATCAAAGGGCATGGTCCAAGGGAAATATTAGGAATGTTAGAAAAAGTATCAAAAAAAACAAAAACAAATACCAACTTTGGACAAGAAAAAAAAATGTGGGTACGATCAGCAAGAGCCAGAGAACACCTGCAAACAACATCAAACTTATCTAATAAAGAAAACGTTGTGGGAACTTTTTTGCAAGATGCTAAATACGTACCACCATGTACGTTTTGTGACATATTCGATGTGAAACGTCTACTGAGTGGCATTAAAGGAGCGTTCTTTTTTCCCCCCACAGGAACAGATAAACGCACATATGCTACGTTATATGATGTTGGTTTTGTACGTTTCACGGCAGTTCTGACTTGAAATGTCCATTGAGTGGCGCTCTAATGACACTCTAATGTTCCGTGACATTTTAAAATAACGTACCATCTGCACTACACCTAAACCTACCAGATAGTATGAATAAAAGTGAATATGACGTAAAAAGGCAATTGCAAGCATATTGTTTTAGCTTCTTTTTTGATTTCTCATCTTTCAGTTCTTTCATCGTGAGTTGAGTTTTCACGGGAGTTGTACCCAAGGATTACATATCCTTAGTCCAATTCCATGCGGGCTAAGCTACCAAGCAAGCTTGTTATGTCTGGAAAGTGATACATATGGAGCAGTAATCATAACTGTTTATGAAAACAATTACAAGTGCTCGCTGTGTCGTGCGGAAAAGTTTACACAAGTATGTTTCTGTTATGAGATCAGGTAGCATAACATCCATACCCGGAAACACCTTAATTCACTAAATTGTACTGAACTTAATGCTCACACATAATAGAGGAGGGATCAGCATTATGTGCAGTTACTGATTTAGTTCATCACTACTTGCTGACAAAAGTAGCTTGTTATAAGCTACATTCATTTCTAGGAGCTGACCCTGGTGAAAAAACCAGCATATGCTGGTAGGTATGTTTTGATGCTGGAATGCTGGTTAGGTAGGTTTTGATGCTGGTTTATGCTGGTCCTTTGCTGGTTCATGCTGGTCCTTGACCAGCAACATGACCAGCAAAAACCAGCAAAGGACCAGCTTAAACCAGCATCAAAACCTACCTAACCAGCATATGCTGGTTTTTTCACCAGGGGAGCTACATGCTAATGAAAAAGGTAGTCATGTTAATATCTGCCTGCTCATCTAAATCATACCTGTAGACCCTGGTGAAGAGTTTCTTTAATCTTTAATTTTTCATGGTTTCATGGTAAATGAAAGATGCACTTGACAAGTGTTCTTGTCCACTGCCGCTTTGGGACAGCTGACATATGCTCAGCACCAGAGCAAATGAAGAGATGTAGCAAAATTGTCAGAAGGCATTAGACTCAAAAGCTGATCTGTTGTCCCCTGACAGCCTTGCTTGACAGACATAACAACATCATGTAAGATTCAGACACTAGTCATGCCACAAGTCCATCCTCTCTTACATAATCCCGGAGTTTTCCGCACACCGACTTCAATCGGGACACCTTTCCCTGTCTTTTATTTTTTTTCCCCCGTTCACACCACCAGCTGTTTATTTTGCCCTCAACAAGCCTCTCTTGTCACCGGCAAGTGCCGGCTGCCATTCTTAATATGACTTCACACATGCCACGTCGCCCTCTCTGTTGGAACGCTCCTTTTACCAGGTGCGTGAGATACGCGAGTCATTTATTCGCCGTCGGGAGACAAGTCTTCAGAGACTCGAGTGTCTTTTCAGATGTTCTACATGAAATCACCGCTTTTCCCCATTCAGCTCAACGGATGAGCCGTTTGCTCGACATCCTCGACAAAAGCACACAAAAAAGCCTTTTGTTATTTTTTTTAACACCAGACGCATGTCAGAAATAGCAGTGAAGAACAATTTTCCTCGTTTCTCAACTACTGTACAACCGTGTGAGGTTTGATGAGAGCCGAGCTGAGCTCCTATCTCTCGGCTGGTGAGCAGCTACCCGGGGAGCAGGTAGTCGAAGCTTCTGCTCGCCTGTAATTGCACTTCAACAACACCCCCACCGTCTGTAGAAAAATTCCCGTTCGCTGCGAGGAGCCGCCACCCCTGCTGAGCGAAAACAAGTTCCTAGGGCTACACGGGGGGCAGCTCTCACTCCATTTCCCGTGCCGAGGACAACACGCCGGCCTCGGCGGGCATATAGATCTCCTCATAGATCAGGCCTGTTTGTGTAATTATGACGTTGATCATTGGAAAATTACATACAATTGCTTGAGAGCAAAAGGCCTCGGAGGAGGAAACGTGAGCGTGGAAGTAAGTACTCGAGCGCTGGCGGGTGTGCGTTGCCAAATTGCTGGTCCTAATGAGAAGACAATATTGAGCAGTACAGATTTGCCATCCAAGCTGGCTGCCGTTTTGACTCCCCCTCAGACAACGCTGAGGATAGTTGGGGGTGAACAAGCTGGCAATCTCTCTGAGATGGTCTGAGGAAATCAGCTGTGAAATGGAAATACTTGAGTGTATGACAATCCCTGAAGCTGGAACCTATTGTGTCGAGGTTCATTTGTCCAGCAAACATTCATGACCTTGAAATAAAGATGGAGACCACCGCTATAAATGAATCATTGGCTGAGCCTCGTTAAAAGATCTCCAGGGTTAGAAATCCTAATGAATCGATTTAAGAAGTGAGATTTTGAAAACTGTGTCCTGGGAGACATGAGGGAAGACGGCGTTAAGTCCCGCAACGTAAAAGGTGGCGCTAAATCCACTTTGGCTGAGATGAAAATCACACATATGCATAGAAAACGGCGGCGGTGCTGAAAGGTCTTTAACCTCCTCACTCCAGAGACAGAGCCCATCACTTAGAGCCTATTTCAGAACTCACTAATTATAGAGAAAATGTGCAAATTATATACCTCTGCTTTAATAATTGGATTTCATAAGTTGTACGTAAAGCCTATGCTAATAAGGGTTTCCGGGGTTGAAATCATTTTAAAATGCCTTATCTGTGAATAGGCATTTCTCTTGACTGAAAAATGCAATCCATTAACCTATACAAGAGGCTCCTACGCACCACTTCTGAATGCTGTGAAGCCTCGATATTCGCAAACGCGTTTACTCCTGTAGCTTATCACAGAGTCAGAACTCCACTGATAGAATCATTAGCATATTCGATTAAAGTCTCACTTAAACACTTTCATATAACTCTACAGAGTCATGACTTGTGTTTCTTATCTCAAAAGACACCTCCAGGCCTTGAATATGAAAGTCGTTCTTGATAAATATACATGAATGCATCGTTCATCGTTGATCTCAGCTATTTTTTGCCTATTTTTCATGTATTGGCCCTTTTTTGTAGTAGCAGACAGGGAAAAGTGCTAAGAATTGATTACAGTGGCTAGAAAATCAGTTGAATACTGTAGAAGCACTGAAAAGGCTCTGTCAAGAGCATAGAGTGGAGAATGACATGCATGTTAGTGGACAAATGTGCAATTTCAGCAAGAGTTTACAGTGTACTCCCAGTGTTCAAAGATTATTATTATTAGAGATGAAGAAAAATACTGAACTGTGCTATGTTATCAGTAATTACCATATAATTTGCCCTAATTTTTGTCAAGAATATTTTTTCATTGAGGAAAATGAGACTATAACGAGACAAAAATCGTATTAATAATTGTATTATTTTTATTAAAATAACCGTTCGTCACGCTAGATAGACCCTTCTTCCTCGGCTGGGATCGTTTACAACCGCATTTGAAGCTGCATTTAAACTGCATTTTGGAAGTTCAAAATCGGGGCACCATATCAGTCCATTATATGGAGAAAAATGCTGAAATATTTTCCTCAAAAAACAATATCTTTACGACTGAAGAAAGAAAGACATGAACATCTTGGATGACAAGCGGGTGAGTACATTATATGTGCATTTTTGTTTTGAAGGTGGACTTCTCTTTTAATTATGCAAAATTAGTCAACATAAGAGAAAAAATTAAAATATAGTTTCCTCAAAAATATAAAGTTTTCAACACTGATAATAAGAAGAAATGTTTTTTTGAACACCAAATCAGCACATTGGAATGATTTACGAAGGATCATGTGACCAAAAATCAAGTGAAGCATGAGAAAACCAGAGCAGAGCTAGACTGAAGTGATTATAGATAGGAAAGAGGGCCTTGAAATTATGTCCATTCCGGTCATGTATTCCTGATGCTTACCAAATAATACTTTGGTTTTTGTGCACATTGGTTTAGTGAATACACTCCACATCTTTTTTTAATAGGTTCTGCCATAGGCCAGAGGTTAGAGATCAGTCATTACTGTAAACAAGAATACAGAAAGATGACAGTCAAGGCAGCTGAGGTGTCAAAAGTGACCCTGAATTAGAGAGGGCAACACTACAGCCTTGAGGAAAGATTAGTGTCGGCTGTAAATTGCTGCCCTTGTACAGCACCTAACTGTCCCAGTGAGGGTCATATGCCATGCTGCAAAACAAAATAAACACGAGCGCAAAAAACACACTTTCTGTACTCCCACTTGGTCACGAAGATACATTAACAGAACAACTCAAGTTGAACATATGATGAATACAAAATGCCAAGCGAGACCAGATAGTGCAGATCATTTCAGTGAAGCTGAATGATTTAAGATCTGATGAAAAATAAAACAACACCACTATGATTGAACGAATCTATACGGTGAATTCAATCCAAACTATTTCCAATCTATTATTCCAGCAATGTGATCTGATAAAGCCTCTCGCCATTTTTCAGAGTCTGTTCCTCTTCAGACTGGTGTACACATACAGTATCAGTCGCCACAGCACGTTCACAGGTCTCTGATCACATGGTCGGAGCTATAAAGGCACCATAGAAACACCCAGAAGTCTGTGCTTTAGTGGCAAGTAATCTATTCCATTTGGTCCGCTCTGCTTGACGTCCACACGCCTGTGTGAAATGAAACCTGTAAATCTTTGACTCAAGGTGGCCAATTTTAATAAGATGAGCACACATTACAATGTATCCCATCTCCCAAAGAGTCTATTTAATAAATAATAGATGCCCTTTGCTCAAGATTGCAGAGAGCAAACCATGGGTTAGCTAAAGAGTAGCAAAGGGCTGAAATCCCCTGTGCTTTAGTGGACTGCTATAACCTACTTATTGGTTTAATAAACCATTATGTTTATTTATCACTCCGGTCCACTTCCTGTGGCTCACCGAGGTGCGTTTCTCCACAGTCTGCGAGCGTACGTAATCCCTTTAACGTGTTTTGTGAACATTTAAGTGGCAAAATAATGTAATCGCCTCACCTTAGCACCTGCATGAGTGCCTCTGGTGTGCAACACTTCCCAGAAGCCTCTCTTTGAACCTAATTGATGGCTGTTCGGGGCAAGATGACAGGTACTGTCACACTCTTTGAAGCCTCGCCTCTATTTGTTGAACAGCGTCTGATCTCTGACTATATGTCGCCAGGGACGGCTGTTTGTCCAAATCTGTCAAGGCTCATCAGTCAACCACAACTACAGCCGAGGAGAACTGGATTCAGCATGCGATAATGTATTTAAAAGGATCGCCCAAGTGAAACAGTGTTAAAATCTTATCAGTTCCCAGGCAATTGCACGTATCGATTCTGTCGTTACTCTGGGATATATGCCTAAAAAGGACAGAGGGGGGAAAAAGTGTTATGATTCAGTGGTTAGATTTGCAAGGTTAACTCCTTTGCTAATGTACGGCAAAGACGTCATATGTTTACTGATCCAAAATGTAAATCTCTAGCCTTTATACATATATATAAATATATATATAAATATATATATATATATTCATTCATACACCGCAGTTCATTCATACACCGAGGCCAGAGTTTGGGGCCAGCAGAATGTTGTTTTAAAAAAACAAAATATTCTATAATAAAAAAAAAGTCCAATAATATTACGTTTTACAATATTATACTCTACAGTCACTTTTTTAAATTAATTTAAAGCATCCTGAATAAAAAGGTTTTCTTTTTTCAGATTAGCAGGAAAAAGCTTACTGACTGAAACATTTGCATGTTTTTAAATTCGAAATTAAATTAAGTTGAAATTAAAATTCATTACAAAATTCAAATTTAGAATTAAAAAACATGAATTTAATTTAGAATTATAGCAGCATGGGAATATTTGCAGCAATAGCCAATACTTGCAGCAATTGTATGGGTCAAAATTATCAAATTTTTTTGCTCCATGAAGATATTTTGTAACTTTTCTATCGTAAATATATCAAAACTTATTTTTTTTATTAGTAATATGCACTGCTTAGAACCTAATTTGGACCATTTTAAAAGCTATTTTCTCAATATTTTTTTTTATTTTTTTTTTGCATTCTCAGATTCCAGATTTTCAAATAGTTGTGTCTCGGCCAAATATTGTCCTATCCTAGCAAACCATACATCAATGAAAATCTTATTTATTCAGCTTTCAGATGATGTATAAATCTCAATTTCAAAAAATAGACCCTTATGACTGATTTTGTGGTCCAGGGTCAAACATATATAAATGTGCAATTTAATTGTTTATATAATTTTATATAATTTTGCCATATGGTTTTGCCTGATGATTACCAAATAATATTTTAGATTCATTAAACTGAAATGTTTGAAAAAGGTAGACATTTTTTTTTTTTTTTTTTTTTTTTCAAAACCATGTATGAATCAGTGTGAATCCAAATATTAAATTTCCTATTTTAAACTAGATTTTTTTCCTTTTTTCCTTTTTTTTTTTTTTTTTTAAATCAATGGCAGTTCTATTTGTCATTGAGATTAAAAAAGCATATAAAGGCCAAAATCTAATTAAACTGTCCAAAACACCACCAATACTTCACTCTTGTTTAGGACTTTCATGACATCACAAATTCTGGGTGAGTTCAACAGATGCAGTACATCAGCTGGCCTATCAGGAACTGTCACAGAGGTATATGAATTATGTGAGTGGTGTGTAAAAGGTATTCAGAAATATTCTGAACAGGCTGTGAAATACTTTGTTTTATGCTCTCAGTGTTTTCATGTTGTTTGATATATAAAATAGGTCATGGCAGCCGCTACAAAGCTGATGGACAATTTTCCAATTTTTGTCATCATCCAGCACAAACATGCATTATGAAGTAAATGATTGTGCTGATGCTGTCATAAAATCCCTGTTCCAAAAACACGTACACGGAGAAAAGGAAAATGGCTTCCTGATGCTAAAAATAGCACAAACTGCTGACAATTATTCTATTCTTAATTCATACCTCACACATTAACATCTCACACACCCCGCTTACGTCAGCCATGAGAAAAACCACAACAACTGATTCTTGACACGAGCTGCTGCTGCTGTGTCCTTGTAAACAATGTGTGCAAGCACAAGAGAAATGGATTTCAGTTTTCTTGATGTCTATAACTGTCAACTCTCCCTTGACGGGCAATTAAAAAGATAAAACAAGATCAAAAGTCAGCAAGACAGCAATGCACATTAATTCAGCCAGCTAATAAGAATCCCGCACAATCAATACCACACGGCAGGACTCTGTCTCGCTCAACATATTAATGGGAAATAATCATGTCCTCTAATTACGCATGCAAAATTACACATCTATCGTCAGTCCTGTTCTGCACAGCATTTAGTGTTTATCTTTCTGACGACAGTAAAAACACAATATGGCAGCAGCTAAGGACTATTATTGTTATTGCAAAAGTAATATCCTGGAGGGTTGATTATTCATGATGGAAACCACTTTGATGAATTTAAAGCTGTAAAAATCATGGCAAAACCCAAAAACTTTTAAACATGTGTCATTTGCTTTTTCTCAGCTTATAGCCAGAGGTGGTTTTCTTTAAAGGAATGGTTCACCCAAAAATTATAATTTTGCTGAAAATGTACTCACCCTCAGGCCTTCATCGATGTAAATGAGTTTGGTTCTTCATCAGAACACATTTGGAGGAATTTAGCATTTACATCCCTTTAGGGGTGGGCGATATACCAGTAGACACAATTAACTGGTAGAAATTTGTCAGCTGGTAGAGATTTTGGACAATCGCTTCTATCGCAGTTGTAGGCTCATGTGATTTTGCTGTGCTACGTGGTCATGAAACCATCGTTTGCATGCATTTTTAAGCATTGTGGTTTAAAAATAAGTGACTTTACAACATTGAAATGCTAATCAGCAGCGTAAGAAAACTCATTACACTATATGCGTGCGTTGTCTGAGAGGCTGTTTCTGAGCGCTGTCAGAGAGGGACGCGCACATGAAGACGGTGCTCATAGAGCAAAAAAAAATAAAAAAAAAAAATTTCAAATCATTGCTTCCTGCGTACTTGTGTTAGTTAGTTACTTGTGGATTATTGTGATGTTTTTATCAGCTGTTTGAACTCTCATACTGATGGCACCCATTTACTGTAGAGGATCCATTGGTGAGCAAGTGATGTAATGCTAAATGTCCCAAAAGAGGCCAAAGATTTTATATGTATCTCAGCAGAACACATATTCATGTTCTTAGTACAGTTTTGAAAAAAAATCTTCAAGGAAACTCCCAAAGTGTGTATGCAAAAAGCTGAATATAAGTGACATATCTGCAGAAAAACTGGTCTGAGCTTGACAGCAATAAAATACGCTTTGTTGTATCTTTAGGGACCCCTCGCTTTCCTTAGGTTTGTGTTGTGTTAAAATACAAAGCACACCTCATGTAGTGCAAGCAGTTTGGTCTCCTGAGTCTGTCTGATTCGCTCTATTTCCACAGAAAGCTGCAGGATCACAAGGATTTTACACAGGGGTTTATCAACCATTATAACTTGGGGGGACGTGCATGCCCCCCTTTCGAAATCTTTTAGAAATGAGCAAGCGGTTAGTGGTAATCCTAATAAGGCCAGCGCCCACTTACCTGCCTCGCAGCGAATCATTTAGAACTACTTGGTGAATGTTACATCAGCTAATTAATATTCATGAGGCAGACTAATAATGCATCTCGCCAACTTTTCAGAGTGTTCCTACACCCGTGGTTTCATCAGTTACACCCTGAGGTTTAATTATCTCATTTAGCTAGTCTACTCTAAGGCACATCCCTAGACAAGACAACTAACAAGTCCCTGAAAACCTACTACAGATGCAGGTGTGCTAGACTTGATTAATTTTAGAGATTTTCAAAGACTTAATTAGATTCAGCACCATCTCTGTGTAGAGGAATCAGAGATACGCATCCTGACGGGATTGTGTCGCGCTGCTTTCTGATCTGGAGTCACACAGTGGTGTCGGATGCTTTTGAAGAACTTCTGAAAGTGATTTTGAATATAATGAAATTTGAACATTAAACAGAAGCAAAATTTGATAATTAATTTCAGCTGCTTTTGCCTATATGAATAATGCAAGATGCAGGGAGATGGTATCTGCATTAAACAGGGAATATATGCTTCAGATACACAGAATAAAGGTTTTTGAAGCCTTTCAGAGGATGTGTCTCCTCTGACTGGAGAAAAATAAAAATGAAAGTAAAAAACAATATGCTTAAAACCCCAGCCTTCACAGTTTGCACAAATGACAAAAACTTCATCCTCAAGAAATCTTTTGACTGCAAAATGTAATAAAGGCACACAAAGTCAAAGTGTGATACCACTGAAATAAATCTTTAATGGATCTGTCAAGCCACGGATCTGTCAACTGCTTGACATTCAATTCCGCTAAAACAAATTATACTGTGCCAAACGTTTTATGAAATGCTGCATCATATAGGGTGTCCAGTGATACAAAAATAGAGTGTTTGTTCACGCATCGTGTTGTCATGTCATTTTTTCTGCATCCGGCTTTTCTAGTGTTATTACATACGTTGTATTCGCAGCGTTCGTGATTATGGAATGATCAAAAAGGCTTGCATCATAGGACCTGCAAGCACACTAAGACACTCCAGGAGAGCCTGCTGTGCATGGACACCTGTCAAACCTGCCGATATTCCCTCGGAGGAAGTGACTAAGCAGCTGGGCTGCCATCTGTCTTTCTGTAAATTACCCCCTGAGGTTGTCCTCCCATTCTAAAACTAGCATCTGAGGGGGTGACCTTCTGTGCCACCATAAAAGCTATGTTACATCATAAACTGCCCAGCTTCGCCACCATCAATTTCCACTGGGTCTTAACCGTAAACCTTAACTCTATCGTGCTTTAAACCCACCACCGCTCGATGGCCAACATCAGAACTGTACTCATAAACCTTCGGCGTAGCATTAAAGCCACCATGAGGCCCGGGGTCACGTAGACATGCTCTCTTCATTTCAAAAGGGATGAAGTCCACTGTTAATGAGCTGCGACTGATCTATGCAGGGGAGAGTCGAGATGGCTGGTCTGGTGAACATGTGTATTGGCCAAGAGGACTGTGACTGACTAGTATAAATATACAATATACATTGCATTGGCACAGCAGGAAGTTTTCACCCCGGCATTGCGTTTCCTTCTGGAGCATCAGTGAGTGTTTGAACCCTCTGTAATAATTGCATATGAGTCCCTCAGTTGCTCTCAGTGTGAAAAGATGGATCTCAAAATCATACAGTCACTGCTGGAAAGGGTTCAAATACGCAAAAATGCTGAAAACACAAAAGAATTGTGGGACCTAAAGGATTTTTCTGAAGAACAGCAGGCAGTTTAACAGTTCAGGACAAACAAGGGACTCATGAACAACTATCACTAAACAAAAACAACAACAACAACAAAAAAACACAGCTGTGGATCATTCAGGTAACAACACAATATTAAGAATCAAGCGTATGTAAACTTTTGAACAGGGCCATTTTTATATATTCAACTATTATTATCTCTTTTGGACTACATGTAAACATTTTGTAAGAGAAATATCTTATTCGGGTCAGTAATAAATAAAATAAAACATGCATTTTGTATGATCCCTCTTATTTTGGTAAAATAATTAACATTTTGCATTATCTTATATTTTTTCATTAATAACAATTAAAGCTCTGCTTACTTAAGCTAAGGATGAATCTAATCAAGTTAGTGTTTTAAGCTTTTTACATTTTTTCCAAAATAATAACTCAATGCAGTAACAATTTAAACAATACAGGCCTATAACTTTTGAATAGTTAACTTTTAACTTTTTTTACTCATTAAAAACTCAAGTCATGTTTTCATGCCATTTTAAGTCTTATTTTGATGTAAAGTTGTGATATATAAGTGTGTGAGTTGTTTGCTTACTTTTTATTATGTCTTTGCACTAATGCCATTATATTCTTCATTCAGACTGATTCGTGAATATGCACAAACTCAAGAGGCGGGATTTATCACATGAACCAATTATAACCAGACATAACCAGTCATAATCAATCATACCGCAATGGAGGCATTGCCTCCTCTCACGTGACTTTCCCCCATTTATTCTCAATTACCCCCCACCAAACCAACAGCATACTTTAGGGGGTCTGTTAAAACTCAATGGGCTCAGGGGAGGCGAGAGAGACGCAGACTCCTGCTGTAACTTTACTTGCTGGAGTCACTGTTGGACAATGTTTCTTTAGAAAAACAACTGATTTTATCCACTTTTTAATGTTATATTTTGTAATACTTTCGTTAATTTATTTTTCTACAATGTACTTTTCCCCCATCCAATATTTTGAGGAAATGCCCCTATTTATAATTAAAAAGAAAAAGAAAAAACTCTTTGGAGTCCTCCACATTTTGTAGTATTATCATAACAATTAATCATTAAGTTAATCACTGTAAATTCCTAAAAAAAAAAAAAACTGGCACCCCTAATTATTATGCTAATCAAGGTATATGAGTTAAGCTTCATGCCTCTTTTTAATCAATCTTCTAAATCAAAAGCATCTGCAACTTGTTGTTTTGACCATTGTTAACCTGCAATTTGTTGTTTTGCTAACCAAGTTTAGGTATCTGATTAGTGATTACAATAACTGCTCTCTTATGGTATAGAAAGATGCTGAAGAGACTCGTGAACTTCAGGCCCCCACTAATTATTTTCACATCAAACAAGAAGTATTGAGTGCCAAAGACATGTTGTGAGGGGGCTAGACAGCAATTATTACCACTCTCCACAAGATTAATGGGTCACCACCTGAGATGTATCTCGCCCAAGAGAAAGTAACAAAACACGGCAGCACAGAACATATAAACAGGTCCATACGTCATGTGCTCCAGCAAATTCCATGTGAATCCATTTTACCACCCAGAAATAATGTAATGCACAGCCTACTATGAAATAGAGCATGCTTTTTCCTTTGGGAAATCTTGTGGTGTTGCACACTTTGAACTCAAAGGATATGGGAAGGGCTTTTTTTAAAGGCAGCCAGTGTTTTAAATGAAGCTGCAAGACTCATCAAAGATAAGCTATAGAGCTGGCTAACAAGGAAAACTTGTTAAGGAAAAAAAAAAATTTCCAACCTTTATATAACGAGCGCAGCATCTCAAGTAAGCCTGTTAATTGCCAAGAGAAAGACCAGCAGTATTAGCCCCTTAACAAATTCAGCATCAGAACTACCTTACAGGCTTGCTCTGCACAGAATGTTTCCATGTCGAGATGAAATATGCAGTGCCCGCAATGTCACTGTTAGGATGCCCACTGGGGCACAAACAAATCCCCATCCATCATTCTCCTCTCAGCCATAGCTGTTTAACTGTTAAACAGACCCTTTATCAACACTGACAGGCCCAGCACGGTGTTAACAGACGCAGGCTATCTTTCCTTCTGGAAGCAAGCTTGGATGTTTGGAGTGTAGAGGGTCCGAAAAGCACTGTCTGGCATGAGGAAATGGAGAGCATGTGTGCGTCATAGATGGAAAGTTCATCAACAGCTGGATCAGATGTATTGGCAGATTCTACATCCATCTGTCAAGCATCACCAATGGACAACTTTTCACTTTCGCTGCTCTAAATACTGACCTCAAATACTGACTGACTTCAAAATTTCACATGTGTGATATTTAGCAGTTCCCAAGTGGAATTTGTTTCCAAGTAAATCCCACACTAATTTCATCTCACAAAGTTACAGCTAAAAGTACAACAAAGTAATTAACCAATTTCACTAGTTCTTGGTATCACACAATTGCAAGCATGCCATTTTACCTCGTTTTTTTGATCTCATCTTTCAGCTCTTTCATCGTGAGGCATGTTTTTCACAGGATTCATACCCAAGGATTTTGCATCCTAAGTCGAATTCTGTGCCGGACGAGCTACCAAGCAAGCTTGTTACGTCTGGAAAGCCAAACATATGGAGCTGTAATCATAACTGTTTAAGAAAACGATGACAAGTGTTCACTGTTTTACTGCCTCTAGCATTAATTTCTGTTGGAAACTGCAGTGATATGTACTTATTTGGTACGTATTTCGCATCTTGCGAAAAAGTTTCCACAGGTACGTTTTCGGCATGAGAGCAGGTAGAAATAATTGCATGTCTGTCTGAAAATGCTACTATGTAGATCTGCTTTAACTCTTACAAGTTACAATATATTACTCCTGCATCTCAAACATGATGTTAGCAGAGCCAACCAAGGTCATGGGTTCAGTTCTTGGGGTAAAGCATGAACAGATAAAAATGTACACTGTGAATGGAATGTGACTGTGGATAAAAGAGTTTGGCAAATGCGTAAAATGGAAGTGTGAATACTCTTCTTCACTCCAGTTAGCATGTTAACTATTCAACATTTTCATTTTGGCAGTGGATATTTAAACAAGTGTAAAAAAAAAAAAAAGTGTAAACTTCTGGTCGCACCAAATATAAATAGCAACAAAAAAAACCGCTTGTTTACACTGTGAAAAGCATCTATCATTATTTGCATTTAGTAGTAACATGCATAAATGTCAGTAGAGATTTATGAATTACGAGGCTAAGCCTACTTTTAAAAAGCTTCAAAATGTCTTTTTGATCATGTAGTTTTAGACTAACAATGGGTTTAAATATAAAATGATGGGTCAAAATATGGTTATTTAATATTTTGCGTTAAAAACTGTTCTAATATGCACAACTTACTTAAAGGTGACATATCATAAATATCTGACTTCTTCCATGTTTAGGTGCTATAATCGGGTCCATCGTGCATCTGCCAACCTAGAAAACGTGAAAAAGAACAACCCAGTATTTTTTTTTGGTAAGCCTTTCTCTGCAAGCTTGTGAAAAAATGAGGCGCTAAGATTTCGCTCCACCGTGACATAGAAAGGGGAACTTATTGTATTATTGCCACCCCTTAATCTGCAAGTTTCCACCCAAGTTTTTGTTTTTGCAAACGACAACGGTGTTCAAACAAAGCATGCTAACTGTTATATCTTTTGCTGCACAGACGAGCACAGAACACTGTTTAGAGTCCCAGCCTCAGATGAGACGAGAGCGGTGGATTTACTGATTTATTTACTGTATATTACGCTGCTGCCACACAGATCTAATATACCGTAAACATGAGATTTCTTTCCCAGCTGTTTACCTTAACAGATATAACCGACTGTTTTTGTAACTCGTGTTTTTAACAAACTTGTGTGTATTTGGCAGTTTAAGTGCAATAAGATACGAAAGAGAACTTAGTTTAGTACTCACGTGTTGTGTGGCAGCCACTTCCTGTGCGTGTGCTTTGGATGTGTGCGCTCAGCAAACCGTATATCAGATTTTTAAATAAATATGGTTTCAAATGCATGATTTCAGCATGATAGACATGATCAAAACCAAAAAGATGTTTTTTGGCAGAGTATCTGAGGTACGAGCTGTAAAGGCACAGCCCTGTTCTGGAAAAAGGGGTGGGGAGCAGCAGCTCATTTGCATTTAAAGAGACATGCACGAAAACAGCGTGTTTCTGCTTTCACTCAGAATAGGCATTTTCAAAATTATATAATAAATGATCTGTGGGGTATTTTGAGCTGAAACTTAACAGACACCTTCTGGGGACCTACATATTGAAAAGGGAGCATAATAGGTAGTTAAATTCTATGTAAATTATATACATAGTCCACTCTGTCCATAACCATCCAACACCAATACAAGGCACAAAAATGGCTGTACTATGTAGCCGAAATACTTACATCCACAATAGAGCAAAACTAAAAACTAATAATCAAAAAAAAAAAAGTTTTGGTACTGTCTTTCATTTTTAAATATTTACTGTGACTGTACATAGTGTGTAAATATGTTACAAACATTCTGTCATAATTTTGTCATGTTGTTCCAAACTTGTACTAATTGAAATTGTCCATCCATTTTCAACCACTGTTTTGTCCATATAGTGAAATTCAGTGCAGTTTTGTTGGTTTTGGTCTTCTTCCATTGTTAGAGAGAGAGAGAGAGAGAGAGAGAGAGAGAGAGAGAGAGAGAGAGAGAAAGAGGCATTTTTCAAAACATCATCTTTTGTGTTCCACAGAAGAAAGTCTTACAGGTTTTGAATGGCATGAGAGTGAGTAAATGATGGCAGAATAACCTGTACTACATAATTTCACACTGTTTACTGCAATTCATTGTTAGCAGGGTTTCAAAACAGGGTTAAAAGCAGATCTAACCATTTACAAGTGTGAAACATTGCTCTAAAAGTGCCCTGAAAGTGGTAAAAGAGTCTGTAATCCCGTGTTTTAAAACGACGGTAACCCAGAGTTAAGCACAGTGTGAAAACTCTTCAACTAACATTAAAAGCGATGCCATTTCGTTTGAAAACTTTTTTGAACAGTTACAGTGTTTTGATGAGAACTCTACCCAATCCGAGGCCATTAGCTGCAGACGCCTTATTACCGTTGACGGAGAAAAGACTGGCTAAACATTTGACACCTAATACACCTTGCAAATAGATTTCTGTTCTGGGTAAATGGATCCCCTGAAGCAAAGAAAATAGTGTCCCCCAGCACTGCATATGGTAGATTTGGTTTTGATCATATTCTTGCAATACCTAAACTCCACATGGTTTCCATGCAGCACATATCAACTGTCCACTATTAAAAATCTCAGTGATAGCGATCCGGCAGCACCATGCCCAGACTGTTTAGCAGCTGCTGTCAGCTCCTCTAATTTGAGTCAGTTGCTATCGATATTGATTTGCCTTCCTTGGTATTCCCTTTGGCGGACTGTCTGTCGAAAGTCTCTACTGTAAGTCATCGCTCACCCACACGTCAATTAGATAGTAAGAGGGCAACGAGCTGTCTCAATAAGAACGGATGGCCTGAAAAGTTTAACGGCTCACCACAACTTCACAATCTCTGCCTGGCACCAGAATAAGAGGTAATCTGAGGCCACAGATGATAGTGTGAAGGAAACAATTACAGGTTAAGCTATTAAATGAACAACTGAGCTGAAGCTAAAGACAAATTTCCCAGTAGGAGAGAGAAAACCATGAAAATGAATAAATTCATTTACTTGTAGTTCTTACAAGGTGATTTTTGATACAAAATGTAATATAAACAGGTCTTGTAACATTACTTTGATAGTTCTCGCGAAAAAAAGAAAATTATGTCATTATTCTTATGTCATTCCAAATCTGTGTGCTTTCATTCAGTGGAACCTCGAAGGAACATTTTGAATCTCCACACAGATCTTTTCAGGTAGTGACAGTTCATCCAAAAAGTATACACATCACTACAAATGCATAAATTCATTAGACTTCATTCATTATTAAGTTTTCTGAAGCTATGCATTAGATTGGTGTGCTAAATTACCTAAATTAAGATAATAGTCAAGCATGCTCTCAAATTAAATATGGCATGGTTCTGTTTTGTATGGAAATTATGCTTAATTAATTATTAATCATAATTATCACAAAGTCAAAGTTATGACATAAAAAGGGATAATTATGACTAAAAGCTTCATTCATAACAAAAAATTGAAATTATGAGATTAAAAGTATTTTTTTAAAGTCAATTTTATCTTATAATCTTGACTTTATTTCAATGAGTGTATCTTAAATCATCTAAATTTCAACTTTTGTCATGATCACAATCACAATCTTAACTTTAATTAATGATTTAAGTGATTATTTTGACTTTTGCTCTCTATGATCTCATAATGTTTACTTTTTACTGACTTAGTAAGTTATAATTTCAACTTTTTAGCACATAATTATGATTTATGAGGAAGAACTTAGCAACAGAAAATATGTGATTGAGTTATTATCAAGAAGAGCCATACGGACCACTTTTACGGTGCATTTTTGTCCTTTTTGGAGCTAGCATGGTAATTTTCTTTCTTTTTTTGTGGACACATTAACAAAATAACTTTTTATAAAATTTCATTTTTATAATAATATATTTTTTATTATACATTTTTTATACATTTTATAATAGTAATATAATTTTATAATTAATACAATTTTTCAACAAATTAAGCCTGTAACTTACATTCATAAATCATGGGGACAATGTTTTAAACATTTAAACCTTTTTCACATTCTCAGCAAAAAATAAATAAATAAATAAATAAAAAATAATAATAAAAAATATTGTAAAAAAAAAATAAAAAAATAAAAGAAAACAATTAAAAGTAAACATAGCAATATAAAATATGTGATTTTAGCTGGTGTATAAGGGTTTTTATTAATAAGAGACAAAGAAACCACTTTTGTGGTCTTTTTTTGTCCTTTTTGGCGCTAGCATCCCTAGTGAAAAATACATTTATTTAATGCTAAGTTTATTACAAATACATTTACATATTTATGTACTTAATAAAATACCCTGCAATTGTACTTTTAGTATACTAATCTGGTGTACTTAAAATCTGCTAAATTGGAACAACTAATTTTGTACTTAATGCATTTTAATTGCTCAGAAGTACTGCTTAAGATCACCTAAATATATACTTAAGTATATTAGATTGTGCTAAAGTGGAACTATTGCAAGTATACTTTAGGTACACTTGAAATATTTTGCATTTAAAGGCCGATATTATTCAAAGATCATACAACCTCATTAATAGTGACATTAAAACACATTTTAGGCTTAATATAAGAAAAATGTGCATTGTGCACAAGTAGTACTCCAAATAAAGTTTATTTCTACTATTACTGTATCAGCAAGTCTGGGGCGATATGTCAGTAAATACGTTAATAGATTTGCTGTACTTAATATGAAATAAATGTATTTTAAATGTATTACTTTTTTATACTAGGGATGGTAATTACTTGATTTTTTTTTTTTTTTTTTTTTTTTTGGGAACCATGGACAAAATAGCTTTTTATTTTTCAGTGAACTATGCCTGTAACTTAAATCTATAAATCATGGGGCCAAACAATTGTTTTAAACATTTAAACCTTTTTCACATTCTCAGCAAAAGAAACAAAAAAGTGCAAAGTGCTGAAATAATAAAAGAACTTTGTAAATATTAGCCATGGTATTTTAGTTCAGTCAGCATCTGTTTAAACATTCATTGGGGCAGCAGACACGTCTGTTTGGTTCTGGAAGGAATGTATTTCCCCATAATTGATTCATAATTGATTTGGAAATAAAGTACACCTTTGTGGTCATATATATCACGATTTCCTCTTACATTTGTTGCTGTGGTGCTGAGTACTTACGGGCATTCGCTGTAAATATCACTTAAGAGTGAAATGCAATTACTGGCTACAGGAGCCAGCGCTGGTCACATCCATTCTGCAGATGAACCTGACAACTGCACATTGCATTCGGCCTTATGAGTGAAAGAGCCCAGCGTCTCACTTAGCTCACCATCTCAATTTACAGACCAGTGAATTGTTGCACTCTCAGCAGTACCAAACATATACAGGTGGACATATCTGCTAATGTCGGGCCATTTCTGAGCTCACAGCTTTGCTTCCTGTAAAGTGTTTTTAAGGCAGGCAGGAAAATGATTGGTTAATAGCGATGACCTTTTTTTTCTACTCTATGAACACTTCTGAGTAAGCAAAACTCCTATGTGATATCTTTGAAAAATGCTCCGTTAACATCAAAGCAAAATAAAATAACTAGATTTACATTTTCTGCAGGAAATGAGAGTGGTGCTTGCTTGTGCTCACTGCCATAGGTTGCAGTCATATTAGCATAATCAAACTGCCTATTGTTGCTGCTATGCAGTTTGGAGGTATGTTTCTTGTACAAAGACGTAACCCATTGTTTAACCACCGTAGTATGATGGTGGCAGTAGAAACTAGCTAGTCAAATCTATTCCCTGAAATTTTGACGTTTCAACCATGCTGGTTCAACGATATAGAACAGTCACTAATGATGTCATATGCAGGTGGTGAAGTAATAATGTCTACTAATTAATCCATTCATGATGACTACTTAAAGGGACAGCTTATTTAAAAATGAAAACTACCCCATGATTTACTCACTCTCAAGCCATCCTAGGTGTATAAGACTTTTTTCTTTCAGACGAAAACAATCAGAATTATATAAAAAAATGTCCTGGCTCTTCCAAGATTTAGAAGTCCAATAAAGTGCATCCATCCATCATAAAAAATGCTCCACATGGCTCCAGGCCATTTCTAAAGCGAATTAATGAGCTTGTGTGAGAAAAAAATACATACTTAAAACTTTATAAATCATATTTTCTAGCTGCCACTAACTGTTGTATGCACGTTCACGAGAGAGTGGGCTTCTAGCTGATGACGTTGGATGTAGGTGTACACGAAACATGAAAAATCACGTCTCTGTTCTACTGTTCTCTTTGAAATAAATGCATAAGCTTATATGCCCGTCCTGTAGGCTCATGATTAAAAAAGAAAATGTCAACAGAAGTAAAAGCAATTAAATGTGCTGTTATAATTAAAGAGCAGGTTTTTTCAAAAAATATATTTTTTGCAGTTTGTAACGTAGCTATCCTTCAATGTAAAGTTTTTAATCAAAAAAGTGCATGATAAATAAAGATATTGTCTCTCAAAAGAAAGAGTTGATTCTGAATCGCCTTAACGAGTGATCACATTTTCGAATCTTCTGCCTGTTACCGATCTACATCACTTAATAACATGTTGACCTGCCCACAAACACTTCCGCTAATTAGTGTGTTTACATCATGTCGAGAAGTTGCTGTGTTCTACACTGTGAAAGCAAGTTTGTTTTGTTTTCATTGCCAAAAGTTGATGATATGAAGAATCAGTAGTTAAAAATATTTTTTTTCCATGAAACCACAGCAATACAATTCGAACCTTATATTGTGCTCGTCATTTTACAGAGGACTGCTTCTCTAATCTAGTCTTCTATCTTCTTTGGGTTCTAATCTTCTTTATTTGGACTAACAAGCATCTCCGAACCACAACCTGTAAGTACAATTGTTACATTATGTGTACATTTTCAATTAAGTGCTCAAAATATCAATTGTTTTTTGTATTAATATGTGACACAGGTTTAGGTTTCCAGATAAACCATGATATTACCATCTTGCTGAAATAGTTCTGTTTTTTGCTGTGAACCCACTATTTCCTAAGAATGTGTTGATTAATGTAGGCTGTTGTTGTTCTAATTACTTTGTTTAATAATTAAAAATGTAACTAGGGCTGGGTATTGAGTTCGATACTTTTTAGGCACCGACCGAAATGCCTCGATACCATCAGGTATCGAAAAACCTCTTGTCGTTCGGTACCAAACTTTGATACCTACGGGGTTAATCTCGTCAATGTCAGTGTGCCAATAAGCCTGCAGCACTAGCCGGTGTGTTTGACTAGAAGCGACGCTGTGCAGATCGGCGGCTTTCACACTGAACGTGGAATGCGCAGCCCTTCAGAGCGCAGCACCAAAAGTTCAACTAATTTGAATTTTGAGCGCGGCTTGTACACAAGTTATGCGCTCCGCTGCGCATGTGCTTTGGTCGACGCAGCAACAAACCATTGTCACACTGTGATCCGAAAGCATACGAAGCAGTCTGCTCTCTACAGCTCTCCTGATCCTGCACAGAGCCGTGACAAAGTCGAAAACACCGGTTACACTCAGAGATGTGGCTCACACGTGAGGCTGTAACGTGAAAGCCTATGTAAAGCTATGTTTATACTGGTGCGTTTTTGTTAAAAAAAAATTAAAACAATCTTCATCCATACTGGCATTTCAGAAAAGATATCTGTCCATACTACACGACCGAAAGTGAGCGTTACGTGATTATTCACGAACACTGTAGCATGATGCTATATTCTATATTCACTATATGCTATATTCATTTATATTCCGCTTTTACTCAAAACTTAATTTAAACCACCAGCGAGTGTTTGTAATAACTTCCATTTTTACAACAATTGCTACTCAAAACTAGCCCAATAACATTTTGAGGGGTAGTTCCCTGTTAAAAATCACGTTCTGGGGTGTAAAATAAAGCAATAAGCCCCAAGAAGCCGTGGTTTACAATGAATTTATAACAGCTAAGGGGCGTTGTTAGGCATGACACGAAACGGACATGACAGTTAGCTGTTATAAATTCACTGTAAACCACGGCTTCACGGGGCTTATTGCTTTTATAAAATGGTTATTCCATATATGTAGTAAGGTTTCACAAACTAAAACAGAACAAATAAAGTGTAATGATATTGCCAAAGTGATGCCAAGCAACACAGAGAAGTAAACAAAGGTGTATGTTTGTAGAGTAATTTAAAACAGCTTCGAACACGGCTCAGCCAATCAGAATTAAGAACCGTCTGTTGGGGTTCCCCTGGTAAATTGGTATTCCAGGAGCTAAATATGATGTTATTGGGATCGCTTCAACCCATTAAAAGCAACCACGGAGTTGGCGACACAGATGGTAGTGCTCACTAACTTGCTCAAGTACTACTCTCTGTATCAATCATAACAGGCTTGGCCAGCTGACCAATCAGAGCAGAGTGGGCTTATGAAAGGGAGGGGTTTACAGACATTACGCTCAGAACTCATTCGAACGAACCGTTTCAAAATCATTGACAAATGACTTTATGTATAAATGTATATTCTGAGAAAATTACAATGTTTTCTGACCTTAGATGCATTTCAAACTTGTTGTAGGGGACTCCAGTACAATATTAGGACACTTTAAAAAACTATATGACCTGCTCTTTAAAATATGAAAATTAAAACGACAAGTAATATTAGATTATGACGGAATTTTACGCCCCTGTCTGTCAAAATGATCTAAAGGCCTTTCCACTCTAAGCGTGATGTGAAAACGAGAGGCGAATCGCCGACGAAAGGTGCACACAGAGCATGAACCAATTGTTCGCCTTCTGCTAATTCACGCCTGCACCTTAGGTGGCGTCGACCAACAATGCATTTTTCCTCAGATATCTTGTATATGGATTTAACATTGTCTGCTGCTCAATATACAGCATTAACTTATGATAAATAAACTCTGGTTCTACGCTATAATGCTTACAAGAAAACATCTTAAAATCTAAATAGAAGTACAATTATCATGCCACATTTGAAAATTTATATAATTATAAATGTATTTGCTTAAAACCCACTTTAAACCATTAATCAGTGTCTGTAATAACTTCTGATTGTGATTTGTATTTGATTTAGATTCTATAATAGGCAGACACATGCTCTTTGTATGTTTAATAACGTCACAAAACATAAACATCCTTTTCTGTTTTAAAAATACAATGAGCTGCATACAAAACACATTCAGAAAATATATCACATATATATATATATATATATATATATATATATATATATATATATATATATATATATATAACAATCATATGTCTGTTTGCTTTCATATTTCATGTGTAGAACAGTAGAAAAATGTTTCACTCATTTTTGTTAATACGGAAGATCTAGAGAGTGAACGCGCTCTGACTCATGTAACACTTACGCACGTGGAAGAAAACAGTGTTCTTCTCCAGATCACATAATTCAGTGGAGAATTAATAGAAATTATATTAAGAACATGTGAGAATAACCATCTGTTCTCGGATACAACGACAACAAGAGCGCATCCTTGTCTATCTTGGAATACTCTTCTTCTGTGTTCGTTTACACTGGTTTTCGAAACAGCGCCACCACTCTATCCTTTTTGTGAAACAGCAGTTGCAAATCTTATAGGACGGCCCGTGTTTTCGCTTTGCGAAAGTGAAAAGATTCGTCAGACTGGTTGGAAAAAAACAAACAAACAAACAAACAAACAAAAAACATTCGTTTTTCGGTGCGCGAATGTTCGCGGCCTATGTGGAGGCATCCATAAGAATCTGCTGTTTTATTTCATTGCATGCGATATTCGTTTTGCTTTTTCGCGCACAGTGTGGAAAAGCCTTAACGCAACCTCTGCTTACAATACAGTTGTTAAAGTGCTTTGAGTGGTTTATAGACCAGTTTGGAGTACACATCACAGTTAAGTCACTTGGTGGTTGCAGAAAACACTGGTAACAAGTGGAGGTAAACGGGTAAAATCCATGGAATAAGAGAGAAAATAATAATAATAATAATAATAATAATAATAATAATAATAATTGTTGTGCCTTTTGATGTCAAAAACAGATGCAAATAATTTTTATGGAATACTGTCGTCAAAGACGCCATTTGAACCTAAACGCAGACATTTAAACGTACATACTATTGATGAAAACTGCTATGATTACTTTTAAAGCATTAATTGGATTTAAACAATAGATCTACATAATATTCACATATGCTGTTCATAGGGGACGTATTGTATTGTCCCTACAGTTACAGCATGACATATTATTTAAACCTATTACTATTAATACTTTTACATAACATTGTTTTTTCCTTATCAGAACTGTGAAATATAATCTCGAAATTGCAAGAATAAAGTCAGAATTTTGAAATGTCCTTTTTTTTTTTATTCTTTTATTCCATGACGTCATTTTCTGTCACCAGATAGGCTCCGCCCACATAAAACGTCATCCCTGTTTCGGTTCTATAAGCGTATCCCACTATCTAACAACAATTTTGCTGAATAACAGTGCTTATTGCTGGGTGACAAGCTCTTGTAATATGTGGAGAAAATGACATCTAATCGATATAATCTGTAATCTTTTTAAATATTACTAGTTTGTACCGTATCCGTGTAATTCCCTAGCCGTAAAGGCCATCTCGCAGGGTTTTCTGCAACCATGATGTGTGCTCATCCCGAATGTTTACAAACCTGTAATTGGTCTATAGCATGTTTATACAGAGATGCTAAGGCATTCTGGGTCACTGCTAAGGTGACTTGAGTGCTTTAAATGTGTTACTACACAGTTGCTAGCGTTCTGAATAGCTGCTAATTTCAAAGTTCAAAGTGTTTTGTTTATCATGCAGGTATTTATCAAGGTGTGACTCATTGCTTACTGGCTCAAATGAAAAGAACCTTCCCTAAACCTCTGATATTTTGGTTGGTAAAGTAGTTATATCCTTATAAAAAAAGCATGCATATCACTGGAAAAAAAAACACAAGATGCCCAACAAAAATGTTACTCAACAGCAATATGTATGCTCCAAAAATACAAAAAAGTAATCACACAGGTGACGTTTTGAGCACACAGGTTCTTCATCAGACAATGACTAAACCCTAAGTACCACTAATAAACTGCTAAAAGGATCCAAGGCTTTTACTGACATGGCTTATCCAGCATTGTGTCAGTGGTATAATATCCTCACTGGACTCTTGCTTACGCAGCAGAACCGTGGCTCCATTATGAGGAACTCTAGTGGCATAAAGAGTCAGAGCAATCCTCTCTGATAATCAGTGTAAGTGAACTACAAGCAAATGTAAAGTGACTGCGAGAGTGGCTCCATCCCTCCTGTCCGGACTGTCCGACTGAGTAAGGCACAGGCCTCTTCAGAGTGACACAGGTGCGCCCGAATGCTCTGAGCGCAGGGCAGACAGCCAGTCTTTAATGAATTGGCTGTGCGTCACCGGCATATGGCCACGTTCCAAGGCTAAGCTCGGGACGCAGCCCTCTGCGCTCATCAATGAATCTCAGACACACGTGAAAACGGCAGCCAGGCGGCATTAGCCGAATGCCAATGTGGCTTGGCTGGATGCTGTGATCGCAGCGAAATGGCGGCCTGGCAGAATCACAAGGACGGATGGCGCTGTCTCCCTTCAACACCCTGTCTCACCGAGCGAACCGCTGATATACCCAGATGAGGAGCTGACCTGAGGGCGGCACTCAGCCACGCTGATCACAATGACTGTCAAAGGTGAAAATAACAGGAAGAGGTGGCCTTGGAAACGCAGTACAGCCCGCATAGAGTAGTCAACCAAGGTGCATATTAAACGAAGTCAAACAAAGAAAATCTCATAATGTTCTATAATTAAGAGATAACGTGCAGGCAGCCAGTCATTATCATGAAAGAAACCCCTGACGTGAAGCGCAAGGGTCCTCTATCACTCTGAAGGGGTTTATTTTGTGATAATGACCAGATCATAGCATATTCTCCAGATTTTTACATTCCTACTTACTGAATAGTCCATTATAGCAAAGAAAACAACCAGTCTAAGACTAAAAGGAACACTAGTCAGTATTGTATATAGTATTATGGATGAACCACTGATGTCACATGGACTATTTTATCAATGTCCTTACTACTTTTCTGCTGTCTATGCAGGGTAGAAAAGCTCTCAAATTTCATTAAAATTATCTCAATTTGTGTTCTGAAGATGAAAGTGATCTTACGAATTTGAAAAGACATGAGGGTGAATAATTAATGAAGGAATTTTCATTTTTGGGTGAACTATCCCTTTAAGACATTTTTCAGGTTAATGTAATTTTGTGTAGAAGCATCACAAATTAAACTTTCTTCTTTAACTGTCACCGTCCACCCTGTGTGACGTCTAAGTTTACTTCACCATATTACAAATAAATCCTAATCTAATCATGACAAACTATACATCATTGGAAAGGTCTAAGACTCCTAAATAGATATTTTACCATATGTGTTACAAATATGTAGGAAAAGTAGATTAATATATGTCAAGAGTGCAACTTAAAAAAAATTACATCATAACATGAGTTCTGACCTTCGTCACAAAACACTTTCTTTGTTGCCTTTTTCCCTATCACGCAACAGACATCTTAAGAAATTATATATCAACTGAAAACTTAAAATCTTAAAATTCATCCATTGAAATGCATTTTAAAATCAGACATTGCATTACCACGGAAAATGTACATTAAAATCATATTACAAAATGTTTTCATTCATGAATTATAAGAATTTAAGTCTGGATAGTGCATTTTTACATCTGTGTCTAAAAATGGGAGTGACAGTTAAAGGGTTAAAGGAGTAGTTCACTTCCAGAAAAAAAAAAAATTACAGATAACTTACCCCCTTGTCATCCAAGATGTTCATGTCTTTCTTTCTTCAGTCGTAAAGAAATTATGTTTTTTGAGGAAATCATTTCAGGAGTTTTCTCCATATAGCGGACTTCAATGGTGCCCCCGAGTTTGAATATTCCAAATGCAGTTTAAATGCAGCTTCAAAGGGCTCTTAACGATCCCAGCCGAGAAAGAAGGGTCTTGTATCTAGCAAAACAAGTTTCTAAAAAAAAAAAAGAAACAGAAACAGAAACAACAGTTTCTAAAAAAAAATTAAAAAAAATACAATTTATATACTTTTTAACCTCCAATGCTTGTCTTGTCTAGGTCTGCCTGAACTCTTTTTTTTCTGGTTCAGTACAGTTAGGGTAGGTTGAAAAACTCCCTTTACCAAAAAAAAAAAAAAAAAAAGGTCAACTAGTGATGATTCTGAAGTTGGAGGTGAAAATGAGATGGGAGTTTTTCGACATACCCTAACTGTCTTGAACCGGAAAAAACAGAGTTCAGGCAGTCCTGGACAAGATGAGCAGAGCATTGGACGTTAAAAAGTATATAATTTGTATTAAGTATATAAAGTACATAAATTGTTTAGAGCCCTTTGAAGCTGGATTTAAACTGCATTTTGGAAGTTCAAACTCGGGGCACCATTAAAGTCCACATTATGGAGAAAAATCCTAAAATGTTTTCCTCAAAAAGCATAATTTCTTTAAAACTGAAGAAAGAAAGACATGAACATTTTGGATGACAAAGGGGTGAGTACATTATCTGTAAATTTTTGTTCAGGAAGTAATCTTCTCCTTTAAATTAATTAAAAATCAATTCATGCAAATAATATTTATTATTTTGATAAATATTTAATAATTAATGCAATTCAGTTAACAGGGATTTAGTCTTTTTCTACTTCTTTTGCTTTGCTATATAGGTCTGCTAAGTTCTGTTATGTAACTGTAATAAGGTCAAGACCTGGAAGTACTTCATAGCTGTAAAGAAACAGAAAATTAAACAAAATGTCTGTCACCCATTCAGAATCAAGTATTCAGCAGTGCCGTGGCATGAACGGGGTAATTTAATCCTTTCTCTTCCTCTTCTTTGCCTGTCAACGTCTCTCTCATTCTTTTTTTACCAAAGTGGCATACTATGATTCATCATAATCAAGGTTGCTTATGTACTTTCCTGTCCTGAAAAGCATAGTCAAGATATGTAACGCTATTCAACGTGAGACAACGCTCACTCACTGCGGCAGTGTTGGGTTAACAGCTGTCTCAGGGTGAATGAGCAGGATAACAGGAGGCACTCCACACTCACAAACCAGTCTGCTTAAACTCTTATGCGCAATCACACTCCTTCATGCTTCCATATTGCATTGATTAGCAGAACAATTTGGCCTGATTACTGATTACAAGTCGACTGATATCATTGTTACGGATGTTAAGAGGCACATTTCCGAACCACCTGCAGCTATGATACAAGTTAATTGCGGAGGAGCACTTATGAACATCATATCAAATGTCAAGCCTTTTGCCTTTTATGCTCCGGTGGTTTCAAAAGCAGCAACAAGGCAACCAACCCCTCTAATCGCCTGCCATCAAATGTAGATATATTGTGTGTTATTTTGAACCTCGCCGGCTCCAGGGGGTGCAATATTACAGCATTAATGATGCAAACAAAAGTTGACAACATCTAAATAAAGAGCGCTTTCTATTTTTCCCTTTTCAATTTCAACCAGTTCCGCACCAACGCTGATGATCCGTGCAACTTTAGTCACTTGAATGCACCGCTTGCATGCGTTTCCTGTTGCTTTGTTTGCTGTGGTCTTGTTTTGCTCTTAGATTTTGCAATATGACTGGTATTTAATTGTTGTATAAAACTTAAGGGATAGTTTACCCAAAAATGAAAATTACCCTATGATTTACTCAGCCTCAAGCCATTCTAGGTGTGTGAGACTTTCTTCTTTTAAACAAACAAACAAATATAATTGGAGTTATATTAAAAAAAAAAACAAACAAACAAAAAAAAAAAAAATGTCCTGGCTCTTTAAAGCTTTATAATGACAGTGAATGGGTGTTGAGATTTTGAAGTCCAATAAAGTGCATTCATCCATCATTGATTCCATCCACCATTACTCCACATGGCTCCAGGGGGTTAATAAAGGCCATCTTAAAGAATCGATGCATTTATAAAAAAATATATATACATAAATAAAACTTTATAAACTGTAATCTCGAGTTTCTGCTAATTGTCATCAGTCTTCTCTTGTTTTGCTCTCCCAGCTGTGCTTCCGAGTTCGTCATTTCTCACGGGAACTTGTGCTACGTCTATACTATGTGCTACTGATAGTTTTACAGTACATTTTGGTTTATAAAGTTTGAAATATGGTTATTTTTTCTTACACAAACACATCAGTTCACTTCAAAAGGCTTTTATTAATGCCCCAGAGCCATGTGGAGCACTTTTATGATGGATAAATGCACTTTATTGGACTTCAAAATCTCAACAGCCATTCAACGCCATTATAAAGCTTGTAAGAACATTTTTTAATGGCAGTGGGTATTTGCACTATAGCACTTAGATATTATTTACACTAAGTGAAAACAGCATATTTTCTTACTGATAGATGCTATTTATTTGAGTGCAAATAGCTATAGATTTTATCTACACTATGTTAAAATAGCAGGATTTTTTGCTATGCTACTTATTGCAAATAGTAGCAATTATCTGCACCTCAATATCGTAGTACATCATAAAAGAGTATGCAATAATAACTTATTGAGTGTAAATCATAATTTTAATTCAAATTATTAAATGGATGCCACCTTATTGGGACAATAAAGCCCTTTCTACACCTACCCCTAACCCTACTCAATACTTTGTTTTCAACTGTTTGATTGTTCCCATCATTTTTATTGAACATTAATGCCTTTCCAATATGATAAGAGTTTTGAAAAGGAAGAAAAAAAGCAAAAGGCGGACTAAAACTCGATTGCGTTGAAAAGACTAGGCCATGTGTGCCTTTGGAGCTGATGTTTGCTAAACGTCTTTTGTAGTGTTGACTACCGCAATCACATGTTGGTGGGTGGAGTTAGTGTAAATAGCCTCTGCCAACAAGTCAGGCTATTTGCACTTAGCCCCTGTTTTCACTTGGTATTAAGATGCTTTTTAGTCGATCGGATCACAAGTGGACAATGGAGACACATACCCATTTACACCTACTGTTTTAATCTGTCTCTTCTGCCCACTTTTGACCACTTCTGACCGGATTACCCCCGTGGCGCTGATTACGTCAAGAGGAGGGTGAATGGGTGGATCCCTCTGTCTGCATCAAAACACGTGCGGGAGGACTAAAGTTATCGCGCACCAATATTAATATTAAGCTCAGACAAATTTCACATGTTCGCAAAATTAGACAACTGTAAAAAATATGCGAAGAGCAGCTGCTTTCGTTTCAGCAATGGTAGCCTCAAGACCCCACCGAACACTGTGGATTTGAACTAGAAGTCAGGAATGGTGTAACATAATAGTGTGCTCGGTATGTTTAATGATCATATTTTTGTATGCGACGACACAAAATGTAATGTTCGTTGCGATAAATTGCGGCCACTATTGACTTTGAACCGTCAATATTAGGTCAGTAGGCGGTCTTTAGCAGCTGTTCCAACGTGTTCGACCACATGCGCGTCTACACCACGAAAGCAACCCGATCGAATGCGTTTTTGACCACCTCTGGATGTGGTCGAAAAGTGGACAAGCTCAAAACATTTTACACCCCGTTTACACCTGTACTTAGCATTGTCCACTTGAGATCGGATCGACTAAAATTCTTGTTAATACCAGGTGTAAACAGGGCCTTAGTGTAAATAGACACTCCATTCTTTAAATTTAACTCTGATTGTAAATGTTTTAAAGAAACAGTTAAGACATTAACAATACCGCAAAAGATTTCTATTTCAAATAAATACTGTTCTTTTGAACTTTCTATTAAAACAATCCTGAAATTTCCACACAAATAGAGCAGCACAACTGTTTTTATTATTGAAATGTTTCTTGAGCAACAAATCATCATATCAGAATGATTTCTAAAGGATCATGTGACACTGAAGTTTGGTATAATCTCTGCTGAAAAATTCAGCTTTGCCATCACAGGAATAAAATCTATCAAAATAGAAAACAGTTCAAAATATTTCACAGTATCACTGTCTATAGGTGAGTGCGAGAGAATTCTTTCAAAAACGTTAAAACTTTTGAATGGTAGTGTGTACATAAAACTAGACAAGGTGTAAATTCCTGCCTTCTTCATTTTTATTAAACCAAGGCCAAGTAGAAGTTTCAAATCTGGTTTTATATTTAAATGACATCGCTGACAAAGTCATTTTGACAGTACCTCTTACTGAATGCTATATTGAAGATAAAAGTCCCCACAAAATGAATCTTAATCAAAACCACTGAGCCCTGCTTGTCATTTCTCACGTCATTTAGGGGTTGCATTAAACACTTTCGAAGCTTTATAATGCTGCAGATAGCTTTGTCCTCTAATGCTGGTAATGGCGGTGGAAAATGATGATGGATCTCTTGTTGAAACCTCACACTAAGGCTACAGCAGCTGTCTTCAAGGGTCTTCAAGCTGGTCTGATGTCTTTGATGAGTCACAACCTTGTGACTAAAAGCATCGCTTATGACTAATGTATGAAGAGATGGAATATCCCTGCTGTTTGTGATCACATTAAGACTGAGTTAAAAGAGGCTATATATAGACTCTTAGTTGTAGATAATGTATGTATAATATATAGACTTAAGGCTCCGATCAAATGTGGCACACAGCATGTTAAGGCCTATAGCACCCATGTTCCTTCTGTAAGGTACAAAAGGAACAGTGTTGTTTTGAAATCTGTCATCGTCGGTGCATGTATAACTTAAGAGACGGATGAGGGACCGTAGTATTTGTCATCTTGGCAGAACATTCTGGTGTCCACAGTAGAGCCATGCCAAATCAACCAGTTTACTGCTTGGAAGCAGACTTTTTTAATCCTATTACTCTTATTACTTTTTAAAACATCATACATAATTTAGAGAAGCTAAAACTTTTAATTGCTTTAAGATTGAGTATCTCGCTTGGAGAATTATCTGTGCTCTTCAGTATATACTGACAAAGAGTGAGTGGACAAAAAAAATGAAGTATTTTTGTATTCCTTCATGAGGTGGTCTCTTGTTTTGAATTTCAATACAAGTGTGATTCGCATTCAATTTACACTCTTGTTCTGCATGTCAAAAAAACATGCTACTTGAAGAGATGTGCCCAGTGAAACGAAGCATCTTGTGCTCTGACAACAGTAGTAATGATTGAAGAAAAAGATTGAATATTCTGCCAGACAAAACAGAAAGCCCTGACACATTATGTAACTCTCCTTTTCTTTCATGCAATATGAAAGCAAGTTTGTATGTTTGTTGAAAAAGTAAACATCACCTGTGACATCAGGTTCATACATTTCCACATTATTAAAATCACTCAAACATACCTAGTCACCTTGGTGTCTACAGCCTACACAGGCAGCTAACTTGTAAGTGAGCGTCAGTGCACTTTTACTAGCTCTGATAAGAAAATGTTGATATTCTGTTTATTACAAGCAAAACTTATAGTAGCTCATCACTGGTAAAAACACAGAAAGCCCTCATTTTAAACAATGTCTACAAGAATTGTCTCATTGTTTGGCTTTAAAAAAAAAAACCTCACATATATTGTTAAAAGAAAACCTGAAAAGTTTTTGAAAGTTTTTATAGGATGTTTGAAGGAAGCTGATCCAAATCTATTTTCTGGGTAACTTGGCTTTTATCACCATAGGATATAAATGTACCATTGTTTTGATATCTAAGTGTTTATGTATATGTACATATATTTATTTTTCATTTTAATGCACCCCCCTCCCCTTTTTTTCTTTTCTCTGATTCTTTTATTATTTTCTCTTTTCATGTTAAAGTTTATAAAATCAAATAAAGACAGTGTTGAAAAAAAAAAAGTGAATTGGGCTACTTTTTTTTCCAATCTACCCCCTGCCCTCCAGAATAGGCCGAGGTGGGATCCCTGGAAGGAGGTTTTGACCCCCTTGAACACGATTTGAGCAAATCCTATTTCCCCCCATGAACATGATTGGGCTAGTTTTGAGTACCAGTTGGGCTTTTTATTTATTTATTTTTTGTTATGCAGACCTGGCAACCCTGGGGAGCATCTTAAATGGCTCAGTAACTGAAATGGAACCTGAAAAGGACTGATATACACAGCTGGGCCAAAGGGACTGTTTACTAAATCTAAAGAGATTTCGTTTTTACTTTTTTTCAGGAAGGACACATTAAATTGATTATAAGTGACAGTAAAGACATTTATTATTATTATTATTATATTATTATAAATGATAATAATAATAATAAGATCCATTCATATTATAAGCGACGTTTATTTATTATTATAATTTTAATGTTATGAAAGATTTCTATTTCAAACAAATGCTATTCCAATGAACTTTCTATTCATCAGATTTCTTATCACAATATTTCACAAAAATATTTATCAGATTTTCTTTTCAACAACAACAACAACAACAACAACAACAACAACAACAACAACAACAATAACAACAACAACAATAATAATAATGTTGGCGCTGATAGCCTTGTGGGCAGCGCGCCAACAGCGTCTTTGTGCTACAGGGTCCCCAGTTCGAATCCCGGCTCTAAGACCTTTCCCAGTCTCACCTCCCACTTCGCTTCCTGTCACCTATGATCTGTCCTATCATAATTAAAGCAAAAAGGCCAAAAATAAATCAATCAATAATAATAATGGAGCACCAATAATAAGTGATGATATCTAACCACCAAATCTAAACATATTAAAATGGATAACAGTTACATTTTAAACTTCAATAAAATGTAATAATAAATGTTAATTTCTAATACTATTTCACAATATTACTGTTTTATTGTATTTATGAAATAAAATAAAATAAAATATTAATACTCAAAATATATGTTTAAAATTAATATGTTTTTTTTCCACAAGGACACATTAAATTGATTTATAAGTGACAGTAAAGACACTTATAATGTTACAAAAGATTTCTATTTCAAATAAATGCTGTTCTTTTGGACTTTATATTCAGAATTTTCATTTTCAACATTTTAAGCAGATTTTCTTTTCAACAACAAGAGCCATTAATGATAATAATAATAATAATCATCATCATAATAATAATAAAAATAAAAAGAAGAGAGCACCAATAATAACTGATAATAACTAACCTCCAAATGAAAACATATTAAAACAAACAAATGCTGTTCTATTGAACTTTCTATTCAATTCTATTTCTATTTAAATTTCTAATCAAAATATTTCACAAAAATATTAAGCAGATTTTCTTTTCAACAACAAGAACCATTCATGTAATAATAATAATAATAATAATAATAATAATAATAATAATAATAATAATAATAATAATAATAATAATAGAGCACCAATAATAACTGATAATAACAAACCACCAAACCAAAACATATTAATAAAAATTTAATACATTTTAATTTCTAATAATATTTCACAGTGTTACTGTTTTACTGTATTTCTGATCAAATAAATGCAGCATTGGTAAACATAAGAGACTTCAAAAACATTTTTGAACACACTTTTGAACAATATTGTATACACCTACTACTACAACTACTCCTACAAAAAAAATGGTACATTTTAAGTGGATTTAAAGTGTAAATCCTTTCCACTGACAGTCATTTAGCTACAGTAAGCAGTCATAAGTGTAAAGTGTCACTGGAAAAAAACACCTCTGCCCCTCCTGTGTAATGGAGCAGACTTACAGTGCGACTGGAATAACCTGCGAATCAGCAGGAGCCCTCATCTGACAGGCTGCGTGGGGACCTGGTGGGTGGGTTAGCTGCTTAAACCGAGAGAGAGAGACCATTGGGACATCGATCCAACACAAAGTATCACTCCTGACCTGTCTACACAACCAATCAGGGCCCAGCTGATTGATGGCTGGATAATTGAGCTGTCCTTAGGGTGTTCACGTCTCAATCTTCGCCCATTTCTCTTCCTCACCCATTTGACAGTGAAATCTATCGTATTTTGCTTTATCTCTCCTTGTAACAGAGGACCTCCCAATGTCTGTTTGCATGGAAGCACACGGCGACAGAGCGATTACACCTGCTCGGGCGATGTGATAGACCACAACCACGTCCAGACTAATTCATCTGTGGGGAAAAGCCACCTGCTGCCCCAAAGGGCAAACACCCATGTGTTCAGCCACACACGCTCTACAGATACTGAATGTAGGTGTCACAGTTCTGTTCAGTTAGTTTCAGTTTCATGGACTTTTAGTTTGTATTCAGTTGTTCTTCCTTTTGCTGTGTTCTTTGTCCAGGTTCATTTATATTTATGGTGTTGTACCTCCCCCGTCTGTGCTGCTGACCAGTGTTTTGGATTAAAGACTTTGTGTTAAGGACTAAACCCAGTTCCCTGCCTGTCTGTCAGCAACACACTATAACAGTAGGTTCCTACCAATGTGATTTTAGCTTTTAGGAAGGCTATACTTTATACTTTTAGGAAAGCTATACTTCAGCTTTCAAAAACTTTTACTGCAAGATAGCAGTCTAATTTAGACATCTAGATCGTTGTTTCCCTTCCTTTTTCTTCCCTACAGCTCTTTCAGAAACAAGTGCTTGCACTAAACAATGCCTAACACTCATAAAAATAAAGGTTCTTATTTGGCATCTTTGGTTCCATGAAGAACTTTTAACATCCATAAAATATTTCCATTGCACAAAAGTTTCCTCATAGTGGGAAAAGGTTCATTTGATTATTAAAGAGATCATGAACTGAGAAATCAATGATCTTTTGACATATAAGAGGTCATTGTGCTATAAAAACATCCTGTAAGTTGCAGAACTCAGAACTGTCTCATCAAATCAAGTCAAGTCACCTTTATTTATTTAGCACTTTTAACACCATGTTTCCTGATGATATCTCCCAAGGGTAACACGTAAAGCATGAAAAGTAACGGCCCTAGTACTGAGCCCTGAGGTACTCCATACTGCACTTATGATCGATATGAAATCATTCACTGCTACAAACTGATGACAGTCAGATATGTACGATTTGAACTGTGCCAATGTACTTCCACTAATGCCAATAAAGTTTTCTAGTCTATTCAGAAGAATGTTGTGGTCAATAGTGTCAAACGCAGCGCTTGGTCCTTTGTTCACTTTGTTTTATCACAGACTCATTTACAAACAAGGCACAATTTGACACAGAATTTTCAGAAAGACTGAAACTAAAAGACGACGCTGTGCAGAATATATTGGATCTGACAGTAATGTCGTACCACGCAAGTGTGAGTAACCATTTTTATTACATGTTCACTACTGCTTTGTCTGTTATTACATATCATTTTTAGAGCGTTCTGATGAGGGGAGTCAAAACAAGACTGAAAATAACCTATTAATTATGAATGTGAAACCCCCACCCCCCAAAAAGCGAATTTGACAGAACTGGAACCCCCTGGAATGAGCCTAAACAAACTACAGGGTGGGCCATTTATATGGATACATCACACATCAAACTTATTGGGAATTTCACAAGAAAAACAATGGTGTGCTTGGTTTTAATGTAACTTTATTCTTTCATGAGTTATTCACAAGTTTCTGACCACTTATAATGTGCCACAAACAGGATATCACCAACCATTCCCATTTTATTAAGGTGTATCCATATAAATGGCCCACCCTGTATATTAACCCTCATGATAATGGGTTATCACATTATTGTGTCCAACCCCTTGCATATGCCCAAAAACTATTTGGCTGCACTTGAAAATAACATAATTTTAAACCAAGCATCATTTGCGAAGCAATAAGGAGCATTTCCTTGCCATTTTGCAATGGCTTTTGGCCAACTGATGGTGATTTTAATATGTGGAAATATGAAGTTAGTTAACTTGCACACATTATTTTATTTTCATTCCTTAAAAATGAACTGTACACAATACTAAGAATAATCATGGTTCTACAGCATTAATCTACTGACAGCCTTAATACTGTGTTATGCCATGTTACCACCAAAGGCTATAGTCATGGCAAGAACAGAATAATATAAAAAACAATGACAAACGATAGCCCTAATATTGTTGTTTTTAAAACAATTTCTGTTTTACAGGTTTAACAAAGCAAAACCGAAATCTTTCGCCTTGGACCCTGCTCCAGTACCCCTGGGGTACATGTACACCTGAATTGGGAGCCACTGTCATAGAGGAAGGTGTTATCAATCACTGAGTGCAATTGCTTTATTGCCTCTCAGTTTCAGTGTTGCTCCGAGAACCATTTTTTCTGTCAGTCTGGACATGTAGCAGTGCACAACACACCGTGGGCTAAACAAGCCATATCTGACACATAACACTCCGACCTAGTATACACTCCCCCAGAAACACACATGCACACACGTAATTGGATTTCCTTACAAACAGATGCATGCACAAAAGTCACGCTCCTGCGCTCACCACAGCTCAGACGTGCCGTAGCATGTTGGCTTATTAAGATATTCACTACACCTAATTCAAATGATGTTGCACGCCATAATCTGGCAACACATGTCAGCAGCACGCATGCTGGGTCAGCGGCACCACCTTTGCTGCTACTGCCGCAGAGTAATAATGTGAAAGAGGAGCAGAGCGCGGGTCAGCCAGAGAGAGCAGCGCTGGGCGTGACGATGGAAGGAGCTTGAACTGTGCAGGGAATTAATTATACGGACTAGGCTCTGTCGCTATCTCTCAACTTCAACACCTGTGCATAAATCAGACATGCCACCCGGTCTCCGTGTGCTCGGCACAACCATTGCTCTGAAAAACAAAAGCATTTCTCTGCCTCTCTGCTATCATGAAGTGAGCTTCTGAGAATCTTCAAATATGTTTCTGAACCAGTGTTTTTTGGCTAAGCAAGAGAAGCAGAACCTCTTCACAAAATTACTGGCAATACAGAAAAAAATCTAAATAAATATTACAAACCAAAATGAAAGGTAATAGTTTCTATATAATAGTTTTCTACCCTCATGTCGTTCCAAACCCGTAAGACCTTTGTTGATCTTCAGAACAGAAATTAAGATGTTTTTGATGAAATCTGAGCGCTTTCTGAACCTGCATAGACAGCAACACAACTGACACGTTCAAGGCCCAGAAAGGTAGTAAGGACATCAATAAAATAGTCCATGTGACATAAGCGGTTCAACTGTAATGTTATTAAGCTACGAGAATACTTTCTGTGCGCAAAGAAAACAAAAATAACTACTTTATTTAACAATTTCTTCTCTTCCGTGTCTGTCTCCGCCATGTGTTCACAAAAGTACCACGACAGATGCGTGTGGTGCTGCTGACACAGGGTGAGTAATTAATGGCAGAATTTTCATTTTTTTGGTGAACTATCCCTTTAAGTATTACTACTTGTGTTCTTATACAAGGCATCACATGAGAGGTGGCAGTGCCTTCGTATTGACTGGCTTATTAACCCATGGTAATGTCTATCATGTGAAACGCACAATGGCCCAAATGGGTCATAATGGTTGCAATGGGATAATGGGTGAAATAATTACCAAATTAACAACTCACCTCATCAGACATTTCTTTTGGTATATCCAAAGCAAAATGATCATCTAATTACTTAAAATGTAACTTTTTGAGTGAACTACTATTATTTTATACACTCTAAAAAATTCTTGGTTAAGTACAACCTATAGCGACTGGGTTGTTTTGACCCAGCAGTTGGTTTAAATCTTTAACCTTCTGGGTGGTTTTATTTAACTCAACTATTGTTTAAAAATTTGGTTGTATTAAAAAAAAATCAGAAGCATAATTACTACACTGTAAAAAATAAAAAACACAATTTGTTGAGTCAGCTTAAAATAATTTGTTACCCTGCTGCCTTAAAATTGTAAGTTCAGTCAACTAAAATAAGTTTATTCAACTTGAAATGTTAAGTTGTACTAAGTAACAACTTAGACATTTGTGTTTGCTAAACTTAACAGATGGGTAAGTAACCCAGCTGCCTTAAAATTTTAAGTTGATTCAACTCAAATATCTAAGTTGTCACTTAGTATAATTTAACATTTCAAGTTGAATAAACTTTTTTTGAGTTGACTGAACTCAAAATTTTAAGGCAGCCAGGTTACAAATTATTTTAATTTGACTCATAAATTGTTTTTTTTTACAGTGTAGAAGCATCAGCAATAATCAAAAAAGGTGAACATTTATTAATAAGCAATTTAAAAAAAAAGTATATTATTTAATTATTATTTATTTAACTTTTTAATAAATGGTAATTTCCAACATCTTTTGGGTTTGTTTTAAACAAGAAATATAGCAATTTTAAATAATAGTTGAGTTACAACTACCCAGAAGCCTGGGTTAAACATTTAACCCAACCACTGGGTTAAAAAGACCCAATCGATGAGTCTCTCCATTTATTTCACCCAGCGCTGGGTTGTTTATAACCCAGAGTCTATTTGATCAATTTGAACCTTCAATTTTTAACTTCCATCAAACAATTTTCCACCACATTTTCAAAAAAAAAAGCAGCTACGGTTTTCAAGACTGATAATAATAAATGTTTCCTGAGCAACAAAGCATATAAGAATGATCATTTGACACTTAAGACTGGAGTAATGATGCTAAAAATTCAGCTTTGCATCACAGGAATACATTTTAAATCAAATTTTAAATAAAATGACTAAAAATATTAGTAATATTAGTAATTGTAGTAATATATAAACTGATTTTACTGTATTTTTATCAAATAACTGCAGTCTTGCTGAGCATAAGATTTTTTTTTTTAAACATTTAAAAAAAATGACCAACCCTATGCTTTTAAACAGTAGTGTATTAGCCCTGTATATTAAATTACTAATTTTTGTTTTCACAGTTGCTCTCTTTTAAAATACCCCATTTCACTTTTAACTATTGCAAAAAATATGTAATGATTGCTCCATTTAAACAAAGTTGTACTCCTGGCACATTTCAGCGCAGACAGTGGAACAAAGTTTGTGATTCCACAGAACGTCAGCAGCTTCCTGCCGTTACAGCACACCTGCATCAATTAATCAGTTTGTCAAGACTTGACAAGTACTCTGATCTCCCACGACAATCCTGAACAGTGGTCAGCATTACAGTATATTTTTTTTTTACACGCACTACTAAATCTGAGAAAACTGTATATATATATATATATATATATATATATATATATATATATATATTATATATACACGCTTTATCACTCTCTACATTTCTTAGAGCAGTATTTTGAGCAGTCTTTTCAGTCGACTGCACGGGCTGCTAATGGATTAATTGAAAAGCGTGGTAACGGAGCGCTGCGACTTTCTCTCTCCAACACCAGCGTGGAGCACAATGAGCGGGAACATTAGCCGAATGAACAAACAACGGGACAGCCGTGTCCACTGGGCTCTTAATGTGCTCAGGAACATTGTTTCCCACCCTCGTAACGACCCAGACGAGTTGGCACTTCACGGAAAACATCTCACCCTCGCTCACTCTGAATTTACATCAGAAAAGTCCTACATTAATGATCACGAGAATGTGCTTTTACTCCCACAGCCGGTCAAGAAAGGTTAGCCCAAAAGACCCCATTAGAGGCATCGCAACCCCCCACGGAGTGTGTTCTCTATCAGAGTGGCCCACTGGCAGGTTAATGCAGTGCCAGCCTCACCAGGATGGTCATAATTAAAGAAATTTTTGCTTTAAACGCACCACATTGTCTCCCTTTATGGCAGCCATAAGAAGCTCGATTATCTTTTCTCGGACACCCTGCCGGACGAACATCTGCAGCCTGGTGATACAACACTCATCATTACAAAGCTAGACTTCCAGTGGCCTGCGACATGATTCTCGAGCTACGAGCCAACCCATCATCAAGACGCCTGATGATAATGCTTCCTCTCTGAAGCCTACGGATGCTTGCGAAGGAGATAAATTCATGCCAGGACTCTGATGTTAAGGAAACGGAGCCATTCATCCATGCGGGCGCCACTCAGCCGTATTTGTGCTTCTCAAACTATCCAATTCATCGGCGGCAAAGCGTAATTTAAAAAGGGGGAAGAAAAGCAAAAGAAAACCCAATAAAAATGATCCCAAATGGCACGTCGGTGATATTGCCATAAGTCTTAGTGCTGCGCCTGCTGCCCTGATCGACAGATGGTCCGACAATAGCGCGTCCACCAGTCTCCGGAAATAATCACACCTAATAGCATTGTGCATTGAAGCAAAGGAATTTAAATGGAATTCTAATGCGGCCTTTTGGATTTTCACGCCTTCGCTGCTCCATATTGTGGCCCTAGAGTCAACACAGACCAAGGTAAAAGAGTCAGGACAAAGGAGGATAAAAGAGGATGTATCAGCTGCGTGCTTATCTGAGGAAAGCTACTGACAGGAAGGAAAGGGACCGCACATCTTTGCCCACGGCTCGAGGGAGCGAAGGTGGCTGAAGGACAGATATGTTGTTCCAGAATGCGAAACATCGACCGTGGCTTACGCACCAAAGCCCCTGGAGTCGAAACATCGTACCGGGTGCGCATGCATTCGGGCATCTCTCGTGGACACAGGAGCCAAAAAAACAGCATTTGAGCAGAGGTTCAAGGGTTAAGACTTACTCTGACATTTGTTTCGGAGGTCATTCCATCCCTGCACGGATCAATGTTCTCCCTCCCTTCAATTTCACATGAGCCGGAGCCAAAAGCAAACACAGCCGGAGGGTTATTACTTTGCTCTGCCTGGATCAGTTGGTAACAGGTCTCTGGACACCACAGAAGAGTGCACAGGGAAATTATTCCCCTATTTCTCTCCAAATACCCTTGGGACACTCCGCGACGCCTTGACCTGTGCTCCGAAAGCAATTAGTCTGCATCGTGCATGGTCGCCAAAACCGAGAACCGTCATAAAAACAATGTTCATCTTGGTGCCAGTGGATCGAGCGACCTAAAGGACCCTTAAAAGAAAAGCATGTAGCTCCTTTTGTGGTTTTGTTCCACGTCAATTGTCCAATGGAAAACACCTCTTTATATATTTACAACTTTTAAATAAAGTCATTACTCTTGCTGACATTACGGTTATTGGATGTGTGTTGTATGGCATGTCGCTTTGGTGCACTGAGACAATGGAAATTGCACTGTGCTCGATAACTGCACTGTTTGGGTTAATATAGCTGCACGTTTATACTTTAATTACAAATACAGTCACTAAGGAATGCTGTTTTTATTCATTTAAAAAAGAACTGTCCATGTGTAATTGCTGCAGACAGGAAAAAAAGGAATTAAGTGAATATAATAATGAATAGATGAAAAAGAAACTCAATTAAGATAGCAATTATCTGACAAACTTTCTCGGCTTGTATCAAGGTCATACAATGAAAGTTTTGTTAGACTTGTTGCTAGCCCATAATCTCAACCAATATAGATCAAAATGTTCTCGTATCATGACTTTGTTACACATATAACACGGAGAGCCGTAACTGGATTTTCTTATCAGGCATTCAGGTTTATGAAATCAAAGGTTTGTGTTATCTGAACAGGGGAATTGGATTTGAACTGTATGGTGAAATGTAGGAGTACAAAGCAGTAGATGCTAATTATGGTACACCTTTGCATATTGTTCTGTAAACAAAAAAGCATGAAATAATAGGGTGTCTTGAGATCACAGTAGTTTGCATCATTACACCAAGGGAACAGAGGGATCATGTAAATATGGGGGCTTATAGGTCATTAATATCAGATGTTTACCACAAGTGTTTCCCAGATGCTTAACAACAGACTGTAAAATGATACATAACACCACAAAACGCAGTCGACCCCCGCCTGGCTTACAGTATATGTTAAAATATACTTCCTTATGAACTTCTTTCACTAGAATTAATACACCTTTAGCCCTGTTTGGATAATAACTGCGTTAAATGGGTTAATTTATTCAATAAATAAACTGTCATATGTGAATATGTGAATATAAAACATACTTTAAAATACAGAAACAAGACCATTTTAAAAAGTAAAGATTCTGAAAGCATTGAAGGGGATCCCATCATAATTTGATATAGACTTACAGTGGTAACAACAAATGACATTTTATTATATGATATGACAAATAATGGTTTCATTCTAAACATGGTGATTATCTCTAAGATGGACACCCAATATAATATGTGACCCTGGACCACAAAACCAGTCATAAGGGTCAATTTTCTGAAATATACTGAATAAATAAGCTTTCCATTTATGTATGGTTTGTTAGGATATGAAAATATAGCTGTGCTACTTATGACTGGTTTTGTGGTCCAGGGTCACAAATATAATAATTACCATCTGAATCTAACCATGTCATGTCAACAAATGGAAAAGTCAGCCATCTATTAATTATTGTGACCCAACAGGGGCTAAAGTCTTTTAAACAGGGGTAACATTTAAAGACGGTTGCTTTAATTATCTTGAACAAAATTGAAAATCATTAAGAAGACCTTTGTCTTAAAATATATTGGATAAATGTAGCTACTTAAATCTACAACATTTTTAAAAACATCAAATATTAGATTAAATTAGCACCGAATCAACTTTGCGCTGCTGCCCACCATTGCGTCAAGGATCAGCCATATTTGCACGTGCATCTTAAAATATGTTAGAAAATGCTACGCCCAGTTTTACTGCCATCTAAATATTTAAAGATTTAGAGGAAAATAATATGAAAGGCGCCTTTAGCCCCGTTGTACCCTACCACATCAAAGACTGACTCCGAAGAGAAGAAATTGTTGAATAAAGTCATTATTTCTGGTTTCTTTGTGCACAAGAAGTATTGCTGTAGCTTCATAAAATTATGGTTGAACACCTGATTTCACATGGACTTTTTTACCAATGTTCTTACTACCTTTGGGCCTTGAACATGGTAGTTGTGTTACTGTCTATGCAGGGTCAAAAAGCTCTCGGATTTCATCAAAATTATCTTAATTTGTGTTCTGAAGATGAACAAAGGTCTTACAGGTTTGGAACGACATAAGGGTGAGTAATTAATGACAGGATTTTCATTTTTGGGTTAACTAACCATTTAAGAAATCAAGAAAGAATAACATCCATATTTAGTTGCAGTATGTCATCACCTCAATGCAAATAAAATTACCCATGTGAATTACTTTTTGAATTTTAGACATTTCAATATTCCTTAACATATGTCACCCAGAGAAACCATTCAAACGGTGCTAAATTCAGTCCATGACAATGAAATTTATCTCTATCTTGTATTATTAGTTATAATGTCATTCTGTTCATTCCAGATGCCTTTGTGGAGTTTTGCCAAACCATTAATCAAGATTGATCACAGACACATAGACAAAGCAGATTTTCAAAAGAGGGCTTAGTGACACACTGTTGAAAATATGTTCTTCTGCTCCATTAGATTTCTGATCAACAACTTAATAATCTCCATAATGTGTTTTAAACATCACTCAGTAACCACTAAATCCCTCTGAAAGGAAACTACTTAATACATGTCTCATGATCTCTATTACCTTAAACATGTCTGATCTGATCTACAATAACAGCGTGTCAAATCGTGTTTTGCAGATAGAGTCAGCTTGTGCTTCTGCAACACTGACGGTATGAATTTAAGCACATTCAGAAGGGAACACGCCTGTGTAATGCTGGAGGGGACTGAATTCAGCTCTACCTGCTGCCAAACAACCACAGAGAAAACCCTTGACCCTAAAGTAATCTCCAGCTATGACACGACGACTTCAGTCCCAGTTGTTTGGTGCATGTCGGTGTCCTTTAGCACAGCCAGGGTGATGCTCCATTCAAAGGTTTTCTGTTCTGTGTCTAACTAAAACATCATCCAAGATGTTCATGTCTTGCTGTTTTCAGTTGCAAAGAAATTAAGGTTTTTGAGGAAAACATTCCAGGATTTTCCTCCATATAGTGGACTTTACTGGGGATCGATGAGTTGAAGGTCCAAATTGCAGTTTTAGTACAGTTTCAAAGGGCTCAATCCCACCCTTACGAAAAAGAAGTTAATTCAAGTGTGCTATTAGTATACTTCTTTTAAACTAAAAACAGGAAAGTATACTTTCAGTCTACTTTTATGTACTTCTCAGAAATGTGCTTTATATACTTCTCAGAAATATACTTAAAATGACATTTAAGTATACTTGACTTATAAAAAGTCTAAATATACTATACTTATAGTAAATATACAATCAATATATTTATACTAAATATACTATACAAATATACTATCAGGGCTATACTTGTGTAGAATCCGTGTTTTCATTTTTTTTTTTTCGTTTTCAGAGATGCTATTACACATCTTATGTACAGAATTTTCAAAACACAAGTGAAGAAGAAGCCAAAACAGATGCTTCCACACTGTAAAAAATGCAAATACATATTTTCCATTTTACGAAACAGTCTCAAATACTAAAAAATGCTATTTTCTTGAAACTATATAAAAACCCTTGTCAGACCAACAAAATTACCCCTAATGCTGTCCCATCAAACACAGTTGTCTGAACAAAGAATTTCACACTGTTGAAATTTCAAGGCTTTGTAAGTTCCCAGCATGCATTGCAGCATAAATAAATGATCCAGTTACTGTTATAGGATCAGTGTTTTGCTGTTTACTGACATCATTTAAACTTTTTTTGTTGTCGTTTTGTCATTATTTTGTTAGTTATTTGTTGTACTGTGATGTAAAGACCTCATTTTTTAATATTTGCTGATTGCCACCGTTCTTGAGGATTGTGTATCTAGTTTTGAGCCCTAGATTCTTTGCGACCTCTTATGTTCATTTCCTGGATGTCTTAGTTTTGTAAAATGCTTCACAAACAAAAACAACATTGTCTATATATTAGACTAATTTATTTATAATGATTTATATGTTCAGATATTCATATAACAAAATATATACAAATCAATACCTAAATATGGACATAGAAGTATACTTAAAATATGATTTAAAGTTCACAAAAAATTGAGTATGAGTAAACTTGCAGTATAAAACTACTAAATTAGTAGTTTACTGAGACTATACTTCAAAGTGTACTAAAATGCATAAAAAAAGTAGTTAGTAAACTATCGGTATACCTATAAGTTCACTTTTAGTATACTTGCAGTACAAACTGAAAACTACTGTTATACTTAAAGTATACTTTTATATACTAGAAAGTGGGCCAATTTAGTCCGAAGGAGTATTAAAATAGTACACTTAAAAGTATACTACTAGTACACTGATATTTGTATACTTACTACATAAAATATACTTAAAATATACTTGAACTTTACTGAAGTATACTTAATAAAATAAACTGGAAGTATACTTCCTTTTGGTAAGGGCAGCCAAGGAATAAGTTTCTTATGCAGCGAAACAATCTGTAGTTTTCTTAAGAAAATACAATTTATATACTTTTTAAACACATGCTTGTCTTGCACTAGCTCTGCAATGCACATATGCGTCTTTCACACATTACGTAATCACATTGGAAAAGTCACACACGGTTAATTCTTCATCTGTGTACATCAGTTCAAAAACTCACATTTTCTCCTCAAACTTTAAATTCATCCAGCATCGTTGTTTTACCTTTTGTTGTAAAGGCTGTTTGACTTTCTTTGCAAGTTTGCTTTGCAAACACTGGGTTGGTACTTCCGCCTACATCACACTTGACCTTTCAAACGTAATTACATAAAACGTGGGGTCAGGCTGGTGCAAGACGAGCATTTGTGGTCAAAAAGTATATACATTTTACATTTTTAAGGAAATAACCATTTTTTTCACTAGATAAGAACCTTATTCATTGGCCGGGATCGTGTAGAGCCCTTTGAAGCTGCATTGAAATTGCAGTTTGGCCCTTCAACCCATTGATCCCCATTGAAGTCCACTATATGGAGAAAAATCCTGGAATGTTTTCCTCAAAACATCTTGGAAGACACTGGTGTGAGAAAATTATCTTGATTTATTTATTTATTTTTTTATTTTTTTTTTTCCTGGAAGTGAAATCCTTTAAAGGAACAATCCACTTTTTTTTTTTAAAACAGGTTCATTTTCCAACTCCCCTAGAGTTATACAGTTGTGTTTTACCATTTTTGAATCCATTCAGCCGATCGCCGGGTCTGGCGGTAGAACTTTTAGCATAGCTTAGCATAAATCATTGAATCCGATTAGACCATTAGCATCTCACTATAAAATGACTAAAGAGTTTAGATATTTTTCCTATTTAAAACTTGACTACATCGTGTACAAAGATGGACGAAAAAAGAAAAGTTGTGACTTTCTAGGTCAATATGGCTAGGAACTATACTCTCATTCCGGCGTAACAATCAAGGAACCTTGCTGCCGTACAATGGGTGCACCAGGTGCAATGATATTACGCAGCCTGCAACTCTGCATCTACACAAACTTAGTGCCGGTCACTTTCAGGCGCTGCGTAATATCATTGCGCCTGCTTCACCCATGGTACGGCAGCAAAATTCCTTTTTATTGTTTTTATTAATTATTACGCCGGAATGAGAGTATAGTTCCTAGCCATATCGGCCTATAAAATCACAACTTTTCATTTTCCGCCAGTCTTAGTACACGATGCAACTTCAGAAGAGTCAAGTTTTAAATAGGAAAAATATCAAAACTCTTTAGTCATTTTATAGTGAGATGCTAATGGTCTAATCGGATTCAATGATTTATGCTAAGCTATGCTAAAAGTGCTACCGCCAGACCCGGCGATCGGCTGAATGGATTTAAAAAATGAGCCTATTTCAAAAAAAGTGGAGTGTTCCTTTAAGTGATTGATGAACAAGGGCTATAAAATGAAAGAAAAAACATGACATTTGCTATCCCAAGTTTTCTAATGGCTTATGATAGCTATTTGTTTCTGTTTCTGTTTTTCTGTTTTGCAGAAAATTTTCCCTTCTTCTTAATAATCAAGATGCATGCTTAAATTTGGTACACTGCAACCAGTTACAAGACATGTGAAAACCAATAAAGTCAACATGATGTAATTGAATCAATACTTTCATTCAGCTAGAGTGCATTTAATTGATCAAAAATGACAATAAAGACATTTATAATGTTATAAAAGATTTCCATTTCAAATAAATGCTGTTCTTTTAAAATTTGGTAATAAAATCCAAAAAAAAAAAAAAAAAATCTAAGTTTCAGAAAAAAAATATATTAAGCAGCACAACTGTTATATATGTTATTAACATAGTTAATGATAAGAAATGTTTAAAATACTGAAGACTGAAGTAATGACTGCAGATAATTCATCTTTGACAGCACAGGAATAAAATATTAAATTACCATACAATCTATACAATAAAATTAAACAAATTACGTATTTTTGGACAATAATTATCAGAAATACAGAAAAGATAGACACTATATTTTAAAATGCAATTATGATGCGAGTAGAGAGTACATTTATGGGGTGTGTGTGTGTGTGTATCTGTGTGCACTTGTACAGTTATCTTTGAGAGGGCCGGTTTGAGTTTTAGACCATCGGAGTGAGGACAAAGAAAGTAAAGTGAGGACATTTTGGCTGGTCCTCACTTTCTGAGACCCCTTTAAAGGCCTGTTTATGGATCAGGTTATCATGAATGTCCTCACAAAGATACAGTAGCTGTGCAGGGTTTTGTGTGTGTATGTGTGCGTTTGGTTTATATATCCTGGTGGGGATAAACCTTAAACCTGAATACACACTCACTCATAGGGACTCGTGTCATGGTGGGGACCTAAATTGAGGTCCCTATTGGTACAAAAGCTTAGAAATCAAACAGAATGAGAAAGTAAAATGCAGAAAGTCTCCTGTGACAGGTAGATATAGGGCGACAGAAAATATGGTTTGTACATTATAAAAAAACATTACGCCTATTGAGAGTCCCTACAAGTATAGCTAACCAGACGTGTGTGTGTGTTTGTTTGTTTAACATTTTTGGAGCTTGACAGCCACTGGTTACCATTCAGATTCATTATATGGAAATGGTCAGCATGAACACTGTACTAAACATCTCCTTTTGAGTTCCATGAAAAAAGAAATAAGTAAATCATGACAAAATTCAATTTTGGGGTGAACTGTTGCTTTAAAAAAATTATTAAAGGAGCCCACACGTCTTCATATGAAGATAATAATCACAAAAAAGGAACATTTTCTGAACACTGAAACAAAAATGAAACCGATGTGTCAAGCGCACATTATCATAGGCAAAGAGGGAATAACTTGCAATTGAGAAGGAGTGTCAGGTCACAATCATTCAGAATGAAGTCTCTGCAATTTCAGTCAGCAGGAATTCCAGCAGTCTTCAATATTAGGGCGGCTCAGTAACAGTCACACTGCAGCACACTTCATCATGGTTAGGGCACCAATTTGCCTGCCCATCTACGGATGATCAGTTCTCAAGGCACTAACGCATTTAGGCTCAGCTAGCCTCACATTAACAACTTAAATCCAAATACTCTTTTGGTCTCAGCTCAGTGAGTGATGAAAGAGAAAAAGTGGTGGAAAAACGCAGCGCACGTTTGCCCAGGCATGACAGCTCTAAGAGGGACAGTGCAGTAAAGCTCAGGTTAGAAGTTTGCTAGATGAGAGGCTACGGTTAATGCTCCCCGATTACCAACACGAAACTTTCACGAAACCTCTAAAGCCATTAAATCTCAGCACACGCGCATTTAGAAGATTTAGCAAAACGAGCGCCTCGTGTTGCTTTCCAAATGTGAATTCAAGGACTGTTTGTCCTGATCGATTGGCCTCACTTTTCTGATTGAAGCCACTGAAGTTATCAAAGAGGAGGTTGATTAGCAAGCTCATGCAAGGTGATGACACAGCACAATCAATTTGCCTTGCTAAATGCTTCTTTCAGATAATCTCTATTCTTTTAATCTGAAGGAGAAGTTTGGTATCTTCCACTTCAGGGTTGGGTGCAATTCAGAAGTGAAATGAGAATGCTTTTTGAATTTCAATTCAATTCACCGATTTGAACTGAAAGAAAGAAAGAAAGAAAGAAAGAAAGAAAGAAAAGAAAGAAAAGAAAAGAAAAGAAAAGAAAAGAAAAGAAAAGAAAAGAAAAGAAAAAAGAAAAGAAAAAAATACAGTAAATAATTTGTTTTATGTTTCATAATTTCCTATTAATGTAATTTATTAAATACAGCATTCACTACAATAAACTAAAATCAATGTACCTTATATTATATTACGTTATATTAATTATGTTATATTATATTATATTATATTATATTATACTACATTATATTATATATTATATTATATTTTGAAAAAAAAAATGCATTTATTAAATATAAAGAAATAAAGTTAAATATATATTTCATTTATAAAATAAGTTATAAAAAATTTACTTTCATGTTATTAATCATTTTATTTCATATTATATTATATTATATTATATTATATTATATTATATTATATTATATAAAAAGTATTAAAAATGCAGTAAATAATTGTATATTTCATAATTTACTATTTTTGTAATTTGTTAATTACCACTCATTACAATAAATTCAAATAAATAAATACAACTTTATTATATTATATTTATTATATTTTGAAAAAAATGAATCATAATCATATGCATTAATTAAAGAAATAAAGAAATTAAGTTAAATATATATTGTATTTTATTAAATATGTTAAAAAATTACTTTTATGTTATGATTAATTTTATTTCTACATTACATATTATATAAAAAGTATTTAAAAATGAAGTAAATAATTGTATATTTCATAATTTACTATTTTTGTAATTTGTTAAATACTGTACTCATTAAATAAATAAATGCTACTTTATTATATTATATTATATTATTATAGGAAATCATAAAATATTTTAAAAATACAGTTAAACCAAATGTTAAAAAACAAATTTGTATAATATATTATATTAAATAAATATTAAATAAACATATTATTTGAATTTATATATTCTCTATTTCATCAAAATAAGCTAAAATAAATTTACTGTCATGTTAAGATCAATTTTATATGCTATATACTCTATTCTATTCTATCCTATCCTATTCTCTCTCTCTCTCTCTCTCTCTCTCTCTCTCTCTCTCTCATATATATATATGCACAAAAACTGTAAAACGAACAATAAAAGCACATTTGTCTAAAAATTCACTTTCAATTCAAAAGCTCATGAATTGTAAAGAAGGCAGTTCATGATTTTTGAATATCATCCAACCCTCTCCTAAATAGAGGATGCATAAGAATTACATGCACGACTACAGCATCAAAGAACTGCTGTCTCGTAGATGATTTCTAAAGAGTTTGAGAGCTTTCAAATGAATAAACAATGTCTTTCATTAATAGTAAAATAACAGCATCTATCTAACATCAAATAACAAATTGTAGGCTCATATGCTGCATACAGCTCTTTCTGAGCTCTCTTTCGTCTACACAGTTGTGTAATTCTTTTCTTTATGACTTTCAAACAGAGAAAGAATAGCTCAGGCTGGCCAGCGGCGGTCCATGGCCATAGGTTTACTGCCGTGCCTCGGCTCATTTAGAGCTGAAAATCAGTGACCTCAGAAAGCAGACCAATCAAACACTGATACGCCCTCGTAAACTGTCAAACCGGGGCTTGTCACCCTGCAGCCTTCGCCCTAGCAGATTTATTTCCACTTTATACAAACACTTTCCACACAGAACTTGTATTGTTTTAAAAATAGAAAGAGAAAAGAAAGGTAGGTCTGCTGTGGCTCGCAGTTGTAAGTTTCCTGTGACGTTCAAGCGGCTATATGTCAGTGTCTATTAGGCGAGCGGGCGATGGCGGGGTCTGGCTGAAAGGAGGAAATGTCAGAGCCTGGCAGGGATGAGCCGAACTGCTGGGAGGTGTGAGGAAAAGATGATTAACCACTTACCTGCTCTGTCCTTAACATGCTTTCAAAGGCCTGGGAATAGTGAATGCAAAAAAAGTCCAGTGCTAAATATCATTCTCTTGTTGCATAGGTTTTGTCTCAAATTCCCCACCTGTCACCGTTTGAAGTGGTGGATAGGCCAAAGAGGCAATTACCAAGCCCACTGGAGGTTAAGTGGGTCCTGCCATGAGATGAATGGTGTTCTGCTGCAGTATGAATTCATGCAGAAAGCCTGAATCTTAGATCTGGAACATGTGAAAACATACAAAAACATACCATAACTGCATGCTGGTGATGTTACTAGTATATACATATTAAAAGCTTAGTTTCGAAATGTTGCGAATGATCGTTTGCCGTTTTATTGTATTCAGTGTACTATACTTTCAATAAAACATTTGCAATGGGGTTTTAAAAGCTGTTCCTATGCATGTTTTAGCCTGAGTTTTTGTTGCATTTACACACTTTTGACCAGCAGGCATCACTAGCACGTGGTGTTTTGAGCGCTTCGAAACAGTGAATAATTTTGCAAAGTAATTGGTTCAGTTGTTTCGAAACTTTGAAAAGGTTTCTTTCACCCAAAATCTTCATTCATTAATTACTCACCCTCATGTCATTCCAAACCCGTAAGACCTTTGTTCATCATCGGAACATGAGACATGAGATAGCTTTCTGACCCTGCATAGACACCACGTTCAAGGCCCAGAAAGGTAGTAAGGACATTGTTAAAATAGTCCATGTGACATCAGTGGTTCAACCTTAATTTTATGAAGCTACACGAATACTTTTTGTGCACAAAGAAAACAAAAATAATGATTTTATTCAACAATTCCTTCTCTTTTGTGTCAGTCTTTGTAATGATGAGTCCACTGTTGTGATGAGAACCCAAGTGCAGCTTTATTAAATCCACAAAATAACCGAATAACAAACGATGAACAAAGTTGACACAACTCACCAAACAGAGGTTACATACATTCAACACATGACAAGAAACAACAGCAACAAGAGAAATACTTATAACAAACAATAGGGAACACATGACATAAACCAACCAATGAGCAAACAGAACTGATTACATGACAAGACAATAGTTGTGTTCGACTTAACGCAGCACAGCTCGATCAAATTCTGACATGAAGCAGTGCATGCTGGTTAGAAATGGTCACATCTCCGTTGTTTGAACCACATTAGTTCAACAACGTAGGGCCGCTGTTAATGACGTTGCCGAGTAATAACTTATGTTATTTAACTGATTAGAGATCTCTAAAATGCAGCTATATTAAACATGGTACCTGATGACTAATTTGCAATTTTTTTGGTTCCCTGTCATTTCACTTTATTTGATGTTTGATTCATCATGGGTTCCCTCTTACGTCATACTCCAGGGTTCCCCTTATGCGCTTGCGCACTATTCAAAAACTAAAGCTCAACAATACATAGATTAAAATGCATTTATAATTAGAGTGAAAGATATAGATTGTACTGCATGTTAGCTTGCTTATTGTGCCCAAGAGCATAATTTATTGAGCCCATTTGTCTAACTAACAAGAAACTATGCTTCTAACCACAAGTCGAGAGCTGTAGTTCCAACCACGTAAGTTTGTGACGCTGTTTGCGAATGTTTGTTTGAACTATGGTTTTGGGAAACACCGAATCGTTGAACTATGTTGGTAACGACGGAACTTGTGACCATAGTCGGCTAAAGATGCTTTTGGGAAACGCACCAAAGAGCAGAAAGTGTCTGACTTGATGCCTCCGTTTTCAACTCTGGCCCCGAAAGCAACTGGCTAATCTCGTTGATCGCCATCTGTAGCTGTAGTTCAAGTCGAACACACCTAATGAACCAATGAAAACACGACACATGAACTAAGGAATTAATGCTGCATTCACACCATGCCGTAATTCCAAGATTAAAACACGTGACATTCTACTCTGTCTGAATTATGTGTTTCTATGGCAACACTATCGACGCCAAAGCCCTCACATGTTCCAGAACTTGTAATTACAACTTGTAAACTTAGAATGTTTTTAGAATTATGACTTAAACCAGTTACAGATGTACCACGTGACCGTCATCAGGTTCGTTTTGGCGCTACTTAGGCGCTACCTCCGAGTCCGACAACATGGAAAGCTATGAGTAAAATGTCACATGTTGTCATCTCGGAATTACAGTAATTACAACATGGCGTGAAGGCAGCATAATAGCAGGAATACAAGAGGGAAAAGGAATAGGCTCGTTTGAGATTCGCCTTGCCTCACCTGAAATATAGGCAAGAGTAGGCGGCTGCAGTGAGGGGAGGAGTGAAATAAGTGCAGTCAAGACGGACAGTTCTGACCTCTCGAAGTAGAACAGATACCAACGAGATCAAAGTATCTTTATAACACTCACAACCACTTTAAAAACACAGGTGGTAATGAGAAAAATCACATGATGAAGCAAAGTATACATCACTAGCTTTTCCACAAGCTACTTCTCACGACACTTAGATAAACATTAAACATTAATTCAACTACATACAGTAAGATGTATCATAATACCCTAATATACATAGCTGATAAGAAAAAAAAAACAAAAAAACATAGCAGTTATTTCAGTGAAAAACCATCAGATGTGAAGTGTCACACAAGGAAGGTCTGAGAATGACACTGTAAATTATAAGATAAGCTGTTTTTCACTCCTAAAAACAAAGGGACCTACTACAGATCGATTTACTGATTTTGATTTTCTGATTTCTGATTTTTTTTTTTTTACAGTTTTTCCACGATATATAGTAAGTGTACTTACTGTACCATTTAAGCATTACAGTGCTTTACCATTAAAATTCAGATTTTTTTTCACAGTGTAGAATGACATGAGGATAAATAACGACAAAATTTTCATCATTAGATGAACTGTTCCCTTACTTCATAAATAATCTTCTAATATGAGCGTTTCAAATGCACCCCCATTGTAAATTGTGTCAGAATGTTCATTTGGTATCAGAGGGCAAACACACAAATTCCTGTTTTGTTTTTCCTCTATTCAGAAGCAGCAGAGTAGGACACTGCTATTTAAAAGTGCCAGCAGGGTGCGATCACAAGAACAGGCATTTAAATATGAAAATGAAATGTGGAGGCGCGTGGCCGTGTCGCCTGTAGATAAAGTCTCACACTTACAGCCGTGAGCAGACTGATGGAAATGGCCCAGGGTTAATGAATATTGACACAGAATAATCTTTCCAGCCAGGTCGCAGGTGCACTCTCCCAGTCACATTTAACTCTCTGGATCTGACAAGCACAGATCAAAGGCACACTCGGGCTCAGAGACCGATCAAAACCTGATGTCACACAGCCGCTTAAGGATTCAATCCAGACTGAGGCATTTTACAGCCAACTGTCTTGCCAAGAGGAAAATTGAAGCCGAAAAAGTTATTTGCTTTTCGGGTTCTTGTTTGTTTTTTATAAAATGAAAGTCCTCAACGAAGAATGGCTATACAAATCTGACAAAAAAGACTCAAAAAAAAGTGTGTGTAATTGAAGTATGTAATCATCACCAAACAGAACTACAAAAATAATGAAATCAGAGCTCCATACAATTTACTATTTCTCCCTTTATATTTTTTTACATAGCAGAAATAATAAACATTCCCCCTTCTGCCATTGGTCAGTCTATAGCTCTTTTTTTATTTTATTTTATTTTATTTTATTTTTTTTTTTACTCCAGTCTTGAGCACTGTGCCTTGCATTTTAGACACAAAGATGTGTTCTGTGTAAAAAATAAATAAATAAATAAAAATAAAAATAATCATTCATTAATCGTAATTGAGGTAAATCGTTCAATTACTCAAGATTTTGATTTCAGGTCATATCTTCCAGCCCTAGTGCCTTCCCACTTTTTTTTTAGCATCCTTGGTTCCGGTAGTATTTTTCCCTTTCATTTTTTCCTTATGGATTTTAAATCCTTGTTAAAGAGATATAAGCCTTAAACCAAACCAACTAGTTACAAGGTGAATCACAATGTTGCAACCTCTGATTTGAAGCAAAAACATATTTGAAAATTAAACAAAAAGACAAAGGTACAAGACTTTACTGCTTTAAAAAATAAAAACCTATATGAAGCACTGATATAATCAAACTAAATTAAAAAGGACTGATAAATATAAAATTACTGATTCAAAGATTTTGATTTTATATATGAAGAGTTTATTTGCAAAAACATAACTTTTTTTTTTTTCATTTTCAAAAATCATGTTTTTATTATGTTGTCATGTTTTTGTGTTTATTGTGTTAGTTGTATTATTTTAGTTATTTTTACTTAATCAAAATAACCCACCTGCAGTTTGACTGAGATTAATTGGAAAGCACAATTTAAAAACATGATTTTTTTGAAAATTATCATTGAGAATTATCATTATCATTTGAATATATCATTCAGTTTCATGCAGAGAACATGCTGGCACGCGGTGTGAATCATCTAAACGTCGGTCTTATCGCATGATGGAAAAACCTGATACTCTGCATAAAATAAACAGAATACAGAATACAAGTACTTTGAGTGTTAAAATATTTCCTTAGAGCTGTTTACTGTTTGTTTTTTTGCAGGTTGTGAAAGCAGTCGCAGTATATTTCGGCTAAACACAGGGTGGCGGTCTTAGCCGTGAACCAGTTCCCCACCGACCACGAGTCCAGCTCGGGCACGAGAGTCAGCGGCGTTACGGTGGAAATGGAATAACAAAGACTGGTCAGTTACACATGAATTACTTCTATTTAATGTTTAATTTGTACTTAATGTTTGTTAAATGAGTTTAAATAGACAATATGTATACATTAAAACGATAAACAATGCTGTAAATAAAGTAAAATTAAGGAAGTTATCATGCAAACCAGTGCTTGTATGGAGTATTTCACAGAAGTTTAGATGAATTAAAGGAGAAGTCCACTTCCAAAACAAAGATTCACATATAATGTACTCACCCCCTTGTCATCCAAGATGTTCATGTCTTTCTTTCTTCAGTCGTAAAGAAATTATGTTTTTTAGGAAAACATTTCTGCATTTTTCTCCATATAATGGACTGATATGGTGCCCCGAGTTTGAAAATCCAAAATGCAGTTTAAATGTGGCTTCAAACAATCCCAAATGTGGTTGTAAATGATCCCAGGCAAGGAAGAAGGGTCTTATCTAGTGAAACGATCTGTTATTTTCATTAAAAAAAATACAATTTAAATACTTTTTAATATCAAACACTCGTCTAGTCTTTCTCTCCCTGAACTCTGTGTATTCTGGCTCAAGACAGGTAGGGTATGTCGAAAAACTCAGATCGTATTTTCTCCCTCAACTTTAAAAATCATTTCAAAATCATCCTACATCGCTGCAGAAGTACAGACAAAGTGAACATGCAAAGGAGATCAAACACCCTCAACAAAAAGGGTAAAACAGCGATATTAGATGATTTCAAAGGGAGAACATGAGATGGGAGTTTTTCGACATACCCTAACTGTCATGAACCGGAACAAAAACAGTCCAGGCAGAGTAAGACATGACAAGCATTTGACATTAAAAAGTATATAAATTGTATTATTTTTATTAAAATAACCGATCGTTTCGCTAGATAAGACCCTTCTTTCTCAGCTGGGATCGTTTACAACCGCATTTGGGATCGTTTGAAGCCGCATTTAAACTGTATTTTGGAAGTTCAAAATCGGGGCACCATATCAGTCCATTATATGGAGAGAAATCCTGAAAAGTTTTCCTCAAAAAAGAAAAAAAAAAACAAAAAAAAAAACATTTCTTTACGACTAAAGAAAGAAAGACATGAACATTTTAGATGACAAGGGGGTGAGTAGATTATATGTGAATCTTTGTTTTGGAAGTGGACTTCTCCTTTAAGTTAATCTGTAAACATTATTTCATGTATAAAGTAAAAAAATAAGATATATTATAATAAAAATGAATCAACCCATTAGCTGGGTTAAATCAACCCATTATGATGGGTTAAATAAACAACCCAATTTGCTGGGTAAAATTAACTCCAAATGTCCTATATTTACCCAACTGTTTTTAACTCAGTGTATTTTAGAGTGCAGTTAATTTAGATTACTATTAGGTTAAGTTTCAGTGTAAATTTCACCAGAAAATCCACTGTTCAACAGGACTATTTAAAATAAATAAATATAAGCATACACACAAACATAGAGTGGGCTAGTGGCTTCGACAAAGCATATACCATTGATTAACGACTTTATAGCTTACAGCAGGGAACCTCAAGTTGGCCCACAAGATCCACTTTCCTGAAGAGTTTAGCTCTAACCCTAATCAAACACACCTGAGCATGCTAATCAGTGTCTTCAGGATCATTACAAAATCACAAGAACGCGAGTTTGATCAGGGTTGTAGCTAAACTCTGCAGTGCAATGGCCTTCCAGGGCAAGATTTGAGAAACCCTGGCTTACAAAACAAACAAACAAAAAAACAGTTCCCTGTGGAGGAAATGAATAGAAACTCCACTGCTTCACTCCATTGGTTGAGTCAATGAACCTGTGTTGGGTTGGTCAGGGCTAAAATGAACATTGCCACAGTATTTATTTACAACATTTATGCACCTAAACCTACAAATGCCTCACTTAAAATTGTTTCTTAAACTAGGAAAGAAGAAAATAATTTAGTGTTTCAAAAAACACACTCTGTGTTAAAGTGTTGTTTACCAAATTGGTCGACCAATTACAATATGCACAGCAGTCAATGTGAATTGCAGCATACAAGACAAAGTGCGTAATCAATTCAGCCAACAAAACAAAAGACCCAGACAAGTCCATAATATCGGATGAAAAGATAGTGGCCTCATTAGATATAGCTACATTTGTGCTCTTTGCATCATTAATGTTCCCAGTAACAATAAGACACGTTGATCAAATTCATCCGTGTATTGGTACAGACTAATTAAACCAAAACGGCAGAATAAATAAGCCAGAATAACTATGGAAAACTAAGCTGGGTGGCTGGAGAGGAGATCAATTCTAATGCTAGTCTTGTTTGAACACCATTCAGATGCAAACACTTCTGTGGATGAATGCGAAGCGGGATTTGCTAACAACAACGAGCTGCCTATCCTCTAATGCAAGTCTTAGACGATCTGTTCATCTGACCACGTAACCGCCATTTGTTTTTTCAAACCAAAGCAATAGACAGTAGTTAACAATACCGGTGAGACCTGTTCCCTTGTTCTGTTTTAGCAAGCAGTTGGGTCAAATTAACCCAAGCCCTTCAGACGGCACTGAGTACACAAATGCTACAAAGGCTATTAATTAAATCCAGGTACAATCTCTGCAAACTGATACAAATAGCTGAGATGTAGAGAGCACTCAAATGGCTACACATGCAGCCGTGCAGTGACCGTATCCAAGGCTATATCATTAGTTTCTATTAGACTTTTCATTAGCAGCCCTAAGTGGACCCAAAGAGGGAGGCTGTATTTCATATCACTGGTTCCTTTGGTCTGTTGGGGGGGAACCAAACCACAGCTGCTTTATTACAAGAGCCAATCTGCTGGCGATTAATTAATTTCTTTCAAGAGAGGCACGGAGAATCTCTATGGTGTAAATTAAAGCTGAACGCAGAGTGGTTGATGAGAAAGAAATCCCTGTCGATCATATTGTATCCGCTGGGACTGCAGCACAGAGGTGCTGCCGATACCTGCCGCGGCCACATTCAGCAAATTTAAGCAGGAACACGATTGCTGACAAAGCTGAGACAGCAGTTGAATAAACTTTAAGTTATTATATAGTAACTTGCGTTTCCAAAACATGTTTCTCTAGGGAAGATATTTCCAAACAAAGGTACAGCAGCATCAACACATGCAAGCGTGGTGTTGTGTTTCTGAATGAATCGTCGTGTTTGAAAGAATCGTTAATGATTCACGAATCAAACTTAAAGAGTCACTTGTTTAGTTACAAATGAATCTGCGTTTCTGAACGAATCTGTTGACTAAATGATTCAGTGACTCATAATTCTTGAATCAATCTGTGTTTTTGAACTATTCAGTTCAGTGAATAAATAATTGATTCATTTGTTTCTTTCCTGGATAGTGACTCACTTTTAAAGACATTTAGCTACTTGTCGCTAAACAGTGACTAAAAATCCCATAATTCACAGACAGTTTATCTGGTTTAATGTTGTAATAATTTTGAATTATTTCAGATATGACATCTATCCATTGATTCAGAAGCTTACATGCATTTAATATAAGTAAAAGTAAAATCAGTAAATGATTCAATGAGTCACTTATAAAATACCATTACCATTAATCAGGGTTTTGAACAATTGCTTGAGTAAATGACTTGTGACTCTTACTTGTTTCTTTTTTAATCAATCAATCTATTTATTGATTCATTTCTTTCCTTCTTTTCCTTGTTTTTTCAAAATAAATCATTTAAAAGAATGATTCAGTGACCCACTTTTAAAAACAGTTACTTGTTTTCAACTAATGACTAAAAATCCCTGTCAATAATTCATAGACCGTTTATCTGGTTTAAAATTGTTACACAACATGCATCCTTTGTTTCAGAAAGCTTACATGCATTTAATTTTTGCGAGTAAAAACATTTGAGTGAATGCTTCAATAAATCACTCATTAAATTTTCATTTTGAATTGCTTGGGTAAATGACTTGTGACTCGTATTGTTTCGTTCTTGAATCAATCAGTGATTTGGCATGAATCAGTTGAGTGAATGCTTCATTGACTCATATGTTTTATTGCAGAATAATCAGCATTTTTAAATGAATTATTTCAAAGAATGATTTAGTTCAGGGGTCACCAAACTTGGCCCTGGAGGGCCATTGTCCTGCAGAGTTTAGCTTTAACTTGCCTCAATACATGTGCATGAAGTTTCAAGTATACCTAGCAAGACTTTGATTAGCTGGTTCAGGTTTGTTTGATTTGGGTTGGAGATAAACTCTGCAGGACTGAGTCTGGTGACCCCTGATTTAGTTACTCACTTTTAAAGACTTTGTCATTATCTACTGTCAGGACAATGTAACCTTAAGAAAAAAATCCCCACCAATAACTCACAGACTTACAGTTTGTCTGGTGTAAAGAGAGAAGCATTCAAAAAGCTTATGGATGTAATATTGCAAATCAGATCAGATGAGTGAATGATTCAGTGAATCAGTCAAACTTATTTCAATACGAAGCAAGCAAAGTTTTTAACAAATTGGTTGTGTAAATGATTCAGTGCATCATTTTTATTTGTTTGTTCTTAAATTAAATGAATTGTTTGAAAAAAAAAATTAGCTGATGACTCACTTTTAATGGAAGTAACATGTCGCCACCTGTTGGCACAACAATGTAACCTTCAGAAAGAATCACTGAAAAATCCAGAAGCATAAAGGGTCTCTTATGTGATGCTGGAACAGTATGCCAGACATGTCACTGACTTTGAGCAAGAGCAGGTTGTGCCAAATCAGTCTTTGATTGGCAGGGACTGGACAGACCTGACCGCTTTCTAATTAGACACAAGGCACAGGCCAGAGAAAGGACATAAAAATGACCAAAGCACCTCTTTTCTGCACTCTTAAAAAGGATGGTTCTTTTATTGCTATCCTTGCTTGCAACCTTTGAGCTCCATCGCTATACCTTTCAGTATTACTTTGTGGTGTGCTAATGCCAAAACCAAAACACTCAAGGTCAAACACCTGAGAGCAGCTGCAGGCAGTCTTCCCATCCAATATAGTGGGGCTTTGATTCATCTGCCAATGGAAGAAAATTAGGCTTCTGGCTTATTTGTGTGACTTTTTTTGTAGGTTTTGTCGGAACTTTTAAAAATCGAAACACATTCAAGTACTGAGGAACATGGGTTGTGTGTTTGCAAGTTTGCCTTTCTATAGATATATAGTATAAGATTAATTTGTCTTTAACTTGTCCTAGGTTGTTTTTGATTAATTTAGTAATTTGATTAATTTAATTGTTAATATACAGGCTGATATTTGGGATGTGACTCATAATGACTAATTGAACTACATGTACTGTGTATCTTGCAAATGTAATGTCCAAACTTTACAAAATTGGCACACACTGAAAACAAGACAGTCTGAGGAAACATGCCAAATCTCATGGATTTCTGATGCTCAGGGGGTGTTGTTCTCAAGATGAATACATATTGTATTAATTTTAAAGGGATAGATATAGCGGATTACAGTAGATGTTTGGCCTGAGTTCATGACAGAGAGCTCTGGGACCAGAAAGGTTCAGAAGTGACAGAAATGACTTTTGTGTGGAGCCTAAAGGACTGCAGGGGAATGTACTATGAAACAACACAACAGCACAACATAAATACAGTTTTAAATTTATTATACATAATCTTATAACACATTTTCTTACAACATTTCTTATAAATTTTCTTATATATTATCCTATAAAATTTCTTATACATTTTCTTACAAGTTTTCTTATACATTTTCTTACAAATTTTCTTATACATTTTCTTACATAGTTTCTTACAAATTTTAATTTCTTACAAAATTTCTTATGAATTTATTTTAAATTATCTTATAAATTTTCTTAAACATTTTCTTATACATTTTCTAACGAAGTTTCCTACAAATTTTCTTATACATTTTCATATAAATTTTCTTACAAAATTTCTAATGCATTTTCTTACAAGTTTCTTATATATTTTCTTACAAAAAATCCTCAGAGATCCCCCAAGCAAGCAATACCGCCATGCGGAGTATATTGCTGCTTCACGTCAAGGCGCCAGACACTACTAGGACTTATTGGCCCCGCAAGATGCTAAGGCCTGAGTTGTCTGATGGAAAGGCCACTCTTGTCAGCCCGCCAGACGCAAAGCTGACTAAAGACAGAAAACAACAGGATAGTTGTGACCAGAGTTGTTTTCTGAGGCTCTTTATGTCTTACTCTGTGACCTGAAACAAAAAGATAAATCTAAATACATCACATTTAGAGAAAAATTGACTGAATTAATAATAATTGGTGATCAAACCAAAACAACAAAAGCCAATCTTAAGACTTTGTACCTTAAACCAGTCATGGAGATGCACCTTGTCCAGACTAGATCATGTGCTAGTCGCAGGGTGTAGGACATTCCCCACACAGCATTTCATACAGCACAAACCCTACTGTCCACACTGTCGTCTGTTTTGCGTGGTACTTGCTCTTCATGTTTGAACTCGAGTGGACAGCAAACTCTTGTGCCTGCAGGAAAGATGTCTGTTTAACACACTATCGCAGCATGCTGACTATATATAGGATGCGTTTCTGTGAGATAATTAACAAAGCAGTTCATAAAACATACTGTACCTTGAAAGACTTTGAAGGCAGATTTCTTCAATCAATCAATTTGACCTCCATGGTGTCCTGGTTCACCAGCAGGTTCTCCAGTTTTATATAAACATCCTTAAGACATCTAATAGACATCTATTTGACATCTGACAGGAAACATCCTATAGACATATTGCAGATCAGCAAACACTCTAAAAAAAAATGTCTTCCAGATGTAAATGCAGACATCAAATAGACGTCTCCAAGATGTATATGTGCTTTTAGGGGTGTAACTGCTACATGTAAATATAGCAGTTTTATCAATTTTATGACACCTGAAAGTGATATAAAGAAATATGAGAAAAAAGAACTCCTCTTGTATTCTGGTGAACACAGTGGGTAGTTGGAAATCACAACTGCGTCAACATTGTCGATCAGTTACAGTTGCCTAAAATACCTACTGCTGTCTGCGTCTGTAATGACGATAATACCACTCATTTGCTCTTGTCTGAATAACTTGCTGTTAAAGCAATGTTTATTTAGTTTGTATCTTTTTTTATATTGTGTCCTTGTGTTTGTTGCTTGCATCTATGTTCTTATTTTTAACAAAATAACTATCCTTTTTCTTCCTGGCCATTTGTAATCTTGCCATTTGTCATCTGCATCCAGTTATTTTTATCTGTACAAAACAGCTGGTTTTGCTGTTTCATATTGCAAATTGGTGTGTCTTACCGTATTATTTTAATGCATTATCTTAATTAGGAGCACACTGGTTTGTAGTGCAAACAGTTTTACAATTAACTGTTGTTATTCTTCTTGTTCTTTCCCTAAAGCGGCTAATGAACTGAAAGTCACACCCATAGACTTACTTCTGCATGAAAGAAAAAGGTGGATATGGTATGATGATGGTACAATTGCTATTGTCAACCTCTCACAACCAATCATCATTACTGGCAGGAGGCGGGACCTGTAAATTACAACATCCTGATTGGTCTACAACTGAAAAACATGAACCCTTTTAGTCTAAAAACAGAATAAGAGACTACAAAACACATGCTTCTGCAAGACAAGACTGCAGAGTATTTCCCCCAGTAGGTAATGTTTGCATCTTAGAGTGCAATTAATGGAAATCATTATTTGTAATGAAATACTTGAGCTCTGTCCTGCTCTAGCCAAGGTTTCCCACATTACAGAGAGCCCTTCAAGGTCATGAACGTGACACGTCTCTCTACTACTCCTCCGCCGGGACCATGTTTAACAGCTAGAAACACCAACAACACACGTGTAGGTGAAAGCTATGAGTGTCTGTATGCATGTGTGTGCACATGGAGTTCAAAGGTTCATACTGAACTGAACTGGAAATCAAAATCTAGTTTAAACTTGGAAGTAAAGAAGCTCTAAATGGTTTTTGATAAACCTCCTGTAAGTACTGCTGCAAAATTGCTTAAATTTAAAGTTTGCTTAAATTGTTATGCACAAAAAAAATAAAGGTGCTTTAAAATGTTCTTCACAGCGATGCCATAGAAGAACCAATTTTGATTCCACAAAGAACCGTTTAGTCAAAGCTTCTTTAAAGAACCATCTTTTTCTTACATTTTTATAATCTGAAGAACCTTCTTTCACCACAAAGAAGCTTTTGTGAAACATTTAGGTTCTTTAGATGTTGAAGGTTCTATATGGAACCATTTAAACAAAAAAGGGCATCATGAAGCACCTTTATTTTTAAGAGTGTACTGAAAAAAGTGTTTATAATAGTAAAATAGTAGTATTTCAATTAACTATTTGCTTTCTGATCCTTTTTAAGGAAGTAAATCGACACTATAAATCACATAGACAAGGAGTAATTAATGTTTCAGGGCAGGTCAGTTAATTGGGGAAATTGAGATGGTTTGATGCCAATATTAGGTTGCCGTGAGCATCCTTTAATGGTGGACTCCAAAGAGGTGTCAGAGAAGGTCGTCTCTCTCAATCAGCAAAGGTTGGTTAATATGTCAGTACAGAAATCATTAGTCTGGAGAATGTCAGTTGCCCTGAACTTCTTAACCCTTTTTCCCAAATGCTTTTTCATTTGATGTAGAAGAGCTTGGAGGTCACAGTGAAATTATTTCAGTTAATTATGAGAACTAGAGTAAACTTCGAAGGCAAATGCGCAACAAACTCAATAGGAAATTGTCCTTTTAAAGCTTTGACAGAATTCAGATGTTTTTATTACTCATGGGGGAGTGAAAAAGCAAAAAGGATTAAAAGTTTTTACCTTTCTACACGAATATGCAAATCAACATTATGATAACAAACTGCAGACAGATCATCATCCCTTAGAGGCTTTTAAAATGACCGCAGGGATCAATACCAATAAACATAAACAATAAATAACGTCAGCGAAATGAAGTTGTGAAAGTGTAGGCGATTCCCGCAGCTGATTTCATTTCCGTCTCCCTCTCATTTTGTCAGGCGCTTCATTAAGACACTTTTGTTTAAATGGACTGTCTCTGGCTCTGATTTACATGGTCCGCACACATACCTGAGACATTTTCTGAGGATCATAAAGTTGTGTTTTTTTATTTATTAGTGGCATAAACGCTGTAATCGCTGCGGCTTCTACAACAATTGCAGCTTCTACAACTATGACTGATGATATAAGAGGCCCAGCAGTATCAGAATGCATTTTACTGTACGGTATTGTAATAAAACAGCCAATCATATAGAGCTGCACTGCAGTCAGGTATGGTGGAAATGCGGATTAACTCAAGATGTGGCTGATAATGCGTAGATGCCTGGGATGATAGCGATACTGGCTAGTCATAATCCATGCTATGTGAAGATAACAAGTGCATGGAAATGTGGTGATTTGAGAAAATTCTGATTTTACAACAGAGAAGACTTTTGTTAAGCTGTCACTATTTGTGAAAATAGATTTCCGTGACAGTGTTTTCAGTGTAAACAAACAGGTGCTTTCCAACAAATGTTGGATTGACTCTGTTATTGAAGACACAGTGCAGAATCCTTGCTGAGACAAGCCAGAACAAATATAACAGCTTGTAAAGTCCAAAATCATTATTGTAGTTGGCTCATTTATGCAGCACTGTGAGTTTATTGCTCAAATACCTTCCAAACACAATGTCAATTACCTTACAAACAATGGCGACACAGTGAAGTTACAATTAGTTATATAAATGTGGTCTTAAAGCATGAATGTTTTGGTGCTGAAAATGAAAATTATGAACATTTGGAAGTCACCCCCTGAAAGTTATGTTTGAAAAGACTAAAATTCTTTTTTAATTTATGCCGTACTGAAATTTTCATTTGCATTTAGGAAATAACAGCAGGCTAAGTAAGGTTTAAAAAAATAAATCATTATGAATTTTCAGGTTTTACCAAGGATAATACCTGGAGAAAGCTGTTAGCATCCCAGTCATCTCACTGGCAGTTATTCAGCTGATGCAGAACCTCCATGGATTGTCTTTGCTCATGGAACCACAGAACATTCTGAGCCAATCACTGGAGCTGTAAATACAAGTGACCAATTACTCATGTGACATTATGACAGCAGTGATTGAATCGCAAGGACTTTACTATTCCCTATAGCCTTCACTAGTTATGTACAAAATTTCTATTCCAAATAAATGCTGAAGAATACTGCAAAAATGATCATGATTTCCTCAAAATATTTAGCAGCACAACTGTTTTTAAAATTAATTATCATAATAAATGTTTTTTGAAAAATATGCCGCAAATCAGCATATTAAGGTGGATTCTACCAAATCAGAATTCTGATAAATTACGAGATTCCAACTTGTAAACAGTGTTCACGTAATTACGAATTCTACGAGGACAACTTGTGAACTGGGAGTCTTCTGAGAGCTACGACTTGACACCTGACCAACGTAGGCTCTGTTTAGGTGTTGATAGTGTTGCCATAGAAAAGCATAATTCCGAGTCTGAGGACGTGAACAGCTCCGAGTAGAACGTCACATGTTGTCATCTCAGAATTACGGTAATTACGATATGGTGTGAATGCAGCATTAGAATGATTTCTGAAGGATCATGTGACACTGAAGACTGGAGTAATGATGCTGAAAATTCAGCTTTGCCATCATAGAAACATTACATTAAAAAATAAAGAAATAAAATAAATAAATAAATAAAATATATATATATATATATATATATATATATATATATATATATAAGAAGTATTTTATTTGATTCAGTATAAATCACATAAACCTTTAGGCTAACATAAACTATGAAACATTAAATATGATCATTTGAAAAACATCATACAATGAAAGTCACTGGTAACCAAAACAGCTTGGTTACCAATATTCTTCATAATATCTAATGTCTTCTTTTATGTTCCGCAAAATAAAGTCAGTCATACAAATTTTAAATGACATGAGAATGATAAATTATAACATAATTTTTATTTTGGGGTTTTTTAATGTTCATGTTTGGTTTTTTTTAATTAAATTAATTAATTATTATGGAAATACTTAAACTGCCAGTAAACTGCCAAAAACTAAAACTGCCAGTAGGTGGTATCAAATGTCTGTATGAGTAAGTCATTGAGTCATTCATTCAGTCATTCGTTCAAATAGCTGATTCATTCAGCAATTAAGTAAACGGCTCTCTTTATGAATAGGCTTTTGAATCATTAGTTTACCTGATTCGTCCAAAGCAAGAATTCATTCACGAATCACTGCTGTGTTGCTCAGGGATGCAAAACAGTTCTGCTGTGGCAAACTTAAAATTAATAATACATTATATACATTATTTATTAGAATCCATGGCATACTGCTGTCAAAAGATATTCTCTTTGTAAACAGATTACCACAGAGGCTAACTCGGCCTTTGCTAACCAGATAAACTCTGACTCCTTAGGCGTTGTTGCTCTGTACTTATGTTAAGACAAACCAACCCATAATAACCCAAAAGTAAAAGAGATGATTTATTATAGACTGCTATAAATTGTACAAAGCATACTGTACATTTAGCTCAGAGCATTATTTTTTAAGAGTACACTTGAAACTTCAGCTCATTTGCATTATGAAGGTTATATGTTTTACCAGCTTTCTAGCGTACAATATTCACAATGCGCATCAAAGGAAGAGCTCTGGGATAATTTGATGTGTTTATACATTCTTAACATACCTTTGAGATAGTTTCCTTGTCTAAAAAAATCTTTACTCACCATGCCACGCTTCTTATCTTTTCTCATGCGTTCTTTCATGTACTTTTCTTTTATTAAAATGCTAAAACTGACATGGGGACCTGTGGGATCATGGGAGTGTCAGGGTGTGCTTTCTCCCGGAACTCAAAGAACACATCAGAACCCAGTCGGCAGTCGGCTTCCTAATTAGACCTCTCAAGCATACAGTGAACTTGGTGTGGATTTTTGGTGTTACCGCTTTCCAATTAATTTTAATCTCCTTTTTTAGTTTGGTTCAAACAAAATAATGTTCTCATTAAATAAATTACCTTATATTGTTATTGCACATTAATGAACCGCAGCAGACTGGAAAGTGTAAAATAGTAAATATCAAAAATGTGTTTGCATTATCCACGTACTGTACTTATAATGGCATATTTAATGGCATTAGAAATGCTTCGTAATAAAAATGCAACAGTTCTGTCTACATGTTCCAGAGAAACATATTTTCTTTGAAAGCTTTGAAAGCATAGCATTTCGTGATGGCAAGATGTGCCGAGGGCCAAATTTGAACAAAGCAAAACAGTACTTATTATTCACACAGTCAAACAGAGAACCATGATGGAATACGTAAATGTATTGTGCTAGTTTTTGCGTTTTAACAGAAAAAGAAAGGAAAAGTACAGATCTGAATTAGCTGTTTGAAGCAATCTTGAACAGGAGGGTCTTAAATGGCCCTGATTCTGTGAATCTTGACTGAAACAGTGATGTTTTATGCGTGTTCTTCATATGGCCATTATAGAAATCACATTTCAGAAATAAATCAATTTAAATAGCATTTTGCTCACAAATAACATTACAACTGAGATTTAAACAGCTTGCTGCACGGTACATTTAACATTAAAGTCACCTGAAAGGGTTTTTCTTTGCAAGATATTTGCAAAACTGCTTTTAAAAATGGCCATGTTTGAAAAGAATCACATTTTTATCTCATTTGGTTGAGCTTCTGGCACTTTTGTGCATTTAATTTCCCATTTTTTGGCATAGTAATGCCACAATAGCTAATATGAGCCACGCCTGTTCATTTATTAACCTCCTTTTTTTGTGCCATCATAAAAACTTCCACAGATGAAAGAGAATTACCTGGTTACCAAGCCAAGAACACTATCTTAATACTTGATAGGGATCTTTTAGGCAGTGAAACCAGAAGCTAACACAAATATTAATGCAGTATTCGTTATTGACAATCAATATGAAACTATTGAAGCATTTATTGCAGCATTGCTAATGAAATTTGTCTCGTTCTGTTTGATTCTTGTTTGGCTTATTGCTTTGTTTCCCTTTGTCATTATGTTATTCAGTGTGTTGAGTAATTTTTTTTTCTGTGCTGCTTTATTCCCCATTTGGTTTTATAATATAATAAACTGAGGAGCCAAGAGAACAGCTCCAAGCTGAATGAAATGTTTAGCCCCAATTTGTTCTCATAGCACCAGGAACAAATTCATAATCATTGTGTAATCAGTTTCGCTAAAGTCAGATTTCTTGCAGGTAATTCAGGTTAAACTTACAATGGATTGCACAGTATTTTTTATGTTGCTGATATGAGAGTCTTATTGCGATTATATACATATGAATTAACTGGCATCCAAGTATAAAAAAATTGGTGTCTAAAGAAATAGTTCACCCAAAAATGAAAATTTGCTAGGGGACTCAAATCTTAGCAAGAAGCAACACTATTAACCAAACTATATCAGATTACACTAACATGAGTCATTTTGGAGAGTTAGGTAAGATATTATTTAAGCTAAAATAACAACTGCACCTTTTTTTTTTTTTTTTTTTTTTTTTGATTGCATGCATGCTACCTTGCTGTGAAGCGTTTCATAACCAGTCATGGGAATAATGGCGTTATAAATGAATGGTGTTATTTATTTCAGTAAGTTAACGAGTAATCAAACGAATTAGTTTCCCCCGTTACAACGCCGTTACCTTTACTGAGAATAAAATCCGCCGTTACTATAATTTATTATAATATTATTATACTTTTATTTTTCAGTTCATCTGAATGGATGTGCAGCGTACCTGTATTTGACGAACTGTAATAGTGTGAAGGCACACCACTAGCCGTCGCTTTGTCACACGCACACACACACAGACAAAAAGAGACAGAGGGAGAGTCTTATATACCATGCAGAATTGATGCGCTACATGTAAACGATGTTCTTTGCTGTATTTTCCTGACAAAATAACGGAGTTCCTTTGGATTTCTTCAGCTATTAAGAACTGCCGGATTTTCCGGTAGTAGGTGGAACTAATGCACAAACGGCAATCTCATTGGCTGGTGCTCGTCCCTGTTCTGATTTCAGCAAATCAGTTAGAGCGAACACAGACAACGTGATTAATATTCATGAATCCAGCAGTTCATTAAACCTTAGTGCATTTTATATTTTTATTAGTAGCAGAATTCGTAGTAGTTTTGCTATCTTGTCAGTATTACTTTTTAGTCCTCCCCTTCCCCCTTTTTTGTAGAAACACTAAATTACAAACAGTATCTTAAGCAGCCCCACCATAAGTTCAGTCAACGTGACAAATATGCATTCATACATGGTTATTCTAATTACTAAAGTTCTAATTACTAAAGTTTAATGCTAAATTATCATAATATTAAAGTGCTTGACTGACTGATGCTAAATGTACTTTCAGATATTTGTAATAATGTAATATCAGATATTTTAATTTTAAAATTTGATTAATTTAATTTAAATTTCATTCATTTAACATATTTAACATTGGGACATTCAAGTTATTTGACACATTTGAACATTAAAAAAAAAAAAAAAAAAAAAAAAAAAACACAATCGTTACTTTTCCTGATAATTAGTTACTTTTATAATGATGTAACTCAGTTACTAACTCTAAGTTACAATTTGTGGGAAGTAACTAGTAACTATAACTAATTACTTTTTTAAAGTAACATTCCTAACACTGTTCATAGCTACAGCATATAAGAAAGCATGTGAAAGCCCAATGAAAACTAGTACTTAAGCTATACTGAGCCAAATGACTCAATTACAGTACATGGAAGATGCAGAAGAAATCTAGCACGCTGAGTCATTCTATTTATGTATTCCCCCCCAAAGCTATTGTTATGACTTCAGTTTTTGGGAATAGGGTTCTTCTCTGCATCACTTTGCATTAATATGCAGGTGCTTGATGGGTTTATGAGCTTCACCTCTTGTTGACCAGAACTATTTCATGCTGAAAGAAATTGATCTGTACAGAGACATGACTTCTCTGCCCTAAACTTCAAATCATTTTGAAGGGCACATCATTCATATTGCCTGCAGGGGAAAATTCTAGATGGTTCAATTTATTTATCACTGCAGAACTTGTTGCTCTGAAATAAACAAATTAGACTGAAATGAAATAGATTGCTTTCTTATAAACAGAGAAATGAAAAACAGAAGAAAAATAATGAACTTTGTAATTTGGAGGATAATGTCCTTCTCCCATGAGAGCACTGACATTTTAGGGTTGCTGTCAAAAAATATTTCATAGTCTGAGAGTTAAACTTTAAAAATGCCTCAAATTTTAGGATTTCTAGGATTATTATAATTTTATTTATTATCTATATTATTTACTTGTATTTTTGCATACATTATAAGTATTTTCATGCAAGCATATGTACCATCACAATGTTTTGAGCATTGCTGGTGGAGCAGAGGGACAGTGAGCTGCAGAACACAAGTCATGTGACTCTCAGAGATAATTATGCCCGCTCTGAACAATCTGGAAAATTGCAGTAGTTTTGCCAAGATGACTGATTACAGTGCTGAAGTATGTCCGTGGGGTGCCTCAAAATAAGCCAAGCAGATGTTCCTGGTACATTTTGTCTGAGTCGGGATGGTTCTTTTTAAGAACAATAGCAGCCATGTGCAGTCGTCATGTTTTTAGGTTTCTTGTAACACTTCCTTTTCTGTCTATTGTAGAACCGCAGCATCCAAAAACCTGACCTTTGTAATATTTACACATGTATTAGTGCAAAATATAAATAAATATTACCATTACCATACCATTTCCCACATATAATGTTGATTTTTGCTGCTTAATATTTTTGTGAACCCATTATATTTATATAATGGGTCCACAGTTCTTTCTGGTCTTTGAATCTGATTGGCTGAGAGGAGTGTTATATTGTAGTGATAGCGGAAATTCGCAAATCGCAAATTCTCATCACATTATATTTGATGTACATCAGAGCGCTGCCGTTGTATTTTTGACTGAATTTCCTAGCAACTTTTATGATAGCTGTTGTTTATTAAATATCATAAATGTTGTATAAACGCAATATCACACTCGTAGCTGTGAGATATGGCTTTATATCGGCACACTGTGATAATCTTCGGCAGAAGACGTATATAATATACAGGTGTATATATAATGAAAAAACATTCAGAAATTGCTAGTAAATAGGTAACACATTGAATTAAATAAGCAATTTTGAAGTAGAAAGACTGAAATAGTATTTTCTTTATTATAATCTTTTATTTACAACCTTATGTGCCTTGTAGGGTACTCTGATGACAGATGATGGAGATGCTTGCTTTATGCAAATGTTCACAATTTATCATGCTGCTTTGTAAAGCAGTATGGTCTAGTGTCAAGCAGAAGCCTGATGTTAGAAATTATTGCGTTTAAATTTTTTTTTTTTTTTTTTTTTTTTTTTTCATTACAAATGACACATACAGTAGGTGTTATTGTAAACAATTTTAAGAAGTGCTTTTATGCACTTAGCCATATGCATCTTAATTTGAAGCGGGGCTGTGAGCACCCTTATGAGTAGCAAACAATCTTGTGAGTATGTTCCTGAAGTCCCTAGAGACCCTCCTTGAACTAATCTATAAAGTTCAGGCTGACAGTGAGGCTCATTAAAAGCGGGGAGTCCATCACCTGTGATATTAATAAGGCACTTAGCTTCCCAAAGCTGCACACACAGCGGTCGGCCCACTGTGCATCCAAAAGCCAAAGACCATGAATTATTAAATCAGTAAAACAATGAATGCAGGTAGTTCAGTCACTGCATTATTCATCGCAAATGTCACCAAAAAACAAATCACACACTGCCATAAACATAGTTATTATTTTTTTAATCTATCGATTTAAGTGGAATTTTTGCTACCGTCCAGTAATCTATGCCTCAGGAGACATATGGCGTTTATCAAAACAACGCTTCCAAAAAATTAAACGTAGCTACACAAACTCAAACTACACTTTAGGTCCTTTCACAAATTGAATCATAAATACCAGCTTTGGTGCTTAGCCCTAAGATGTTTAATCTTAAATTCCTTTCTGGCCAATTAAATAACAACTTCTTTGTCAAAGCAGCAACAGACCCACAGGTCAAAGTCATCCGGTACCCATTGTAGATTACCGTTATTAAGGGTGTAAGATGTTGTCAAGATTCTAACAGGTATAACAGCCTGAAAAAGAAAAAAAAAAATCATGAGACAAACTGTGTTTTTGCATCTATATCTGCAATATGTTTAGTGCTTTTATTGTTATCTAAAACTAAAACTATTCATTTTTATTAATTGAAATAAAACTGATATGAAACAAACATTAGGTATTTAATGTATGAGCAGTATATCACAAATCACAGCTGTGCTAATATACAGCCATATTGCACGGCTACTCGTGATATTGCTCATATTAAGACGAGTCTTATAATTTGTTGTTGAAAGTAAAAATAACTTGCTTGTTTACATTCCTGTTTCAGTCTCTTTTAATATAAAAGTCTTTACTGCTGACTTACTCAAAAAAAAAAGACGGTCTCTTTTCACCATCTAATTGCGGCATAATGTAACTAAGCCTATGTTTACACTAGTGCGTTTTTGTTTTAAAACGCATAAGTCTTGTTATGGTTACGGCTATTACTTACACTGCGTTTTCTACCCTCTAAAACTGAGACTTTTGAAAACGCTGCAGACCCCGTTTTAGTTTGAAAACTCCGGGGTTGCGTTTCAGTGTAAACGAACCAAAACGGGGACTTTTGAAAACGATGGCGTGGCTGCCCACATTTGCTCTGCATATCCTTGACAACCATGTAAACAATAACATCATTCCCCATTCGACCGCTTCAAGCACGTGGACACCTCCGCCATCTCAGTAATAGGGCATCTACCTATACATATCTATGGTTGTACCTGCATGAATGTTCATGTGACATGCGTTTTCGGTTGTGTGGTGTAGATGGAGATTGTTTCTGAAATGCTGTGAAAACGGCAGTGTAGACGAGGATCGTTTTCATTTTAAAACGCAGTTTTAAAACGATAACGCACTAGTGTAAACAGGGCCTAAAATTACCGTCACTAAACACACACCGTTTTCCAAAATGAAATAATATTATTTAAATAATATTATTATTTATATAAAATATAATTTATTGCATAACAATATTTAATAAATAACAGCCATCATACAAATCGACTCAGGTAATTCAGCCAAAAGTACAAAGGTAATGCTCTTATATACAGCATTAAATTTACATAAAATACAAAGTGATGAGATTTTGCCTCAGCCAAAACAATTTTCTCTGGAACAAATAACTTTAATGAGACCAAATTAATGAGACCAAAGACTGCCCATTAGGTTTACCCAAAACAAATTATATCTCATGTTTAACCACTATAGAGGCACCAAAGCCAGTGGAAAATTCCAGAAGATCTGGTCGAAGTAAGGTTGCTCTCGGCGGGTTAATGAGCGCAGAACGGCCGCTGATGCCCTGGAGCTCTGGAACTCTAAAAACACTGAAGTAAATTTTTAAATAGACGTTGTCTTAATCAACAAACCGCATATTTGAAGTCTAAACAAGTACATTCTCACCTACATTCAGTGACATAAAAACAGTATTATTTATAAAATTATAGGATTCGGGTGACCGCCATGACACTGAGAAATACCGCAAGTGGACTGACACAAACGTGAAATGTTTGAGTTCCGATATCACTAGAATATCACCCTCTTCTCTGCCAATCAGATTCAAGGACCAGAAAAAAACGAACAAATGAATGAATGAAGACAAATGCAGATATCTTCTCTTTAAATTATACTAAAATTAAAATGAAAACTGCAAATATGCAGCTCAAATTATTAATAAATATTTTATAATACATAATTCATAATAAAACAGCAACTGAATATGTTGGCATAAAATATCAACATTATAATAAACAGTTGCTTTGGTTCCAACTTTCTCCATAATGTGTCTTATTATTGTCAGTAAAGATGATTTGTACTCACTGAACCCCGCAGTTGTTTTAATGTGTTTGGCAGCGTTATGAACAGATATAGAAGAAAATCACAAGATCCTAATGCGGATTTGTGGCGACACCACCTACTAACATATGGACTTGCCTATATCTTTCCCCACTTCTCTCTGCTTTACTTCTCATGTCACATATTGTCCCTTGTTGCACTTCAATTTTTCATTCCAACCCCAAATTGACACCCACCCACCACTTTATAATGGTCTCAACTGTAGTACTCCAATAATTAAGCTAGAAAGGTGACAAAACAACATAATTTCTTCTTATACACATAAATAAATAAAATAATAAAAAATAAACTCTAATAAGATTTGAAAATATAATTACTTGTAAGGAAAGCTTTTTCACATAAATAATAAATATGTTTATAATTTTATTATTATTATTATTTTTTTTTTATACCATACTTGTTCTATGTATGTATGTATGTATGTGTATATATATATATATATATATATATATATATATATATATATATATATATATATATATATATATATATATATATATATATATATATATATATATATATATATTTTTTTTTTTGTTTTTTTACAAAAAGAAAAGAAAAAAAAAACAGCAAAGTATATCAGGTCTCTGCAGTCTGCTAGACCTTCTACATTCTACAAAACTACACTACAAAATGAATTTGTCGTACATATTGCACTAAGCACAGATTTTTTTGGGCATGGTTGTAGTGTTGTTCCTTAAATGCAAATAAACAACACCATCATGAAGTACAATTCATTCTTAGTGAATTTCCCCCTTTGAGTATTCTTGCTTACCTACTTCCTTACCTCCTTCTCATTAGCAGCAATGTTACAAATGCTTGCAGTCTGAAAGTGATTAAATATAGCTGATATTTATTAAGAATAAAGTATGCATCCTTTTTTTATAGCAATAGTTTTTCATCTTCTGATGTCATTAAAACACTTTTCAAATGATGTTGTAGTTTTACTTAGTCCAGCTCATCAAATTTACCAGCAGTGTTGCCCTGGAAAAATAATTAAGCATCTGTGCACAGCAAAGATGACGGGCCATAAACAAGCCCTTAAAGAGAAAACCATTTTATTCCTGGACTTTTCGCTGTTGCCAAGCACAGAACTGTATATGTGGATTGTTCACCATATGTGCTTAAGACTAGGGCAGTGGTGATAACCTCTTCAAATAATTGCTCTATTTCAGCTGTGATTGCAAACAATAATGTAGCTTTCTCCTTTTCCCCAAGATTAGAGCGATATGAATAAAACACAAACCTCCATTCAGCACAGAAGGTAGCGTGAAGAATAAACGCGCAATGATTCTAAAGTGCCGTTCATTGTTTATTTTGTTTCATGGTAATTTAGATAAGGGTAATTGCCAACAAGTGCCCCCAGGGCTCTACTACTGGCATTTGCAGCAGGACCATAGACGGCTATTGCTGTTTTCATTTTCCCCAGTGTTCAGGCTTGTAGCCGTACTGCCCAATACACACACATTATAGGACCCAGACCTTTTTGTTTCACTGGGAAACCAACTGGAACCATTTCTCTTTGAGTCCTGTCAGGATGGACTTTATACTATAAAGTATTGTGGTTCACAAACTGTCATTTTCCAAGACATTCATTCAAACAAAATAAAATAACTAGACAGTCAGAACTGAGTTATGACTGGAAACGTGTCTGTAAGACTGCAAACTGGGAAGAGCCACTTGTATTACAATAAATGAAAGAAACTGGAAAGCCCAACATGCCAGCTACAGTATACTAAAGGAAGTCCCGCCTTCCAAATAAAACAGGCAATCAGCAAAATCACCACCTGTTTTTTATTTTTTCTTGCAGCTGCCAAGAAATAGACGTGGTTGGTGAGACTTTCTCTCAGCCTTTCGGCTGTCAGCATCGGCTGTACCAACCTGAAATATACAGAATAAGAAATCACAATTATGATACAATTCATGACTTTGTTGCTTAAAAAATGAAATATCAGGGCTCTATGCTTACTTTTCTTTTTAGGAGCACTTGTCAATTTCAGGAGCACTTTCTAATCAATGATCAAAAAATCAGATCAAAAATTTGCCTTCTCATTACAAGGTGATATTTGACTCAAGTCATTTACAGGGGAATTTTGTTTTTACCTTTGTAATGGCATTTTTCTAATTTTATGAAAAGTATGTCATCTTTTATGTCAATTTAAAAAAAAAATTGTACTTCATAAGCTTTTTAAAAATTTCTAATTGAAACAACAGAATAAGAACAAGTAGCATAAGAATAAGTTACCAATCAAATTAAATCAGTATTAACAAAGTTCATTTTTAGGTGGCACAGAAGGTGTATTTTCGTGTTTAATGAGGCTCAGAGGTGGCATGAATGCAATCAAATTCATACATTCATGTTGAGATTAATGTTTTAAATATAACATTTTGAATATAGAAATATTAAATGATTTAAATAACTGAAAATATACACCATCAAGTCACTGACTTAATTACTGAATCATTTATTCATTTGATTAGTTTAAACGGCTGATTCATTTAGGAATAAAGCAAGTTAATGTCTTTATGAATGGGAAATTGAATCATTGACTCACTAGATGCATTTAAAAAGGCATGTTCATTCATAAACGAAACACCGCTGTGTTTTTATGGAGATGCGCAGCGGCTCAGTTGTGACTTGTTTCAAACTACTTTTGACGAAGAAATACAGAAAAATCAGGCAATAGTGTCAGACAATGTAAGTCACTTAATATTAACATTATTTAACTGTTGTATTAAATCAATATCTCATTTACAAACTCCCTAAAAAATCATTCAAAGCTGTCACTCATCTTAGTTCATCGTGATCTCACAAAGTTCCATTATAATCAAAGAAGCTCTCTATCACTGCACAATAAATCTCTTATTTACACGCTCTACACTTTGTTTATGATAGGATTCATGAAATATATCTGTGATACATTACTCAACATTGCAACATGTAGAAACTTTTGAAGCTCTCCTCAGCGCAAACACTGGAGCTCCTTAATATATTTTTTCATAGTCGGATGCAGAAGTTTCCAGTCACACTGTAGAGCCCTGAATATGTATGTTTGGCAAGTAGCGTTTAAGATGTCAGTATTTATCTGTTCAATTATATAGGAGCTGTGGCATGACTGAAAATAACTGCCTGAGTGTATTCTGCATGTAAACCATCTTTACACACAAATTATCATTACAAAGGCAGATTACCGATAAATACTTATTTCTTGCAATAATATTATGTTATGACCTCAAAAAGCTTTTACCACATGCATGATTTGTTAAGTAATGCATTTTGATGTTTGCACACATAACCAGCTCCATAGGTATGGCTTTTCTGATGTAAGAAACTTGCTCTGTAGCTCACCCGGTACAACACTGCATTTGTGTGTAGAGCAATGATAAATGAGCTTAAAGACTTAGAAACAAGCTAAATTGAACTGGTTGCTTCAGCAAATGTGTTTTATCTCACGTTTGCTTTTGTTAACATTATCGGACTATTGTAACAATGGACTATTGTAACGTTGTCCTTACTACCTTTCGGGCCTTGAATGTAGTAGTTGCTTAGCTGTCTATGCAGGGTCAGAAAGCTCTCAGGTTTAATCAAAATATGTTAATTTGTGTTCTAAAGATGAACAAAGGTCTTACGGTTTTGGAACAACATGAGGGTGAGTAATTAATGACAGAATTTACACTTTTGGGTGAACTAACCCTTTAACTTTGGCTGTGAAATATGCAAGAATCTATGTAATATCATTTTGCAGAAATGCTGACACGGGCACATTTACTTCAACAATGCGCAGTGAACCAAAATATAATTAAATCAAATTCAAATTTAAGGCAAAAATCAATTTTCACAGTTCCAGTTTTGGTGTTTTTTTGGTAGGACAGCAATAAAGTCTGACATAAAAAAAAAAAAAAAAAAAATTGGATGCACAGGATGTTTAAAAACCTATAGCTAAACTTTTTAATCCCTAAAACTGGTACCTATCATGCCCTAAAATGCTGTCTAGGCAGTTCACTAGGTTGTGAGAACAAACACTACTGACAAATCCTATCGATCAACTGATTGTCAGGAGCCTGAAGCCAAAGCTGGTCTCCCATACTGAGAGCTATTCGTTCAGCCTTGACCACCTGTCCTTCACCAACAACAGAACGATCAATGCAACAAAGTCTAAAAAACTAAACAAAGGTGAGTTTCACTTATGGATCTGAGTTATAATGAGGGTCCAAGTTTCCTCTTCTTTCATATCAGCACTTTCATACACTAATCAAAAAGCCTGTCTGTCCATTAATGACTTTCCGAAGTTTCTCTGCTTCAATTAACTTTCCTGCCTCTGAAGATTTTGTGGAGTGTAATTGGTCTTAGCTCAACTGCCTTTCAGCATTCATCAAATAAAATAGCGAGATGAAAATCATTTATGGAAATCTGCAGCATGCCAACACTTTTAGCTGTCAAACCCAACTTTTCCTTCTCGTGCACGTTTGGTAAGTGAAAATGTCACAGTACATCTTCCTAGATCATTTCAGCATGGTAGCCGAGCTCTCAGTGGAGAGGGAACTTTCAAACATTATGTTTCCAGACAGAGAGGCAGGTCCAGCTGTAGTCTGGAGAGCCGAGCGCTCTTGCAGAAGGACATCTCTGACAGACAGTCCGTGTCAGATAGCTGCTGAATGGCCCTGGCTGAGCGTGCGTCTCCCTGGGGGCTGTCACTCCTTCCCCGCTCCTCCGTGACACGTTTCTCCTGCTCCTCTGGGACGGCCAGCCAACGGCTCCGCAAGATTACAGAGACCGCACAGCAGGATTAAACACACTGTTTATCTTATCACACAGGCTTTGAAATCCAATAAAAGAGCTGTTTAATTGTAGCTTCCTTTGACTGTAAGTCCATTTGCTCATGCTCGTTAACTTGAATGAAATATTATGCCAGTTATACTACAACAATTGCCAGGACTTTACACTATTTAACTGTGGTTTCTTACAATAAAATACTGGATTCAGATTTTTACTAATCGAAAATAAAATAAAGTTGCCTGTTGGGAATCTCATTGCTTCATTGAACTTAATTAATTAGTTAATTAATTAATTTATTATTGTTTTATTAAACTGCTTATTATAAATTACTTATTTGTTCACAAAGCAATTAGAAAACCACAATGACCCAACTATCCAGTCAATTCCTTATTGACAAATTAAATTCTTGCCCTACTTTTTTTGTCCTGAGAAAAAAAGATAAACTTGCAGATGCAAGAATCACTTCTGAAAAAAAAGTTCAAATTGTGAGTTTATATCACCCAATTCTGACTTCATAACTTGCAATTGCGAGTTTATATCATGCAATTCTGAAGAAAAAAAAAAAGTCAGAATTGTGGGTTTGTATCACGCAATTCTTACTTTATAACTTGCAATTGCGAGTTTATATCACACAATTCTGAGAAAAAAGCCAGAATTGCGAGTTTATATAATGCAGTTCTAAGAAAAAAGTCAGAATTGCGAGTTTATATAATGCAATTCTGAAAAAAAAAGTTCGAATTGTGAGTTTATTTCACCCAATTCTGACTTCATAACTTGCAATTGCGAGTTTATCTCACACAATTCTGAGAAAAAAGTCAGAATTGCGAGTTTATATCATGCAATTCTAAAAAAAAGTTAGAATTGTGAGTTTATATCACCCAATTCTGACTTTATAACTTGCAATTGCAAGTTTATATCACGCAATTCTAAGAAAAAAAAAGTCAGAATTGTGGGTTTGTATTACACAACTCTTACTTTATAACTTGCAATTGCGACTTTTTGCGTTTGTCACACAATTGCGAGTTTATATCACACAATTCTGAGAAAAAAGTCAGAATTGCAAGTTTATATAATGCAGTTCTGGAAAAATTAGGTTGAATTGTGAGTTTATATCACCCAATTCTGACTTCATAACTTGCAGCTGCGAGTTTATATCACGCAATTCTGAGAAAAAAGTCAGAATTGCGAGTTTATATCACGTAATTCTGAGAAAAAAAATATTAGCTCACAATTGCGAGGAGAAAGTCAGAATTGCAAGTTTATATTTTGCAATTTTAATTGTATTACTTGTAATTGTGAGTTTATATCCCACAATTCTAACTTTTTATCTCCCAATTCTGACTTTGTAACTAGCAATTGCAAGTTTACATGGTTACACTTTTTGATAGTCCACTTTAGACATTCTACTAACTATAAATGATTTGCAACTACATGTCAACTAAATCTCATTAATTTGCAACTACATGTCTACTAACTCTCAGAGCAGACTGTTAGGTTAGGTTTAAGGTTAGTAGAATAAACTGACATGTTTAGAAGAGTGTTAGAAGATATTAAGCAGACAGTCTACTAATAATCTAATGACTAGTTGACATGCAGTTGCAAAGTTACTTACTGTTAGTAGAATGTCTAAAGTGGACTATCAAAATAAAGTGTCACCGTTTACATCACACAGTTTTAAAAAAAAACAAAAATGAAAAAAAGCGCAAGTTTATATCCTGCAATTCTGACTTTATAACTCAAAATGGAGAGTTCATATCATGCAATTCTGAGAAAAAAGTGACAATTGCCTGTTTATATCTCACAATTCGAACTTTTTTTACTCGCAATTGCAAGTTTAAATCCTGCAATTCTGACTTTATATCTCACAATTCTGAGAAAAATAAAGTTAGAATTGCAAGTTTGTATCACGCAATTCTGAGAAAAAAAGTCTGAACTGTAAGATAAAAAGTTACCTTCTTTTTTTAATTCAGTTGGCTTCCATAAACTTCCATAAATTTCCACCTAATCCAGTTGCACTGTTACATTGAAGAAAAAGAAGAAGAAGAAGAAGAAAAAAGGACGCTTAAATCCGATTACACAGTAACTTGAAGTATAGTGGCAATATTTTCTTTTACTTTTAATATTTTCTCTGAAAATTGCTAAACAATTAATAACTAAAAGTGACAATGAAAAATCAAAACAGTCACAAACACACACACACACAAACATTATTATAATAGTGATTTTTTTTCCCCCTAGTAATTCTACAGCAATACAGAACACGCTATAAATTCAAACTAATAAGGAAGCTGTGTTCCGTGGAAGATGCACAGAACTGATATGCTCAGTGAATGGATACATTTGCTATGGAAACCTGCTGAAGGTCTAAAGATTTTAATGCTTTAATTAGCATTGTCAATGCATGTTGCATGTTCCTGTCTCCAAGAAAACTGCTCTACTGAACAATAAACTTTGATTAATCAGTACCAATCATTCAGACTTCATAAAAATGAGCATATTAAACTTGACAGCAAAATGCAGCTGTATAGGGATCAGCGATTCATTTCAAGTAGGTCTTTAGGAGTAATTATGAAACTTTTTTTTCCCCCCAAAAAATGACCACATTTATCACATCTATGACATTTGAATGAAAATGGCCCAGACTCATGTGTCATGGTTGCTGGAATACAGGAAGGTGATGAAAGCCTTGCCAGACTCATTAGTAGCCTTTTTTCTCCATTTGGTGCATGACTAATAGAGCTCTCTCAAATCAGCCATGCACAATGCAAAGATTTCCGTGCAAAATGATCTTCCCTCGCTTTAAAAAGAATTCCTACCTTCAACAGCGAAGCACTGCTGTTAGCGAAATGGAGATAGACTGTTGTGGTAAATATCTTTCAAGTCAGGTATTAGAGACTGATTGAAGACTGACAGTACAAGCTCTTGAACAGTAATCCATTTTATTTTCAGTGACACTCTCCATCTGCACGCCAAAATGAAATGGAGTGCGACGATAAGAGACGGATGCATCAGGTTCACTGGGTAGAGACTACTTTAAAAGGCCAGAAAGATAAATTAAACATGGGGTCAGTATTAGCTGGGCAATCCAATACTGGACCGAGCATAACAATATGGTTCTTGAAATAAAATCGCATTGATTAAAAATTTTATTTTAAAGATATATGGCCTATTTTTAGCAAAACCTTTTGGGCTTGTCATGAGCTCTGACATCAGACCGTAATATATGCTTCTGTAGAAGCCGTCATTTTTACTTCAACTTTAAAAAATGTGTTTAATTCCTAAATCCCAGATGGATTTTTACACATATATCCACAATCCTAAAGTGAGATCCACTAATTATAGAAGTTACCATGGATACAAGACTTGCAGCAATCTCAACAGAGGTTTCTACAGGCTTCATAATGTTAGCTAATGTTGAAGTGATACCAAAAAAATTAAACTTCCGTCATCATTTACTTTCCCTCATGTCATTTCAATCCTCTATGACTTTCTTTTTTCTGTAGAGCATCAAAGAAGATATTTAGAGAAATGTCTTAGTGTCACCAAAGCAAAATGGCTTCTTTTCTATTCCACAGAAAGAAAAAAGTCATACAGGTTTGGAAAGACATAGGGGTGAGTAAATGATGAAAGAATTTTCTTTTTTGGGTTGAACTAACCCTTTTAACCAGATACCTGGGCTGCCCAGGCAGACATTTCTCAGGCTGTCCAATTACCAAAATCATCAGGGTGGACGAAAACATTCGCTCCCTAAAAATTCCCCAAATATTTTCAGCTTCTTGAGCCAACATTTTCTTTTGACAGCTTGACAACCCAATTCATACAATCATACAACTTGGACCGTTTTTACAATTTAACTTACTGGTTCACAACACAGGGAACTGGTGAGTGGAATAAAACAATATCAGGTTTAGAGATGTTGTAGCAAAATAAAATAAAATAAAATAACTGCGTGATACAAACTCGCAATTCTGATTTTTTTCTCTCAGAATTACAATATATAAATTAGCAATTTTGAGAAATAAGGTCAGAATTACAAGATAAAAACTCACAATTCTGACATTTTTTCTTAGAATGTGAGACATAAACCTGCAATTGCAAGTTTTAAAGTCAGAATTACGAGATATAAACTGGCAATTTTGAGAAATTAAGTCAGAATTACGAGATTAAAAACTCGCAATTCTGACTTTTTTCTTGGAGTGTGAGACATAAACTCACAATTCTGAATTTTTTGACTTGTAATTATGAGTTTTAAGATAATAACTTTGACTTTTTTTCATGCAATTTTGACATTTTACTCAGAATTCTAAGATATAAACTGACAATTCTGAGAAATTAAATCAAAATTCCAAGATAAAAACTCGCAATACTGTTTTTCTCAGAACTGTGAGACATAAAATTGCAATTGCAAGTTTTAAAGTCAGAATTGTGAGATATAAACTGGCAATTTTGAGAAATTAAGTCAGAATTACGAGATGATAACTTACAACTTTGACTATTTTTTCTCAGAATTGTGAGACAAACTTACAATTCTGACTTTCTCATTCAGTAAATACATTTTCTGATCCCATGAATGCAGTATTTAAATTTAACTAGCGATCATGCATGCTGATGAATCAATGCTTCTACATCCGTGTCATTACACCAGAAGACAAGTATTTCAGTCGACAGTTCAGGCATTTAAGTGGCACTGAAATGAGGCACCGAAATTCGCGTTCTGATTCGGTCCGGTACATACCGGTCACATGGGTTTCGGTACCCAACCCTACTTTTTTCATAGAACTATAAGAGATAAATTTGCAAATATGAGTTTTAAAGTCAGAATTACGAGACATAAACTGGCAATTTTGAGAAATGAAGTCAGAATTACAAGATAAAAACTCACAATTCTGACTTTTTTCTCAAAATTGTGAGACATAAACTTGCAATTGTGAGTTTTGAAGTCAGAGTTACAAGATATGAACTGGCAATTTTGAGAAATTAAGTCAGAATTACGAGATAAAAACATTATCTGCAATTCTGACTTTTTTGATGCAATTCTGACTTTTTTTCCTCAGAATTGTGAAATATAATCTCACAGTTGCTAGTTATAAAGTCCAGTTTTGAAGGAAAAAAAAAGACTGATATTTTCTCAGAATTGTGAGTTTTTATCTCACAATTTTGACTTAACTCACAATTGCGTGTTATCAAGTCAGAATTGCGAGATATAAACTTGCAATTTTGAGAAAAAAGTCACAAATGCGTGATATATACAATGAACAATACATTTATTACACTGTTTATTTTTTCTTTGATAAAGTTAGTTAAAAATACAGTTGTTTATTGTTTGTTCATTTTAGTTCACGGTGCATTAATGTTAACAAACACGACTTGTGATTTTTAAAAATGTTAGTATGCTGAAGTTAAAATGAACTAAGATTAATAGATGCTATAGAAGTAATGTTCATTATTAGTAAACTAATAAACCTTACTATAAAGTGTTACCCATTTCATTTTTTAAAGACAAGCCTGTGGTGAAAAGGAATGAGAAAAAGAACTTACAGGAAAAAGTCATCGAACATAATTGTGTACACAGTACTGAGAGAAACATCTGGACTCCTAAAAAAAAAATCAAATTATATTTATATAATCACCACTGGATACGGTAGGAGTGACATATGATTTCATAACATGTTGTTTTGTTTGTTCCAATATTACAATGATTTTATTTCACTACTCTCTTCCGGTGACTGAGCACCTAATTATCACCTCAACTTGATTTCCCTCAATTAAGGTGAAATAAACATCTCTCACCGCTGTATTTTTGGCTTTATTGGCTCATAGCTCGATATGAGATGGGCACATTGTCACAGAGGGGGACCGGAGCCCAAATCTTGCTGCTTTATCACATGGCCGCCATCCAACTCAAACAGAACACTAGTGTACAACAATTTTGCAGAACATATTGCACAATATAGCCGATAAAAACTCTGAAGACATTTGGGAGTGTTTGGGTCTCTGTGCATCAGGTTGAAAAGCTAGCTAAGTAGATAACCCTGTATTCACAAGGGAGACAAGAAAGCGAGGGCATCTTAACTGCCTGTTTAACAGAAATGAGGCATGTGGCCGCTGTGATAGAATTTAATGGATAGGATTCGCTTTTCTCTTTTATCTGTTGTGATGAGTTGTGTTTAAAGGAGAGAGAGTGGGCAGAGAGAGCAAAGCTGTCTAGGCTACGAGTTGGACGAGATCCATGCAGTGATTCATGCTCATTGTCCAGTCTAAATGCGCGAGACTCCCTAATTAAAGTGCTGCATATGCTTCCAAATCCAACAGGTCAACAGGCTCTCAGATCTCTCTGGACCAAATCAGAGACAAAACACTGTGCAATTTACAGCTCTTCTTTATAGCCTACAACAAGTTTAGAAACAAAGACTTAAAAAAAAAATCAATTGCTTCACACATCACGAGTCGGCAGCACATAAACGGCATGTCTGGCCTCCATATTAACAAGTGCACATTGTCCAAGTAAGCAGAGTGCCAGAAGAAAGATGTTATTGATGTTTCGCTATAATTTACTTGGGCTCAGCTGAAAGTGATTGTATCACTTAAAGGTGACATATCATGTAAATCTGACTTTTTTCGTGTTAAAGTGCTATAATTGGGTTCCGAGTGCATCTACCAACCCAGAAAATGTGAAAAAGGACAACCCAGTAGCTTTGTTTCGATAAACCTTTTTCTGCAAGCATGTAAAAAAATGAGTCGCTCAGATTCAGCTCCCCCCATGACGCTGTAAGGGAATCTTATTATAATATTACCACCCCTTAATCTGCACATTTCCCACACAGTACCCATTATTTTGTTTTTGCAAGCGGTAACAGTGTACCACTTTTAACACCATGGCAGAAGTTCAAGCAAAGCATGCTAACTGCTCTGTCGTTGGCTGCACAGACGAGCACAGAACACTATTTAGAGGTTGAAGCTGCATTTAAACTGCATTTTTGAAGTTCAAAATTGGGGCACCATACCAGTCCATTATATAGAGAAAAATCCTGAAATGTTTCCCTCAAAAAATATCATTTCTTTATGGCTGAAGAAAGAAAGACATAAACATCTTGGATGACAAGGGGGTGAGTACATTATCTGTCAATTTTTGTTCTGGAAGTGGACTTCTCCTTTAAATATATACATGAATGTGTTTGTATTTCTATATATATACACATAATAATTACAGTACACACACATAGTAGGAAAACTCAAACTTTTATTTTGTATGTGATTAATCGGGCCAAAGAGGCCATCTTCGAACTCTTGTCCTGTCAGGAGCCTATTTATGAACTGTCTGCCTGTTCAGTCCCCACAGAGACTGCTAATAAGCACACTGTGTTCCCTGCCTCTCTCCTTGTGGCTCTGTCTGTCTCTGTTTTCCTCAGTTCCCAGTCTCTGAGGTGGGCCCCTGCTTCATCTGCTCCGCTGTGGGGATCTTCGGTCTCGTCTACCCTGCTGTGGTGGTCCTCAGCTCTCACTGCTCTGCCAGCTGCGCCCTGGCACCCTGCTCTGCCGGTCCTGCCTCAATCCCTTGGTCCTCCATACCTACATGGACCTGGCCCTCCTTCCCCCACCGCCCCACCTTGATTGTTTATTGTTTGGAGTGTCTGGAAGCCACTCTTTGGGGGGGGGGCTATGTCATGAATCTGGCCAGTGGCCTTCGGTCCGCTCACCACTAGAAGTCGCCCTCTCATTCCATTGACATTACACAGACTGTTGCACCACACCCCGGACTACGTTCCCCATCATCCATTGCGCTGATTACACACACACAGCTGTATCCAATCAGACACACTATATAAGCCTTGGACTTCCTTTCTCGATCGCCGAGTGTTGTACATTGCACTTAGTACTGTCCAAGTGTTAGCAATTATTACGGAACCATATACCTGTTTACCGATGTTCCACCCTGCCTGTTGTTTTGAATATGTCTTCGTTTAATAAAGCTTTGCACATGGATCCGCCCACTTCACGCGTCTGTTATGGAGTGACAGGCAGGGTCGAACATCAGCAAACAGGTATATGAGGACAAGACACAAAGAGTAATCCAAGACAGGCGAGGGTCAGTCAATGGCGAACGTAATCCAGGGGGCTAGGCAAAGGGTAATCCAATAGACATGCGAGAAATCCAGGGCAGGCAGCGAAACAGACTAGACGAGATAAATAGGCGAGAATACAAAACTCAGAAAACCAGACAAAACACGGTAAACTAGGAAATGGCTGCGTAATAATTGCCAAAGTGCAATGTACAATACTCGGCTATTGAGAAAGGAAGTCCGAGGCTTATATTCATGGGTCACGTGACTTTTGGTGATCAGAAACCAATACAACACTTCACCAACAACGAAAAACAATGTTTGTTTGTTTGTTTTTAAATAGATACATTAAGATTAGATCCTTATTTACTGTCAAGCGAACTGCTGACTCCACTAAAGTTTAGTGAAAACGTACCATTTTGACCTCATACACAATCCATACACTTGGGCCAGTTTCAGGTAAATTCTCACCTGCCAGAGACTTGCCCATCTGCCGCACCGGCCTGGATGACTGTGTACTCAGTGCCAGATTCTGGACCCGATCAATCTGAGACAGCCGTAACTTACCGACACTGCCACATCCATCCAAGCCGGAATCGCCCCGTTGTGCAGCATGCCAGACTTAGCCTGTTCATTATTTAAAATGGATAACGTTTACTTTCATTTTAATTATATAGATTAGAATACTTCAATAACATGACTTAACAAATCTATAAACATCTCATTATTATGAAAGCAATTTTAAAGTCCATTAAAGAACTCAAGTTGATCAAGCTGGCATGAGTAAAATTATGGTTGTGGAACCAAAATGGTTCCTCTGTGTCATCCCTTGAAGAACCTTTTGAAGCACCTTTATTTTTAAGAGTGTATCTACGTCGGTTGTCACCCGATCTCATGAAAGTGCATATTTGGTGTAGGCTACTACTGATTTATACGCAGAAACTGACTTCAAATGACTTGCCGTATGATACGCAATGGGTAGGATTAGGGGTGTGGGGTAGATGCGTATAATATGCACGTGAAAGTCAATTTCAGTGTATGAATAGCATGCCAAATAGAAACAGAAAATCGTGCTATCGATATGCATTTTCATTAGACCGGGCTCTCGAATTAGTACATTATAGGCTAGCGATAACAATACCTTAAAAATGAAAAGAAGCAAGTTGTTGTGATCACATAATTTTAAACTGCTAAACCCCTGGAAAGTCCAAGGATCCAGTAAGCGAAAGCATTCAAACAGTCTTGTCACAGATCAGAAACATCTCGTTGATTTATAAGCTTCAGGTGGAGCATAACGAAAGTCTTCTGGCAAATCAGCAGTCTCGCATGCGAAATTAACACCTTGCAAATTCCTTTGTGAGCTCGCTAAAGTAAAATACTAAAAGGTAAAAACGCATCTATGCTTACAAGAAATTTTTCATCAAAATGAACCCATACATCCACATCTCTTGGTAAATAATCCATTGTTATTTGCTGTTATCACAGCCCCACAGCACATAGACTGAATTGCAATTCGGTCCTACAAATGGCGGCCGTACCACTGTGTGACCTCACATGAAATCCATGAATAGTGTGTCTGATTGGATGCAGCTGTGTGCGTGTAATCAGCGCAATGGATGATGGGGAACGTAGTCCGGGGAGTGGTGCAACAGTCTGTGTAATGTGAATGTCAATGGAATGAGAGGGCGACATCTGGTGGTGAGCGGACCGAAGGCCACCGGCCAGATTCATGACACCACTAAAGCTGTATGGATTAATTCTTTTACAAAGCCTTTATGTCCTTTTTGGAGCTTGATATTTGGAACCCATTGATGAAAACAGCTGAAACATTCTTTAAAATGTCTTCTAAGATGAGTGTGTAAATACATTACATACAAGTTTCAATATAAAAGACATTAAAGTAAACTTCAGGCTACCACGAATGGTTGTAAGTATCTTCAGCAGTGCACTCTAACCATTTTTTAAAGACAATAGATGTAATTATGAAATTACATATAAAGATGTACTTCAGTCCTACTTTAGTGGGTCAAAAGAAGTAATGCTTCAGCTAACTGCATTTAATATACATTTAATAAATTTACATATAGTTGCAATTAACATGCAGTGAAGTGTCTGAAAACATTACATTCAGTTTACAAGTATAGTCTTTTAAACTGCATTATTTCCATAATAAGTATTCTATGCTACTATCTAAGTACTCATGCTGAGATGTACTTCTTTTAAGCAAGGGTAATTATATCTAGATAATTTCAGCAGTTTAAAGCTCCATGGGTTTAAATTTCTAAATTAATTACTGTTTGTTTGTAAATGTTGTCCTCCTCCTCAGTTAAATCTTTTTTTGTTTATTAATTCATCTTCAATCAAAGGTAATAATACCATGTTATTACCTGTAAAGAGTGACAAAATGCTGTGTTAGTATGGAAAAAGTGCACCTGACATTGTAGCTTTTGCCATAGTCAGATGTAGGATGGGTGAAACAGGTTTAGGACATGACAAGTGAGCCACTAATTTAAAGAACTGCATGAAATTGAGACCCTGATGGACATGACTGTCAGCTCCTCAGTCAGGGTCCAATTAAAGGAGGTTTAGTAACAGGTTCCCACTGTTCCAAATCCAAATCTCCTGCCCATCAACTGCAATCTCTGACATCATTTAAAATAGTACATTTAAAATGATAAATCACATTTACAGTACTTCATCAAACAGGACTGTGTTGAGGAACAAGTTGCATGGAGCTCTAAGATCATATACATAAAGTTCACAACCAAAATTAATTGCAGTCACAGCCAGGAGAAATAATCCATATATCCAGCTTAGCTTTAGAAGATTTCACCTATTGTTTTAACAAGCTCAACAAAATAATGCTCCTTAAAAGACTTTATTTGGTTCTCTTTAGCTTTTGCAACCACTTGTCCATCATGTTTATAAAAGTGTCATGATTTTTATTGTTCTATGTCTGTCTAACATATTTACAACTGCTGATTGTTGACTGCAAAATGCTTATAAACATGATAGAAAATCAATTCACACATTTAAACCTTTAAATGAACTGTTGAGAGATTAAATTATTTTACAATTGATTCCCTCAACTCAGTTATAAGCTATAATGAACTGTATGAAATTGATATTTGACACTAAATGTGCAGAACACAAATCAGCAGGGTGTCAATTTTTCTTTGTTTATTATTTCTTTAACTGTCTGTTTCAGTGACTGAATGCTTGGTTGCTCTTATCTGGTCTCCCTGGTCAAAGCTCAGAGCCCTCGCTTTCTGTGCAGGTTCCTCGGTGAAGTACACATTTTACAGTGAACAAAGCAAAAACTGTGACTCCTTTTGCTGCTTTATTGTCTGGAGAAAGCAGTTAACAAAACACATGCACAAAGGAAACACCGGACACAATCTGAGCTATCAGAAAGTCATTTGTTCCCAGGCCTATTGTCAACACAATACAGTTTTTTATTTCTATCCTCATACCGCAGAATATGAATCACTCTATGTTTCTGACTTAAAAAAAAATGTTGGAAGATCAATTCTTTGTGACTTGTACATATGCTTATTTCAGTGACCCCGTCACTAAATTAGATTCAAGCCATTAACCATTCAATTATCATCTAATTAAGCTTTCAAAGTCACTTTCTCTGTAAATTAAACTGAATGACATTACAGATTGACAAATGCACACGTGGCTACTCAAGCAGATAAGTGTTGGCTACAGATTTTGTTTAAATGTATTCATTCAAATTCATTGTGCTCAATGTAGTTTTTATTCTGACCGTTTCTGTTCTTTTTTGTGAAGAATTTTGATATGAGCGGTAAACAGAGCTGCTTATTTAGCAGCATGCAAAGGTTAAAAAAAAAACAAGTTTATTGTTAGGCTTTTAGGTTGAGCTGTTAAGCCTTGTGTCTGATCACAGATCTCAAGCAACAAATAAGCTCCTCATTTGTGATCTGTTTATCTTCTTATTAAGCTCAGAATAATAGGTTTCTCCCTGAAGGAAAAGATGACAGGAGTTTTATACATAATCTTATTGAACTTCTTGATTTTGGAAAGCTACATTTAATAGATTGAAGCAGAGCTTCAAAGGGCTCTACACGATCCCAGTATGGGTCTTATCTAGCAAAACTATCAGTCAGTTTTAAAAAAAAAAAAAAAAAAAAAACAATTTATATACTTTTCAATCACAGATGCTCATCTTGCACCAGCTCCGCGATGCACGTCTATGATCACTTTGGAAAGGTCATGCCTGGTTAGTTCTTCGTTTGTGTTCAAAAAGTTAGGATAAGCCAAAAAACTCCATCTCTTACCTTTTTTTGTAATGAGACTTTCTTCACACGTTCGCTTTGTAAACACTGGGTTGGTACTTCAACCTATGTCATGCGTGACCTTTCCAATGTGACTATTGTAATACGTGAAGTCGAACTAGTGCAAGACAAGCATTTGTGGTTAATTTTATACGTTTCAATTTTTTTTTAGAAAATGACAGACTGCTTCATTAGATAAGACCCTTATTCCTTATGCCTGGATCGTGTAGAGCCCTTTGAAGCTGCATTGAAATTGCAATTTGGACCTTCAGCCTGTTGATCCAGTGGCGCCTCCAGAAATTTTTCATAGGGGTGGCCAGATGGGGCCACTTAAAATCTTGGGGTGGCATACCAAAACTATAAACCATAATTTCAGAATTTTATTCTACTGTTGTAGTAAACCGGCCTGTAGAAAACTATCAGAAAGACTTAAGGAAACTCCTACTGATATACTTTGGTTTATTGTGTTATATTTAATGTTACTAATGATATAATGTGCATAGACTAATAACAGTACAGTTAACATTTTGAGTTGCACAACAATTCTTTTTATTTTGCAATTATATTTGGCATAAGGTGTACATTTATTGCAACAACGTTTATTTATAACAACGTTAGCTAGGTAACTCTTGTCAAAACGTGTCAAAAACACATCAAAAAGCTGCTGTAACAGTATACTGTAACCATTTGGAATTTAAAAAGCACATGTCACGACACATAATTCCCCTTCTTCTTTTACTAAAGAATATTTTTGACTTATTTACTTATCGGTAGTCTTCTTTGTCTTCTTTCTTAACTTCTTTTGAAATTGTTGACCGACGGGCACGCGCTGAGCTGTTGCTGTCTGAGCGCGCAACAGTGGCATGGACGGAGGGGCGGGGCGGGGGAGAGGGCTGGCTACTGTGTGCGATCGAAGGTCTAGAGCGGCTTGCCTGCCTGGCTGTGCATTAGGGATGATGCATAACTGATGCTACTAAAATTTATACTGGCCAGTGGGGTGGCCAATGGGGTGGCCAGGAGTCGGCCAGGGGTGGCCACGGCCACCCCTGGCCACCCCCTGGTGGCGCCATTGTGTTGATCCCTATTGAAGTCCACTATATGGTGAAAAATCCTGCAATGTTTTGCTCAAAAACCTTCTTTTTGACTGAAAAAAGAAAGACATGAACATCTTGAGCAAATGATCAAGAAATTATTATTCTGGAAGTGAACTAATCCTTTAAGGTTTATATTTTTGTCATGTTTAATACAGTGTTGTAACTGTTAACTGAATAAAATGGGGAAGACTGAAATAAAATGAAATAAAAAAATAAAATATGAAGAACAGAAAAAAAAAAAAAAAAAAAAAAAACATGACTTAAAGTGCCCCTATTATGAATTCTGAAAGGTTCATATTTTGGTTTTGGGAGTCCCCAGCAGCAGGTTAACATGCATGCAAGGTCAAAAAACACTTTCATTATCTTATAATATGCATTTATTTATTTACAGCTTGGGATTTGTTTTAAAAACGACTCATTTAAATGATTCAGAATCTACTCTTTCTTTTGAGAGACAATACCGTTATACACGGCGCACTTTCAGATTTAAGACTTTGCAGGATGTTTTCATTCACTTAGAGTTGTGTTACACACTGCATGAAAGCCGATTTTCAAAAATCCATAACAGGGGCACTTTAACCTAAAATTATTATAAAGACTGAAATTATAAAAAGCTAATTCAAAATACGAAGAAATATTGCAATAGCATAGAAATAATACTAAAATAATAACACTGGTTTGATCTCACCCAGGACTACCACTGGTGCCTCAAAAAAAAAAAAAAAAAAAAAAAAAAAGAAGTGTTGCATTACGCCCCTGACAATAAATGTGCAAGCTTCATTAGGACTGAAGAGCAATCTATAGACATTTTTCTACATTCATCAAAATCTCAAATCATCTGAAACACACAGACAGCGCCACTCCGGAGAGGTCCTCTCAACGCCTCCCAATTAAATAACACATCATCCACAGATCTCTGAACGTCTACTTCCTTCAACCCAGCCATCCATATTTAGCACTTTGTCTATAAACATTACATCATATGACAGCAGCTCTTGGACATGTAACAGATGCTATATGCTGACAGATTTTTGCTTGCTTTGTTTCCACGGCAAGTTCTGCATGAATCTGAAGGAGATATTCTGAAAAATGTTTCAGTGTTCGGTTACATTTTTCAAAAAACCAACTTTAGGTGTCCAAAAGCGTCTGGATGCTTTTTGGGGCCACTGTATGAAGTTTACGACCAAACGTGATATCACCACTCATATGCAAAGTAAGATGGTTATGTTAAACTGTTTATTATTATAGATACTCAGTTGAGCCCATAAAACAGATGGGCAAGAGTCAACCCACGGTGTGTTATATGGCTCGTATAACAGCATATCAACTTGAGCGGTTTGGAACGTGGCAATGATGTGGGAATATTTCATTGCCTTTGTTTACGGTGACAATGATGATCATCTGGTCTCCAGCTGTGTATCTAAACTACAACATATGAGTAATAGCGCCATCATTACCCAAACAATGTGTGAGAATATGCTCAGCCATGCATGTCTTTACAGCCTCGCTTTGACAAATATGGATCTGTGCCCACCGCTTTCAAACGGGTTACTGAAGTGTCTGCCGACCTCTTTGTTAACTTGATGTCACCTTTTAACAATGACAGATTTTCAGCTGTTGGTCTCGCCATTGTGCGCACGTGGGAACGTGCTTACCTGGTATGATCGAACGACACCTGCCTGAGATCTCAGAGGAGGCCGAACAGAGAGCCGTTTGACACATGAGCGATTTGCAGGCGCTGAAGTCAATTGAAAAATTATGACGTGCCGGCTTCTGCAGTGAGCACATATGCTGTCAACATCCAAGTTCTATTATGGCAGCTGGCACGAGGACACATTGCCCTCCACTGTCTCTCAACAAGAGCTGTAGGAACCATCTGAAATGTGAGGGGACGCATTATGAACCTTATCAGTATGGCTCATTAATATTAGGTGACATACTCATCAGCATAACAAAATTAATGAAAAGCAACTAAGTAGGCGGCAGAAATTTTGGGGTCACCATCAAGGTTGCCAGGTCTGTGTAACAAAACCAGCCCAACTGGTACACAAAACTATCCCAATTGCATTCCAGGGTATCAGAATCGTGTTCCAGAAAAAAAAAAAAAAAAAAAAAAAAATCATGTTCTTTTAAAACCCACAGCAAAGGTATAAAAGTAGCCCAATTTTTGTGGAAAACCATGGACTTGGCAACATATTCATATATCAATATATTCATATGATGGTCTGAAGACAACATCATGTAACAGAATAAATCATTGACAACTTGAGGTCAACATATTCATATAAAGTTCTGTTCATAAAAGATACTGTCTCAGGACAGCAACCACTTAGCAAAATCAGGACATGTAGCTATAGAGTTGTTCACTCAGGACCAAGGGCGTAAATTTCATCTAACAGTAGGAGGGGACAATAAACATAAAATTTCTTAAGAGCAATTTTTGAAGGGGACACAAATAATACAGCCAAAATTTTACTTGTAAGGATAGATATGTTTACACAGCATGTGTACACTGCATGCTGTTTAAATATGAGTTCAGTTCATAGGTTCATCACGCGGTCATATTATAAACCCTAAGACCTTCGTACATCCTTAGGACACAAATTAAGATATTTTGGATGAAAAGTATTGTCGTAGCTTCATTAAATAAAGGTTGAACCACTGATGTCACATGGACTATGTTATTGATGTCCTTACTACCTTTCTGGGTCTTGACCATAGTAGTTGTGTTGCTGTCTATGCAGGGTCAGAAAGTTCTCGGATTTCATCAAAAATATCTTAATTTGTGTTGCGAAGATGAACGAAGGTCTTACAGGTTTGGAACGGCATGAGGGTGAGTAATTAATGACAGAATTTTGATTTTTCCTAAACTATCCCTTGAAGTTATAATGAATATATTCTAAAAAGTACATGGAAAACTTTCTAAAAACTTTTCATTGGTTATAATGGTTGCTTCACCACTCAAACCCAACCACTTCATCCACATAACTTCTTGTTCAGTCATTACCAACATAGTTCAATGACTGAGTGTTTCCCTAAACTGTAATTCTAATTAACATTTGCAAAAAGCATTGCAAAGCTGTGTGGTTGGAACCACAGCTCTTGACCTGTGGTTAGTAGCATAGCTTCTTGTTAGCTTGACATGTTGACTGTAGTTTGATCTAAGTGGAAATCTGCGATTAAAATCATTGGATAACAACAGATAAAGCAAAACAATGAAGAACAAAAATAGCAAAGTAGTCCTCAGATGGCATGTTCATTTGTTCTCAAGCGGATTACCCTCCTGAGAAAAAGCAAGCAACAGAATTTGTTCGGTGAATTGTATTGATTTTAATGGAAACCGTCATGGTCCCTGTGGGTCTCTACTGGTAATTTGTTGCCTTCTGGTTGCTTTAACCACTAAATCAGGGTTCTCCTCACTTGGCCCTGCAGGGCCGGTGTCCTGCAGAGTTTAGCACCAACCCTAATTAAACACACATGAACAAACTAATCAGTGGCCCTGTCCCAAACGGCACACTTCATGTGCACTTTCGGTCTTGTGGACTTACAATGGCCACCGCGTGCACGTCTGGGTTAAATCCGTTTAGATGGTAAAGACCGGTCAAAGCGGCATCACATCACGAAAGTGCAGACTCAAAAGAAGACCGTGAGGGCCAGTGTCTTACTAGGCATGCTAGAACTTCCAGGCAGGTGTGTTGAGGCAAGTTGGAACTAAACTCAGCTGGACATTGGCCCTCCAGGACCAAGTTTGGAGACCCCTGCACTAATCCTAATGGAATACATCCCAAAACACTACAGGAAACCATTTTCTAATGGTTTTAATGGTTAACTTTTGATGGTTTGTAATGTTTGTAATGATATTTGTATTGGAAACCATTAGCTAGAATGTATGTGATGGTTTCTATTGTTTGTTTGTTTTCAGCAGGGTAATTAGCATAAATTACCTAAACACAAATGAGTTCACAGATGTGTAATAAAGTTACTAAGTCCTTAGGAAACAGTCATGCCTAGTTCATTTATAAAAACAGTTGTGACTCTAGCGAGTTGCACTGTTGTACAGGAAACACACCCAGACGTGGTTCCAAACAGTGCATGCGATGACCTCGTGCTCAGGGTTAATCTGGTTAATCTACATTTGCCCGTAGCTAAGGTGGAGGTGTCAAGCAAACCCAGCCCTGGGTGACCTTGCAACAGCCATACAGCTCACCTGAGAGAGGTCAGCACAGGAAGACCATTCTTCACTCTCCACATGGCTTTCAAAGTGGATTTGGACCTGGAACAGCAGACTCAAATAGACATGAAAACAAGTGCAGGCCTGGGGTGATCCTGCTGTCTACTGCAGTGTTCCGGCAGGAGAGTGAATGCACTTGTATGCGTGCATGGTAGAGGGCAATCGTTAATATTCATGGTAAATGTCAACCATACCCAGAACCGCTTCTGTCCTCAAGTCTGTCTGAATATAGCCGGGAAGTTCTGAAGCATTTAAACACCATTTCATTGTTTTTGTGCCTTGTTTTCATGACACAAAGACAACAGGAAAACACTTTGAAAGGGTAAACTTCATCCAAAAATGACGATTCTGTCTTCATTTTCTCACCGCCATCATGTCGGTCCAAACCTCTATGACTTTCTTTCTTCTATGGAACACAAAAGAAGATATTTTTGAAAAATGTGTCCATGCAGTTAAACTCAGCAAGGTTGAATGTCATTGTGGATCCTACTAGCTTCCATTGCATGGACAATTTCTTATTTAATATATCTTCCAAAAAAGGCTTTGGAACAACACGAGGGTGAGTAAATGATGACAGATGATTTGTGGTTGAAAAGGGGGAAAAGGGGTCATCAGATGCCCATTTTCCACAAGCTGATATGATTCTTTAGGGTCTTAATGAGAAGTCTATAACATACTTCGGTTAAAATTTCTCAGTGGTAGTGTAAAAAACACCCTTTTTATCTTGTCAAAATCAGCCCTGTTCAGAGCGAGCTGTTTTGGTGAATTTGCCTTTAAATGCTAATGAGCTCTGCTCACCCCGCCCCTCTCTTCTGCGGGGTGACGAGCCGGTCTGTTTGCTTTAGCCGCATTTAGCTGTGTTTAGCCTCGAAACTTGCTAACTAGCACATTATTAAGAAAGGTGATATAAAACAAAGGTGCCTAAAAACCCTTATACTCACTTCTGCTGTAAAGCTTCATCACAAATGATTTGCGCAAACACAGACGCATTTATGTAGATGGCCGGGCACATTTCCTTCTTAAATGAAAGTAACGTTAATCCGCTGCGTCTTCAGCGGCTCAGATGTCAGGAGTGAATGATGACTGCTATGATCATTATTAGATCCAACAACAAAACACCTCAATCACTCAATCGGAGACATTCTTGTCTTCCCTTGCACCTGAAAACTGTTCACAGCTCAATCAGGGCGGGTCTAAGGTAAGACAGTCATGTCAATCAACTATCGTGGGAGCGGCCTTTGTCGGTGTGACGTCACACTGACAAGAAGCTGAGAATGGCTTGATTTGAAAAAGGGGATATTTCATAAAAAGAATACAAATATACACCTGGGTGGATTTTTATCATAATAGGGTGGTTGTGTACACACGCTGCCAACACGTATTTATGTTCAAACAACATGTAAAAGTGAGTTTTGCATCCGATGAGCCCTTTAATGTTAGAGTCTGCATCTTCCTATTCCTTCCTAGAGATTTCTTCAGGATCAACAATGATCAGAATTGACATCATTAATGAGAAACGATGAAGATGCTTAACTATTTCTTGGGGTGTTCCTGTTTGAATTGAGTTATTGGATACTGGCATGATTACAACATAATTACATGCACAATCACGACCGCCAAGGATTAGATTAACTAACCAAAGGCTTAGCAATCAACGATCCCTGTCAATTGTGTACATTATTGTCCATGCTTCATTTGATATGAAATTAATTTAGCACAAAGGTTGAGAGCAGCTTATCGTCTGGTGTTTTGATTGCTAGTTAACTTCATTCTAGATCTATAATTTATCGTATCAATGTCCATCTGCTCACAAATTGAGCTGCTTCTTAGGGGCCTCGTGCCCTCAGTTTCAATGGGCACCATGCATTTGCTACTTCTCCACATTATTGGAAGTTGGAATGGACTGGATTGTGGACCAGGTCTGTCTGGTTTAAGCTATTTCAGATTTTTGGGACTACAAAAAAAGTGATAATATAGTATGTAGGTCTAAAATAAAGAATAGGAAGGTTTCATGTTGGTTAAATATGATTTTGAAAAACTTTAATAGCATTTTTAACAAAAATTTCAATTAAATGACTGAAATGTATGACAACATTTTAGTGGCACGTTAAAAAAAAAAAATCTAAGATTACGAGATTTAAGTCATAATATTTTGAGGGGGAAAAAAGTAAAAATTATGAAAATAAAGTCGAAGCAATATGAGAATACGGTTGAAATATTTTGAGAATAAAGTCAAAATATTTTGAAAATAAAGTTAAAATTATGAGAATAAAGTGAAATCTGTGGTGCTCCCAGTCCTGGCTATTTGCATGCACAATATAGCAATATAGGCTACACTTTCCTTATAACTTTATTCTCTTAATTTTGACTTTATTCTTACAATATTTTGACTTTATTTTTGTAATTTTGACTTTATTCTCAAAATATTTTAACTTTATTCTCATAATTTTTTACTTTATTCTCAAAATATTTCGGCTTTATTCTTGTATTGCTACTATTTTACTCTTGTATTTTTGACTTTATTCTCAAAATATTTTAACTTTATTCTCGTAATTTCAACTTTATTCTCAAAATATTTCTGCTTTATTCTCACATTGATACTATTTTACTCTTGTATTTTTTACTTTATTCTCAAAATATTTCAGCTTTATTCTCGTATTGCTACAATTTTACTCTTGTATTTTTTACTTTATTCTCAAAATATTTCAACTTTATTCTCGTAATTTCAGTTTTATTCTCAAAATATTTCTGCTTTATTCTCATATTGCTACTACTTTACTCTCATAATTTTAACTTTATTTTCATAATTTTGACTTTATTCTCAAAATATTTTAACTTTTTTCTAGTAATTTCAACATTATTCTCAAAATATTTCGACTTTATTCTCATCATTTTTTACTTTATTCTCAAAATATTTTGGCGTTATTCTCAGATTGCTACTACTTTATTCTTGTAATTTTGATTTTTTTTCTCAAAATATTATGACTTTAATTTCATAATCTTAGATTTTTTATTTTTCAATATGGCACTAAAACACTGTCATAGAAATGTGATGATGTAACAATAAAGTAAAAAGTGATAACATATTTCCATATACCTTGAATAACTAACCATACTGTCAAAGTTTTAAAGATATGTTTTACAGCTCATCAATTAATTCAATCATTAATAAAAATAAATATTAAAAATACGTTTGTAAGTTGTTTTAAATGACATTTATGAGGTAAAATAACTTGCGTTATAAAAGGTCTGATTTTCTAATATCTTAAGAGATGTATGGACCTGAAAAACTATGGCTGTTTTATTGTAGAAAGCAATTCTCACTCCCATTTAAAACTGAATTGTGTTGTAAAGTTGTTTTGGCTCTGCGTGTTTAGCAAATGTAACCGCATATATTCATGTTACAATTGTTCCCTATTTCCTGCTATCAGTGTAGTCTATTGCTGTAATAAACCAAATAGATTGATTTTAAGGCTCTGTATCGCTCAGCAAAAAGGGAGCATGCCTGTCTTCTGACAACACGGGGAGTCCAAAAACAGAAATGCTGTAATCATGAGTGGAGTCATTTACATCCCAGGGCTCTGAATCTATCAAGCATTCTAGCACATGATTGCTATTGTGTTTATGCATTGCGGGCTTTGATAATCCGCTGTGCTGCCTGCAGGAAGGAAGAAGCAGCACAAATTAGTTGATTAGGAAAACCTCTGCACTGCTGTTTCCAAGCGCGCCTCATCTCAGGGTGGAAACAGGTCTATCCAGGATGACATGCTCCATCAAGGTTGTCATTTAAGCCACATCAAATCCACACAAACCTCTTTTCTGATACACAGCAACACGTGCAGACTCTGGGAGGTTTATCTGACGCAAAACTCAGCGTCATTTTGAACACTGATATTTGTTTATTATATTTTTGGCCTTTCTAATTGGATACTCCAGGGGGTCAAGATTGGACTGGTTACTGACACCTACCATTACTAACAATGAAATGTGGCGTTACTTTAATTGAGTTCACTAAAGTAGTTTTCATCCGAGTACTCTCTCTCAACCATAAGACCTGCAAAGCTGTGCATCGCATTGCGTTGTGTTCTTCTTCTGAGGTAAATTCTGGTTTATTCCTCTCAGCGCATCTTCTTCCGAAACTAAAAGTAGCCGAGATAAACTTGATGAATGTTCACATTTGTTTACGGACGTTACCTACATGTCCACACGTCTCACGTGGATGTTTACATTTGAAAAATGGAGCTGCTCGTGGCCATGATTACATTAGAGATAATTGGTTTAGACAGGAAAAAGCGGAGCTCGCGTTGGTATCATAAGGATTACTTTTTTATATATATATATATATATATATATATATATATATATATATATATATATATATATATATATATATATATATTTTTTTTTTTTTTTTTTTTTTTTTTTTTTTTTTTCAATTAGACTTACTTCATTTAAAAGTAAACATTTTCAAGCTTTCTATACATATATTTTTCATGTCTGTAAAGTAGGTATTCACTGAGATTCATGTAGTTTTATTTACCTGTCTGTGAAGAGAGGTGATGGAGACTGAGACAGCAGAAAGCTCACCCTGTTTATTTTCTTTATTTTACAAAAGTACATTATTTTGTTGTTGTTATTATAACTATACACAAATAAAAGTAGACCCTTTGCAGTTTCAAATGCTAACTTATTCTTATCTTGGGATGTTTTTCATGTCCGAGGGTTGAAGCGACCTCAATAATGTGATATTGGGGTCATCCCCAATATTTTTTTAACCTATTTGACATATTTTTTTTTTAAATAGTAACACAATAATCACTTTCCCTGGTAATTAGTTACTTTTATGATGATGTAACTCAGTTACAAGTAACGAGTAACTAGTAACTATAACTAATTACTTGTCTAAAGTGACATGCCCAACAATGAGCAAGACACTGAACGAGATTGAGATCGACGATAATGTGCTTCCTCGTCTTCTAGCGTTTTTACTGTGTTTCAGAAATGATCTCTGTCTACACTACACATCTAAAACTGCTTGTCACATGACCATTCATGCAGGTGCAACCATAGATATGTATAGGCAGATTTCCTATTATTTAGATGGCGGACGCGTTTACGTGCTTGGATCGGTTGAATGGGGAATTTACATATCTACGGGTACAACAATGAGCGTGTTGTTATTGTTTACACGGTCATAAAGGATACGCAGAGCGAATGTGGGCAGCCATGCCATTGTTTTCAAAAGTCTCTATTTTGGTCCGTTTACACTGTAACACAATCCTGGAGTTTTCAAACTAAAACGGGGTCTGCAGCATTTTCACAAGTCTCCATTTTCGAGGGTAGAAAACGTTGGAGTAGTGTAAACGATAGTGTAAACAGTAGCAAAAGTTATGCGTTTTAAAACAAAAAGGCACTAGCGTAAACGTAGCCTTAGTTCACCCAAAAATGAAAATTCTGTCATTAATTACTCACCCTCATGTCATTCTAAACCTGTAAGACTTCTGGACACAAATTAAGATGTTTTTGATGAAATCCAAAAGCTTTCTGACCCTGCATAGATAGCAATGCGAATGATACATTCAAAGGTAGTTACTCGAGGCCCAGAAAGGTAGTAAGGACATTGTTAAAATAGTCCATGTGACATCAGTGGTTCAACCGTAATTTAATTAAAATACAAGAATACTTTTTGAGCACAAAGAAAACAAAAATAACTTTAATAAACAATTTCTTCTCTTTTGTGTCAATCAGGGTCGAAAGCTTTCGGATTTCATCAAAAATATCTTAATTTGTGTTCTGAAGATGAGTGAGGTCTCACGGGTTTGGAATGACATGAGGGTGAGTAATTAAAGACAGAATTTTCATTTTTGCGTGAACTAACTCTTTAACGGTACCAGATAACTGCAGAAAAAAGCCCAAGATTGAAAGTTGATCGTTTTTTCAACAAACTAAAGACAGGAGAATTTGCATCATCATTTTACAGAGAACATAGTGAGTACAGCAACAATGGCGAAAAACCCTGATAATGGTTTTGTGCTTCCAAACCAAAATGGATATGGGTGAAAGTGCTGTGCTGGCAGCAAATGGAAAAACATAAAAAAAAGTGTTGATGGAACAAACCATTTTATGCCCGCAATTAATGATAATAATAATACCAGCACAGTGGATGTTTTGCCAGTGCCAGATTCACTTTTGTAAGGTTATTAAAAGCGAGAAATGGCTAATCAGTGTTGTCATGATGCAATTTTCCTACCACTCCAAAGAGATTAATCACACAACATTAATAGCTCAGGTGATTGACTCAAAAAGTTCTGTGGTTTCATAAGCTAATATGGCAGGTTTCAAATCATGCACTGCCATTGAGATGAATGAGAATGCTATCAGATAGCTTCCTGCAGGTATTATAGACATCCATGGTCAGAGCACAAGAGCACAGACAGAATACAAAACGCTGGCAGAGTGACGTATTCTCCCATCGGTCAGCTTGTTCAAAAACACATTTGCGCTGCATGTCTCAAGCACTGACAAATATCGAACGGGGGGGAATCTGTTGGGAAACATCACACCCTGGCTCAATGCTGATATCAAAAGACATCAATGTCGTTCGACATTTCTGTGGTTTTCTATCAAGGCGCGAAGTCATCCAGAGAATTTCATAGCATTTCCGATTAGTTCACGTGGGTGGTGGGGATGGGTCTGCAGTGCAGCACAATGAGGAAACCTGGCAGGGCTATAGCTCTCCACAGCAGTCAATGATTTAGTGCTGTTCCAAGCCCATCAGGCACCGCTGCCATGATGTACGAGCCTCCATTCATGTACCACCACGTGCCACTCAGAAAAACCTCGGCTTTTGCAATCTACGCGGAGGCTCTTCTCGCAGCCGGGGTGAATGAATTACGCTGTGAAATACGTTAATAGCACTTTGGCATGATGTATGCGTTCCAAAACCATCACCGGGCTGTTTTAGGGAACTTGAGGCAAAGCTGTAAACCATACTATTCTGAATTAATCTATTAGCCTCCACGTGTTTCCGTCTGTCTGCATTTTCCCCGAGCTCATTAAGCGCTAAGTGCGGGAAGCTCTTCATAACGGCAAGTTCCTTAAAGACAGCCAAACTGCCTTAACTATACAAAAGAGTGGCAACATTAAAAGACATCTCAGACAAAACACTTCCCTTTAATGTCATGCTCTAAGGGCTTCGAAGGATCCCCGGCCCAGACTAAGAGCCTCATCACTTTGTCCTCACGCAGACGGTTTAACAGCCGCACGGCGTGCCGGATCAATAGTTAAAAAGTAGATATCCACATTCAGAACCCGACGTTCAAACACCCTCCTCTCAACGTTTCGTATCCATCTAACAAACCTGGCGCTACATACTTGTTAATGCATTAGCCTGCCAACAACAATAACATGTAAGGTGCGAAAGCTATCCCAGGCCGATTGCCGAGGCGTTCTGTGCAGACAAGCTGTCTTTTAGCACTGGGTAAGTGAATGATGGATGCTTCCTGAATAGCAAGATTTGAATAGTACTTTAACGCACTTCGCTTTTTGTTCCACTTTTAACACAAAGGGGAACAAATGCGGTGACGTACGTGCTGAGAATCATCCATATGACTACATTCCGAAAATACATTCCGTAAACGTTCTCTAAGTGTGAGATCATCTCAGATGTTTCTCTTTCAGGTGTTTCTTATTTGCTAATAAAGAGGGTATGTGGCAATGTAAACAACCGAGCGAAGAACAAGATGCCTTTGAAGGAGTTTTGACAGGTTCGTTGGATTTTAGCAAAAGGGAAGGAAAAATATTGTTTGTGGTTTGAGGTTTGCACATCTTCGTAGACTGTGGTTAAACAGGAAGCTATTTTATAAAAGAACATCACACATGAGAGAATGCGGCTAAATGCATGCTGAGCAAACCAATCAGTTTGCACACGGAGTCCTAGTCTGACAGGAATATCTGTGTCTCTGCAGATTTCATTTGTAGATTCATCAGCAGTATCTCTGCATTTGTGTCTTAAAGGAATATTGTAAAGCAGTTGCGGTAACACTTTGCTTAAAGCCTTTCTGTATAATGCATTATAAAGTGGTTTTAATGCATTAATTATGCTTTGTAATGCACCTTATAATGCACTGTACAATTTCATGAATTATTGTAACCACAGTTAATACATTATAACATCAATTCAATGTTAAATTAGGTAAAATTAGGTTATAATTATTTACAAGAAGATTTAATGTATTACAATGCACATTATGATTAATTATAATGCATTATGCCCTTTAATAACCCTTTATAATGCATTATACATAAAGGCATTAAGTAAAGGGTTACTGAGGGTTCAATACAAGTTATGGTCAAACAACAGTATTTGTGGTACAGTTTTATGCAAAAGTTTGTGAACCCCTTGCAGAAACTGTGAAATGTGAATGATCTCAACACAATAAGAGGGATCATACAAAATGCATGTTATTTTTATTTAGTACTGTCCTGAGTAAGATATTTTACATAAAAGATGTTTACATGTAGCCCAAAAAATAGCTGAAATTATTAAAATAACCCCCTTCAAAAGTTTGGAAATCTGGAGTTACCTGGATGATCTGTGAATGTTTTTTTTTTTTTGTTTTTTTTGTGATGGTTGTTCATGTGCCCTTTGTTTGTTCCTCCTGGTCCTGCAGATTCTTCAGTTTTTCAGCATCTTTTGCATATTTTAACCCTTTCCAGCAATGACTGTATGATTCTGAGATCTCTCTTTTCTCACTGAGCAGAACTGAGGGACTCAAACACAACTATTTAAAAAGGTTCAAACATTCACTGATGCTCCAGAAGGAAACACGATGCATTAAGAGATGGGGGGTGAAAACTTTTGAACAGGATGAAGATGTCCAAATTTTTCTTACTTCTTTTTCAAAGATATTTTTTCTCTATTTAGTACTGCCCTTCGGAAGCAACAAAAGATACTTGCATGTTTCCCGGAAGACAAATTAAGTACAATTTACCCTGATCTTCAAATTCAAAAAGTTTTCACCCCCCCGGCTCTTAATGCATCGTTTTTCCTTCTGGAGTATCAGTGAATGTTTGAACCTATTTAAATAGTTGTGTTCGAGTCCCTCAAAACCATAGAGTCACTGCTGGAAAGGGTTCAAATATGTAAAAGATGCTGGAAAACTGAAGAATCTGCAGGACATGGAGGATTTTTCTGAAGAACAGTGCTCAGTTTAAGTGTTTAGAAAAAATAAGGGACTCATGAACAACCATCACAAAACAAAAAAACAGTTGTAGATCATCCAGGTATCCACACACAGTATTAAGAACCAAGGGTTCCCAAACCTTTGAAGAGGGTTATTTTAATAATTTCAGTTTTTTTTATTTATTTATTTATTTATTTATTTTGGTTTTGTGGACTATATGTAAACATCTCTTATGTAAAATATCTTACTTAGGACAGCACTAAATAAAACATAACATGCATTTTGTGTGATCTCTCTTATTTTGTTAAAATTATTTACATTTTCACAGATTCTGCCAGGGGTTCCCAAACTTTTGCATAAAACTGTATGTTGAAACTGTACTTGACTACTAAATTACAAATGTAATTTTAACACATCCCTCATTTTTTAAATAAATAAATAAGTTTATTCAAAAAGTGAAAATCAAGGTTAGAGTGAGGTACTTACAATGTGAGTGAATGAGGTCAATTTTTAGGGAAAGCTTTTAACACTCTTAAAACACAAATTCTTTCAAAACCTTTGTATTACTCAAGCTGTAAAGTAGTTCTTGTTTTAAGCTGTAAAATCCTCTAACTCTACACATAACAAGTGGTTAGCACAAGTTTTAAACAAGGTTAAAAAGTGATTTTTTATTTCCACACTTAAATCCTATTAACATGCATGTTGTTTATGTCATGTGGCTGTATGAAAACAGTATTTTAATGTTTATCTATTGGCCTCATTCACTTCCGCTGTATGTGCCTCTCTATAACCTTTTATTTTTAGAACCGATTTTTGCCTTTTCTTTGAAGAAAAGAAGGAATGAGTCGGAAATGAATTTTTGTGGCAATCAACATTGTGCCACAGGCCAATTGTATTTAAATTGTACTAAACCCGCAGTATTCCTTTAGAGCTAAAATGTGTCATTTTTGATGTTAAAGTACTTTGTTCTCCTCAAACAGTGTAAAAATGTAGCCAAGGGTGAGCAATAAGGCAACAAAATAGCACTATATATTTTGTTAATGCTGGATCATAATCCACAAATGTATCACAATTCTTTTTCATGTTGGTTTGTAAGGCTATTTTGAAAATTACTGAGCAGACCCCTGTTTTAAAAATATTGCCCTACAAGTTAAGAAAACAAGAAAAAAGAATGACAGACCATTTAACTTAGGCTGGCCACACACTTGAAGATTTTAAGGCCGATATTAAACCCGGTTTGCACCCTCGAACAATCGGGGGCATAGCCCGATTCAAGGTTTGACGCAAACTATTTTTTTGTCCAAAAAATGCTCTATTGTGTGGTTTCATTACGATTAGTTAACTGAGCGTTCCTGAACTCATATCAAAAATATAAAACATGTTTGATGTGTATGACTCTTAATTAGGCTGCCTTTGACGTGATACCCACGATAGCCAATGAGAGTGAGCAAGCGCCACCTACCGTTTTGTTTTCGTGCTTCTATCCGAAACTTGGCAGCCACAAACATGCCACGAAAGTAGAGTACTGAGAAAGAACATCATCCATATTCTTTTTTTTTTTTTCTATTTTGTTGAGAACCAGCTGACAACGTTGACTGTCTTCCATTTATTTTTCTTCTCTAGTCATGTTTGATCTCGCAAATCTCAGTGAGATCTCTTGTCACTGTGAAATCATTCCTACAATCAACAAGTGTGTGGCCTCATGGTCTGGTCAAATCATCTAATCGATTTTGGTCAAATCACATGCACGTTCAGAGGATTATAAGACTAAAAATAATTTGTAACTGTCTTCATGTCTCCTATGGTAGGGCTGCAACTTATTTAGTTTGAGCATCCCAACCAGTCCTGACAGAACCATTGGCATAAGTTTTGTTGACCAATAGCAAATGGAGTTTCAGGAGAGCCTGTTGATTTTTTTCTTCAATTCAGTTTGGTGATAATATTAGCTCAGAAATGATGTGCTTCACCTTTAAAGACTAGATTACATCACTTAAGGTCATTTTGATAAACAACTCAACTTTAGCTTAATCACTCGAGGATAAAACCATTGAAAATCATTTGACAAATCACATGCCAAAGTACAGTTTTGGATAAAGTCTGCACTGTTATAATATTTATAGGTAATTTAATTTATTGTAATATTTCATAAATTGTGCACTGCTCAATGCAACTGTAGAGCAATTAATCTCCTTTAAGGAGGAATAGACTTACCTGTCTAGAATGTTGTTGGTATGCAGAACATCTTAAGCAGAGTCATTTCTTGCAACTTGCTAATGAGGCTTTAGTTGGGGACAAATACTTTAAAAGGATATCTCGCCTTAAGGTCGACCAGTTAATTGCAGTCTGTAAACGTTTGAAGGGTTGATCTAATCCCAGAAGACTAATGCTGATTTTATATGACTTTAATAACATCATAAATCAAAATCTGAAGAGATCAAGACGTTGAAAGAAGCGTAGGATGATTTACAGCCAATTATTTAATCAATGTTGCAGTAATATATTTTTAATGTTTATACAAGATTTTTTATCAGCAATGAACGAAAAGTAAAATTTTTAGACACTGGTATAGGCCACAACACAAAAATAATTATGGGCCCAGAAGGTTAATAGTTAAATGGCCATGCATGCCTAATTTTATGTATTATAAATGTACTTTAAAACACAAGTAACAAAAACTCCAGAAAAAAGCTCCCCAAATATTTTTTTATGCTGAAGGTTGATCGTTATTTCAACAGAGCGAGGACAGGAAAATTTGCATCAGCATTGTAACCGGAACATAGTGAGTACAGCAACAATAGCAACAAGCCCCGATAATGGTTTTGCACTCCCAAACCAGAGTAGTTACGGGTGAAAGTGCTGTGCCGGCAGCAAAGGAAAACATAAAAACAGTGTTGATGGAACAAACCAGTGGAAGAAAGCTGACATGTACAAAGAAGTTTCTGGTGGGTGTACTAAAATCCACACTCCAGACTTCAACTCAATGGGAGCAACAGACGGCCGAATGCATTTTACATGAGGGAGAGAGAAGTGAAGTGCTTTGGGGCACATTATCCAAAGCACAAATGGACTCTCTACCAGATGTCAACCTCCTCAAATATTTACAACAGAGATTATGTTTAATAACTTTCATTATAGACTATGATTGGTCTGGATATTTCTGTGCTTAATACCATTCCCTGTGTGGGCACAGTTCATTTTTCTGAAGAATGAGACATGCTCCGTTAGTAATAGATACAATCAACTCTACATGTCTATTAAAATCAGTATCAACCAATGTGGCTATTTATTTATACAACATACACTATATTGCCATAAGTATTCGCTCACCTGCCTTGACTCGCATATGAACTTAAGTGACATCCCATTCCTAACCCATAGGGTTCAATATGACGTCGGTCCACCCTTTGCAGCTATAACAGCTTCAACTCTTCTGGGAAGGCTGTCTACAAGGTTTAGGAATGTGTTTATGGGAATTTTTGACCATTCTTCCAGAAGCGCATTTGTGAGGTCACACACTGATGTTGGACGAGAAGGCCTGGCTCTCAGTCTCCGCTCTAATTCATCCCAAATGTGTTCTATCAGGTTGAGGTCAGGACTCTGTGCAGGCCAGTCAAGTTCATCCACACCAGACTCTGTCATCCATGTCTTTATGGACCTTGCTTTGTGCACTGGTGCACAGTCATGTTGGAAGAGGAAGGGGCCAGCTCCAAACCATTCCCACAAAGTTGGGAGCATGGAATTGTCCAAAATGTCTTGGTATGCTGAAGCATTCAGAGTTCCTTTCCCTGGAACTAAGGGGCCAAGCCCAGCTCCTGAAAAACAACCCCACACCATAATCCCCCCTCCACCAAACTTTACACTTGGCACAATGCAGTCAGACAAGTACCGTTCTCCTGGCAACCGCCAAACCCAGACTCGTCCATCAGATTGCCAGATGGAGAAGCAAGATCCGTCACTCCAGAGAACGCGTCGCCACTGCTCTAGAGTTCAGTGGCGGTGTGCTTTACACCACTGCATCCGTCGCTTTGCATTGCACTTGGTGATGTATGGCTTGGATGCAGCTGCTCGGCCATGGAAATCCATTCCATGAAGCTCTCGGCGCACTGTTCTTGAGCTAATCTGAAGGCCACATGAAGTTTGGAGGTCTGTAGCGATTGACTCTGCAGAAAGTTGGCGACCTCTTCGCTGACCCCGCTCCATCAGTTTACGTGGCCTACCACTTCGTGGTTGAGTTGCTGTCGTTCCCAAACGCTTCCATGTTATTATAATACAGCTGACAGTTGGCTGTGGATATTCAGAAGTGAGGAATTTTCACAACTGGACTTGTTGCACAGGTGGCATCCTATCACAGTTCCACGCTGGAATTCACTGAGCTCCTGAGAGCGACCCATTCTTTCACAAATGTTTGTAAAAACAGTCTGCATGCCTAGGTGCTTGATTTTATACACCTGTGGCCATGGAAGTGATTGGAACACCTGATTCCGATTATTTGGATGGGTGAGCGAATACTTTTGGCAATATAGTGTATATTTAAATTCCATTCCAACGAAGAAAGAACCATATTTCTATCATGCTAACCTTTGGAAGATTTTAGCATGGTAATGTATATGACAATGTAAATGTATATGATTTTGGTGAAATAGAGCTGCTACGCTGCTGAATTGCTGCTGCTGTTGTCGTTGATTATTGCTGCTGCTGCAAAGCAAGCACAGGAACTTGCTACTGCCAGTACGTACGCCAATATACTGCTGTGAGTATTTAAGACATACAGCAGCTGCACAAATAGGATATATAATAACCCATAACAGATCTATACAGGTGGAGCTGGGGAGGTGGATGGTTTCGGAAGAAACAATTAGCTTGTGCCGAGTAGTTTAACACTGTAAATATCATCATTTTGCATTAAATGGTTAGTTCACCCAATAATTAAGATTAGCCCATTATTTACTCACCCTCCAGGCATCCTAGATGTATATGACTTCCTTCTTTCAGATGAATCCAATCGGAGTTATATTTAAAATTATCCTGGCACTTCCAAGCTTTAGAATGGCATAGAAGGGTGTTTCTCTTAATCAGTCCAAAACAAGTCCAATAAGGAGCATCCATCCATAATAAAAAGTGCCTCACACGACTCTGGGGGGATGAATAAAGGCCTCCTGTAGCAAATCAATGAAATTTTGTAAGAAAAATATTCATATTTAAAACGTAAGAATCACTTCAATCCAGCTTGCGCTGACTGGTCATACACGGAAGCAGTTTCAGCAGGATGGCGGATGACGTAAGACGTCGACATTGCGCATGCGCCACTCAGAACTCGAATACGGACACACAGAGGAGAGACCAAAACAAAACAATGGTCATGAATTAGAAGGATCTGTAAAGAAGAATGTCGGAGGATTTCCATATAAACCAAGAGGAGACTGTTTTTTCTTTGCTAAAGTAAGGAAACTTTGCTTCCTTTGCTTCTGTAAACTAACGTTGGTTTGTGCAAGACACAATGCACAACGCATCATCCATCCGGAGCTGCTTCAGTGTACAACAGTGAGTGCAAACTAGATTAAAGTGATTCTTACGTATTAAATATAGATATTTTTCTTACAAAAACACATGGATTCGCTACAGGAGGCCTTTATTCACCCCCCGGAGCTGTGTGAGCCACTTTTTATTATGGATGGATGCACTTTATTGGATTTGTTTTGGATTGATGAAGAGAAAGACTTGTCTATGCCATTCTAAAGCTTGGAAGTGCCAGGATAATTTTTAATACAACTCAGATTGGATTTGTCTAAACGAAGGAGGTCATATACACCTAGGATGCCTGGAGGGTGATTAACAATGGGCTAATTTTCATTTTTGGGTGAACTAACCTTTTTAAGGACCCATCAGCATGTGTCATCTAGAGTTTCACAACATTTAACTTTATTTCACGTCTTTATTTTATATTGATATTTCACAATTTTTGCTTTATTTCTTTTTTTCATAACCAGACCCAGACAGATATATATACAGAGCAATAAACAGAACTTGGGGTCATGACTGAAAGCATGATCAAATTATTTAAAATGTTTTATAAACGTGCATGCAAAAAGTGTGCAATGTGTAGAGCTTTGTAAATGTGGGGTGTCCAAACTAATAAAGTACAAGCTCATGTTACAAACAATATGTCAGTTAAAAAGGGGTAGGAATTAGGAAAACATGGACATTTTAGGTAATGTCTCCAAAACTTAAAAAATGGAAGCTCTCACACAACAGATGGCAACAAAGCATTCCCATAATGATATGTTTTGTTATATGAGGGAATTGCATGAGGAAAAGCTGTATTTGCAAATGTTTCAACCTGAGGTGCTAAAGAGTGTTGAGAAACAGACTTTCTATGTTTTGGTATGAAAAAAAAAAATCACGCTGAAAAGAACAACAAGAAAATATATTTAATTTTTAAACCTGCTGTGTTTGCTGTTACATCTAGTACAAGTCTCTTAAATGAGACACATTAAGTGTTAAAAAAAAAAAAGAAAGAAAGAAAGAAAACTGACTTAGATTTGGTACTAAACAGGCTAATATTTACCAACCTAAACATCCACAAAGCCTTCACAAATTTACACATGAGTTGCCTGAGGGGCGCAAACCCAATTACAATCTCATGTAGTGAACAAGACTGCACATTAATTAAGCATATTATTAAGAAACTCAAGTTTTTGTTTTGACGAACAACAACTTGGAATGTCGCTATAATGTACAGTCTCAGTTTTCAGGTTGCTTTCTAAACCTAATTCAACCTGTAATGATGCCTTCACAATGCCACACGCAACAATAAAAAGATAAAGGACTTAAACATCCTTTGAAAACCTTGCCTTGTGGGCATTTCTCCCTTACCAAGTCATGTGTATGACCTTTATTGAAATTGCTTTTCACTGGAATAGGTCACCAGATTCAAAGGCACGGAATGGACGAATAATAGGTTGGTCTCTGTTCAGCACACATTGAATACAGCAGGTTGAGCTTTTACTTGGCTTTTGTAAAGCTTTAGGGCCATTTGCAAAGGCCAGCTGCAGGAGTCTTTCTATGGTTTGGCCTGGAAGAAGCAGAAAGAGGAAAAGGTGGAATAGAGATAAAAATAAAACAAAAGTAGAAAGAAGAAAAAGATATTAAACTTTGCGCAAAGTTTATGCATGGACATTAATACAGTCCAAAATAAGACCCTGAAACTCACTATGAAATCAAAATTGACCATTTTTGTTTTCAATGGCATGTTGCAGTAATTATTTTACATTTATTTATCCATGCACATTTTTTTTTTTTTAATTCATGTACCTTCATAATTATTAATCATATTAATTTCACCTTCCCCCTGCAATGACATCGCTGCTTGAATGACTTTGACTGATTATTGTAATTTCCATTGCATTCCAACTTTTAAAGTTTTGTTTGGTTTTTCCAAAAAAAAAAACAAACATCCAGCAAAATCATACTGTGCACATTTTGTACACAAAATACAAGACAGAGCTAAATATTATGTTTTTGGTACTTAAAATTAGCTATGTAAAAAAATTAATATGAACATAAATTCAACAGATTATGTCAAATAATGACACCGTTGTGTTGTTAAATAAATGTTAAATAAAGTCAAAGAAGTGTAACAAGAAAAGTGTATTTAGAAAAGATGCTAAATTCACATACTTGTTCCTCCGAAAAACAACACTACAGCCAGTTGTTCTATTTTGAAAATGTGCATTCCGTGTCGGAATGTCTGTTGTGTTTTGGTCTGTGTGTTTCCGCCCACTGCCAGTTTAACCAATAGGATTTCGACTCCCCGGGTTGCCAGATGGTGGAAAACACAGCTATTGAAGCCACTGAAGGCAGCAAACCAACTGGCTCAGGGAATGCAAATTCTACCCGACCTAAAAAGCCTCAGCATCCATCTAAAAAGTGCTGTGACCAGAAGCATATTAAAATGCGTATAAATCAACTCATAAACCTGCAGTGTAAAGCTCGTTGCCTTCCAGTATCAACTGCTAAATACAACCCAGCACTGGGTAAAATATGGACTAACTACAAAATATGGTTGTTTTGACCCAGCGGTTGGGTTACTACCCAGAAGGTTGGGTTAAACATTTAACCCAACCGCTGGGTCAAAACAACCCAATCGCTGGGTATGTCCATATATATATTAACCCAGCAGTTTTTACAGTGAACCGCGCTCATTCCTGTTACGTGTCATCAATCTGGCAACCCGTGTGAGCGTCACATCTGAGGAGGAGGAGGCGGGAAAAACAATATTCAACCGCTATCTGTCAATATTACATATACTACACCAAGTGTGAAAAGAGACAACTCATGTGTTTAAAACTAGCTATTTTTTCATGTTTTTGTTACATAATAGTTTATCTAAGATATAACAGTAAGCATTACATTTATATTGCACTTTTCTAGACACTCAAAGTGCTTTACACGTGTTCAATAGCTCTCACAACAAAAAAGAAAATTGGAGTATGACCTTAAAAAGGAAACGAAACCCCAAAGTGTACTATCTTCGTAGTGTGTTTCAAATGCGTGCCCACATTCAGTAGACAAAAAACCTCTTGAACAAAGATTCAATCAGTTATTTGTCTGTTCTAGAATGGCACCAGCAAGGGACTTTTTTTTATTATATCAAAAAGTTTTGTATACACTGTGTCCCATTGTTTCGTCTTATGGTGGGCCCTATTGCAAAAATATATAAATAAATTACATTCTCTCACACACAAAAAAAGGTCCGGAAATCTAATATACAGTACAGATAAGCACAAAACCCCAATGTTTAATTCTATCCCACCTCACTGCACAAAGGCAGTTCTCCTTGGATTGAAAAAATACTGTTTCATCACCTTCACGCAGTGAGTGATTGTTCCTGGGGGTCTAGGAAGCCCTTTTCAGTTAGCCACCCTTGGGTGGAACAGAGTTTCAAAGTGAGAGATTAAAGAGCCGTGCTAGGACATCGTGCCCTTCCTACCCAAACTCTCTCTTGTTACAACCCTGCTGAATCTTGCATACAGTACAATAACAAACTCCACTTGATTTAATATAGAGCAACAAAGCACAGAAACACAATATGCATTATTCAGGAAGGACATTAATGAAGCTTCTCTGCTATAACTGACCTGCATACAAATACAGCTTTATGAAGTCAGTTTTATGATTCCCTTGTATAGTATAGTTTTAACTTAGGCCTAGTATTTTCCTATCTTTTCAAATGCTGAAATAAACCTTAAGAAAAAGGGTATTTTAATTGGTGTACTAGATTCGAAATTCAAAAGGTTTGGTTAATGCCATCAGACTGACATTTCTGACAAATAAATGAGCTCTTTCCTTTATAATCACCATTAAAGCTAATTAACTCAAAGCCGTGAAAACACCATTAATCTTATTCATTAATAGTAATCTACAAGAGATCATTAAGAACCAGCTTTTGCGTTTTAAATTCAGCATTGGTTAACAAAACCAAAACCCTTTGTACAATGATTCCTGATCTTTTACAAAGAAATTCTTACATAAAAGCACATGTTTTACAGCTACAAATGTGCACAAATGTTTTCATTCTTGGATATAAAATATTCTTAGAGAAAGGCTTTATAACTTTGAATCGATTAGATACCAACCAAAAGATGTTTTGACAAGAGTCCAAATGACAGAAAGATAGTGTGTACCATAAAAAACATTAGATAAGCTCCTGACCAAAAAAAAAAAAAACTGACACTGATGGAATTGATTTTCATCTGAAATACAGAGATGTCAGTATGATTGTTTATCATTTGCTGGCTGCCACTTACAGAAACCAAAGACGAGCACACATGTTTATTCCGATAAAAAATGACCGTAATGACCTGTGTGAGAGAAATCGTATTTCACAGAAGTGTAATATTTCCGTAACAGCCACAGATGCGTGAGTCTGCAGATTAATTAGCTGATGGTTATAGAAACAAATCTCTCTGGATGCATTTATGTTTTTGAAAATAGCTATCCTGTATCAATGCTTCTGAGTCTGTCACATTGTAATGTGGTAGTTAAATGAGGCTGCTGCGGTAAGTCAACCTCATTATTTTCATTCACAAAAACAATCGTGTGACTAAGTGGACAGAAACAATGGCTGTGTCATCTGCTATGCCCTTAGGAAACATTAAACAGAAAGTGGATGGCATGTATGATTTCTACAATCACTCAAAAACATTTAATGTCTTTTACGACCAACATGAACAACAATATCCAATTAACACCCAGACAGGCCTCGCTCAGATAGAGCGCTTATTGGCAGAAGTTCATTGAATGTTTGTCTCATCACATTATTTCCTTTTTTCTATTCAGTTTCGGCTGAATCCGAGCGGAACCTAATAATGAGGTTTTACGGCAGGAATGTTAAATCAGCAGCCGTTGGGAGACTGCAGTCTGAAATATGATAACATTTAAGCAGTGAATTTGGTTGACTACTAAAGTAAACAAAACACTGTTTTTTTTCCTTTTGCCCTCTAATGTGAAAAGGGCAATTTATGGGATGAAAAAATATTCAAAGCATCTCAAAGTCTTCCCTGAAAACAAAGCATTGTTATGAAAGTGACAGTTTGCACTAATTGGCCAAAATAGCGTCTCAGACAACAGCGAAAGGAAATAAACGAACACGACGCAAGGGCTCTGTCCGAAAACTGACATGTGTGACCTTCTCAGCTAGTATGCAAGGTATCATGGAGCCCAAACACCTCTGTCAGGACTTCCTCAAATTTGAAAAGCTTCACTGAAAAGTCCAATGAGGCCACGGGAGAGAAGTTGTGAATGTCAGTGAAGCAACGTAACAGATGCTGTAAGTCACAGGATAATGACAAATGTAGTATATCTAGATTAGATTAATACAATACACTTTGACACTACATAAAACACTTATTTAACAGTTGCAACGCAAGTACTTATTCAAATATGTAGTTGCAAGTAGCAATAACTGGGGTTCAAGCGTTTTAAGAGATTTGAGCAATGATGATTTCACCCTAAAAGGCTGAAAAATAATCAAGAAAATCACTAGAAATATTGTTTAATGATTTATCACTTTTGACCAATAGGTTACGGTGCTCCCAAATGTGGTTATCAGGGGTGACAATGACACACACATAGTTTGGTGCCAATATGCCAAAGAACTGAAGAGAAACAGCCTTAAAATCCATTTTGGATTTTTATCTCCTGACCACTAGATGGAACTGTGCCAAAACTCCACAGGTAACCTTAGGACATGGTTGTCATAAAAGGTTGTCATAAAATACGATAAAGCATTGTCTGAATATGATAAAGCATTGAGAAGATAATAGCCTCACGTTAACTTCGGGGAGCTCTTCATCAAATTCATTTGTGTGTTATTCGAGAATGGTTGAAGCTCTTGATAACTTTTTGTTAGGGCCATCTGAAGATGGTCTGTATACATTTTGGTGAAAACCGGACAAACCATCTAGGACAAGTTTGAAAAAGTAAATTTTTTACATAATTGAGAATATTTAATGAATGATTTGATTGACAGCAGTGGTTCTTTAGGCAAAGTTGCTCAAAATGAGAAGATCTATCAAATGATACGAATATTGTGTGGATGTGTGAAACAGAGGCATAAAGCTCGTTAGCGCCATATAGTGGCTAATTCTTCATTATTCTTACAGACCTCTAGGGCCATGAGTTGAACGGGCCCACCGAGTTTCCTTGTCTAATAGGTGTTCTAAATTCATTGGCTGATGGCAGCCATGTTTTTTGAGATACGTGAATGTCGTAGTTATAGTCGTTGTTATGTTTTTTTCACTGTTATAGAGCCACCAAATGGCCAAACACCATTTTTTTTTTTTTTTTTTTTTACTGTGAAATCAGATTGAGCTATTACTTATGTGTTGTAAGTTTGGTGAAAATATGTCTTTCCATTCAAGAATTATAGGCGTCTTAGTAAAAAAACATCTCCAGCCCTCTGCACTGGTTTGGTTCTGATTGGGTGAAAAACTTAGTTTGCAAAAACAGTTTTTTAAAAAAAAAAAAAAAAAAAAATTTCACCATAGTGACGATAGAATCTGAGGCATGGATTTTTTCCATTGTGAGGATTACATCGGTATAAGACACTTGAGTCTGTGACTAACTGTTTAAGAGTTATGAGCAATTCTGTACTTTTGATTGCTGTAGCAACACCATCAGGCTGATTGGGGTGAGCATTGGTGACGTTGTAGATGGTGTGAGTACTACCATCCCTCCAAGTCTGTACGACTTACGCTTTGGTTTTCCCGATCAGCTTTTGCTGGAGTTTTAGCTATGCGCTCAAACCCCTAATAAGTACTTGAGGGGCCATCTCAGTCAGGCCCCCCAAAGGACATTGCTGTTGGGTGCCTCTCAGTCTCTGGACCCTATGCACTCTGTACCCTTTCCCCCCCTGATAACCAAAATTTTTAGTTATGAAAAGTTAAACTCTCAAGTGCTGCCAGTTAACATTGCAAATATTTATACATATGTATGCATTTCTTTTTACTGTATAGTGGTTAAGACATCAAAAAGAAAAAAAAAATAACAGACAGGCCAATGAAGTGGAAGTAATCAAGGGTGCTATACACAGGTAAAGTGTCTACACTAATGTTTTTCAAAGAATGAAAAACTCAATCCTCATCTGTTAAAGCATGCAATGTCATGTTGGAGCGCTCTCCTCCTCTGCCTGCTCTCAGCATTAGTATGTAAATAGAAAGTGGATCCATGGATATGACAAGCAGGAACATCCCTTTAATTAACTCTAATCCGCTTTAGACCCGCTTGGCAATCTGTTCCCAGAGTCTGCTACATGCAGCTTCATTCATAACTCAAAGACACCTGCATATTTCCATCGTGCTAGATTAATTCAAACAGAAAGATTTTTTAAGTGGCATGTGCGTGGAGTTCTGTCAAGATTTTATTATGAGTGTTTCTTCTTTCTTTTCATTAAGCAAGGACTGCCTCTGTGAATAAAACATTCTCTGAATGCTGCTTAAACTAGGGACATATTAACTGTATTTACTGCATTAAAAAAAAATCTGAAATAGTTTCTTGTTTTACAGTAATATATAAAGCATATAAGTGTAGATTCTATTTGCACTATGTAAAAATAGCAGCATTTTCTTTGCAACAATATTAGTATATATTTACTATCTGCAAGTGGCAGATATTTACACCTCAGTATTGTAGTACACTTTAAAACAGTATGCAATAATAACATATTAGGTGCAAATTATCATTTTTAATAAAATTATCAAATGGATGCTGCCTTATTGGGACTATAAAGCCCTCCCTACACCTACCCCTAAGCTTAACCGATGAAAACTGGTGAGGCACTTTATTTTCCACTTTTCAGTTATTTCCTTCATTTTATTAAAAATAAATACCTTTCCGATCTGATATGTGATGTGAAAAGGGAAAAGAACAAGTTCGGCAAAAGGTGGATTCAAACTCGGGTCAACTGCGTCAAAAACTCAACACAATGCGCTTTACCACCTACGCCACTGGAGCCATTGTTTAACAGGCGTCTTTTATAATGTTGTCCAGCCAAACCACACATCAGTGGGCGGAGTTAATATAAATAGCCTAAATAGCAAGGCAGGCTATTTGCACTTAGTTTAAATAGACACTACGAATATATAACCATCCCTAAAACACAATTTAAAGCAACTGTATGAAGTTTTGTGTATTTTGCGACTTTGGAGCCCCCTACATATAAGGGATATAAATTCACTGTCACGGAATTTCATATCCACTCCACAAACTTACATAAGGTGCCTCCCAGTTTATAATAATACATAATACATAATACATAAATGCAAAGTGTATAAGCAGTGTATAAGTGCATAGTGTATAGTATGTCATAAAGCCTATACTCTCAAAACAGACCGCATGCACATCGCAGAGGTAGACAAGACGAGCATTTGAGGTTAAAAAGTATACATTTTTATTTTCTTTAGAAAATGACCCATCGTTTCGCTAGATTAGACCCTTATTCCTCAGATCGTTTAGAGCCCTTTGAAGCTGCATTGAAACTGCATTTTGGATGTTAAAACTCACAGGCACCAGTCGGCACCGATAGCCTTGTGGGCAGCGTGCCGACATACAGTGTGTGCTCCGGGTGTCCCGTGTTTGAATCCTGACTCAAGGACCTTTCCTGATCCTGTCCCCATCTCTGTCTCCCACTTTGCTTCCTGTCACTCCTAAACTGTCCTGTTGTACTAAAGGCAAAAATGGCAAAAAAATAAATGTTAAAAAAAAAACTTGCAGGCACCATTGAAGTCCATTATATGGAAATAATTCCTGAAATGTTTTCCTCAAAAAACATAATTTCTTTACGACTGAAGAAAGAAAGGCATGAACAATGAGCTGAGTACATTATTTGTCAATTTTTGTTCTGGAAGTGAACTACTCCTTTAATGTACTTTAAATACTTACTTTCATTGAGAAGCAAAATTGTGTAAAAGGTTTGTTTTTTTGTTTTTTTTACCCAAGACAGTTCTATTTTTCTTATTTGAAACATTTATATTCTTTAAGCATAAATCTAACCAAATTCATTGAGTTTTATGATTTAAACAAGACAAAAAGTAGAGAAATATAGATAGATTTACTGGAAAGCAAGCCTAAAAAAAATACTGATTGCTGATGCGACACATGATTAAGCTTAAAGTCTTTCCTCCTTCTTCCACTCAATTATACAGTTAAAAGTGACCCCAAGTTTAATCTTTGCTGTTGTTGATTTCTAAAACCTCATTTAAAATTCTGAACCTCTGGCTCTTCAAGTGAACATGCATAAACTGGGCTCTTGACTTCAAAGCGACAGGGATAGAGCTTTTCCCTAATTAACACCTCAGTTTAGAGCCAAAAAGATCTCAGACAGTTCGGTTTGACTGCATTTTCACATCCAGGTTCTGTGGTTTTGCTATGCGTTTATGTAATCACAGGGTTAAGTCAGAGGTGAGGAAATTCATAAATGCCTTTCTCTTAATTATATCCTTTGACAACTCATGGCACCTTGCTGACATTGGGTTATTTAACTGTGAGCAATAATTAGAATATAGCCGTTGCAATCAAGACCACTGCTGAGGTCTGCCAATGTGCAATTTGCTAAGAGAATTCATAAATTGATTCCCATGCCAAACATGTGATAGAGCAGGCTATCTTTAGTGAGCAAAATTAGTCTAGACTCATATCATCAGCATAATGTGCTGTTTAAAAATCACCAGCAAAACAAGCTACTTGCAAATTTATAACCCCATCACATTAAGGCAAAAGGCTCTGCAAACTGGCCAGCTGAAGCCACAAAATCAAACCGATTAAGTCTAATGAGATTCAGAATAAAACATTTCAGTGACCCAAATTCATGAAAGCATCCATGATGAGAAGGATAAACAACACAGACTAGAAGTACTTTATTTGTGGCGTGGGCGTTGGGCACAATCGACTGAATAGATATTGACTTGGAACAAACATACCTTGATTGAGCTAAGAAAGTGAAAATGAAACACCATGGCTCATGCTCAATTTGATCAAATCAAACCTGAAGACAGATAAAGCTTTACGATGTTCAGACACATCCTCCTTGGCGTGGGCTATAAATAGGGAAGGCTGTAGCTAGTATGTGACAGACAATAAAGCCTAGTTCGAATTATTTTCAAGTTGTTATATCTCATAAACTGTTGTTAGGGTAAAGGCAGCTGATATTAACCCTGAGGAGGGACAATTACCTCATCAGTTGGCAAAAGTAGGACTACACTACCTAATATGCTAGTTGAGTTTCAATAGACCATTATGCTGTCTTCACATGCTATCAGAATTATCACAGATATGAGTTTCCTAGTCAGAAATTGAACACGAACGACTTCTGATGTTATATTTATAACTGGGAAATCTGAGTTTCTGCAGGCCATAAACTTGAAATATGGCAATGGGGTGAAACATTGCTGTTGTATTGTGAAGTTTTTTTTTCCCCACAACATCGATATTGCTTTCTCTTGCCATTACAGTCATTTATATTTATGTATAATATATAAATAAATATCTGATGTATGGGATGCTATTATGGGATGTTATTTTATTCAGTTTGAAACCAACTCAGTTTTTTTCTATCTGCAAGAAATAGGCAAGAATGAACTAATCATTGGGCTGTCCTCCATGATTCCTGTTCTTTTCGACAACAAAAAGTAGGAAATTTCCAATAGCATGTGATGGCAGCATTACCTACTTACAGTCTTTACAGTGGCATGCACTGTCAAAAAGTCTTAGATGATGTCATTTACACAATTCACAACTTTCAAAACCGTTTTATGGAGTTTCTGTCTACTTTTAGAAAGTCTTTCCATCAGCTAAACAATCGGTATGTTGTTAAGCAGTGCAATCCATTGAAAGAACTGTATGTCTTTCCCTTACGGCGTTCTTTTCATTCCTTTAAAAAAAAATAAAAATAATGGCCCTACCCTACGGTCTATGGTCGTAAACAGAACATTTATAATTTTGAATCATTTTGGAAAAAATTGCTTCAGCGAAATAATATCTCGAACAATATCAGGTCTTTGTCCTTTTGACACAGTGTTTATCGTATTTCTCAAGTTCATGCTTCCCACTTGCACCAACAGATGGACGGTAAACGCTGTCGCCATCCCCTTACATTTTCTTTCTTGCAGTGGCGGTAGTGTTTTAAAATGAGGCAGTATATATATATCTGATTTGAAAAGGGAGAAACGTTTGCATCAAAAAAAAAATTACTTTAACACGTACTTTGAGTCTGTGCCACTGGAGCTGTTATTAGGTGATTAGGCAGGGTTTTGTAATGCTTTGTTATCACACGTTGGTGGGCGGAGTTAGTTTAGACAGCCTCTGGCAACAATGCACTTGTAAGTGTTTTTTATTTGTGAACTGATGTTCAGCTGTTCTTTTTAATAGTCAACTTATTTTCGGGTCATCGTCATAAAAGCCCTGTAAACATTGTCACAGGCATGAAAATAACTACATCTTTCATTTCATCAAGCTAAATGCTTACTAAATGCTGACACAGCCATCACATTTACAGGCTATTTCAAGTTTTATTTTGACGTGACACAAAGCAGTGATATATAATCAGGAAAGTTGTTTACTTACTTTATAATTAGTCAATAACGCCATTATTTTCTCCATTCAGGCCAAGAGCTCACACGAAAACAAGATGCAGGATTTATCACACGAACCAATCTTCCAATCAAAATGGAAGCATTAGGTGTGTTCGACTTCATCTCCGGTTACAGACGGCGATCAACAAGAGTAGCCGAGAGCAGTCGTGGGCAGAGTTGAAAACAGAGCTGTCAAGTCGGACACTTTCTGCTCTCGTTAGTGAAGCTCTCGCGGTGTTTGCATGCACTATCACAGATGAAGTGAATTAAATGCAAAATTTATCAAATACGCATACTTTTCAAAAGCGTTTTCATGAGCAACAGAGACACGTTTCATATACTGTTTAATACAGCGCCATCTGAACAAGAATAATGATCAACATAAACATATACTGTTTAAATACTAATAAAGTGGGGTTATTTATGCTTTTATCAGTGTTTTATGATAAATCTGACTCAATATAACATTGCGACTACAATAAAAACACAGATTTGTCAGCATTATCGGACTTGAGGATGTTAGAATAAACCCAAAACACACGTGATCGTTGTCATGCAGTGAATTTGGCCAATCGTGAAACAGTCATGTGGTCATCAGAGCTCCTGCAGCCGCTCTAAAGAAACTGCGCCGGCTGAGTCAGTCGCTGCTCTCGAATCGCTATCGCGGTACTTTGATGGCACACGTGACAATCACGAGGCGTCGGCGCCGCCTCAAGTCGGACAAAATTTCTAACCGGCATGCACTGCTTCAAGTCAGAATTTGATCGAGCTGCGCAGCGCTGCGTTAAGTCGAACACACCTATTGCCTCCTCTCACGTGACTTTCCCCCATTCATCTCTATCGATTGTCTTATTTGCATTGTTTTATTTTCGTAATATCGATTATTTTCTCATCCAATTTTGAGGAGAGGATCCACTGCCTCTTGCCTCCTCGGATGAAATGCCTCTGCTTTCTTGTTGATGTAATTTGAATAGCAAGTTTTTTGAATAGCAAGTTTAAAAAAAAAAAAAAAGTTAAAGTCAATACTGAAATTTTAGAAAGCCAAACAATTTCTGTCTTTGTGTAGTATCTATAATTCATAATTAAACATTAGGGGCACTTTGCATAAAAAAAAAAAAAAAAACGTGTTAAAAATACAAGACAATTTTCCACTCTGCTGAGAATGCAAACTTTTTCGTGAAATCGAAAAAGCAGGGTCTCTAAGGCTCGTTTGTACTGTTAAAACGACTCTTCTTTTAAAGAAGTAGACGAGGCAAAACAGTCCATCAAACACATGTTTACATGGGGTAAAAAAATGAAAAAGCTCTCACTTCATTTTTAAGCCATTGTGCCTTTGAACGGTTATCTGCAGCCTTCAAGTGGAATCATGGGCGGCGGAACCATTCAATGCGGGTGGGACAGGACCCACCCACTTTTGAAGACCAATGATATCGGACCCACCCACTTTTACCGTCTGTAATTCGATGAATATGTCTGCGCACTTTTTAGATCGCTATCAGTTAAATCCATTCCAAATGACGAATGCGCTAATAGATTAAGCTCTATGCTCACGCGTATGAACAGGCAGCATCTGGAGTGGAGGAGTGGACGGAGCGGGTGCATCAGGCGCAATCATCAAACATATTTCAAAGGAAGCGGGCGCCACGGTCAAAAGCATGCTGCTCAGATACACCTAAGTCTACCCAATACTTTATTGAAACTTTTCGATTATTTCCTTCATTTTTATTTTTATTGAAAACAAATGCTTTTCCGATGTAAAATGAGATGTGAAAAAGCAAAAGACCTATTTCGGCAACAGGCGGACACCAACTCAGGTCGTTTGCGTCAAAAAACACTAGAGCTGTGTCCGAAATCGCTCACTCGTTCACTCATTCACTAATCCCTATATAGTGAATGGCCGTTGAGTGGACTATATCTGAAGGAGTGAACAAAATGAAGTGAACGAATTCAGACGGTGACGTATAACGTTACACTTCGCGTGAGACTTGGAGCTATTCCGAAAAACATCTTTGTCACATGTACTTTTATATTAGATGTACCTTATTTTAGAAAATAATATTAATAGCAATAACACTTTAAATGACTTTATACTGTAATTGTACATACCACCGCGTCAGCTTTATGGTTTTATTAATGGTATTAATTTGTTTTGTAATGCTTATGTGTTCATAATCATTAAATACTATTAAAATACTGTCAGCAAAAATAAACATACATTAATTACATGTTCATAATTTTATGTATTTATTGTTTGTCGGAACTTGAAACTCTCCCGAGCAGCGTAAAATGCCAATGGTCATTTTTTGTAAATTAACAAAGATGCCAGCTCATTAAATTAGTAAAATATTAAACTGAGTTAATGCCTATATAATATATTTTGATATTAATAGTGCATGAAATAAACAATAAAGCAGAAATAATAAAGATGTAAACGGCATCTCTCATTCAAACTTGTTCGCTCCCGCTCTCTCTTCCAGCTCGTCGGTTCTCTGCATTGGATTGTGGGATATAGTGCTTCAGCGAGTGTACATCGGTTATACACTTGAAATCAGAATGCATTGTGGGTAAAAAGTAGTGAACGAATGTAGGGAATGAAGTCGTTCACTCAGAATTCGGACATCACTACAAAATGGCTGACACCCGATATAGTGCACTATATAGTGGATAGGGAGCGGTTTAGGACACAGCTTAGCTATTCGCTTTACCGCTTACGCCACTGGAGACGTATGCAAACAGCCATATTTTGTAGTGTTGTCATGTTACTGGATAGAGGCAATATACATAATAAAAGGGGCCATTTATTTTGCTTCCGACGCTAATGAGTGGAATGAACAAACCAACTCTACTGTACTTACCTGCAGTGAATTTGCATTGACAATGCCGGAGTTGGAGCGTTAAGATGTTGGAAGAGGAGTGTTTACAGTTCGGAAGGAACTCTATATGTACAAAACTTGAATGACTTGTCATTCGTTATCATTCATTACATCTATGACAGAGCATAATTAATTGATGCAAATGTATTAATTAACTCTTAAATGCGATCCATAAATCGTTTTTTCTTATGAAGGATTTTTATATGTAGTTGAACTAAAACCATAAAAAAGAATTACTTTAAATAAACTTAAAGTAAAATAAAATAAAATGTAAAGACTTATTTTATTTCAGCTACTTGCTTAAGAAAACAACAGAATTCAAAATCTAAAATCGAAATTAAAATGGAAAATATGATATATTAATAAAAACAACATATTAATAAAGCTGTAGTATCTCAATGATACCAATCATGTTAAAAATAACACTGGTTTTATGAACACAGGCAAAAATAAATAAATAAACAAATCATATGTCAAAATAGGCCTGTTGGAATTGTGCATTCAGCACTGCAGTGTAAATACAGCATGATAAACCCGTTGCTGTTTATTGTGTGATTAATATTAATAAAATAATAATGACCAAAAACAAAAGACCAGTCACTGTTCTTAATTTATTGTTTCGTTCTGTAGTTTTACTGGCAGGTTAATTTAATTCATTACTTGGAAAAACATTAAGCAATGTTTACTTGATTGAGAAAAATTGCACTCTACTATTGACTTAATTTAATGTGTATTAATGTGTATATTAATATTATAAATTAAAAAGCATCTTCAAGAACATTTTATTTTTTGTTATTGTATCAAGCTTTCGGTATTGTGATAATAGCAACACAGGGCTTTAGGAATTTTCTGTATATTTTTCTATCCTCTCACCTCATCCTTTTCTCTTGTAGTTTGCTTAATGAGGAGAAGTTTCTTGATGAACCTTTTTGATGAGTTCCACTCTGCTGAGAATGCATAGTATTAAGAGATAACGTAGTTAGTGTAGCGCAGTTAATTTTTTTAATGATGCCTGTGTGTACCTGGCCCACAGTGATCACTACTGTGTCTGCTGACGTCTAACAATAAATTAGCTGCTATTATAAACGCTTCTCTTGCTGACACCTAGAAATAAAGAAAGCTGTGCACTGTGCAGTCCAATAAAGCAAAACCGTTATAATGTACCCTAATAGCACACATACATCTATCAGATATGTCTATTTGACGTCTGCATTTACATTTAGAAGATGTATTTTTTACAGTGTTTGCTCATCTGCAATACGTCTATAGGACGTTTACTATCAGATGTCAAATAGACGTCTAGATGTCTTTAAGATGTTTATGATTTATATGTAAAACTGACATCTTACAGATATCTGTCAGATGTTTGTACTCTGCAGATGCTTTCTAGATCAAGTGATCTTTAACAGACATCTTGCAGACGTACATGTCCAATCTGGGTATGTATGTATGTGTAATAAGCAGTATAATGCCACACACTGGTTAATTTGTAATTGATGCATCATAGCTGATGTAACTGGCCCCAGCTAAGTTTGCTAATACAGTTCTGTTACATGTTGTTCCATAGCCAGTTTAAACTAGCCACAGCTAATGAGGAATAAAAATAACACCTATACAACTATAACACTTTAAAGTTAGTATGTTTCTAAAGCAGCTGGCATCACTTTATTTTCCCACTTACAACAAGCTGTTGACCCCTCTCTTGTCAGTTAGTATGTAGGTGTATGTCCTAGCTAGCTTGCTAAAGTCATTTGAGAAGTAGCACTGAACAAATAAGTTGGCAGTGTGATGTGTTTGTGCCAGTGAGGTTCTGCAACAGTAGATGCATCATGTTCATTTTAGACATTATATTTTATTGCCATGGCAATGTGGAAAAGTATCCTTTAGAAAGTCCAAAATAATGTTATATAACATACTCAGCTTAATGTCCGTCCTAGTAGGCTATTCTTATTGTATCTAAAAAGGCTCATTTTTTGCATTTTCAAGGTTCACTCAAAAATTTAAATTCTGTCATTAATTACTCACCCTCATGTCGTTCCAAACATGTAAGACCTTCGTTCATCTTCAGAACACAAATTAAGATATTTTTGATGAAATTTAAAAGCTTTGCCCCGTTCAAAAAACCAGCATATGCTGGTTTTGATGCTGGGATACTGGTTAGGTATGGTTTATGCTGGTCCTTGACCAGCAACATGACCAGCTAAGGACCAGCATAAACCAGCAAAGGACCAGCTTAAACCAGCATCAAAATATACCTACCAACATAAGCTGTTTTTTTCACCAGGGTGCATAGACAGCAATGGTACTACCACGTTCATGTTATTTTGTGTCATCGAAGATGAAGGTCTTACAGGTAGGGATGGGCATATCTTACCGTTTGCGTTATACCGGCAAAAATTATCCCCACAATAAAAATTAGTCTTCCGATAAAGTCTACAGTAGCACATGTGCGATGCAGTTTTGCATGTGTATGAGCCTGTTTACAAGCCTGTTGTCCAACAAAGATATAATTTATTGCCATGCTTTTTCTCTAAATTAACTTCATAACTTAGAGTGCTTGAAATAACCTTTTGCGATGAGACGTGGCTTCATATTACAGAATGAGGCAGAAATCATATTATTTTATAGTAAAAGCTGTTGATTATCTTTGCATTGTAAATATACTTTATCCTTATAAAAATACCCAAGATTGCTTAAAGAACACAGACAAACCATATATTGTAGCAATCGTATGTTTATTGTCAAGTTTCCTCAGGTAAATTTCTCTATCTGTGTTTGATTCAGCTACGGCGATAACTGGATTAGAGATTTCCTGAAGCGTCGTCAGTACTACTACTACTGCTATAAAGCATATGTGGAGTTTCTGCGCAAGGGAGCCCTCCAGCTTCCAGTGAATTGAACAGTCATTACATTGTACGTGCATACTCAGTTATGCTCTATTTTGGGTAGAAATAGGAAAGATAATACTTTTCTCTAAAGAAACAGGATTCCCTGAATTATTGTCATTGATATCGTTATCGCAAAAATACCAGAAGTTAGTGATAATTTTTTAAGACCATATCTCCCATCCCTACTTACAGGTTTGGAATGAGATGAGAGTGATTAATTAATTAAAGAATGTTCATTTTTGGGTGAACTATCCATTCAAATAGTTTAAGGGAAAAGTGTTTGACAAAATGATGAATGCTTCATGAAACAGATTCAGCGGGGAGTAGCCTGATGTTTGTCCTTGTAAAATATTAATATGTACCTTCAAGGTATATTTAGGGGTAAATAAGGTACAAAGATCTACCTTTAGGTTTTTGTACATCAGTGACAGCTTTGTGCATTTTTTACCCTTTCAAAAGGTACTAATATGTACCATTTAGGTACTAATATCTACTGTGTACCATCATGTGGCATCCTTTTGGGGGTAAGGTACAAAGATTTACCTCCCTACTGAAAAATGCAATAGAAACCATTACTGAATTTGTAATGGCTTTACTAGTTATAATGAGAATTGAATTGGTTTTAATGGAAACTGTAATGGACCCTGTGGGTGTCTACTGGTAATTGGTGGCTTGTTAAAATCACTAAATCCTAATGGAATATAACCTTTTTTTAATGATTTTAATGGTTAAAAAGTTGATGGTTTGTAATGTTTGTAATGGTAATTGTAGTGGAAACCATTAGAATTTCTGTGATGGTTCCTATTGTTTTTTTCAGCAGGGCTTTTAAAAGGATATCGTCCGAGTGACAGCTTTTGTACTTTTTTTATGAGAGTGTAGCATGGAGAATGTTACATTTGTTTGTTTTCATCATTTGGACATTATAAATGGTACATGGTACATTAAGTTTTAAAAACCTTCCAAAAGTAAGTGCGCCCCACATGAATTTCAAACCCCTGATGATTTCAAGTAGGGTACAAACACCATCGTAATGCTTTTACGTCCTCCGCTAACAACGAGCACAGATGGTGCCTTCCAAGACACAATGAGACATGCAGTTTATGTGATAGGACTAAATGACTTCTCCATCTTTAAATTTTCAATCACATCATGGTTGAGATAGGCCTCCAAAAACACCTGTGAGCTTCACAGTAGCACGGCAAGCGTATTTGTGCAGGCTAGTTTCCAGCAGCATCCTAATGATTTGCTCTTTATCAATTTTGCAGTGGGATTGCACATTCTGTGCTGTGATGTAGGCTGAGCTCATTTCAATTTTGTCACGGATAATGCCGCTTCATTTTCTGCTGTAAAATTCCAAACAAAACATCCATCAAACTCCCCCCTACGATATCGTACTTGACAAGGCATTTAAAAACAAAAACACTTTACAATCTGAAGTGGGAGACCACTGGCACAGCGGTGGAGCTCTTGTGGCTGCGCTGGCCAACGGGCTGCAAAAACACTTTCTGCATGTGTTGTCCTCCATATTAATGCATTTCTATCATAATCCAAGATCATGCTGATCACTGTTGACATTTCATTCCGTTTTCTAGATGACTATCAATTTGCAATGTTGCAGCTGAAATAAGCAACCTTGCAAAGTACACAAACAATGAGCACCTATTTTTGGCATGACCACCACATTACATGCCTAAGTCATAGGATAATATTTACTCAACAGCTTTGCTATCAGAGAGAATGTGATTTCTATTATCTGCACAGCAACAAGCATTTCATGTTGATATGCATGCTCTTGATGGAGGAGATTTTCAGAGAGATTTTATCAATACATGTGCAAATGCAAAAGTTTGAGTGGATTGTCAGTACTCCAAGTTTGAGTGAATTAGACCCAGTAATCCATTCACCACAGACTGGAGCAGTAATGGAATGGAAGGAGGGCACCGCTGAGCATGTTTTGTGAACTGACACTAATGGATTCTGTGTTTGCATTTAACGAGCGCTGCTCGAAATATGAATTAACCCTATTCCAACCGTTTTGCGGCATTAAACAAGACAAATAATTACAAGCTATGGTTTTCTGAAACACAATAACAGGTGTACAATTCTGATAAGGCATTCTAAGCAAGTCGACAAGTTCAGCATATTGTCATCGTGTTATTTATCTTTAATTTGTTGACAGGCGGTGAAAAATGAATTTGTAACTACACGGTGAGGCCTAATCTAGACGGACATGGATTTGCTGTGACTTCTCACAATGAGATAAAGCGTTCAATAGTTATCGTCGTAGGAAAGCTGTTAGCCGGTTTTGACTAAGCCCAGTTTTCTAGGCCGGGGCAAATGAACTTGTCTTCCTCTGGTTGTTGCTCTCCATCAATGATTGAAAATCACAAACTCACTAAAACAGGCAATAACACTTTAGACAGATCTTAGCTTTAAAGCTTTCCACAGCAGTTATTCAGGACTCTCACAAAAACACTGTGAAAATCTCATCAGCTCCAAACCAAATAAAAGCAGCAAGATTTTAATGCCAAATGCATGCTGTAACTAAAAGAAACTTGTAAGTTTGCAGACAGACAAAGGTTTAAAGGCCACCTATTATGCAAAATACACTTTTACATGGTATTTAGTCATAAATGTGCATTGGCAGTGCGTGAACACAACCACCATACAATGATAAAAATCCACCCACTCCTTATTTTTTAATCCTAATTAAACCAAATCAGTCTCATCAGGCATGCAGATCTGATTCTCAAAGCAATGTGATGTCACATTGTTTAGGCCCCGCCCACGGCCGCTGACTGACAGTCCTACATTGCCATAGTTTCCGCCCTCAGCGAGTTGTGTTTGGTTTTACACTGTTCTCCATATTCTCCGCGCTCGAGCGGCTGTAACGTCAACAATGTCTCGTAAGCAATCCCGGTGTTTTGTGTTTGGATGTAAGACCGAACATAAGAGTCTTAATTTTCTCTCAACATCTGAGCCACTGAGGACGCAGTGGATTACTTTTATTTTTTAAGGTAAAGCACCTTAAAATCTACCTAAATACATTTAAGTCTGCACAAATCATTTCACTCCAGACTGGTTTGTGAATGTCATTTCGTTATAGTGCTTTGCTAACATTGTAACCATATTTGTATGCACACATTATCAAACAGCTCCAAACGTTATCAAACACGTCCTCCCTGCACTGTCAAGATGGTCGAACAACCATGCTGATGGCAGGTCAGCGTGGCACGAGCTCTGTAACATTGCGCTGTTTCCTCCCACTTTTGATGTGTTTGGCTTCCCATATGTACGACTGAACACCAGTTCTGTCGCTCTCAGTCATGTTGCATCTACCGACTGTTTATTGCTGTAGGTAAGCAAAGCAGAGATGTATACGGTAAAATGTAGTTTAAAGTTTAAAGGAGTTCACACCAAAACAAATCTTTTTTTAGACACGACCCAAAAATAACATTTTCCACATGTTATAATAAATCTGTGGGGTATTTTAAGCTGAAACTTTACAGACACATCCTGGAGACACCCAAGACCAATATTACATCTTGTAAAAAGGAGCATAATATGTGCCCTTTAATGCAGTAGTTAACTTTTCAAAAATTAAAATTTGCTGAAATTTAGTCACCGTCAGATGCTCAGGCCATTTTTTTTTTTTTTTTTGGCATTACACCGGTTGCTCACCAGTGGTCCCTCTGCAGTGAATGGGTGCCGTCAGAATGAGAGTCCAAAAGTCTATCAATTAACATTGTGTGATGCAAAAAGCTTTGAGTTTGTAAGAAACTATTTCATTGGTTATTGACATGGTGTAAAGAACAGAAACTGCTCTTTGTTAATAATTGGAATCTTTTCTGGGAGCGTCCTAGGCTTTTCCGTGCTGATGGCCTGCACCCCAGCAGAGTCGGAGCGGAGCTGCTGTCGGACAACATCTCCAGGACGCTACGCTCCATTTGACTAGTGAGTACATTCTTATATGATTGCTACGATGGCTTTTGTTCTGAACGCTTAAATGATAGTAGTTGCACTGTCCAATCTATAAAGACTGTGTCTGTTCCTCGAATAGTGAGGTCAAAACGTAAATTTAATGTAGGATCTAGAAAAAATCTGATCGTAATTAAACCAGAAAAAAGCAAAATACACGAACAGAAACCATTTTTAAAGCTTGGGCTCCTAAACATTAGATCACTTGCACCCAAAGCAGTTATTGTGAATGAAATGATCACAGATAATAGTTTTGATGTACTCTGCTTAACTGAAACCTGGCTAAAACCTAATGATTATATTAGTCTAAATGAGTCTACTCCACCAAACTACTACTATAAGCATGAGCCCCGTCAGAGTGGTCGTGGTGGTGGTGTTGCAACAATATATAGTGATATTTTCAATGTTACTCAGAAAACAGGATACAGGTTTAATTCATTTGAAATACTTTTGCTTAATGTTTCTCTGCCAGATATGCAAAAGAAATCTCTCCTATCTCTTGTTTTAGCTACTGTGTATAGACCGCCAGGGCCATATACAGATTTCCTAAAAGAATTTGCAGAATTCCTTTCGGAACTATTGGTTAATTTTGATAAAGTGCTAATTGTCGGAGATTTTAACATTCACGTTGATAATACAAATGATGCGTTAGGACTTGCGTTTACTGACCTAATAAACTCTTTTGGAGTTAAGCAAAATGTCACTGGGCCCACTCATCGTTTTAATCATACGCTAGATTTAATTATATCGCATGGAATTGATCTTACTGATATAGATATCGTACCTCAAAGTGATGATGTTTCTGACCATTTCCTTGTATCGTGCATGCTGCGTATCACTGATATTAACTGTAGGGCTCCGCGTTATCGTCTTGGCAGAACTATTGTTCCAGCCACCAAAGATAGATTCACAAATAACCTGCCTGATTTATCTCAACTGCTCTGTGTACCCCTTAATACACAGGATCTAGACAAAATGACTAGCAATATGGGCACCATCTTCTCCGATACGTTAGAAGCTGTTGCCCCCATCAAATTGAAAAAAGTTAGAGAAAAACGTACTGCGCCATGGTACAATAGTAATAACCAATCCCTCAAAAAAGAAACTCGCAATCTTGAGCGCAAATGGAGAAAAACTAACTTGGAAGTTTTTAGAATTGCATGGAAAAACTGTATGTCCAGATACAGACAGGCTTTAAAAGCTGCTAGGGCTGAGCATTTCCGCGAACTCATAGAAAATAACCAAAACAATCCAAGGTTTTTATTTAGCACAGTGGCTAGATTAACAAATAACCAGACACCACCTGAGCTAAATATTCCTTTACAGTTTAATAGCAATGACTTTATGAATTTCTTCACTGATAAAATAGATAACATCAGAAATACAATAGCCAATGTAGATTATACTGCATCTAATATGTCAACTTCTTTCGTCGCACCCAAAGAAAAACTGCAGTACTTTACCGCTATAGGACAGGAAGAGTTAAATAAACTCATCACTGTGTCTAAACCAACAACATGCCTATTAGATCCCGTACCCACTAAATTACTAAAAGAATTGTTACCTGTGGCAGAAGAACCGCTTCTCAATATTATCAACTCATCGTTATCTTTAGGTCACGTCCCTAAACCATTCAAGCTGGCGGTTATTAAGCCTCTTATTAAGAAACCACAGCTAGACCCTAGTGAACTGGCAAATTATAGACCCATTTCTAATCTTCCATTTATGTCTAAAATTTTAGAGAAAGTTATATGTGCTCAACTGTGCTCATTCTTGCAAAAAAATGATATCTATGAAGAATTTCAGTCAGGCTTCAGGCCCCATCACAGCACAGAAACTGCACTTGTTAAAATCACTAATGACTTGCTTCTTGCGTCAGACCAAGGCTGCATCTCACTGCTAGTTTTACTTGATCTTAGTGCTGCGTTTGACACTATAGATCATGACATACTAATAGATCGACTACAAAATTATGCAGGTATCCAAGGGCAGGCTTTAAAATGGTTTAGATCCTACCTGTCTGATCGCTACCACTTTGTTTATTTAAATGGGGAGTCATCTCAGTTATCACCAGTGAAGTATGGAGTGCCACAAGGATCTGTTCTAGGTCCTCTACTATTTTCAATATACATGCTGCCCCTTGGTAATATTATTAGAAAACACGGGATTAATTTCCATTGTTATGCTGATGATACTCAACTATATATCTCAACAAGACCAGATAAAACTTCTGAATTATCAAAGTTAACAGAGTGCGTTAAAAATGTAAAAGATTGGATGACCAACAATTTTCTGCTATTAAATTCAGATAAGACAGAGATATTACTTATTGGACCTAAAAACAATACACAGAATCTTTTGACTTACAATTTACAACTAGACGGATGTACTGTTACTTCCACTACAGTCAAAAGCCTGGGTGTTATATTAGACAGCAACTTGTCTTTTGAAAATCATATTTCTCATGTTACAAAAACAGCATTCTTCCATCTTAGAAACATTGCCAAGCTGCGAAACATGTTACCTGTTTCTGATGCAGAAAAGCTAGTTCACGCATTCATGACCTCTAGACTGGACTATTGTAATGCACTATTAGGTGGTTGTCCTGCATCTTCAATAAACAAGCTACAGATAGTCCAAAATGCAGCTGCTAGAGTCCTTACCAGGTCAAGAAAATATGATCATATTACCCCAATTTTAAAGTCTCTGCACTGGCTGCCTATTAGATTCCGCATCAGCTACAAAATAGCACTTCTTACCTATAAGGCACTTAACGGTTTAGCTCCTGCGTACCTAACTAGTATTCTACCACGCTACAATCCATCACGCTCCCTAAGGTCACAAAACTCTAGACTGTTGGTAGTACCTAGGATAGCAAAGTCCACTAAAGGAGGTAGAGCTTTTTCACATTTGGCACCCAAACTCTGGAACAGCCTTCCTGATAACGTTCGGGGTTCAGACACACTCTATCGGTTTAAATCTAGATTAAAGACACATCTTTTTAGCCAAGCATTCAAATAATGCATCTCATAAACTGTTTTCTGCAGCTATATCTGATCAAATGTTCATTTTAATCTTTTAGCTCTGGTTTAACAAACCTTCCTTTTCTTAGTTTGAACAGCAGCTACGCTAATTATGTTCCTATTTGTTCTCTGTTTTTGCCATGGGATTGACATCCCATGGTAACTAGGAATTCACAAGCTCCAGTGTGGATCCAGAACACTTAAGAAGAGATGATGCCAACCCCACAGAGGACTTCAGATGATGCCAACCCTGAAAACATACAGCACTACCGAATTCTGCTACTAATTTATAGTGTTCTTTGTCTGTTTGATTACGTCATTAATTGATCTTTACCACACATCTCTACCATATGTACATCAAGCTACTACTACATATATTGTAAAAATGTCAATTTGGTGTAAAGCTGCTTTGCAACGATATGTATCGTGAAAAGCGCTATACAAATAAATTTGAATTGAATTGAATTGAATTTATCAAGATATTTTAGCTTCAAACTACTAAGTACTAGTTCTCTATACATAATATTGGTTTCTCCAATGAAAAAGTCATCTTTTCTGAATCAGCAGAGAAATATGCACAGATCAACAAATATGTCTATGGATTTTGATGTGAGAGGACTTTTTCACTGGAGGAAGTTTTATTATGGATTATAATATTTTGGCTAGAAGTGATTTAAAGTTAAATGCCAGGATGGATTCATCATACAAACACAAAGCTTTTTGCTTCACAAGATGTTAACTGATGGACTGGAGTCGTTTAGGGATAACTTGTGGATTACTGTTATGTTTTTATCAGCTGTATTGACTTATTTTGATGGCACACATATACTGCAGAGGGTCCAATGGTGAGCAAGTTATGTAATGCCAAATTTCTCAAAATCTGCTCTGATGAAGAAACAAACTCATCTACATGTTGGATGCCCTGAGGGTGAGTACATTTTCAACAAATTTTAATTTTTGGCTGATCTATTTCTTTAAAGTCAAGGCATGTTGAAGCAAGCCAAGCCAAGCAAGACTGAAATTCTGATAGTGTTGTGAAAAGCTCATTATTTCTTTAAAGTTCAAAGGCCAGCGTATTTACAACGGTGAATAAGGAAGAGACTTGCTACAATTAAAAAAATATTCTGCTGATTTATGGCACATCAATAATATGGACGATGTGTCTGTGCCCTGTGATAAACTCACTTCATTTCACTCCATTTCTCATGGGTTTGCTCTCCAGTGTGGACTTTATCATTATAGAAATGAGGCTTTTCTGTGGCATCACCAGACATTACAATCTCAAGATTTTTATGCCTGTTTTTTCTTGTTTGATGTTTTTATTGGCGAACTGCTCTGGGGAGAATAACAACTATTGTGAAATATTAGAAATACTGCTTCTTCAAGATAAGACTTTTTAAGTCCCATACTGTTTAAAGAAGAGTTTAGAGCTGATTGTTTAATCTCGCGGTTCTCTAGACTGCTGTACCCTAGTGGGTAACTAACAAAATGAGAGAAGAGAGCTGGCATCCCACTGAAGCTAGAGCGTTCATTAGAAACTGAACTCCAAATGCAGTCTATTTCTGGACTCCATCAATCCTGACACATCATGGTTGTACAAAATGTCCTAGTATGAACCAAGGTAACAAAGCTGAAAACACTGGATTTATATGCAGATGATTATTTGGATGAATGCAAAAAATTGCACACAGGGCTGAAAAGTGTGTGAGGATAAAGCATAGCATACACTACAACAGGAAATGGAAACCAGGTGGATGCAATGAACAGTTCAGTGAATCTCATCAGTGACTAATTCTACTGAGGGCTCCTTGTGTTGGGCCGGTGGGTGGGCTGCAGGCTCAGATGTTACAGTCAAGAGGTCACAGTTTGGCTGGTTAGCATGGCCCTGTTAGTCCCTGGTGGTAGATGCCATAGCTATACCATCTGGACACATTGAAGGCCAGTCAAAAACATTTCTAAAAGCAGCTTAAAATCATAAAATCAGCATTGCTTATAAGGTTGTGCCAGTGCCAGATTCTGTTTTGAAGGGCTCTTAAAACAAACAACGTTTCTTTCTTATTATAGTTCCCTTTTATTCCACATTTAACGAAATTTATACATCAAAATATAACTGAGACTTTAAAATAATCTTTAATGTGTTTTTATTTATTTATTTAGGGTGGGGGTACTTACACAATGTTCAAATGTTTGGGGTCTGTATGATTTTTCAGGATTTTTGAAAGATTTTTTGATTAATAAAAAGTTCAAAAGCATAGCATTAAGGTGTAAATAAATACATAGATACATACATACATAAAATCTTTCTTTTTGACCCCAAACTTTTGAATATATATTTTAAATATGTTTAAAATTACATTTTTAGATCTGATTAAGATCTGATTGTAAAACATGCATGCACATATTTAAATAATGAATGGTTTACTGTTTCCCCCCCAAAAGCAGAAATGTTAATCTTGACAGAGTAGATTATTAATATTTCACCGCCATTATAATGGTAACGACGTCTTCCATCAACAACATACCGTTCATTATATGCAATGTATTTGTATATACCATTTTTTTTCTATCACCTCAACAAAAGTTTTTTTCTCTTTTTCTTCATCTTCCCAGTTACACATAGGCCCATAGTGGACAAAAATGTCCATGTCAAAAAAAGTATCATAAAAATGTGAAGCTTGGGAGCACAGACTGAAGTTTGGTCTCATTTTAAAGAAGATCCATGGCAGATTAGTGATGAAGTAGAAAAAGTTAAAAAAGTGAAATTAAAAAAAAGTTATAGAGGTTTAAGTTTATGAAAATGCTTTATATAAAGCACATTTTATATTTTATATAAAATATATATTTTATGAAACATGTTGAACTCTAAACCTACTAGAAAATCAAAGCCATAAATCTAAACAAGCTGTGTTCCAAATTTGAGGTTGATATCTCAAAAAATTAGCTTTCCCCATAAGATGCTAGGAAAACTCAGCTGATCCACACAGTGGTTGGATTTGTGATTTTTAATAGAGTTTTTCTCTCTCAAATATTACAAGAACACACACGCACACACAATTTTTTTTTTATGACACACGTACAAACCACAGTCTGACATCCATACCAACACACCCACACAATTATAGTTGCATTATTTATCCAGTTGGCTCTATACTTGGCAAAAAAATTGCACCACCTGGTAAAAAATGGAAAAAATGTCATTTTGAAGCCTTGCCAACAGAATGAATGTCTATTAACAAAAATTGCATCATTTTACAGTTGAATGGCACTGTGATTAAAAATAGCAGTTTTAATGGGTTTCAGTGGGGACATTTTTGTCCAAATGGTGCTGAGCATTACACGTTTTTGTACCTAGTGCAAAATAGATTAAAGGAAATGAGAGTGAAATAGTAAAATTCCAATAAAAATACACACCTGTGCCAAAATGTATGCAGCTGGCAATAACACAGGTGAAATGATCACAAAAAACAAGACCGAAATGTCCAAAAGGTTGCACAAGGGTTAAGACATTTTTATAATAAACTGACTTTATAATAAAAATACTTATACCTCGCAATTATGAGTTTATATATCACAATTCTGATAAAATGTCAGAATTGCGAGTTTGTATCATGCAATTCTGAGGAAAAAAGTCAGAATTGTGAGATAAAAGGTCGCAATAACCTTTTTTATTTTTATTCAGCGGCGGAAACGAGCTTCCATAGGGAGAAGAAAATGGTGGGGGGACTTGAAATTATCAGGACAGGTTTCCTATCATCAAAAACCAAAGCTGGAAAAAAAAATCCAATTAAATGAGAAATAAAGTCTAGGTTTGCTTTACATCTTGTTTTAATGTTCTACAAAGAAATCCTATTTCCTTTTGTGGCACCTGAAATGAGTTACCGATGCATTGTATTCAAAGAGGGTTGCCCTTGTCGATAAAAGGTCAGGTCTTTTAACGTAAGATAGGCTAATTACTTCAAAACATTCTCATCGTTAACAGGCCTACCTGAGACAAATGAGCACCCACTTTATTGATTTCCTTCAGACAGCTGTTCATTTCGCAGTCTGAGCATGAAAGAGCAGAAAGCCGTGTCAATATTGTTTCATGCAGAATACTTTCTTACTTCTCTCTAAGTGTTTGCCCACTTCTTGTTTAACTTTATCACGTTTATTCCAGACACTGCCACTAATTATCTTTTACTTTCATGCTTCAACAGGGAGAGAGCCTTTGAATTACTTGCTCAACTCTTGTCTGGCTTGGCCTATCAAGAGGCAACAGCATACATAATTCATTTGCACAGATTTCCCTGCAACGTCTCTGAGCCATCATCAACCGTTCCCCAGTAACTGCAAAAAAATTACAGACTGAACTGTGAGGCGGTTTCCAGCACTGATCTAAAATACATCACAGTTGAAAATCCATAACTCAGATGATTATCCGCCACTGTCAGTGTCATCAACCTCTATATCAAAACGGAAGTAATAATCTTTCCTGCTTTAATAGATACAGATTAATTGAGAAATGAAATCCAGGTCCTTGAATGCATAAAAAGGATATATTCAAGCATTCGTTCATGCCATAATAAAACAGATATCCTATTCAGTTCTGTGGATTGATAACATGGCCATGCTTTAACGCCCATTCACAGAAGGATGATAACTATAATGACAACTAAGAAGTTTTTATATTTATTGTAATGCTATGAAAACGGTGAAGTCCACGCCACAATTACAACAGAGTTTTAGCATTTACAGAGTTTGGGCATTTAAAGTGCCAGAGGACAAAACTGCAGCTCAATCCCAGCATCCACTCCCAAGGACTGCTCTTTGAGAACCAGTACTAACTTAAAGGGATAGTTCACCCAAAATTAATGAAGATTTCCCTATGATTTACTCACCCTCAAGAAATCCTACACTGTCAGGAAAAAAGGTACATTTCTGTCGCTGTGGCGGTACCCTAAGGTACAAAGTGAAAAGGTACAAATATGTACTTTCAAAGTACTAAAATGTACCTTTAAGGTACTAGTATGTACTGTTTAGGGGTAGGTAAGGTACAAAGTTGTACCTTTTCACTTTTGTACCTTGGGGTACCGCCCCAGCGACAGAACTGTACCTTTTTTTCTGAGAGTGTAGGTGTATATGACTTTCTTCTTTCAGACGAATATAACTGGAGTTATATTAAAAATGTCCTGGCTCTTCCAAGCTTTATAATGGCAGTGAATGGCTGTTGAGATTTTGAAGTCCAATAAAGTGCATCCATCCACCATAAAAAGTACTCCACACAGCTCCGATGGGTTAATAAAGGCCTTCTGAAGCAATTGATGCATTTGTTTAAGAAAAATATCTATTAATATTTTACAAACTGTTATCTCTATATCTTCTGCATTCTAGCGGATAATGTAGGACGTACCATAAGCTATGAATATGCTAGTCTCTTGAGAACCAAGTTTTGTTTACAGCAATGGAAAACCAGTCTCCTCTTGACTTATATTGAAATCCTTGGCTTATATTGAATGCCACTCTCATGCGAATGCATGTACACAAGTTAACGGAAGCTAGAGATTACAGTTTATAACGTTTTAAATATGGATATTTTTCTTACAAAAACACATCAATTTGCTACAAAAGGCCTTTATTAACCCCCTGGAGCTGTGTGGAGCATTTTTATGATGGATGGATTCACTTTATTGGACTTTAAAATCTCAACACCTGTTCACTGCCATTATAAAGCTTGGAAGAGCCAGGACATTTTTTAATATAACTCCAAATGTTTTTGTCTGAAAGAAGAAAGTCATATACACCTATAATGGCTTGAGGGTGAGTCAATCACTGGGTAATTTTCATTTTGGGTAAACTATCCCTTTAACTATTGTGTGTAACAGTTGCTCAATATTAACCTGTTTATTGAACTGCTGCATAAAAGCAATCACACTCTAAATCTTGCAGTAGATTTGAATGGCAATTTTAGAAGCAACAGCACTCTTGTGGCCATGATATTGGTTAATTTATCTTGGGCTATTTTAGTGATGCATAGCAATTACAAGCTTTACCTATAACAGCTACTTAGAAAATGCAGATATTGGCTCATGAAGTTGTTTTGTTTTTCTTCAGATTTTTAGTATGCTTAATCACCTTTAAAACGTTTTCCTGTTGCCCTTTAAGTCATTCTTTGAACTGCTGATGTACTTACTAAGTGATCCGTGTATCATTAGAGTTATAATTAAAGACTGGTAGTCAGATAGTTTGCATCTTCTCAGACTCTGCCTTGTTTGTGTAAAGTGTTGTTTTTCTATTATATTCCTTGGTCTGGAAATCCAGAAAAGAAATCAATCAGGCCAAATAAAGATAACTCAGGTTGCTGAGATTTGATGTAACATCTGTGCCAACGGCTCTATCCTATGAGAAATAATGCATTTTAGATGTATTTCCTCCTTATTTCTGCACTCAATTAAGGCTAATTAGCAAACTGCATATTTATGAAGACATACACAGAATCACCAAGGGACTGCAATCTGGAGACCATCACAGATTCGTATGTAGTATCGGAAAGAACACATTTTCCCGGATCAATGCAGCGTTGAGTAAATAAGGCCAAGATACCACTGGTGAATTGATTTAGATAATAGCTTGCCCAGACCACATAAAATCTATGGTAATTGGATTTAATTATTTAGCTTATGTGAAACTGATTAACATACTGGATGTACAAAACAAGACATACAATTGGCGACATACAAATATATTCTTAGCCCCAGACTGAGTGTCTTTTGTGCTTTTGCTCAGGGTAGATTTTTAATCTTTTGTTACAAATACAACAGAATAGTAATTCTGAGGATGAGTTATCCATCAATTTTGGGACATCATCTCTCACATTTTGGAAAAGGAAATTGCATTTAGTTATCTACATTAAGCCAAACACCTTTCTTTCGCTCTCTTATTGCATAAGGCACAAATCTCGTTTTTCAAATCACCAAATACAGACACATTTAGAACAGACATCAACACTAATATCATTTTCTCTTCGTAGTGATTAGATATTTTCTTTCTCATGGCCATTCTATGTTTTTATTACAATGGTGACATCTTCCCTCTCGGATATTCACAAGGAACTGCCTTCTTTTTTTTTCTGAAATATAATTTAGTGATTTAACTTGCTTGGCAAAACATGCAGCAGAAAAGTAGAAATTTCAAATAATGTGGTTGTTTTTTGCTTTTCTTTTAGGAAATCGCTGCAGGAAATCTTACACCAAATTTACACTGCAAAGGTGGCACAGAAGTTTCGACTAATTCTGCTCAGAGGTTGTATGGATGCATTTACACAGCAATTGCATCTTTATACAGTACTTTGATACTAGTGGCTAAAGCCTTCTACAAACTGCACGATTTTAGCAATCCTATAAGATCATTGCTGATCGCAATGCGACATGGATCTAATAAACCTGGGTACGACATGCATGTAAACTGTATGATGCTGACACCTTTTGACTCGTATAGGCTACGACGCACGTTACTATAGAAGAATAAAACGTCATCAGCATCGTCATCAGTAAACAAAAAGCATAATGACTAATTTATATGTGTGCTGAAAAAAGTCGAAGCGGCGAAAAAGGAAGCAATAAGAGCTTGAGGTAAGCACTTTTACGTTTTAGCGCCATGTTGTGTTAATTTCATGTCACATTGTTATTGGCTGGTCAGTAAACGTGGGTCGTGGCAACAAACACACCATGCGATGATCAGGCTGAATTTTTGACTGTCAGAAAATGATCATAGGCTATCTTTGGTCGCAAGAATGTTACAATGGCCGTCTTTTAACCTCTATCTCTGTAAGACATAAGACCACAGATTATGAGCCATGATCACAGAAATCGCCATTGTTTCACGATGCCAATCTTTTGTCTGGGACAGCCGAAAATCGTGCAGTGTGTAACGTTAGAGGGCTAGAAGGTGGGACAGAGCAGGCATAATTTAGTGTTTTATCCACCATTGTATCTTTACACAGAATTTTAAGCAGTGATTTTGGTTGTAGAGTAATTTACAGATACACAGGGTCCATGACTGCAAATGGGGTGCAAAAATAAAATGTAAAAAAAAGTAGTTGAGCTGTCAGTTATACACTTTAAATTCTTGGTTCAGCTGCAACAAACTAAAAAAAAAATGTTGGTTCAGAAAGCAGCTGTCTTTAAGTGCTACAATTTCTCAAAGGTCTAATTGGTGTACTAAACCCAAACCTGCCTTGATCACTCATCCAGATATATTGAGCCAAACACAGCCTCTAAACAGTGTCAGTCAAGCTAGACTCTCACTTGCTCAGAGGATCTCGTAAATGACATCCCTACCAGTGTAGAAAACAAAGCTAAAGCTGCTTGGCAAGAGAATATAGATAGTAATTGTGCCCCCTGGGCTTAAAGAAACCCTGAATCTATATATAGCATACGGCACTGAATTATGAAAGGCTTCAAACGCAATATCGCTCCCACAGAAAGACAGGAGCAAGTCTTAGGGATAGAAAATGAGTGTGTTTGGACACAGCTGATTAAATATTGTAAATTAAACTGTTTGTTTTTAAGCACAAACCTTAGTCTTCCTAGGAGGTTTTAGGTAATTTCTGTTGACATATTGATGGCACATGACATTTGACCTTTCCATCTCAACTGGCCGAAATGCCAGAGTGTGACCACCTGGGCACAGTTTGTCGATAACTACAGAAAACGTCTGTGACTTCTCAACACAAAATTCCCTGTACTCTGTTGCAGCACATTGATTGACAGGCTTTCAATATCTCAGTTAACAGCTGTTTCAGTGGGTTGCCTGCGGGGAAACACTGTAGGCCCCATATCCTGAAGTGTAGTGACTCCATCTAAGCAGTCCTTCATTTCTGTTCAACCAATATAATACTCTCTGACTGCTGAATATGAAGCCCGACTCATGAGGGATTTCCGAAACATTTAGGGTGATAATTTCATCCAAATCCATTGCCCACCCACAACAAAATGTGTTGCAGTTCTAGTTTCTGCGGTCTTAGTATGATAAATGACTGCATGTGAAATATTATTCAGAAAGAACATAGGAATACTGCTAAATATGGAAACAAGCAGAGGTCCAAAATGTATTGAGAAATTGTAACAGATACTATGTAAAAAATTTTACTTGATTAAAAGGTATAATTAAGTACCTAGCCATAAAAATATTTCAGTGAAAGTAATAATAAAAAAAAAGCCTTCACATTAAATTGTACTTCAGTAATTAATAGTAGAAAGTACACTTTTCTCATCTTTTTAAAAATATTTTTTGGAGACAAGAGACTGTAGAGATTTTTTCATTTGAGTATTTTTGATGCCAACATATTTTCTAAAGAAAACTTTATAAAGAAAAGAAAAAACTATTTTCTCATTGTTGTGTCTATAGCACGCAAATGTCAAAATGAAAGCAATATCCTGAAACATGTTACCTGAATATTTTCAGTTAAAATTAGCAGCAGATGATTTTACAGGGTTCTGACATTATAGTGATTTTCATAATACAGTGATTTTTAGACTAGTAATCAGGATTGTTTGTGAACTCAAGTTCATTCATCTACTGTGATGGTTATTATAAAAATGCAGGCAAGTGAATAAGAAAAAATATCACTATGTTTCATATATAATGCCTCATTTGGATTTGGAAGACATAGAATACAGTTCATGACTTGTATTTACTACTGCCATGTTGTTGTTTAATGATTTTTGGAACATGAAAGCCCCTCATTGTCATCCAAGTGTATTATTTTTATTTTCAAACCATTGTGGAAAGATTTAAGTCTTGATGTAGTTACGTCTTGATATTGTTAAGTGTTGAACATGTAGTTCATGAGCATCTGTAAAATATATATAGTGTTTATATAGTGTATGAATTTGTAGCCATAGACTCGCGCATTTGTACTAACGTAAACAGGACATTTTATATCTGAGAAACTAATACCTTTATATCGCATTTCTTCTATTTTATAGAACGTTAAAAAACATCCTGGCGTCGTGAGACATTTTGATGCAATGAAATGAATCCTACATAATGTTTCACTTGCTGTAGTCATGAACTATAGTTTGAAAAAAAGTCTAACTAGTAAAATGTGTACAAGTTCTGTCACAGTAACACAGTAACAACTAACGCAAGCAGGCTAATAAAAGAAAGACTTAATCACGTAAATATCTCCTCTGATGGATCTCGCCCTGTGTCACATGGTGTTCTTCCTCTGAAGTAAGTCTTATTCCTCACAGCGCATCTTTTTCCAGAAAGGACAAGTAGCCCAGACGAACTTGGAAAAAAGTCTCCGTGCTTTGTTTACGGTGATGTGGGCGTTACGTTTGGCGCGCGCCCTCCCGTGGCGATTATACTATGAAAAGGGAAGGATTCCCTCTAAAAATACTTGCCCAAAAACGAAAATTCTGTCATCATGTCCACTCACTATTACAAATCTACACTCTAAAAAAAACGCTAAGTTTAAACAATTTTGGTAACCCAACACTGGGTCAAATATGGACAAACCCAGCGTTAAATCTTTGACCCAACATGCTGGGTTGTTTTAATTAACTCAAATATTAAATGAAAATTACTACTGCTGGCTTAAAATGAACCAAAAATAGGTTGGAAATTGAAAAGCAGACAGAATTACTAGGCAACAGTAATAATCAAAACGTGAACATTTATTAATTAGTGAAAACACCCATGGACACAAATATAAGACAAATTGAATTATTTCGCATAGTTTTCAACTTTGCAGCTCCTTTAACAAGCATTTTAGAAATAAAAATACAACATTTAAAAGTAATATTTTAATTCATGTATACTATTATCCTTTTTAACCGAAATAGTGCCGATTCTCGTTCCGGTGTGTCACTGAAATTTGAGCTGGGCTGCTTTTCCCCTGAGGAACTGCGAACTTCAGACTGCCGCCTCGCGTTTCACTAGTACCCTAATTTCACTGAAGAAGTTCAGTAAATCAGCGGAGGACTCGCTCTCTCCTGAGGAGAATGAAAAGCCCACGCTCTGACTGTAACCCAGCAGCTGGGTTAAAGTACCTGCGCTGGGTTATTTCGTCGGAGGAAGGGGGAGGGCTGTATTCTGTATAGTTTTATGTATACTCTTTTGTGCCTTTAATGGACAGGACAGTAAAGAGATGACAGGAAAGTACTGGGTGGAGAGAGGAGAGTGAGATCGGCAAAGGACCTCGAGACGGGATTCGAACTCGGGTCGTCGTCAGCACAGTTGTGCTATATGTCGGCGCACTAACCACAAGGATATTGGTGCCAACAACCCAGCATTTTTTAAAGTGTACAGAAGAGTGTACCAGAAGTCTGAGATCTACTAGTGAGCGACGCCTCGTCGTACCATCACAGAGAGGCACAATATCACTTTCCAGGGCATTTTCATTCGCCATTCCTGCATGGTGGAATAATCTTCCCACCTCTATCCGGAATGCTGCTTCCCTGACAATTTTTAAGCGACAGCTGAAAACTCATCTCTTTCATCACTATTTGAATTCATCAAAAAAAAAAAAAACTTTTTCGCTTTCCTTAATCTTTTCGTCTAGCTTGTGCCTATTTGAACAATGCCTAAAACTTGGTTTTACAAGCACTTCTTGTGTTTATTTGCTTTTTTAAGGTGATTTGCTTGATGTATTCCCCAACTGTAAGTCTCTTTGGATAAAAGCATCTGCTAAATGAATGTAAATGTAAGACCTTCGTTCATCAAGATATTTTTTATTAAATCCAAGAGCTTTCTGACCCTGCATAGACAGCAATGCAACTGACACTTTCAAGGCCCAGAAAGGTAAAGACATCGTTAAAATTGTCCATGTGACATCAGTGGTTTAACCTTAATTTTATGAAGCTACGAGAATACATTATGTGTGCAAAGAAAATAAAAATAACGACTTTCTTCTCTTCCTTCTCCGCCACCTTTCACTAGAATACCACGGGGTATAAGGGTAATTAATGACAGAATTTTCATTTTTGGGTGAACTCTCCCTTTAAGTATAGTAGTTAAGTATTGTTACTCAAATACTGGAATCAAGAATTCATAACCTATGCTTCATAACCTATGCAAATATAAAACACACTGCGTACTGCATATGATTTTATACACACATTTTATACAGTTTTATACTGTGTCAGTTTATTTCTCATCCTCTTGCTTGCTGTCTGAGATAATCTGTGTCTGTTCTCCCCAAGACAGACATTCTCAATACTGACATGTTCAATAGTTCAACCTAATCCTAATTGAAAAATGAACAATTATAGACAACATATCTCAACATGATAAATGTCAGGCAATCTGATGAGAAGCATGTCAGCAGTTGTCTCATGTTAGCCCATCTAGAAAGAATAACAATAATCTTTTATTCATTTAATTTTTTTTTCTTTCTTTCTTTTCTTTTTTTTTTTTTTTTGGCAGATACCCAGAGCCAAAGTAATAGAATGTCTCGTCTATTATACAGAATGTTTGATAACAGCAGATAACCGCTGGTTAAGGCTCCCATCGGCTTTTGAAATAAAATGATTGCTTTAAGCTCACAGGTATCTGACTTCCACTGAATAAATAAATCATGATTCTAAAGTTGTGACATGTTATTGTTATATCTTAATTTATTAGCTGTTCCTGTTGGGCAACAGAAAAACCTTTCATCCATTAAAAAAAGTAATGCTCTTTTGGACAGTTTGTAAAAACAAATTCATTACTTGATCTAAGCACATACTAATATATATAAATGAAATGTCACTTATAAATTATTATTACATTAATTACAATGTATTTATTTAAATTATATATATATATATATATATATATATATATATATATATATATATATATATATATATATATATTTATTTATTTATTTATTTTATTTTTATTTTTTTATTAAGAAGTCTCCTATGTTCACCAAGGCTGCATTTAATTATTAATAACTAAAGGTTCAAGCACGTAGCGCTGAAACCCTATTGTAATTGTTAGAATGGTCACAGATCAGTAATCTCCATGTAAAACTGATTGTGCAGACCAAACCCAAAGTCATAGAGACTTGAAACTTGGAGGGGTGATAGTACTCACACCATCTACAATGTGACCAAGGCTCACCCTAATCGGCCTGACGGGTGCGCTACAGTGATCAAAAGCACAAAATCGATTATAACTCCTAAACCATCAGTCGCAGGCTCAAGTGTCGTTGGAATCCATTCGATCATAAGCCCAATCGGAACCAAACCAGTGCAGAAAGATTCTCTGGAGAGTGAATATCAATAATTATCAAAAAAAGGTTGAACTTTCAGCTCACCATCGCAAAGGGGCGCCAAAATGTTTAAAAGGGGCAGGGCTACTTTTAGTAAAATGCTTATAACACCTGAACGGAAAGAGATATCTCACTTGGTGGTGCTATAAGAGGGTAAAAACATAAAAATGGCTATAACTGCACAACCATTTGTCCTATCTACATGAAAATCGGTGTGCACAGTCTTGGTGCGAAGTACCAGAAGTGTCTACAATGACATATGCATACATCAAAAAACATGGCCGCCTTTGGCCGACGAATTTTGAGCACCTGTTAGACAAAGTTAACAGAAGCCGATTGGAACGAAAATTTGAAAGAAAGAAATTTAAAAGAAATCGGCCACTGGGGGTGAAATTGCATTTTTCAAAGGGTGTAAACAATTGTACATTGCACAGTTTTACACATATTTCATGATATTCGTATCATATCATAAAACTCCTCAATCAAATCGTTTGTTAAATGATTAAGAAGATGTAAAAAGCTTACTTTTGTGAACTAGTCCTAGGTTTTTAGCTCAGTCTGGGAAAAAAAAACACTGCAGTACAATTCTCTGGACTATCTAGGCCAATAATTATCAAAAAAAAAAATTAAATTTACCCTTTGGGAAGCTATAACAGGGCCATTTAGAAAAGGGTCCTGTCTAAATTTACCCAAAATTCTATATAGCCTAAAGGAAAACTCAAAACTTTACGAAACCTGGTGAACACATGCGACAGGTGATTCTAAACAAGCATGCACAGTTTTAAGGGGACCAGACCACAGCTGGCGCTATACCAGTCATAAACATTAAACAAAAAATCATATTTCTATGGTAAATTACCTGGATTTGCCAAAAATGTTTTTTTAATCATTGATTTAAGTGGGTACAGCCTTGCTAAATAATATGTAATGTCTTTTTCCTTATATGCTCAAATGCCTTAAGTGCTTTAACCCCAGTAATCACCGCCTGCAGCTATATTTATTGTTACAATTTAAAATAACTATTTTCGTTTTTATTAAAAGAACAACAGCATTTATTTAGAATAGAAATCTTTGGAACATTATAAATGTATTTGATGAATTTAATGTATCGCTGCTAAACAGAAGTATAAATTGCTACCGATTAATTAATTAATTAAAATTACTACCGAAAAATTGGAACGCTAGTGTAGATGAAGTAGTAAAACAACAAATGATTTTTTTTTAGGTATTGCATATATGGCAATACTGCATAAATATGGTAATGAGGCACCTGTGAAATTGTGTAAAACCTCATATAAATTCATGGAATAATTTCTTTGGTTTTCAGATCTTCCCACAGCGAAATTCAATCAGTCAGTGGTTTGATCAAGTCAGAATATACACTGTGAAAAGCAACATGATACATGGCACAAGAATCATACCAAGTCACTCCTATTAAGATGTCTTGCCGTTCAGGATCAGCGGATCCTGGGATTCCCTGATTGTGCTTCAAAAGCCACTGTGTCACGAAAGATAACTGATAAATATCCAAGTGAAACGTTTCATGAATTTCAATCTAAACCTTTAACTGCGAGCTATTTTTCAGTAGCTAGATCAGTCATTCTTCTTTTGTGTGTCTTTCCCGCTGTTATCCATCATGAAGGATGTGTTAGACACTTTGCCAAAAGTCTTGTCTTTGGCCTCCCGCTGGCAGCTGAACACTCACTCCTTAGGTGAGACTGCACTTGTCATGAGAATGGCAGCAGCCGAGAGATTACTTTCCCGAAGATGTTGGAAGGCCTGCCGCTTTTCTGAATAGACTGCCAGGCCCTGTGAACGGCAAGCGGGGGGTATCGTGGCCTCAATGTGTGACAAACCCAGCTCTCCCCTCTCTAGGACCCCCGTGGACCTGACTACAGCGATGTGTCAAACCATGCCTTCAGCATCTTTAGAAAGATTAATGACCATGTGCTCTAAAAAGACTCCCCAGCCTCCATCTGGGCTCCTTAAGCAACCCGGAGGGGTATTCAGCCAGAACTAGAAATGCTAAGTGGATGTGCTGGACTCTGTGGGGTTTGAATTCAGTCATCATTTATTGAAATTAAAAGCCAGCGTGAAGGTGATGAACTCTGATCTGCTTTAGTGAGATGTTAAAGGAAAGCCTTAAAATGTAATCATACTTGTTCACCTGAACCTTTAGGAATCTGGCACAGGGACAAACAAACTGTGTAGACTATATATGGTTGCTTCACACACACACACACACACATTTATGCATATGTATCTAGTCATGAAACTCAAGATGGCATGGACTGATACGTACTTTACATGCAATCTGTGGGCAACAGACCATGGATAGACATTTTTGGGTGGCAGGTGCTCAAGTGAAAATGATGGAAACTAGTTTCTACCATGGGATATAAAAATATTTTACAATTCTGTCGTTTTTTTTTTTTTTTCCTCAGAAATGAGAAATGAGAAGAATCTTGAGAAGAACTGTGAGGTAAAAATTCAGAATTACCTTTTGTATTTTTAATTTTGTGCTGGAACCAAAAAACATTTAAGAAAAAAAAAAGTCAAAATTGTGTATGAATGACTGATTAGATCGTTGATTCACCAAGTTCTTTCAAAAATGTTTGAATCATCCAAGAATGAAACACCACTTTGTTGCTGGGAGATGTAGCTGTTCTGCTTTGACTGGTGGAATAGCGAAAACCAGACCAAACTGACAATGTTGTGTCTGAAAATAATATATTAAAATGAATATCACATTTGTAGTCGTATTAATAGTATTATAGTGTTCTTGCTTAACTATATTATTTTAACACACACACACAAAAAAAACAACAACTGTATCTTGAATTTTGGGGGTGTTTTTATTAAAGAAGAATTTGACTTCCAGAACAAAAATTTATAGATAATTTACTCACCCCCTTGTCATCCAAGATGTTCATGTCTTTCTTTCTTCAGTCGTAAAGAAATTATGTTTTTTGAGGCAAAACTTTCAGGATTTTTCTCCATATAATGGACTTCTATGGTCCCCCCGAAATTTGAACTTCCAAAATGTAGTTTAAATGCAGCTTTAAAGGCTCTAAACGATACCAGCCGAGGAAGAAGGGTCTTATCTAGTCAAATGATTGGTTCATTTCTTAAAAAAATAAAAAAATGTATATACTTTTTAACCTCAAATGCTCATCTTGTTTATCTCTGCATTTCAGTTCAATACTGTTAGGGTAGGTCGAAAAAACTCCCATCTCATTTTCTTCTATAACTTCAAAATCATCCTATATCGCTGCAGAAGTACTGACCCAGTATTTACAAAGTGAACACATGAGGGGTCAAACACCCTTTACAAAAAAAAGGTAAAACAGCCATGTAAGCAAGGTAAAACAGTGATTTTGAAGTTGGAGGAGAAAATGAGATGTGAGTTTTTCTCGACATACTGTAAGTGTATTGAACCGAAATACACAGAGTTCACACAGAGCTAGACAAGACGAGCGTTTAAAGTTAAAAAGTATATAAATTGTCAATTTTTGTAGAAAATAACTGATCGTTTCACAAGATAAGACCTTTCTTTCTTGGTTGGGATCATCTAGATCCCTTTGAAGCTGCATTTAAGCAGCATTTTGGAAGTTCAAACTCACAGGCACCATAGAAGTCCACTTCATACAGAAATAAAACTAGAATTATTTATTATATAGTTCGCCCAAAAATGAAAATTCTGTCATTAACTACTTACCCTTGTGTAGTTCCAAACCCGTAAGACCATTCGTCTTCAGAACACAAATTAAGATATTTTTTATGAAATCCAAGAGCTTTCTGCATGGACAGCAGTGCCATGGTACTCTCCTGAATGCGCGTCGAAGACTGACATGGAAGAGAACAAATTGCTGAATAAAATCATTATTTTTGTTTTCTTTGCGCACAAAAAATATTCTTATAAATTCATAAAATTACAGTTGAACCACTGATGTCACATGGACTATTTTAACAATGTCCTTACGATCTTTATGAGCCTTAAACATGTCAGTTGTGTTGCTGTCTGTGCAGGGTCAGAAAACTCTCTGATTTCATCTAAAATATCTTAATTTGTGTTCTGAAGATGAACGAAGGTCTTACGGGTTTGGAACAACATGACGATGAGAAATGAATGACAGAAATTTATTTTTGGGTGAACTGTTACAATAATATTGCAAACATGATTTGGAAATGAAATTCACAAAATTTAAACCATCCTTGTTTTTTTTTTACAGGACTCTGACTTTGATAACACACAATTTAGAGATTATGTAGAAGATTTGTAAAATTTACAGTAATTATGGAAATATTATATCAAAGTTTGAGAAGCAGAGCGCACAAAAAACACTGAGTTACAAATATTGAAACAACAAGACAAAATCTGATATCCCTTAAATTAACTTTTGCACTGTGGCGTAATCTTTGCAAACAACAGATAAACCATGTAGGCGACTTCTTGATTGTTTGGTCACTAAAAACATTTTGTTCTTACCTTTATCATGAGTCTAGATGATTTCCTCTTGTTTGACAGGTTATAGATTAAATAAAGACATCCCAGAATTACTTTGCGTACCATCTGTCAGTCTCCTGCTATGTGTCCTCATTTCTAACTTCTAATTTAGATGTTGTCTACCTAGAGACCGTGCTTGCTGATCCCATGCACCAATCCACACCTGTCCCTGCACAGGTTAATTAAAGGATAGGAGTAATTGGTCCACTGTGGAGAATCTTAACTTTTGTGAGCTCTCAAACAACCAACATATTAAAAGGGAGCATCTACCGAGCATTTAAAAACTGAAGCTCATCTAATACCGAATAGTAATTATGTAATTTGGTTGATGCTACAACTGGCCTAGAATGGCCTTATTGTGTTGATATGACATAATACATGCAATGATTTTGGAATGAATTATGATTAACCACTATATTTAATGGTGTATAATTCAAAGAGGTCTGTAATGCCTTGAGCTATCCATTTTTTATGCTAACCAGCTAACCCCTTGTGCTGTCAGGCTGTGATTTACCCAAGTAGGACATGTTACTGAATTAGCATCATTGTTGGTCCTTGAACAACATGAACCAAACTAATTATAGGTGTAGGTCTGGTATTTGTCTGAGACATTCTTACCAACCAATCATTTCCCAATCATTTCCTACAAAAATAAATGAATGAATGAATGAATGAATGAACAATCATTTCCCACAAAAATAAATGAATGAATGAACGAACGAATGAATTAATTAAGATTTTTGATCCGTCCGAATGTTGTCCAAATGAGACATTCTTACCAACCAATCATTTCCCACAAAAATGAATGAATGAATGAACAAATGAATGAACGGATGAATGAACAATCATTTCCCACAAAAATGAATGAATGAATGAATGAATAAATGAACGAATGAATGAACAATCATTTCCCACAAAAATGAATGAATGAATGAATGAATAAATGAACGAATGAATGAACAATCATTTCCCACAAAAATGAATGAATGAATGAATAAATGAACGAATGAATGAACAATCATTTCCCAAAAAATTAATGAATGAACGAATGGATGAACAATCATTTCCCACAAATAAATGAATGAATGAACCAATTAATGAATGAATGATTGAATGAATGATTTTTGATCTGTCTGAATGAGACATTCTTACCAACTAATCATTTCCCAATCATTTCCCACAAAAATTAATGAGCAAATGAATGACTGATTGAATGAATGAATGAACCAATGAATGAACGAATGAATGAATGAATGAATGAATGAATGAACAATCAATGAAGATTTTTTATCTGTCCGAATGAGACATTCTTACCAACTAATCATTTTCCAATTATTTCCCACAAAAATGAATGAATGAATGAATGAACAATCATTTCCCACAAAATGAATGAATGAATAAATAAACAAATGAACAATCATTTCCCAAAAAAATGAATGAATGAATTAATTAATTAATGAACGAATGGATGAACAAGAAGTTCCCACAAATGAATGAATGAATGAAGATTTTTGATCTGTCCGAATGAGACATTCTTACCAACTAATCATTTCCCAATTATTTCCCACAAAAATGAATAAACGAATGAATGAATGAATGAATGAACTAATGAACGAATGAATGAACAATCATTTCCCCCAAAATGAATGTATGAATGAATGAATGAACGAATTAACAATCATTTCCCACAAAAATGAATGAATGAATGAACAAACGAACAAGCGAATGAACAATTATTTCCCAAAAAATGAATGAATGAAAATTTTTGATCTGTCCGAATGAGACATTTTTACCAACCAATCATTTCCCACAAAATGAATGAATGAACGAATGAATGAATGAATGAATGAATGAATGAACTGACGAACGAATGAATGAACAATCATTTCCCACAAAAATAAATGAATGAATGAATGAACGAACGAATGAGTGAATAAACAAATGAATGAACAATCATTTCCCACAAAAATGAATGAATGAATTGATTAATTAATTAATTAATGAACGAATGGATGAACAATCATTTCCCACAAATGAATGAATGAATGAAGATTTTTTATCTGTCTGAATGAGACATTCTTACCAACTAATCATTTTCCAATTATTTCCCACAAAAATGAATGAACGAATGAATGAATGAATGATTGAATAAATGAATGAACGAATGAATGAACAATCATTTCCTACAAAAATAAATGAATGAATGAATGAATGAACGAACGAACAAATGAGTGAATGAACAAATATATGAACAATCATTTCCCACAAAAATGAATGAATGAATGAATGAATGATCATTTCCCAAAAAATGAATGAATTAATTAATTAATGAACGAATGGATGAGCAAGAATTTCCCACAAATGAATGAAGATTTTTGATCTGTCCGAATGAGACATTCTTACCAACTAATCATTTCCCAATTATTTCCCACAAAAATGAATAAACGAATGAATGAATGAATGAATGAACTAATGAACGAATGAATGAACAATCATTTCCCCCAAAATGAATGTATGAATAAATGAATGAACGAATTAACAATCATTTCCCACAAAAATGAATGAATGAATGAACAAACGAACAAGCGAATGAACAATTATTTCCCAAAAAATGAATGAATGAAAGTTTTTTAATCTGTCCGAATGAGACATTTTTACCAACCAATCATTTCCCACAAAATGAATGAATGAACGAATGAATGAATGAATGAATGAATGAATGAATGAACTGACAAACGAATGAATGAACAATCATTTCCCACAAAAATGAATGAATGAATTGATTAATTAATTAATTAATGAACGAATGGATGAACAATCATTTCCCACAAATGAATGAATGAATGAAGATTTTTTATCTGTCTGAATGAGACATTCTTACCAACTAATCATTTTCCAATTATTTCCCACAAAAATGAATGAACGAATGAATGAATGAATGATTGAATAAATGAATGAACGAATGAATGAACAATCATTTCCTACAAAAATAAATGAATGAATGAATGAATGAACGAACGAACAAATGAGTGAATGAACAAATATATGAACAATCATTTCCCACAAAAATGAATGAATGAATGAATGAATGATCATTTCCCAAAAAATGAATGAATGAATTAATTAATGAACGAATGGATGAACAAGAATTTCCCACAAATGAATGAAGATTTTTGATCTGTCCGAATGAGACATTCTTTCCAACTAATCATTTCCCAATCATTTTCCACAAAAATGAATGAACGAATGAATGAATGAATGATTGAATGAACGAATGAATGAACGAATTAAGATTTTTGAGCTGTCCGAATGTTGTTAGCTAGCTGTTTCTCACATGAAAAGGACTAATAGATTGTTTCACGTGAAATTAATTTAAGGTTTTTGCACGTTACATATACAACAAAGCCACTGAATTGTGATAAGAGGTCACAGAGTCTTTGGTATGGCATGTGTTCTGAAGAACATCAGATCCAGAGACACACTTGATTATTTTGGACATGTGCAGCTGTAGGAATAAGCATTAATGCCTGCTGCACATTTGCGATCTTGGGAGCCAGGAGCTTCATCAAAAAAACCTCTTCGCAATTTAGAGGCTCTTCACGGGCAGAAACCTATCTGAACACAACTCTAGCAACCTAATATCTGTGAAGCTATGAATATTTAGGCTCATACTCCACTTCCTGTTCTTTCTGGTGGGAGAAGGCCTCATAGCTCTGAGTTTGCAAAGCCACTCATTACTAGTGTCACGTAGCCAGACCTATGACCACACTTAGACAGGAAGAGACCATCTAAACAACATATGAAGCAAACGACTACAGTTTGTTTAGATTTTATCTGTCGCTTAGAGCCGGAGTATATTATATTGTATTATATTATATTATTAATAATAGTAGAGCATTGTGAAATAAAGAAAACAGATTGTACAGGAAATACACTGACAAAACAAGTGATTTTAAGCCATTGAAATGCAATCATCAGTGAAAGAGAACTCTGAGAGACTGTTTCTGAGCACTGTCAGAGAGGTGTGTGCACGTGAAGATGGTTGGTTATAGAGCATGGGCGTGCTGAACCAAGTTATTTTTGCCAGTTTATAGGCCGTGGACAGTTAAATACACACTTGTATATGTCAGAATGCCTGTCTTTATAAGTATTCTAATAAACACCATTCAGGTCTCAAGTAAAAGCGAACAGCTGAGAAAGAAAACACGTGCAAGAGTGTATTGAATGCGGCCAGCTCTTAAAGTGACGGCAGTCTAATATTCCTGCAGTCTGTCAGTCATGTTAATCAAACAACAAAAGAGAGAAAAACTCTCATTGCTCTTGACTAAATCATTTTTGTAACTTAAATAAGAAGAAATATATATTACATTTACACTGTAAGAATATGCAGTGTTTTTATAAATTTGATTACTTCATACAATGTATGTAGCTTTTCATATTTATTTGTTTTACTGTAGTTTTTTTTACCTGTTGCCTATTTTTTCCTATTTCCTATTTAGTCCTATTGCTTGTAATTAGTTTTTTATTCTTATTTAATCGCTGACTGTTTACTTGTCTTCAGTGAGTTTTTTTAGGCTAGTATTAGTTTTGTGATATTGACATTGGTGACAAGAATTATGACATTTCTATAGTATCAAAAATGTTGATATCATAAAGCACTTATTTAAAGTAAAAATAACTATATTGTGATATATATTGTTATCGTGAAAGAAAAATATTCATATCATAATTAGGTCAACATAGGCTCACTGGAAATACATTCCTCTATTTACATTTCTGCAAAACTGAAAAAACATACCTATATGTACGAATCACTGCAGTTTCCAGTTGACATGAACACTAGAGGCAGTAAAACTCAGACAATTTTTATTCCTTTTCATACAAAATATGATTTACACACAGAGTTTTGATTAATAAAGCTTAATTTTCACACAATTACTTGCAGAATATTATGTTATGACTTGACAAAACAATTTTAACATCCTGCTCGATTTGAAAACTGCTACTTTTAAATGTTGTCACATATACAGCTTCATATGCGTGAGTTTTGTAATTCAGTAGGTTTGCTTGGTCACTTATTCGATACGGCGTTGTACTTGAGTGGTGAAGATTCGTGGACCGAAGAATAAAAGTCTTTATCTATTATTTTGTGACTGAGTCACAGTTAACTTCTTTATACATCCAAAACCTCAATTTGAATTTGAAAATTTGTCTACAGAGAAAGGGGGATGTATCAAAGCAAAGGTTAGAGTGGCTGGGTGGCAGAGTGGCACCCCTGCAAGAAAGCACTTAGCTTTAGTTCAGCAATGGATAAAGCAGAATGATCTCGCTATGCATGCCACCATCTTTGAACATCAAGACAAAAGTGCTGCACACAGTGGCAACCTCTTGAAATCACAGTCAGTAAATCTAAAGTCTAATATGACTGTTTGTAGTTCTATGAATGCCTGTTGGGATATTCAGACAGATAAATGCAGTGAAACATCTTAATTAATTTCCGTCAGGCTTCAAGCATCAAATCAAACACTTCTGAAAAAACAAGCTCACAGTTATGTTATGTGTCAAAATGTGCTTAACCTAACACTTGCTGCCAAACGAGGATTTTAACCAGGCTTACACATCATTAACACTTAAGCACTATTAATATAGTTTCTAATGTGATTAGAGAGCATATAACGCCAGAATCAGGGTTGCCAGGTTTTCACAACAAAACCCACCCAAGGCTACTCAAACTAGCCCAAAACTAGCCCAATCGTGTTTCAGAGCGGTCCTACGGTAAAAATCGATTTCCGGGGGGTAAAATACACGGTTTTTGGCGGGGTCCCCCTGGTAAAATTTGCATTGCAGGGGTTAAATATCAAGTTATTGGGGTCGCTTTAACCCACGGGCATGAAAAACAACCCACGGCAACAGTGTTAAAACTGCAGACTTAGCAACACTGTCCAAAATAGATAAATATGAAAATGATATCCAGGTTGTACACACCGTTATTGCTGTTTGTACTGATCCAAAGTTTAGGATTGGATTTTAGCACTGAATGTTTTTGAAAGAAGTCTCTTTTGCTCACCAAGGCTGCATTTATTAAATCAGAAAAGACAAGTTAAAAAGTAATTATTGTAAAATATTGTTAGAATTTATCTGTTTTCTATCTGAATAAAAATGCTTTTTTGCCCTGTGATGGTAAAAAGCTGAATTTTCAGCTGTCATATGATTCTTCAGAAATCATACTAATATGCTGATTTGTACCTTAAAAAACATCTCAGGTTATGAAAGAGACACTGCGTCCTCTAGAGGTCGCTATGGGGAACGCCATCTCCATGACCGGTGTCTGAAGCCTACATACAAAAACGACAACAATGTTGGCCCGGCGACAGCCTATGACGTCACTTCCAGCGCGACTCATCGCTGCCGGTGCATCACTACCGGTGCGACCACAGCATAAAAAAAAAGGACGCCGGCAGAACACAACATTCGCTTCTTCGCCTGAAGCTTACATCCGAAGCATGGTGATGAGACTAGAGGACACAGTGTCTCGTTCCATTCTCAGGGAACCAGGGTTACATACGTAACCTGAGACATTCCCTTTCGAGAAACTCGAACTGCGTCCTCTAGAGGGACGCTATGGGGAATGGTTATACCCGCCCTGCCATGCTGAGGGGAGTGCATGTGATTTTAAATTTGGAAGAGAAAATGAGATGGGAGTTTTTTTAAATACCCTAACTGACATAAACAGGAATACACACAGTTCACACAGAGCTAGACCAAGACGAGCGTTTGCGGTTAAAAAGTATATAAACTGTAAATTTTTTAGAAAATAACCGATTGTTTCACTAGATAAGACCCTTCTTCCTCGGCTGGGATCGTTTAGAGTCATTTGAAGCTGCATTTAAACTCATTTTGAAAGTTCAAACTCGGGGGCATGAAGTCCATTATATGGAGAGAAATCCTAAAATGTTTTCCTCAGAAAACATAATTTCTTTACGACTGAAGAAAGAAAGACATGAACATCTTGGATGACAAGGAGGTGAGTACATTCTCTGTAAAATTTTGTTCTGGAATTGAACTACTCCTTTAATGTACTGCAGACTTGTTAAATACACCAAACTTCTGAACTATATATATATATAGTATATATACTGTTGTGTAAAAGCAACATCATGCTGTTGTACTTAATATCAACACAGCTGTAACTACCTGCAGTCAGCCCATGCTGATATTCAGTATAACGGTGCTCTTGCCTGTGAGATATTGCTTAAATGTGTCCCGAAAGCTTCCTCAGCCATTTGAAACTTGTCATTCAATCATTCCAAATCCTGTCAAAATAATCTGTGTTTGATTCATTTTCCCTTTCAATAGGCCTTCATGACAGACCTGTGAGAAGAAAACTCTCTAAGAAAACATTCTAATCTCTTTCCTCCAGACCCAGAGAAAACAGATTTGTGTTCATTCAGCACTGGAAGGTGCAAGTATCTGTTCATATCGGAGGGGTTCGTTGTCAGCCTCTGCAGCTTTAAACTCTATACAGAGCATTGCACAGCCACTGAAAATATCTAAGCAGGCACTCCATCAAATGTTTTTAAGCATATCTTCATTTGTATATCGCCGAACAAATCAAGTTTTCAGCAAGTTAACTTTATTTCCGCTGGGTTGTTCTTTGCCAGAAGCCACAAGATTAAAAAGCTGATCTCGTATTCTCATAATTAAATTTTAGGAAATATACATAGTCTCTGCGTATAATTTCTCTTCCTTAATTGACTGATATTTACATACAAGCCACCAGCTGTCCTAACAAAAGTAAATTAACCTGACAGTGCTCCATCCCCCTGGAACGCTCTTGGAACAGATTCATTTAATATCCAAGTGTGCAATTCTCACCTGTTTGAAACCACACAGCAACTGCCAGGGAACTGCTTGATTAAATACAAATATATTTTAGCTTCTATTGCCATGGGAGTAGCATCAAATGTGATCAAAACACTGAAGGAAGGATTAGTGGAGGGAAAACAGTCTTTAACTCTGCTTATGGTTATTACAATCGTCCCAACATGAGAGACCAGCTGTATTTTATTGGGTCACTCTTAAATTTGCTGGAACTAATATAGCCTGTTTCTCTAAGTTCATAAATGCATGCAAATTCTGTAAAAGATTTACAAATTACATTGCTTTACTTAATCAGACTTCAAAACCCCAACATTTTGGGATCTAATCTGATTGCAACAAGGATATTTACTATGTTAATTCGAAGGGCATTTATGCATGCGAGATGTGTTACCCTAGGCAGCGTGTTAATTGAAAAAAAAATGTAATAAAAAATAGACACATTAGGAATTTTGGTTACCATTAAGGATGAGCTATGCACAGTATCATGGTGAAGAAAATACTTTAAAGAATGCTGATAATATAAGGAGAAGAAGAATTTCCTGATAATTTACTCACCCCCCATGTCATCCAAGATGTCTTTCTTTCTTCAGTCGAAAATACATTAAGGTTTTTCAGGAAAAAATTACAGGATTTTTCTCCATATAGTGGGCTTCAGTGGGAACCAATGGTTTGAAGGTCCAAAATGCAGTTTCAATACAGCTTCAAAGGGCTCTAGAGGATCCCAGTGAGGATTAAGGGTCTTATTTAGTGAAACGATTGGTCATTTTCTTAAAACAATAAAAAAATGTATACTTTTTAACCACAAACGTTCGTCTTGTACCACCCCGACCCCACACATTACATAATCATGTTGGAAAGGACACGCATGATGTAGGCGAAAGTACCGACCCAGTATTTACAAAGTGAACTTGCAAAGAAAGTCAAATACCCTTTACAAAAAAAAAAAAAAAAGGTAAAACAACAATGTTGGACACTTTTAAAGTTGGAGAAAAAGTACACGAACGAAGAACTAACCACATGTGACTTTTCCGATGTGATTACATAATGCGTGAAGTCATGCATGTGCATTGCAGAGTGCAAGACAAGCATTTATGGTTAAAAAGTATATAAATTGTAATTTTTTTTAAGAAAATGGCCGATCGTTTCTCTAGATGAGACACTTATTCCTTGGCTGGGATCGTGTGGAGCCCTTTGAAGCTGCACTGAAGCTGCAATATGGATCTTCAACCCACTGATCTCTCCATTGAAGTCCACTATAAAGAAAAAAATCCTGGCATGTTTTCCCCCAAAAAATGTATTTCTTTGTGACTAAAGAAAGACATGAACATCTTGGATGACATGGGGGTGAGTAAATTATCAGGAATTTTTATTCTGAAAGTGAGTTTGGTTCTCACTGGCTTCCATCGTATGGGATTTTCATCCCAGAATTTTCATTTTTGGGTAGACTATCTTTAATAATCCTCAGTTTTTTAAGTATGAGTGTGAATTTGAATTGTGGATGCTGAATTAGATTACAGGAAAAGGAATTTACAGAACTGCAATTCAAAGAAATTCACTATATCGCACAACAGAGGAATATAATTTGTGCAGTAATTATATAATTTTCAATAATTATGGATATGTATCTCCTAATTTGGAGTATACTTTTTTTTTTTTTTTAAACTAATTAGACATATTTTACTAAATTATGTTTAATGTTGTCAAAATAATTAACGTTGCCCTACAGCAACTTAAAATGTTCACCAAATCATTTTTAAATCATTTTACCAAAATAAACATTTGTATCATATTCATTTTGTTGACTTCATAATATATTGAGCTAGAGACACAAATTTACTAGTTTTTCCTCAACCAGTTGTACTTCTCCAACCTAAGGTCAGTGTTCTCAAAACAAGAGACTCTTAACTTAGCAGTTTAATTTAATTACATTGTCACACTGCTTTCTTTTTAGGTACAAATTTATTTACAGTAAATACTGACATTAGTAATGTTGGGTTGTTATCTCTCAGTTACATATAACAGCACTCTAAAAAATAAAGATTCCAAAAAGAGTTTTGACAGTGATGCCACCGAAGAACTGTTTTTGGTTCCTCAAAGAACAGTGAACGTTCTTAAAAATGTTAATAATCTAAAAAATCTTTTTCCACTATAAAGAACGTTTTGTCCAAAGGAAAGGTTCCATTGATGTTAAAGGTTCTTCATGGAACGTCAGTAAAGAAGATTTATTTTTAAGAGCAAAGGATGTCATGGAAGTCTGCTTGTACTGCAAAAAACAAATATCCATAGAAGTTAACTTCAAAAAGCCCACAAACATGTTCCTGCCACTGAATATACATATTTATGAAATCTCCACATCCCACGTTTTTCAGATGCATCTAAGCAAAAAATGGTGTGAATTTTGAATCTTGACACTCATATACAATATCTCTGCAGGCCTCATTGACTGATCAATGACATTCCCCTCTCTTCTCCTTTTTTTTTTTTTTTTTTTTTTTGGTTGATACTAAAGTCACAGTATCTATTGACATTGAGCTGAACCCTCTGACCAATCATGATTCATAAATTGGTCATTTAAAGTGACTCATCTGAGACTCTTCTCTGCTCTCTTGTCTCACCATCTTCCCTTGCTCTTTCCTCCATCTACTCTGAGTGTTACACAACCTTCTTCTTGTTTGTCCAATGTACTTCCTTGTTTCTTTGCTCTTGGTTTTCAGGTTTTCAGTTTTATGGACAGAAAAGGTATGATTGGACAATTTAGTAAATTGCATTTCCTGTGCTGTGTTTATTACAGCAGAAATCAATACAATTACATTTGACAACATGATGTGCACTTGAGAATATGGCTTTGCTTTAGTTTTCAGTGTTACCTTTTGGCCAGCATGAGCCTTGAGTTGGAAATTGATGTGCAGTGTGCCAAGAAAAGTAATTTGTATAAAATAAATGTTAATTTACAATGCGTTTATGAGAATTATGAACAGGTTAGATGACTTCTTTGAGAGTATAAGAAATTCATCTTATTTTGGAGAATTGTGTAAAATCGGCTGAGGAAAAACTGCAATAATAAGCATTCCATCAAAAGTCCATTCATTTTTTAATTAATGTTTTACATTTTTTGTACTAGTAAGCAATCCTAAATATCAGCTCTAAATATAAGCTTAATTAACAACACATAAGGAAAACCATCGTTTGTATTTTATGCACAGTTTTTCGAAAGAAATCAATACTTTTAATTGAGAAATGATGCGTTAAATGGATAAAAAGTGAAACTAAAGACATTTTCAATGTTACAAAAAACAAACAAACAAACATACAATTAAAATAAATAAATGCTGTTCTTTTTAACTTTCAATCCATCTAAAGATCATGAAAAAAAAAAAAAAAGCAGCATGGTTTTCTAAACTATTAATAATAAAAATAAACGTTTTTTTAACCGAGCACAAAATCAGCATATTAGAATGATTTCTAAACGACCAAGTTTATTGTAAACTGCAATTATATTTGGTGAGCAAAAGAGACGTCTTTTAAAACATTCATAAATCTTACTGACCCCAAACTTTTAAACAGTTGTGTATATTTTTAACCCACTTTCCTACAGAGAGTAGCAGCACTGTGAACAGTTTTTGTTCAAGCAAAACATTTCCGGTTCCTTTATGTTCTTTGGTGTATTATGTGTAGTAGCCAACTCTTCAATTTAGACCTTGGGTTTTCAATTTTACTTTTAACTCCTGAGGCTTAAATGGGCACTGCTGAGATGATTTATTCTGGGAAATGAGGTACCATGCTTCATAAAATGAAAATCATTGATTAAATATAATAAAATATAAATGGAAACTTCTGTTCCTGAAAGCATCACTTATGCTGTGCATTTATAAAATATATGAATTCCTTTGGCTTTTATTTATTTAGAATTTCAATTCTACTTCCTTAAATGCAAATTCGAATTATGAAATGCTACCTATAAAAATCCACGAATGTAGAAGGCCTGCTCAATGAATTCTTAATGGTGCGCAACCATAGAAACTCCAGCAAAAAGTTTCGCCAAAAGTTTTGCTATCCAACTCTAGATTCAAGTCTGTCAAAATGTTAGACAGCACATTATTACAGTGAACTGGTGTGCCTGAACTCTGACCTTTGAGAGAATTTGAGATGCTCTAGGAAACCAGAAGGATGTGAGTTAACAGCAATGACCCTTAAAGAAATAAAAGGTAAAAAACTCCAAGATGATAATTTTGGGGCCTAAAAAATCTATTATAAATTTAGCATGATCACTCGTATTTCCATATCACTCAATGTGGCTGAACCCCTGCAGACACCAGTCTCCACTTTTACAACCGTTAACAGGCGTATAAAACTAAGCTCTCAAATAAATTCCTTAATCTTCCATAATGAATTCTCCGGGCTCTTTTAACATGTCACTAACGCAGGAGTGGATTGTCCCTCAAGCGTACGCGTTTGATACGTCAGAGCGGCGATCAAAAACCACAGCATTCAAATTAACCGAAGCGGCACAGACATTAAACATGTTGCTGACACAGAATCTCAGATTAAAGAGCGAGGTTGCAAGGATTTCCATACTGTACGAAACACGCTGCATCTCAGTCAAATATGAAAGTGCCAGGGCTGCCGGCAGAATTCATTTAGGCATGTTTGAATCTCTCAGCTGAAGATTCCCTGAGTCTGAGATTAGAGCAATCCAGAGTCGAACCTGACATTCTTTTCTAGTGCTTTCAAATCGAGCCTACAGCATACAGTTTGAGCTACTTAAAGTTTGAGGAGTTCTCCTCATATAGCATAATCGGCAAACTACTGTGTGACCATAAAACTCCATGATGAATATACTCTGGCCTAACCTCTGTGAATCATTAAACCCCATTTTATTATCGCTAATGCTCCTGTTCTTCATATTACCAAAGGTTAGGTCTAAACTCTCCATGTAGCACAAGCTGGAAGTCATTCACAGCTGGACTGTAGAAAGCGAGTGTCTCAGATAATAATGTGTCAGGCTAATATCTGCGAGACTGCATTGCTACAGGGACAAAGCATTCTCATTAGTCATACTGTCTATAAGACACTTATCCATCCTCTCTGCAGCTCCTCGGATTATAATGAGAGAATGATTGCATCTTTCTACACGGCTGGAAAAACTGATTTTCGGTATTGCGCAAACAATTTAGCTTTCCGGTTAGGGAAACACAAAATTAAAGTGTTGTCAAATAAGCCACACTTCAAGAGTTTGCTAAAATGCAAATGACAATGCTGGATTTTTAACTCCCATGCACTAGACTCTCAAAACGGTCGAGAAAAATTGTGTTCCCAGTAACAGCCGGTCCACGCCGTCTCTTCACACTGCTGGAGTGTGAGGGAGTCTGAGTACAAATATTAGTGCGCTGTTTTCACGCTGGCAACTCAAGAGCGCCATCTTCTGGCAAGCTGTGTATTTTCCGGTCCAGTGTTTCTTGCACTTTTTAGGTGGCGGAACACACAACACTAATGCAAAATTACAGGCTACCTAACATCCCAGTCTCATTAGGATGGCGAACCAGAGGGCCGAGGCCCATTAGGCAGCCTTAATGACTAAAAATATTTTAAAATAAGACAAATTAATCTTTAAAATTAGCTTTTTTCTTAAAGGGAAAGTTAGTCCACTCAAAATGGAAAATCATTTACCCTCATGTCGTTCCAAACCTGTATGCTGAACACAAAAGAAGATATTTAGATGAGTGCTGGTGAACAAACAGTTTTGGTTCCCATTGACTTCCATTGTATTTTTTGTGCATACAGTAAATCAATGGGAATTAAAAACTGCTTAAAGGCATAGGTAACCCCAAATTAAAATTATTTCTGTCATTAATTACTCACCCTAGCGTTACTCATTCCAAACTAAGAACTTTGTTCATCTTTGAAATACAAATTAAGATATTTTTGATGATAACCGAGAGCTTTCTGACCCTGCATAGACAGCAAAGCAACTGACACGTTCAAGGCCCAGAAAGGTAGTAAGCACATTGATAAAATAGTCCATGTGACATCAGTGGTTCAACTGTAATTTTATTGAGTTACAAGAATAATTTCAGAACACCAGCTCCTGTGTCAGCAGATACTCTTGTGAACACGCATCAAAGACTGACACGGAAGAGAAGAAATTCCTGAATAAAGTCTAACTTTCTGAGTCTTGAATGTGTCATTTGCATTGCTGTCTATGCAGGGTCAGAAAGCTCTCGGATTTCATTAAAAATATCTTAATTTGTTTTCAGAATACGAATTTGTCTTATGAGTTTGAAACGACATGAAGGTGAGTAATTAATGACAGAATTTTAATTTCTGGGTATTATAAACTATCACTTTAAGCACCAACATTCTTCTCGATATCTTCATTTATGTTCCACAGAAGAAAGTCAGTCGTACAAGTTTGGAACGACACGACTGCTATTTTGTTCTTATTATCAACTATAAACAGACTGCTATTAGTGAACCTAAATAAGAATTTTCACTTCCCAGTAAGTCAGACCGAACACTTACATACATTATAAATCTACATACATTTTATGCATAAATGTGACTATTTATAACAACAGAAACACTTTACAAAGTCTGAGGAGAAAACAGCTTCCTCAAAACAGTTGCCTTTATGTTGTTTAAGTTGTTTACACAGTGCATGGCTGCGACTGAAATGAGATCGTCAAGGACAGACTTTCAGTTTTATAATGGCATGCTCTGTAAAAATTCACTGTTTAAAAAAAAAAAAAGTAATTAATTGCTGCGATTGTCTCACGAATTTAACCCGTTTATTCCATGTTTTTTTTCCAAACATGAAATATCCAAATGTTCAAGTGTCATTAGTAATCCTTTGGAATAATCAGTAATTATTTTTTTAACATTTTCTGGAAAAGTGGGTGAACAATTGTGATTTATGGTTGGCAACTTATTTGTACTTTTAATTTAGTGCAATATTTGTCATTGCAACATTTTAGTGCAGCCTACCAACTGCAATTGAATTTATATTGTATAGATATTGTAAATGTACCTAAATTTACTGTTATCTCACCAGTCAAAACTGTGACCATCAACATGTTTACTCATTCTTTGACCACATTCAACAAATTCATATATTAACAGTAGACACATTAAAGATAATGTGTACCAAAAATCTTTGACATAACTTTATGTTAACATTATTTACTAGCCTTTTTGTTTTGGAGCACTATTATGACTGGTGGGATTAAATGGGTTAAAGTTCAAATAACTTTCTAGGATTTAACTTGTTGATATCCAAGTTGTCACTTAATACAACTTTATATTTCAGGTTGACTAAGAAATCATGAACTTTTTTTTTTTTTTTTTTAAGTTGAAACAACAATTTGTCTACAGAATTTTTTTTTTTTCTTGGTAAGATGTTTCATCGGCTGAACATTCAGTATGTTGTTAAACAGTACAGTCCTTTGAATCAGGGGTGTCCAAACTCAGACCATTGTCATGTAAAGTTTAGCTCCAACTTGCCTCAAAACACCTGCCTGGAGGTTTCTAGTATGCATTGTTTAGCAGGTTCAGGTGTGTTTAATTGGAGTTGGAGCTAAACTCTACAGGACACCGGCCCTCCAGAGCACCCCTGCTTTGAATGCACTCTACTTCTACCCCTCAGAGCCTTGTTTTAATTCTTCAAAAAATTAAACATGCTGCTACCCTGATTAAAGTCTATTGAAATCAGGGAACACAAACCTAAATTATTAATGTTACAATCTGTTAATTCATTGTTATGAGTTGGTGCTTTTTTTGGTCAGTTATATTTATTTTATTTAATTATTTATCTATCTTATTATTTTTTAATTAGTCAAAAAAAAAAAAAAAAAAAAAAAAAAAAAACTCACTTGGAATCCACCGTTTGTGAACCACTGATCTAATCCATCAAATAATATACGAGTAAATATTTCTCCTTTTTTATTATTCTTGCTGTGCTTTTAAAAGGATTTAATTATTAACAGAAGGAAACAAAAAATGCATTATAAATAAGGAATTAGTCACTAAAAACCTATTTAGATGCATGCCAATCATGTCTTTTAAAAATTATTTTAAATAAAGACTTCTAGGCCACCCTGATAAACTGAAAAATTATATGCAAATCTTACTTCACATAATGTTATATTCAACACCTGAATCTAATTATTCTGCTATAGCATTTATATCCAGGACCTGTATTGAGGTTGTTTTTTTTTTTTTTAAATAATATGAACAAAACTATTTTCTTTTATAAAATATACATTTATTTAGATTTTATATATTAAAAAATGCATTTGCATGAAAAAGACTTCATCCTATCTAATTTTGAACATCCTCGCCAGAAAGAAAAGCTCTGCTGACTCCTTTCTGCTTGCTCTTGGTTTAACAGTTCTTACATCTTGAAACATAGAGGAAAGCCTCTGCTGGAGCTTATGGGCCAGAGCGCCATCCCAGTATTTACAAATCAAAGAGCCCCCGGGGCGCAAAACCTTGTCAGCTAAGTCCAGCACTGATAGACACATGGTGACCAGTCTTTCATGATCCAGATCCCTGAGCCCACTGGCATTGGGGGCCATGTCACTGAGGATGACATCTGCTCGAGCTTCAGGGAGGAGCCTCTCCAGTGCCATGTGTGTTGAGGGCTCAGTGATGTCATGATTGGACAGCATCTGAGCTCCATCCAAAGGGGCGATCCGTAATATGTCTATTCCTATTACGCTTCCTTTAGGAAGATCCACACCTGGAATGAACAAAAGTATGGTTTGTTTCTTCATCAGCTATGAAAAAAATGACATCTAAACCAATATTATACTACACAATGCATCATCAATCGTCCATATTGGTGTCACAGAATGTAAACAATGCCACTGAACCGAACAAAACTTGCATATTTAGCTGATTATTGCTGCTGAAAATGGTCAATTATTGTCCTGTTTGGGCTGTATTAATAGGTCGGACCAGGAAAAAACATTTGGAGTACTGTAGACTGCCAAAAATTATAACAAAGAGTGCAAAAAACTGTCTGAGGAGCAAAAGGCATTTGTGGTTGGCCAAACTGAACCAGAATTTCCAGAGCAAGAATCTTGACAACATCCGTGTCTGTTCTTATCATTTTCAGTCAGGTAGTGAAATATTAGGCTAATATCTTAATTAATACTGCTCGTATACATCTTTACCACCTATTAAAGGAGAAGTCCACTTCTAGAACAACAATTGACAGATAATGTACTCACTCTCTTGTCATCCAGGATGTTCATGTCTTTCTTTCTTCAGTCGTAAAGAAATTATGTTTTTTGAAAACATTTCAGGATGTTTCTCCATATAATGGACTGATATGGTGCCCTGAGTTTGAACTTCCAAAATGCAATTTAAATGCAGCTTCAAACAATCCCAGCCGAGGAAGAAGGGTCTTATATCTTTTTAATGTCAAACGCTCATCTTTTCTTGCTCTCCCTGAACTCTGTGTATTCTGGCTCAAGACAGTTAGGGTATGTCGAAAAATCATATTTTCTCCCTCAACTTCAAAATCATCCTGTATCGCCGTTTTACCTTTTTGTTGAGGGTGTTTGATCTTCTTTGCATGCTCACTTTGCAAAGACTGGGTCAGAACTTCTGCAGCGAGTTTTTCGACATACCCTAACTGTCTTGAGCCAGAATACACAGAGTGTAGGGAGAGCAAGACAAGATGAGCGTTTGAGATTAAAAAAGTATTAATTAATTTTTTTTTTTTAAATGAAAATAACCAATCCATTTCACTAGATAAGACCCTTCTTCCTCAGCTGGGATCGCTTGAAGCCGCATTTAAACTACATTTTGGAAGTTCAAACTCGGGGCACCATATCAGTCTATTATAATATGGAGAAAAATCCTGAAATGTTTTCCTCAAAAAACACAATTTCTTTACAACTGAAGCAAGAAAGACATGAACATCTTGGATGACAAGGGGGTGAGTACATTATCTGTAAATTGTTGTTCTGGAAGTGGACTTCTCCTTTAACTTTAGTTTGTCAAAATATTGCACCCTTACCTGCTTACTAAGTCATTCTCTATATGATTTAGCAGCTTCCACACATTTTTCCATGGTTTAGACAGCATGAATTAGCAGAACAACGATTCAGTAGTACATTAACCATGCGATCCATGCTGTTGTTTACATCCGAGTAGTGCAAGTATGGCCACGCATCCGGGTAACTGACCAATTGATGATGTAAGTGCAAACCCTCATTATTAGTTGTCCTGCTTCTTATTTGTCTTCATATTTCATATTTATGGAAACCGTGATACAATTTCAGGATTCTTTGATGAATACTGAATATAGATTCTTGTCACTGGATCAACTGAATTTCTCCTTGCTGAATAAAAATATTAGTTTCTTTCAAAACAAACAAAACGTTTATACTGTAGTGTATGTATCCTAAGATGACATGCATAGATATTATATGATATGATGTTACATTTGTGATTCGCATTTGAGCAGCTTACTTACTTTCTCCTGTTGAATTGACTCTCTTGACTGCAACTTGACTCCACGCACCGGGCGCTGCACCGCAATCTATGACACTCAGGCCAGGTTTGAGAAGTCTGTATTTGTCATCTATCTCGATCAGCTTAAAGGCACTTCTACAGCGGTAATTCTGTGCGTGAGCAGCTTTAACGAAAGGGTCATTGAGCTGACGCATCAACCATCTCTGATCGGCAGCACTCTTCCCCTTCATATGCAGAGGCGTCTTCTTTAGAGAGACCGCTGACACGTGAATGCACGCCCTTTGGATACATTTCCACATCATTTACAAACAAGTAATCTGGAGAGATCACATTCAGAATTTAAGTACATGAAAACAAGCAGACACATGGGCGTCTATGGTGTCTTCATGATGTCATAGCTGCGCGCACTTTGTGCAGAACCTTGCGTGCATTATCGTACTTTATTTGTCTGTTGGGTATACTATTAATTATTACGATTAAATGCATTGATGTGTACACCAGTTAGTCATCATTTCATTGTTAATAGATGGTCAACTTTGAGTTTTTCTGTCTAATTATTCCGTGTAGTAGCACTCGAGAATGTTTGAATGGTGCACACCGAGTTATGAATTAAGGACTCGTTCTTTCGAGTCGGATCTTTTCAATGATTTACATGTAGCGGAATGAGGAATAAGCTCAGTTTTAGTTCGATTAGTTCTGTTCGAAAGAACCGATTCACAGAAATGACTCGCTTTTCCCATCGAGAATATTTCACTGTTGCACACTGTTGCAAAACGTCGGTAGGTGGAGTTAATATAATTTCGTAGATCTCTAAATCATATGTTGCATTTGGATGAATAACAATTTGAATAAGAGCCAATCACTATTATGACTAAATTCAATGTTGTCAATCTGAAACCTCCATGTGATCATCTGACCGCGAACAATACGCGGGAACCAGACCGATTCATTAAACTGAGACTCAAATGTCTGCATGTTGACGGGTCTGATTTTTATGCTGTATATGTGATTACTTTTTTTTGTTTGTTTGTTTAAATTTATTACTTTGGACCAAGTAAGCAAATTATTTTGGATATAATTAACTGTGATGCGAACAGTTTTATTTAAATGAATACAACTAGAATGCCACACTGTACTGATTTATATTAATCATTGATTATCTGATCGGTTATTATTTGTCGCTTGATGTGCATAGACGGTAAAGAAAAGTTAATCATGTTTTGAATGCTTATATGGTAGTGTAAATAAAAACTTAGTCTGTATAATGTAGATGAGCATCATTTATGTAAATGAAGTCTAACAGACAGTCTACTATCCATTAAAGACATTGTATTTTATATATAGGATGATGTTGACTAATAAGCTGCTGACCCTGGTGCTGGTGGTGCAGCCCGGCCGGGTATTGTTGGGCATGAAGAAAAGAGGCTTTGGAGTTGGCAAATGGAATGGGTTTGGAGGGAAAGTCCAGCCTGGAGAGACCATAGAGCAGGCGGCCAGACGGTGAGTCACTAACAACCATTCACACATGGGATATTTGCAACAATACCACACAAGAGTGATAATGTTGCAAAAAAATAAAAAATAAAAATAAAAATAATAATATTAATGTTATTTTAGTTTCAGTTATAATTGTAACTGTTTTAACAGTTAATTTTATTTTCATTTTTGTCAATTTTGTCACTTTGTTTATTAAAGTATATCTATGAGTTTTAATTTTAGTTTTGGTCATTTTAGTACTTTAGTTAAGAGAGAGAGAGAAATGTTGAAATGCTGTATTTTTTTATATTTTATTTCAATGATTTTGATGCAACATTTTATTTTAGTTAGCAATAATAATCCTAGTTGATAAATGGAGGCCATTTTACAAAATGGGAAATGGGGACATTTCTAATTTAATGGTCAAAATATATCTTTTCTTTTTTTTAAGCATATAATCTTTTTATAATTAATAATTCTTATATTTGCGGGTGAAACGGACCCTAACTGGTTTTACTATAATAAACAAAAATTAAAAGTAACCTAAAGTAACCAATGCATCAAAATAATATTTTTAACAATTTTTGAATGTACAAAAATACATTGCAAAAGTAAAATAATTACGAGAACATATGAACATATGATAAATAAAATCATCCATCATCAATATTATTTCAGTGTATTTGATGTGAATATATTTTCAAATGTAATTTATTCCTGTGATGCAAAGCTGAATTTTCAGCATCATTACTCCAGTCTTCAATGTTACATGATCCTTCAGAAATCATTTTAATATGCTGATTTATTATCAATGTTGGAAACAGTTGTGCTGATTGATATTTTGTTGGAACCTGTAATACTTTTTTCAGAATTCTTTAATAGATAAAAAGTATAAAAGAACAGCATTTATTTAAAATAGAAATCTTTTGTAACAACATAAACTACCATTTAAAAGTCTGTGGTCAGTAAATGTATATTGCTTTTCTTTTTTTTTTTTTTTAAGAAATTAATACTTTTATTCAGCAAGAATGTGTTAAATTGATAAAAAGTGATAGCAAAGACTTATATTGTTAGAAAAGATTTCTGTTTTAAATAAATGCTGTTCTTTTTAACTTTTTATTTATCAAAGAATCCTCAATTCATCAAAAGTATCACAGATTCCAAAAAAATATTAAGCAGCACCACTGTTTCCAACATTGATAATAAATCAGCATATTAGAATGATTTCTGAAGGATCATGTGACACTTAAGACTGGCGTAATGGCTGATGAAAATTCACATTTGCATTGCAGGAATAAATTAAATTTAAAATGTATTAAAAAAGAAAACCAAACCAAGCTTTTTTTTGTATTTTTAATCAGGTAAATGCAGCCTTGAAGAGCATAAGAGAATTCTTTAAAAAACATTTAAAATCTTACTGATCACAGACTTTCTTACACAAATGCACAGTACCATGTTTCACTTTTAAAAAAGCTATTATATTCCTTCAGTGTCTGTTTTCCCGTCCTTGAAGCTACAGATCAAAGTTAAACAGTTTGAACCCTGTAATACTGGGAATGTTTTATATTATTTACTTGTCTGTAGAACTTAACTGTGTTGTCAGCAATTGGCCATGTTCAATCTTCCCTGCTTTTATTGGTTTTCTAGCTAAAACAAAATGCCATTTTATTTGACAGGGAGCTGCTAGAGGAAAGTGGCCTCACCGTTGACACCCTCCACAAGATTGGAAATATCAAATTTGAGTTTATTGGGGAAACAGAACTGCTGGATGTCCACATTTTCAGAGCTGACACCTATAAAGGAGAGCCAACTGAATCAGACGGTAATACAGCGCCACATCACTTAATGATCCAGTTTGTGAGACACATGCTGAGACAGAAGGTCTAATAACGTACCACTGAAGCGTTTTGTTTTCTCTTTCAGAGATGAGGCCACAGTGGTTTGACACAGATAAAATACCTTTCAACCAGATGTGGGCAGATGATGTCCTGTGGTTCCCATTGTTGCTTCAAAAAAGGAAGTTCTTGGGATACTTTAAATTCCATGGTCACGATGTGATAGTTGAGCATAAACTGGAGGAAGCGGAAGATGTGTGATTAGGGTCTTAATACCACTAATGGACATTGCCACTGCATCAGTGGAAATTATCCAGCAAGATGGTTTCGTGGATATGGCCATACTAAGTGAAAACATGAGATATAAAATGTTGTATTTTATTGTCCTAAATGTACAGCATTTTGTAAAAGCCCATGTTTTTGCACGAGAAAGTGGTGTTTTCTGTTAGTTTGATGTTCTGTTTATATTCACACAGGTTCAGTTCTCACATGTATCTTCTGTATTCTGATATTTTGTGTTTACCTTTGTCATTGTTCATCATTTCATCATTCCTGCAACGGTTTTTTAGTAGTGTACACCAAAAACATCTAAAAATCAATCAAGTTTTTCATGTTCAACTACCTGTCATCTAAATAAAATGTTAAATAGTGCTTAATTTAATGAAGTATCTATCTATCTATCTATCTATCAGGGGCATTTCCTCCGAGGAGGTGAGAGAGGCAATGTCTCCTCAAATTATTAGATGCGAAAAAAGTGTGTAGTACAAAAATGAACCAACGCCAATATTAGAAAATATAACATTAAAAAGTGTATAAATCACTTGTTTTCTATCAAATTGAATTGTTTGTTTAATATCTTTTTCTGATAGTGTAAGTAATCTTTATTTAATCAAGAAAACGTGGCTGGGACATGAATTTACATCTGATTAAAAAAAAAAAACGTCCATCCATCAGTGCCTTGCAAAAGTATTCATACCCTTTCATTTATTTTTCCACATTTTATGTTGCTGCCTTATGTTAAACTGCTTTAAATTACTTTTTTTCCACATCAATCTACACTCCATAAACCATAATGACATAATTCATAATGATAATTTATACCCTTAACTTGTAGTTAGCTGAAACACCTCTATAGCCTCAAGTCTTTTTGGTTATGATGCAACAAGTTTTACTCATCAACATTTGGCAATTATCTGCCGTTCTTCTCCTCACCTCTTCACCTCTTTACCTCTCAAACTCTTTCAGCTTAGGGTCACTCAAGCACATTCACAGTTGTCTATAAGCCACTTTTGCTATGTGCTTAGGGTCAATGTCCTGTTGGAAGATGAACCTTATGCCCAGTCTAAGGTTCTGAATGCTCTAGACTGATTTTTATTAAGACTCTCAATATTTTGGTGCATTGTGCTTCTCTTCTACTCTGAGGAGTCCTTCAGTCCCTCAGCATAAGGCTGCGTCCACAACACTTTACTGTTAGGATGATACTGTACAGGTGCTGATCATTGGCTGCTTTTTTCCATACATTATGCTTGGAATTGATGTTTGTCAGTCCCGAAAATCTTGTCTCTTCTTCTCTATGTTTCTCCCATCTGATCATGGAGCTCAACTAGAGTGACCATCGGGTTCTCTGACACCACTCTAACCAAACCCCTTCTTCATCAGTTGCTCGGTTTGGCCAGGAGGACAACTCTAGGAAGAGTCCTGGTTGTTTCAAGCTTCTTCCATTAAGGCTAACAGAGACTACATGCTTCTGTGAACCTACAATGCAGCAGAATTTTTTTCTGCAATCCTGTTTCTGAGCTCTACAAGCAGGTTTTTCTTTTCTTTTTCTGGTTTTACTCTGATATGCATTTTCACCTTTTAGACATTTTATGTTTAAGATGTGTGTTCCTTTCCAAATCATACCCATTCAATTGAATTTGCCACAGGTTAACTTAACTCATCTACAAGCAATATGAATGCTCCTGAGCTACATTTCAACTGACCCAGATAAGGGTATGAATACTTATACAATGGAATAAATAAAATAAATTTGCAAAGAAAAAAAATGCTTTTTTGCTTTGCCATTATGGTGTATTAAGTGAAGATTGATGTGGGGAAAAAAAGTAATTCAAAGCAGATTAACATAAGGCAGCAACATAACAAAATGTGAAAAAAATGAAGGGGTATGAATACTTTCACAAGGCACTGTAAATGTCATAAAACCTAATTCTCCAACCATTTGCCCTCTGTGCCAGCAGGTGGCAGAATTAAACATATATTGGAGTACAACAACAGCTTTCATTTCTTTAATACTTTGCTTGTGCCAAGCATAAAATTTAAACATTTACAATTGATAATAAATTCTGCTAAAGGGAATGTTAAACAATTAAGACAAAAATATGCATGATACATGCATTATCAGCCAACAGCAATGTCATCTATACAACATTATGGTAAAATGAAAGTAAAACCTTTTTTTAAACAAATCTGACAAACATATTTTGAAGTATAGTTTACATAATAGCTTACTAGCAATTTAGACCTTAATGATTTATTGAATGAAAACAGGTCTTTGGTTTACAGAGCAGCTAATAATAACTAATCATTTCATGCTCATTGTAGTTATTCCTTGATTTAAAGACTCTCCAGGCTCAGGCTTAGCGACAGAAAATACATTTCACATTTGACAGAACTGTCAGACTAGTTTGAAAGTGTTCATTTGTATACACTACTGTTAAAAAGTTTAAATACCTCACGGTAATGCTCAGCAAGAATGCAAGTGTATGCTGATTTGCTGTTTAAGAAACATTTCTTGGAAACAGTTGTGGAAACCGTGATACATTTTTTCAGGATTCTCTAATGAATAGGAAGTACAAACGAACAGCATTTACTATTTAGAAATCTTTTGTAACACTATAAATGTCTTCACTGTGACTTTTGCTAAATATATTGTGATCAGGCTGAATACAAGTTTTACTTTCAAATAAAATCTTACCAACTTAGGCTTTTGAATGGTAGTGTAAAGATTTCTTACAAATACAGATGAAATATGAAAACAAAACAAAGCCGCAAGCACAAGAAGTGCAAGTCTGAAGATTCAATAAAAGACAACAATCAGATGGGCAGAAAAATCCCTGTCACTTGAAACCACAAACAAGGAAGAATATGACGCCTTTGCAACGAATAACATCATTTCGGCCTAGTTCCTATGTTTGCTAAGTATATTCAACTGACTGGCTATTAGCTTCTCAGCTCATTTCTTTATATATTACATATGTATTGCACTAAAATAGAAGATACAGGTCATTTTTCACACTGTTTTGTACAATGTAAAATTTCTCTTTCAGATTAGCTTACTTTTTAAACATTAATACAATGTTGTAGTATCTTGTTGCATTTCCTAAACTTATTATCAACAACATCGGCCTTTTATTTTAGGTGTCAGTTTGTTCAAACTGGGAAATTAAGGGCCTTTCTCAATTCAGACATATTTTGGGAAGTCCCACAGAACACATTTACATAAAAGTACTTCCCCATAATTCTCTGCAAGAAAGAATACTGACTGTCTGTAGTTCCTGAATAAATCCTGCTATTCAAAACAGGCTGGAGTTCATTGTCTTCTTTCGATTCTGAAAGCACAGAAGAGAAGCTATTTTGGGCTGAGAGGTGGAGACTGTCCGTTACCGTCCCCAAAAAGACTTTTAAGCTTGGAATGAAGATCTTGCCAGACCTCTCCCATCTAGATCAGAGCAAAATAAGACACAACAGCAAATATTAGAAGGTTTTGTTAGTAATAAAACTAACTTTGGCACACATTAACAAGAATAGCTTTAAAAGAGACACTAGATAAGCTTAAAATAAGCTTACCTCTTTATGTCCCTGCACCTGTGAGTCTACAAATGCCCCCAGGATGTGGGACGTAATGGGCAGGTATGTGAATATGAGCTGGCTCTCCTGGTGCAGACAGAACAGGGAAAAGTAGTTGCGCAGCTCCATGACCTGAATGGCGTTTTCTTGCTGTTATGAGTCAGAAATCACAGTGAGATTACAGTAAGGTCACATTTTCACACCCTAACCTGATGGCAAAGCTGAATTTTCAATCATTACTCCAATCTTCAGTGTCTCATGATCCTTCCTTAATATTTTTGTGGCAAACAGTAATACATTTTGATAATAAGAAAGTTTTAAAGAACAGCATTTACTGAAAAAAGAAATCATTTGTAACAATATAAATGTCTTTACTCTCACCTTTGATGAATATACTTCATCCTTGCTGAATTAGTTTTTTAATTTCTTTCATAAATAAATAAATAAATAAAGCTGTAAGTAGTGATTACCAGGGTTCAAGCACTTACTGTAAGGCATTTAAGCATATAAGGAAAAATATGTCACGTATTATTTAGCAAGGCTGTACCCACCTAAATCAATTATTTAAAAAAAGCATTTTTGGCAAATCCAGGTCATTTACCATAAAAATACCATAGAAATTGCATGCCTGTTTAGAATCACTTGTCTCATGTGCTCACTAGGTTTTGTGAATTTTTGAGTTTTCCTTTAGGCTTTATAGGATTTTGGGTAAATTTGGACAGGCTGCTTTTCTAAACAAGCCCATTATAGCCTCCCGAAGGGTACATTTCAGCATTTTTTTTTTGATAATTATTGAGTTGTATTGCATTTTCCAAATTGAGCAGAAAGCCTAGGACTAGTTAGCAAAAGTATGTTTTTTACATCTTCTCAGTCATTTAACAAATGATTTGATTGACAGTGGTGGTTCTAGAGGCAAAGTTGTCTGGAATGAGGAGTTCTATGGTATGGTATGAATATCGCATATATGTGCAAAAAACTGCGCAACCTACAAACGTTTACGCACTTGAAAAATGCACTAAGTGGCCAAGCTCTGTGATTTTTTCCCCCCTGTGACCTCAGATTGAGCTGTTACGTAAGTGTTCTGAGTTTGGTGGAGGTATCTCTTTCTGTTCAGGAGTTATAGCCATTTTAGTAAAAGTGGCCCCGCCCCTTTTGAAAGCTTTGGCATCCTTTTGCAACGGTGAGTCGGAAGTTCAGCTTTTTTTTTTTTGATAATTATTGATATTCACTCTCCAGAGAACCTTTCTGCACTGGTTTTGGTTCCGATCTGGCAAAAAACCTAGGACTAGTTAGCAAAAGTAGTTTTTTTACATCTTCGCAATCATTTAAGAAACAATTTGATTGACAGTGGTGGTTCTAGAGGCAAAGTTGTCTGGAATGAGGAGTTCTATGGTATGATATGAATATCGCGCGTATGTGCAAAAAACTGGGTGACGTACAAATGTTTACGAACTTGAAAAATGCAATATCGAGTCGAACAGGCCCACCAAGTTTCGTTACAAACGGCCTCCGTTAACCTAATCTAATAGGTGCTCAAAATCTGTTGGCCAATGGCAGCCATGTTTTTTGAGATAAGCAAATATCCTTTTAGACACTTGTGGCACTTTAGACCAAGACCGTGCACACGGTCAATTTTCATGTTGAAAGGACAAATGCTTGCGCAATTATAGCCATTTTTTGTTTTTTCCCTCTAGTAGCATCACTAAGTGGCCAAGCTCTGTGATTTTTTTTTTTTTCCCCTGTGACCTCAGATTGAGCTGTTACGAAAGTGTTCTGAGTTTGGTGGAGATATCTCTTTCTGTTCAGGAGTTATAGCCATTTTAGTAAGTTTCGAAAGTTTTGGCGTCCCTTTGCAACGGTGAGTCAGAAGTTCAGCTTTTTTTTGATAATTATTCATATTCGCTCTCCACAGAATCTTTCTGCACTGGTTTGGTTCCGATCTGGCAAAAAACCTAGGACTAGTTCGCAAAAGTTGTTTTTTTAAAAAAAAAAGCGAAATACCCGAAAAAATGCTATGTGCTTGAACCCCTAAAAATCTTACTCAGCCCAAACTATGAATGGTAGTGTATTACCAATAAAATCAAATTCTATAAAATATTTCATTAATATCTTATGTTAACAATCTAATTTTGAAATCAGTAGACCCATTTCGGTGTTTGCAATCAGTGATGACGTGTTTTGTGGGCGGAGCCTATCTGGTGGCAGAAAATCACGAGTTTATATACAAGAGTATGTTGAGTTAAATCGAGTTATAAGTCCAAACTAAGAGATATAAACTTGAATTTGTGGTAAAAAAAAAAAGTCAGAATTGTGAGATAAAATGGGTAAATGTTCAGTAAAATGTTATTGGTATAAATATTGTTTCATGCTATTACTGTAGGGCTAATACAATATGTCCCCTATGAACTACATTTGTGAATATTATTTAGACCAATTGTTTAAATCAAATTTAAACGTATGTGTTTAGCTTTAAATTATGTTTTTGACGACAGTATTCTATAACAGGGATTTGCATTCTGAATCTGACATCCAAAGGCACAACAATACTCTTTTTCTCTCATTCCATTTAATTTATTTTACCCGTTTCCCTCCACTTGTTGCCATTGTTTTTCTGCCAGCACTATGCATGTGCAGCTGCAAGTGACGTAACTGTCACGTTTACTCCAAAATGGTCTATAAAAAACACATTGTTCAAACTTTTTTTAATCAAATCTTCCACAAAACTCCTTGGAGCCTCTCTAGACCCCAGTCTGAAAACCCCTGGCCTAAACAAGATAAAAAAGAGGCCTTCTACTACCTCTCCAAAGAAGCAGAGATCCTAGTTCAGATGCCTGCGGCATCCCCAGAGGGATTTAGAGGATACAAATCTTGCTCAAGGGCTTTGGTTTCAAGCTGTTCAGATCAATTTCACCTACTAAATTAAAAGGATGCATCAGCGCCCCTGAAGCTACTGGTCCCCACATTTCCCCTCTGGTAATTCTGCCTCACAAGCTGCTGTAGCTCTCTTTACAGTGTGTGTGTGTGTGTGTGTGTGTGTGTGTGTGTGTGTGTGAGGGCTGACCTGGACAATGCGGGACTCCAGCTGTTCGACCGAAACCTGTTCTTTAGGCTGGACAGTGGCACTCATCATTTGTCTTTTCATGACACCGTACTTCTGCAGCGCTCGCTGGTGTTCGTGCAAAACCCCCTTTTCATGCCGTTCGCACAGGTCCTGCATGACACCACAAATCATAAAAAAACTGTATGTGCCATGGCTTAGTGGTAACCTTTGGTGCTCATGTGGATAACACATGTGAATTCAGCTTGCAACACATGCCAGTTCTGTTACTCATCTGTCTTCCCATTATTTCCTGTCCTTTTTCCAAGAAAAGTAGCAAAAGCCACATCAGCCTATTACAGCTAGATAAACAGTGGATGAAGACAGCTAAATTATTCATTTGCAATATATATTCCAGAATGTCTGAAAAATGGCCAAAAAAAAATACCAGTCAAAAGTTTAGTATATTTTTAATGTTTTTAAAATAAGTATCTCACTGTAATGTTTTTCAAAGAAGTCTCTTATGCTCATTATTGCAATTTCTTAAATATTGAAAATATTTTTAAATGAGATTTATTCCTGTAATGTTAAAGCTGAATTTTCAGCATCATTACTCCAGTTTTCAATGTCACATGATCCTTCAGAAATCATATGTGACCCTGGACCACAAAACCAGTGATAAGTGTAAATTTCTCGACATTGAGATTTATACAGCATCTAAAAGCTAAATAAAGAAGCTTTCCACTGATGTACGGTTTGTTAGAATAGGACAATATTTGGCCGAGATACAACTCTTTGAAAATCTAGAATCTGATGGTGCAAAAAAATCAAAATACTGAGAAAATCACCTTTAAAGTTGTCCAAATGAAGTTCATAGCAATGCATAGTACTAACCAAAAATTAAGTTTTGATATATTTACGGTAGGAAATTTACAAAATATCTTCATGGAACATGATCTTTACTTAATATCCTAATGATTTTTGGCATAAAAAAAAATTGATAAATTTGACCCCTCCGATGTATTTTTGGCTATTGCTACAAATATACCCATGCAACATAAGACTGGTTTTGTGGTCCAGGGTCAATTAAAAACATGTATGATCATCAGTAATAGTTTATTTGACTGGTAGTGTATTTACTGAATAATCTTTTAACAGCCCTCAAAGTCATATTTCATTGTATTTCCTTTTAAATGGGCAAAAATGTAACGAAAAACTTCTCAGCTGTGGCTAAATGTTGAAGCACATCAATGCTCACCTTGTACGACTGCAGCAAATCCAGGAACAGATTCAGTTTTTCCACCACATCATCCTCCTCTCTTCTGCCCTGTATTAAATAAACAAATTAAATTCCTCTGTGGCAGCGTGCAGACAGTTCACGTGGTGTGTGTGGGCGGCACAATACCTGTTGGGCAGCTTTTTCAGACAGAAGTGAGAACTCAACAGAAAGCCCTTTGACAGAGCGTCTGAGAGCAGCCCAAGGACTCTTGCAGGATGCCAGGATAGGAACAGGTGACTCATCTGATCCCAAAGAACTGGAGCGGAGAGAGACCAAAGCTAAAATCTATGGCTGCCGCAGGTAGTCATGAGCATTTAACAATCAGGCTCTTTTAAACCACTGAAAAAAGCTGGTATTTAATGTTACCCAAACTCGTTCATCTTCAGAACACAAATTAAGACATTTTTGATGAAATCTGAGAACTTTCTGACCCTGCATAGACAGCAACACAACTGGGACCAGAAAGGTAGTAAGGGCATTGTTAAAATAGTCCATGTGACATCAGTGGTTCAACCTTACTTTTATGAAGCTACGATAACACTTTTTGTGCAAAGAAAACAAAAAAAAAAAAACACTTTTTTTTTCAACATGTCCATTACTACCTTTAAAGACTTTTTATACTATTTATACTATTTATAACTATATCCTTATTACCTTTCTGGGCCTTGAAAGCGGTAGTTGCGCTGCTATGCAGGGTTAGAAAGCTCTGGGGGTAATGAGGGCAAGTAATTAATGACAAAATTTTCATTTTCATCAAACTATCCTTTTAAAATAAAAAATAAAAGTAGTATAAAATAAATAAATATATCTATAAATAAATAATGTGAATAATATTATTATTTAAATCATTAAGACAAAAGTATACGTAAAAAAGGTAAAAGAAAAAAAAAAGTATAGTATAAAATAAATAAATTATTTAAATCATGATATTAGATACATTATTTATTTATATATCTAACAGTATTGGTGGTAGAAAAAACTAGTTGGAACACAAGTGTAATATTTTTATATATATATATATATATATATATACAGTAGTCAACATTTGAAGTGCAACTTTGATGCAACTTTGATCCACTTTAAATGCTGACTACTGTATATATATATGTTATGTATATATTTTTTTTTCCCTAATCAAAATAATCCAACTGCAGTTTCACTGAGATTAATTAGAATGCACAATGAAAAAACAAATTCTGAAAACTGTTAAAAAATGTATCTGTTTTTGCAAATGAAAATAAAAAATAATAGCATTTAGAGGAATTTAGAGGAAATAAACATATATTTTTGGGCTATATATATATATATATATATATATATATATATATATATATATATATATATATATCAGTACTGAGAAAAAAAGAGAAAAAAGGATAAAAATGTATATTTTTACATTCTGAAATGTTATGCCTTTCTATATATGTAAGACAGTGGTTGTTTTTTTAATTAAGAAATTAAGAAATATGATTAAATAGACATTAAATGTCCTTAGATTAAAATAAGTAATTACTGAAATAATTGTAATTAAAATTACAATAATTAAAATCCAGATGTTTAAGGGTGAATTAAATTAAGAAATATCTTAATTTAGTTGTTTTAAAGATTGCTTTGGCTTATTTTAAAACATTTGAGACCCCCTTGAACGTTTGCCTTTGTGAGTGGACCTCTGACCCCTGGTTGAGAACCACTGATTTAAGAGATAACACAAAGATGCAGAAACAGCCCTCAGGATGAGGTGGTACCTGAGCTCCTTCCCAAACATCAGCAGATCTGTGGCGTTCTCCTTCGAGCGCTCGGCCATCCTCTCTGCCCTGTCCCGTAACTTCTGAAAACTGTTATGGATATTTCTGATGAGCTCTCTGCTGGATGAAAACTGACTTTGGATATCCGCTGGGAGATAATCCTGCAGGAGAAATCACAAGCAAACAGCATTAATAAATAAATATTGCAATAAGAGACAAAACTATGGGTGGCTTAAGTACATTTCTTAATGTGACATTTTAACACATGATGGATGAAATGGTAAATAAAACTAATTCTAACCTTGGCTTGTGTTGCATATTTGCAAGTCATGAACTCATCACCCAATTTTTTGCAAGCATCTCTAAGCTTAGTTTGGACATCCTGTGGGATATGAATATGGAAATATGAAAGTCACAACCTGATGAAAGTCTATGAAGGATATATAAAAACTATATTTTCTTAAGCCAGAACTGGCATATCTAAAGTACTTTTAAATGCATTTTTCGTGCAGTATAAAATATCATAAAAAATTGAATCCTGTTTATCTAGAAATTCAAATCAGATTCAGGGTTAGCGAAAAATCCACACCGAGCCACTGAAGGTGAGGAATGTTTTCACAAGCTCATCCTCGGAAAAGACAGGGTGTCGTGCCACAAGATTCAGAAACCTGGCCAGAGCTCGTCTCCGCCCTTCAATGAACTCTCGCTCTGACATGGAGGTCAGGACTGCAGCGGGGCCAAAGAACAGAGAAAAGATTAAACTTTTCCAGAAACAACGAAACAAAGTCCTTCCATTAATAAACCACAGCAAGGAACTTTCTGCTACTCAGTTACTATGGAAGTACAACTTGCTGAAGTCTGCAGAAAAACAGAACAAGTTTACTTTTTTTAATCTTGGCAGAGCTGCGACTGTTTGTCTGGTGCGTTCCCTGAAAGCATTGAATGTCACAGCACAGTCTATGTGGGAAATGCTCAAGACTATAATCTACAGGTTTGATTACAAACCTTTCACAGGCTGAGATTTCACAGTGAATAGTGAATCAACACCTTACCTCCTTTCAGCGCTCTTTTGGGAGGAAGCGCCGGCACGACTCTGTAAGCATATCTCTGAAGCAGGAGTTCATGGAAGATGTCAAAATCATTGTATCGCCGATAGACTGATACTGTAAAACGCTACAGAAGGGCACACAGAAGATAAACTATCAGCAAACTGCAAATGTTGCAATAAGCAGCAACTCAACTGAATGTTTTTTGGTCAGATTTTGCACTGAACACTGAAGAGGTCATACATTTTCTTATAATTATCTTTTATACTAAAAAAATAAATAAATAACATAAATAAACATTTTTGTGATATATATATATCAAGGAAAGTGATTCATCATAATATGAACCAGACTCGCTGGTCCCTGTTTACACATTTATTTTGGGCTGTCCATGATAACACCCACAATGACAATGACAATGAAAAAAACTGTACAATTGTAAACTGAGTCTATTAAAAGAATAGTTCACTCAAAAATGGCTATTTGCTGAAATGTACTCACCCTCAGGCCATCCAAAATATAGTTAAGTTTGTATCTTTGAAATGGATTTGGCGTTACATCACTTGCTCACCAGTGGATCCTTTGCAGTGAATGGCTGCCGTCGGAATGACATCACAATAATCCCCAAGAAATTACAAATCCAGTCTATCAATTAATGCCTTGTCAAGTGAAAAGCTAATATTTGTAAGAAACAAATCCATCATTAAGCTGATTTAACTTCTAGAAATAGAAATACCAGTCCGTAATCCATAATAACATCCCTCCAGTGAAAAAAGTCCATCCTCTGTTGTCCTCTCACATCACATATTGAACTGTTTTGGACTGTTTTCGCTTGTAAACGGTGCTGGATCTGTCCATATCTCTCTCCTGATTCAGGTGAGATGACTTTTTCACTGGAGAAAGCAATATTATGGATAAAGGACTTAGCCAGAAGCAACAGTTTGAAGTTCAAAACATCTTAATAATGGAATCATGTGAATTGCTTGTGGATTACTGTGATGTTTTTATCAGCTGTTTGGACTCTCATTCAGACACCACCCATTCACTGCGAGAGGATCCTTTAATGAGCGAGTGATGTAATGCAGAACTTCTTCAAATACGTTCTGTGAAGAAACAAACTCATCTATTTCTTGGATAACTTGAGATTGTATAAATTATTAGTATTTTTTTTTCCACATTTATTTTGGGCTGTCCATATGCCACATGGGCTAACACACCCACAATGACTCACCTAATGGTTTAGGGTATAAAGTTGGAACCTTTTTTTTGTGTGTTTGTTTTCTAACCAAAGACAGAAAAACTGTAAAATTGTAAAAATGGGTCTTTTAAAAGAACAGTTCACTCCAAAATAAAAAATTGCCGAAATGTACTCACCCTCAGGCCATCCAAAATATAGTTACATTTGTTTCTTTGGAACGGACTTGGGAGAAATTTAGCATTACATCACTTGCTCACCAATGGATCCTCTGCAGTGAATGGGTGCCGTCAGAATGAGAGGTGATAAAAACATCACAATAATCCCCAAGAAATTCACACAAATCCAGTCCATCAATTAATGTCTTGTCAAGTGAAAAGCTAATGTTTGTAGGAAACAAATCCTCATAAAGGTGTTTAAACTTTAAATCACTTCTAGAAATAAAAATACCAGTCCATAATCCATAATAACACTTCCTCCATTGAAAAAGTCCATCCTCTGTTGTCCTCTCACATCACATTTTGAACTGTTTTGGACTGTTTTCGCTTGTAAATGGTGCCTGATCTGTGCATATTTCTCTCCTGATTCAGATGAGATTACTTTTTCTTTGGAGAAAGCAATATTATGGATATAGGATTTGTATTT